>OX456523.1:117365205-118565205 GCA_949748255.1 Eustalomyia histrio
AAATCAGTAGTCCTCTTTTTGATTGTATTTTCGATTAATTTAATATGTATTTTAAGTTGTTTTTAACTAAATAATATTGTGAGTGTACATATATCATATATAGCCCCTATGATTGCTGGAGGCTGGGCTCATATAGAATGAGGGTAGGTCCAGAGGAGCTGGATTGTCGTTAATACGTCTATTGATGGTGTTTTTCTCGTTTTCGTATATTTGGCTGACAAGCAAATTATCGTGTATCTCAAGTTTCTCAACAAATCTAGCTTGCAACGACATGGCGTACCTACAGAAGGTTCTACCCATCGGCATTTTCATAGACGTAACTATTTAAAAATCGTTTTATGAAATTTTCATAATTTTTTCCGATGCATTTTCTTAGGATTTTCCATTTAAAATATGTCCAATTCTTTGGCTACTATAGGAGATATAGTAAACCTGATTGGGTTTCTCTGTTAAGCTTTGTTGGTTTTTCGTTTCATTCCATAAAATGTTTTTTTTTTTTTTTTGTAACCAAAGACATTTATATCTAAAGAAAGAGCAAAATACACAATTGCTTTAGTGCCGCTACTTTTGAATAGGTAGCGCTGAATTAACTAAAACAATACCCTGCCCCATGGCTAGGCCCAAAGAAATTGATATATAAAGAAAGAGCAAAATGCATAATTGCTTTAGTGCCGCTACTTTTGAATAGGTATCACCTTATGGCGATATAGCCTTGGATTAGGCTTTCAATTAATTTATTTACCAAAAATATTAAATTAACTACAAACGTCAAATTCTAATGCATTAAGATGTTACTAGTAGACTTATTACATAATTTTAAAGTCAAATTTTCAAATGTTTGACGTAATAAAATAATATTTTTTTTTCATTTGTATTTTTGAGAATTGAGGGATTGGCAAATGTATATTTATGTTCATGTTTTCTTTCATAAAAAAATACACATAAATAAAGTGCAATATTGTGCTCTTAAACATCTAAATGAATATTGATTTAAAAAATTAAGGTTTAATATGCACATAAAACATATATTTTTCATAGTTTTTGGCAAATATTCATTTATGTTACGAAGTAAATAGTAAAATCAATAATACTCTACTGCATATTGTAGCACAATATGGCTAATGGAGACTAGCTCTGCAGCAAAATATGCCTAATGGAGAGAATGCACCTCTGATGGGCCATCTATTGACAAATAGTTACAACTCATGTTCTTTCTTTAACAAATTAATTTCTTTGCTGTATTCTCTCCATTAAACAAACACAATTCAATTTTTTAAAGAATATTCGTTGCAATTATTTATCAATGCGTGGCGTACATTCTCTCCATCGGGCATATTCAGCTGCAGAGCTAGTCCCCATCAGCCGGAACAAAATTGAGTATTTGACAAAAATTATGCTTTAAAATGTTTTTTTTTTTTTGTGCAGTCCATGATTAAAAAAACTAGTGAATATGTAAAGGTGCCTCTAAGTTGCCCATACAAATTTAGTACAATTTCATAGTAGCGACTGGTACATAACATATTTTTTCAAATTTTTTTCACCAGTAGCTTAGCAGTAAATATTTTGTATTTACCTCAAACATTTTATTACCACTAAAATTTTTTTTCACAACAAAAAATTTGTTCACCTCAAAAATTTTTTTTACCCTAAACATTTTTTCTTCCAAAAAAGTTCTTTTCACATTTAAAAAGTTTTTCACCTCAAAAAATTTTTTCACCTACATAATTTTACTTCAAAAGTTTTCTTATATTATTTGTATCAAAAACAGTAGAGAACATCTTTTTAGGATATTGGTGGAGGGTATTCAAAGATTCAAAGATTTGTGCAGTCCATGATTAAAAAAACTAGTGAATATGTAAAGGTGCCTCTAAGTTGCCCATACAAATTTAGTACAATTTCATAGTAGCGACTGGTACATAACATATTTTTTCAAATTTTTTTCACCAGTAGCTTAGCAGTAAATATTTTGTATTTACCTCAAACATTTTATTACCACTAAAATTTTTTTTCACAACAAAAAATTTGTTCACCTCAAAAATTTTTTTTACCCTAAACATTTTTTCTTCCAAAAAAGTTCTTTTCACATTTAAAAAGTTTTTCACCTCAAAAAATTTTTTCACCTACATAATTTTACTTCAAAAGTTTTCTTATATTATTTGTATCAAAAACAGTAGAGAACATCTTTTTAGGATATTGGTGGAGGGTATTCAAAGATTCGGCACAGCCGAATTTAGCCCTTTTTTACTTGTTTTGTTTCAAATTGATATACTTTATAAGACCAATTCATTTTTTCGCAAGTCCAATTGGGTTTTACAAGACACAGATATGTGTATTAGATACTTCCATCTGTCGAATGAACACATGTTGAAATTTTTCGATCTGACAACTCATTCAGCTGTTCAAAGAGACGCTTCAGTGATTTTTTTATAATAGGAGAATTATAAATTGGTGTTGTCATTAAGTATTTACATCACCTATGACAAACGCCTTTTAAATCAGGCAAAAAAAATTTAAAGCTTCATTTGGAAAACCTGTAAAGTATTTCAATTAGATAATATTTTAACAATACAAACACTTCCTTTGTTAATGGACACAAACTTTGGAAGGCCACATAATATTCGATACGTCCAACAAAAAGAAATACACAATTTAGAGATGCGATCGGACTGTGGTGCAGATCAGATGCAAGTAAAGCAGAAGCTTTTGCAAATCATATTTTTTAATAGTATCCATATGAAAATAATATCTTAGCATGCCTTGTCAAATTAAACATATTTCACTCAGAGCAGTCAAAAAAGAAATTTTGAATCTTAAAAGTAGTAAATCAGCTGGTCATGGCAACATCGTTGGTAATGTCATTAAGAACTTACCCAACAAAGCGTTAATATATTTAACGAGCATTTTTAATGATATACTTCGAACTAATCATTTTCAGTCTCACTAGAAACGCCCTGAGATAGTTATGATTTGTAAACCACATAAACCAGAATGTGATATAGGGTAGGCCATTTAAAATTTGAATGGGCTATAAAAAAAAGTACGGATTATTTTTCGAATTTCTGGTTTTATTGGAAAGGTTGAATAAGTAGAAGTGGTTGTAAAAAGTAGAGGTGGGCACTTGACACAAAATTTTGTGATTCATGTAAATCACGCGTGAGCGTGAGCCAAAATTTAAATCACTCGCGTGATCGTGAGCGGAAAAAAATTTCGTTCGTGAGTCGATTTTTTGGCGTGATTTTTCGTGATTAGTCCTTTTTCTCGTTTTTCAATTTATCGATTTTTTTTTAAATTTGTTTACATGTAATGTAGCAAAACTGCTTTTTCTTTATGTATTAAGTTCTAGTAGTTCAAGTTAAAAAATAAATTCTTTTATGTTAAATTTTAAGAAATATTTTAAGTAGAAAACAATTTTCTTGCGTGATTGTAACTTTTTGTTCGTGATCATGCGTGAGCGGGAGTCAAAAATCGCGCATGTGCCCATTTCTAATATAAATTCATAGAGACCGATAAGCCTGCTTTTAATTTTTTTTTTTAATTTAAAAGGTCTTTCTAAATAGATTCCAGCCCATATCAGATAATAGCACAATATACGTCCAGTTTTAGATACAAACATTGTACACAAGGATAAGTTCACCCATAATTCAACACAATTCAACGATTTTTTTAAGAGAAAAAGTAAGGCTCAGCGCTTTTCTTAGATATTGAAAAGCATTTGACAAAGTTTGTCACGATGGCTTATTATCACAAATAAAGTCGATTCTTACAGCTCCATTACTATGTTAGAATAAAATACGATGTTTCATTTTTCTTTGAAATGTAAGCAGGAGTACCTCAAAGCAGTGTACTTAGCCCTGTTCAAAATACAATGTTTACTGGAGCTATGCATGCGCAGAGAAAACAGATTAGTTGTAACCAGTGGCGTGCCAAGGGGGAACAGGGGCCCCTTCCCCCATAAAATGTTCTTTTTATTATTTTCAATATAGCTTGTACTTTTTTGTTAATTTAAAATTTTATTTAATGTAAATAGAATAAAATTGTAGGTATATACTTTTAGGTGTTAAATATGCTTTAATATAGAGAAAGGATACGTTTAAAAATTTCAGTAACTGAAAGAAAATTGAGAAAATCTCCTTGATTTGAAAGCAAATTTTTCACCCTTCAGCACAAATTTGAGCAAATTTTCCTGAAATCTGCTTAAACTCAGTTAAAATTAAAAAAAAAAAGCTATTATAAAAACCTGTGTAAAAATATTAGTTCTGAACATATTGTTACAGAAGTTTCTAAACACTAGAAACTTCACCACAAACTCTTTGACAGCTGGCAAAATCTAGTGAAGTAATAACTGGAAATAACTAGAAAACCTGACTACTCACAAAATACTGATACTTGGTCACGCAGTAGTTCAGTTGATAAGTAAGACGCAGAATGTGAAGAACTAAAGTGTGGCTAACGTTTAGTCTATCTACATCGTGTAAATAAAGTGTGATATTAAAGTGTTTTTCTGTAATTTTTAGTGACTGTTATAAATAAATAGAGCTATAAATATTTTCAAACAGTGTTTATTATTTGCAATATAGAAAGAACTCGATTTATTTAAAAGGTAAATAAATCAACGATTTTATAAAGGGTAAAATAGTTACAATTGTTGTCAGAAGTGGGATTGCAAAATAATAAGCAGTCATGAAATTGGAGGAGCTTAAGGTGGAACAGCTCAAGAAGGAATTGAGCAAGTTGGAGCTACCCACAGCATGTAATAAGACAGAATTACAAAAGCGGCTGATAGAGGAATTCGAGCGGAGTAAAATTGACATAGCGACTTACGAATTTGACGAAGAAGAAGCAATGGAGGTCAGTACCCGTAAAACAGAAGGTAATATGGAGTTAAGCGCAATGTTTGCTGCTATGATGGAAAAGATGGAGAAAAATGACAAACTGCTGGAAACTTCTAGAACAGACAACGAGAAACTGCTAAGATGGAAACGAAACTGCTAGAAACATCGAGAACAGACAACGAGAAATTATTAGCTAAGGTGGAAGATAAGCTTCAAAAATCTTCTAGAGCTACTAATGAGAAAATTTCTGTGGTTGAAAAACGAGTTTCTGACTTAGGGAATGATGTCGAGAAAAAACTGCAAGATCTGGAAAGTAAAATAAATAATTCTCAATGTCAAGAGGGCCCAGTAAGAATTATTTCGGAAACTTCTGGTAGAGCAAAGGCCCCCACTTTTGACGGCGGCATACCGTTTAATGTTTTTAAGCTCCAGTTCGAGACAGTTGCCGCCAGAAATATGTGGAACATTGAAGAAAAAGCTGTAGAGTTGATTCTGGCCTTAAAAGGAAATGCTGCAGAAATTCTAGAAAGTGTGACAATCACCTGCAGAAATATTTATGACGACACTAGAAACTTCATCACAAACTCTTTGACAGCTGGAAAAATCTAGTTAAGTAATAACTGGAAATAACTAGAATACCTGACTACTCATATAAGTACTGGTACTTGGTGACGCAGTAGTTCAGTTGATAAGTAAAACGCAGAGTGTAAAGAACTGGAGTGTGGCTAACGTTTAGTCTATCTACATCGTGTAAATAAAGTGTGCTATTAAAGTGTTTTTCTGTAATTTTTAGTGACTGTTATAAATAAATAGAGCTATAAATAATTTCAAACAGTGTTTATTATTTGCAATATAGAAAGAACTCGATTTATTTAAAAGGTAAATAAATCAACGATTTTATAAAGGGTAAAATCGTAACAAAATTTTATTTGATCTAATTGTACCTGATCTAATTAGCTCTTAAAATTGGCGACGCACCGTATATAATCTGATCCAATTTGCTCTGGATATTATAATATGTCCATCAGATTTAATAAGAAAAACATTTTTATTTTGCTGCCTATGAAAATGGCTCAAATGGCTACAATCTTGTTGAAGACCATATTTGCCACAAAAATCAACCAATTTTTCGGAATGCTAGATCTGTTCATGTCATAACTAATAATATATTATCGTATATGGCCCCAGATCTAATTAGAAGATCAGGTTATAGTTACGTTGCCTTTTGAGTATGTAAGATATTGCAGATTACAAAGTTTTGACACTTTCTAACAGATTTTTTTTTTCATTCCAATTGATTTTCTTTGCAAGATATATTGATTTTTTTGAAAGTCAAATCGGGTTTTAACAGATTTCATGGAAATTTGCTCAAATTTGTGCAGAAAGGGGAAAATTTACTTTGAAATCAGGGAAATTTACTCAATATTTCTCAAAGAAATTTAAAACCTTTTGTCAATTTGCATTTAGTTTAGAATTTATTTAGCTACCTCGCACAGGTCCTTAATGGAATTATTGAAATTGTAATATTTTATTTTAAAACAATAAAAATCGTGAATCCAATTGTATTACTTGTATTGTACATGACGCGTGCTACACTCATTGATTTTAGGTTTCGTTTTCCGAATTTTATATAAATATTCCATACAAATTTAAGTAGATATGAACTTGCTAAGTAGTTATGCTTAAATATTACGAATTTATGAAAATGTTGCCAAGTCTTGGAAGTCTTTGCTTTTCTCATTTAAATGTAAACAAAAATATTTGTCAGAAAAATATTTGGAATTTTTGTATTTATAAACGTAAATCATGGCATATAATATAATTGCTATATTTCGCATTCTGGCGGCCCAAAATTTTCAATTTGTATAAAATAACGAAAAGTCAGGTAGGAAGGGATAGTAACTTTCTTTACAAGAAGTTATAATTATAGCAAATATTTAAGTCAGTATCGCCATAATAAAAATTTAAAATTATCCATATAATTGCCCAAAAACGACAATTGAAATAAAAAAAAACCGAAATAAAATAGCACAATTTGAATTAAAACAATTACAAGTAAAATTAAAAAAATTTCAATTGATACTTAAGAAATTTAAATTAAAAAATTAAAAAAAATCAACAAATATTTGGTTTGGTGTTTTTGGATTTCAATTGATGCTTTATTAATTAATTAATTTATTCCAAAAGATTTTGAAACAATCTAATAATTTTTGAAATGGTCTTTGGATTTGACTAAGAATTTGTACGTTCCCATGATATCTGTGCTGTTTTTTGTTATTTAAAAGTCGACGTAGTTCACGGCTTAAAGTTGGTCACTTTTTTAAATCAAAGACAGTTTTTTTTTTAAATTTCGTGAATAAATAACGTTTTGTATTTTTGCAATATTTCTGTAAAGAAACCGCTTATTTTCGAAATAATTATCTAAAAGAAGAAGATCTAAGCTATCATGTGGGATACAATTTGTCTAAACATGAACCGCTAAAAGTACCTAACTTTTATTATCGATTTTTTAATTTCAAATGGCGTTTTATTAATTTGAAATAATATTTTATAAATTTAAAATGTGAGTACAATTGCTATTTTTTGAAATAAAAGTGCTGTTTTTTAAATATATGTTCTAATTTATATTACTTATTAAATGCTAATTAATTAATAACACTATGGAACATTTTTGGGATTATTGTCTGGGGGTGAGAAATTCCAAGTCAGGGTGATGGTACTAGGTCAGTATAGTAAAACCCTCAAAGGGTTTGGCGTTCGTATGTGTCAGTTTTTATGACCTTTTAAATTTTTTCCTTATCTTGATGTTTTTTCGCTTAGTTGTAACATTTTGGCAAAAACGTAGTTTAACATAACTCGAGAAGCACTGTCCAATTTTGCTAAAACAAACTCAAAAAAATTTAGAATTACAATTCCTTTAATCCGTTCATATAACGTTTTTCTTTATAATCAACAGTTTTACCGGTAAAAATAAATTTGTGGAGAAAAAAAAATATTTTTTTGCCTAAAAATTAAATTTTTTTTTTTTTTTTAAATTCATAAAAAATCCAAAACGGAAAAAAGGATCAAGTGTTATTAATTTCATGTAAAGTCGCATAACCTATAAACAAAATGCGACATAGATCATAGAAATCGATTAACGCGTTCTGCTTTTATTTACAATTATCCCATTTTGGCAAGAATATTGATATTTGTTTTTATTCAAAAAAGTGTCATTTATCGCCTTTTTTATAAATTTTCCCCAATAACTCCAGACTTCTGGCCATAAACTACTAAAAAAATTAAGTAAACATTTTTATAATTTTTTATTTTTATTTTATTTATTTATTTTTTTTATTTTAATAAATATTGCCTAGACTTTTTCGATGGTGGTTGTTCGGGACTAGTGGCATCGCATTCATCGCTATCATCAGTTTCTGAACCACACATAATGTCAATGTGTGACTCCACTGTTGGCCCTTCTGCATCTCCTGAAAATTCTTTATCATCAAGATCATCGTTGTCTTGCCACACAAGCTTACTCCACCCGCAAATTTCCGCAATTATTGCACTCGGCGACTTTTTTCCTATATATCTGTAAGTTTTTGTTTTATTAAAATGAGTTTGAAAAAATAAAAAATCAGTATTACCTCATTTCAAATGGCATAGCAAGTTGATGATAGCGTTCACCTTGTTCATCAGATTCGGTAGCCAATTGTTTGCTGAAGTAGTCCAGATGATAATGTAAATAATGGATTTTCAAGGACATGTGGACACCAATTTCCGAGAATGCTCTTAACATCCTTGCGACAGAAACATCGTAGTTGTTAGAACGATGCTTTCCCAACAAGCCTTCTATTACATCTGTATATACAGCCAAAAAAGTCCCTATAAAATGCGCTGTGTCCAGTAAAATGTCTTAAGAGTAAACACTAGAATAACGAAAAGTTTAAGGACAGTTGCGGGGACGGGTTTTCGTTCCACAAGTTACTATGAAGACATTTTGTTACTTTGGGGAGTGACCACAAACTTTTCATTATTCTACTGTTTACACTGAAGACATTTTACTGGATACAGCTCATATTACGGGGTCTTTTTTGGCTGTATATACAGACGTCTTCAAAGTATGTGAAATGCATATATATATATATATATATATATATTTGAAGACATCTGTATATACAGCCAAAAAAGATCCCGCAATATGAGCTGTATCCAGTTAAATGTCTTCAGTGTAAACAGTAGAATAATGAAAAGTTTGTGGACAGTCCCCAAAGTAACAAAATGTCTTCATAGTAACTTGTGGAACGAAAACCCGTCCCCGCAACATGCGCTATGTGCACAGCACATGTTCCGGGGACGGGTTTTCGTTCCACATGTTACTATGAAGACATTTTGTTACTTTGGGGACTGTCCTTAAACTTTTTGTTATTCTACTGTTTACACTGAAGACATTTTACTGGATTCAGGGCATATTATAGGGACTTTTTTGCCTGTATATACAGATGTCTTCAAAGTATGCGCAATGAATATATATATATATATATATATATATATATATATATATATATATATATGTGCATAGCGCATGTTGCGGGGACGGGTTTTCGTTCCACAAGTTACTATGAAGACATTTTGTTACTTTGGGGACTGTCCTTAAACTTTTCATTATTCTACTGTTTACACTGAAGACATTTTACTGGATACAGCTCATCTTACCAGTATCCAGTAAAATGTCTTCAGTGTAAACCATAGAATAATGAAAGGTTTGAGGACAGTACCCAAAGTAACAAAATGTCTTCATAATAACTTGTGGAACGAAAAACCGTCCCCGCAACATGCGCCGTGCACATATATATATATATATATATATATATATATATATATATATATATATATATATATATATATATATATATATATATATATATATATATTCATTGCGCATACTTTGAAGACATCTGTATATACAGGCAAAAAAGTCCCTATAATATGCGCTGAATCCAGTAAAATGTCCTCAGTGTAAACAGTAGAATAACAAAAAGTTTAAGGACAGTCCCCAAAGTAACAAAATGTCTTCATAGTAACTTGTGGAACGAAATCCCGTCCCCGGAACATGTGCTGTGCACATATATATATATATATATCTATATATATATATGTGCACAGCACATGTTTCGAGGACGGGTTTTCGTTCCACAAGTTACTATGAAGACATTTTGTTACTTTGGGGACTGTCCTTAAACTTTTCGTTATTCTACTGTTTACACTGAAGACATTTTACTGGATTCAGCTCATATTACGGGGTCTTTTTTGGCTGTATATACAGATGTCTTCAAAGTTTGTGAAATGCATATATATATATATATATATATATATATATATATGTGCATAGCGCATGTTGCGGGGACGGGATTTCGTTCCACAAGTTGCTATGAAGACATTTTGTTAATTTGGAGACTGTCCACAAACTTTTCATTATATATGTGCACAGCACATATTGCGGGGACGGGTTTTCGTTCCACAAGTTACTATGAAGACATTTTGCTACTTTGGGGACTGTCCTTAAACTTTTCGTTATTCTAGTGTTTACTCTGAAGACATTATTTATTTTCAGTTAAATGTAAAATTTTGTGTTTTCTATTTCAAAAAATATAAATTCATATAATTCCTTTTTGTTTTTTCCAAAATAGTTTGTATATTTACAAAATTATTTCAATAAAAATTACAAGAAATTATTCAAATATATATACACACAAAGCCAATAAAAATATATACACCTGCATGTGTTGTGTTCTGTTTTGTAATTACACAAATAAAAAAACTTTCAATTTGAAAAACAAACCACAAAAGTAGTTTTTTCTAACTTTTTGTTAGTAAAAATTTGATGGTTCTTTTAAACGACTTTCTATTGTTTTTACTACTTTTGTTAGATATTAAACAATGATTGAAAATAAACATCAAAATGGGTTGAATATAATGAAAAATCAGTAGTCCTCTTTTTGATTGTATTTTCGATTAATTTAATATGTATTTTAAGTTGTTTTTAACTAAATAATATTGTGAGTGTACCTATATCATATATAGCCCCTATGATTGCTGGAGGCTGGGCTCATATAGAATGAGGGTAGGTCCAGAGGAGCTGGATTGTCGTTAATACGTCTATTGATGGTGTTTTTCTCGTTTTCGTATATTTGGCTGACAAGCAAATTATCGTGTATCTCAAGTTTCTCAACAAATCTAGCTTGCAACGACATGGCGTACCTACAGAAGGTTCTACCCATCGGCATTTTCATAGACGTAACTATTTAAAAATCGTTTTATGAAATTTTCATAATTTTTTCCGATGCATTTTCTTAGGATTTTCCATTTAAAATATGTCCAATTCTTTGGCTACTATAGGAGATATAGTAAACCTGATTGGGTTTCTCTGTTAAGCTTTGTTGGTTTTTCGTTTCATTCCATAAAATGTTTTTTTTTTTTTTTTTTTGTAACCAAAGACATTTATATCTAAAGAAAGAGCAAAATACACAATTGCTTTAGTGCCGCTACTTTTGAATAAGTAGCGCTGAATTAACTAAAACAATACCCTGCCCCATGGCTAGGCCCAAAGAAATTGATATATAAAGAAAGAGCAAAATGCATAATTGCTTTAGTGCCGCTACTTTTGAATAGGTATCACCTTATGGCGATATAGCCTTGGATTAGGCTTTCAATTAATTTATTTACCAAAAATATTAAATTAACTACAAACGTCAAATTCTAATGCATTAAGATGTTACTAGTAGACTTATTACATAATTTTAAAGTCAAATTTTCAAATGTTTGACGTAATAAAATAATATTTTTTTTTCATTTGTATTTTTGAGAATTGAGGGATTGGCAAATGTATATTTATGTTCATGTTTTCTTTCATAAAAAAATACACATAAATAAAGTGCAATATTGTGCTCTTAAACATCTAAATGAATATTGATTTAAAAAATTAAGGTTTAATATGCACATAAAACATATATTTTTCATAGTTTTTGGCAAATATTCATTTATGTTACGAAGTAAATAGTAAAATCAATAATACTCTACTGCATATTGTAGCACAATATGGCTAATGGAGACTAGCTCTGCAGCAAAATATGCCTAATGGAGAGAATGCACCTTCTGATGGGCCATCTATTGACAAATAGTTACAACTCATGTTCTTTCTTTAACAAATTAATTTCTTTGCTGTATTCTCTCCATTAAACAAACACAATTCAATTTTTTAAAGAATATTCGTTGCAATTATTTATCAATGCGTGGCGTACATTCTCTCCATCGGGCATATTCAGCTGCAGAGCTAGTCCCCATCAGCCGGAACAAAATTGAGTATTTGACAAAAATTATGCTTTAAAATGTTTTTTTTTTTGTGCAGTCCATGATTAAAAAAACTAGTGAATATGTAAAGGTGCCTCTAAGTTGCCCATACAAATTTAGTACAATTTCATAGTAGCGACTGGTACATAACATATTTTTTCAAATTTTTTTCACCAGTAGCTTAGCAGTAAATATTTTGTATTTACCTCAAACATTTTATTACCACTAAAATTTTTTTTCACAACAAAAAATTTGTTCACCTCAAAAATTTTTTTTACCCTAAACATTTTTTCTTCCAAAAAAGTTCTTTTCACATTTAAAAAGTTTTTCACCTCAAAAAATTTTTTCACCTACATAATTTTACTTCAAAAGTTTTCTTATATTATTTGTATCAAAAACAGTAGAGAACATCTTTTTAGGATATTGGTGGAGGGTATTCAAAGATTCGGCACAGCCGAATTTAGCCCTTTTTTACTTGTTTTGTTTCAAATTGATATACTTTATAAGACCAATTCATTTTTTCGCAAGTCCAATTGGGTTTTACAAGACACAGATATGTGTATTAGATACTTCCATCTGTCGAATGAACACATGTTGAAATTTTTCGATCTGACAACTCATTCAGCTGTTCAAAGAGAATTATAAATTGGTGTTGTCATTAAGTATTTACATCACCTATGACAAACGCCTTTTAAATCAGGCAAAAAAAATTTAAAGCTTCATTTGGAAAACCTGTAAAGTATTTCAATTAGATAATTTTTTAACAATACAAACACTTCCTTTGTTAATGGACACAAACTTTGGAAGGCCACATAATATTCGATACGTCCAACAAAAAGGAATACACAATTTAGAGATGCGATCGGACTGTGGTGCAGATCAGATGCAAGTAAAGCAGAAGCTTTTGCAAATCATATTTTTTAATAGTATCCATATGAAAATAATATCTTAGCATGCCTTGTCAAATTAAACATATTTCACTCAGAGCAGTCAAAAAAGAAATTTTGAATCTTAAAAGTAGTAAATCAGCTGGTCATGGCAACATCGTTGGTAATGTCATTAAGAACTTACCCAACAAAGCGTTAATATATTTAACGAGCATTTTTAATGATATACTTCGAACTAATCATTTTCAGTCTCACTAGAAACGCCCTGAGATAGTTATGATTTGTAAACCACATAAACCAGAATGTGATATAGGGTAGGCCATTTAAAATTTGAATGGGCTATAAAAAAAAGTACGGATTATTTTTCGAATTTCTGGTTTTATTGGAAAGGTTGAATAAGTAGAAGTGGTTGTAAAAAGTAGAGGTGGGCACTTGACACAAAATTTTGTGATTCATGTAAATCACGCGTGAGCGTGAGCCAAAATTTAAATCACTCGCGTGATCGTGAGCGGAAAAAAATTTCGTTCGTGAGTCGATTTTTTGGCGTGATTTTTCGTGATTAGTCCTTTTTCTCGTTTTTCAATTTTTCGATTTTTTTTTAAATTTGTTTACATGTAATGTAGCAAAACTGTTTTTTCTTTATGTATTAAGTTCTAGTAGTTCAAGTTAAAAAATAAATTCTTTTATGTTAAATTTTAAGAAATATTTTAAGTAGAAAACAATTTTCTTGCGTGATTGTAACTTTTTGTTCGTGATCATGCGTGAGCGGGAGTCAAAAATCGCGCATGTGCCCATTTCTAATATAAATTCATAGAGACCGATAAGCCTGCTTTTAATTTTTTTTTTTAATTTAAAAGGTCTTTCTAAATAGATTCCAGCCCATATCAGATAATAGCACAATATACGTCCAGTTTTAGATACAAACATTGTACACAAGGATAAGTTCACCCATAATTCAACACAATTCAACGATTTTTTGAAGAGAAAAAGTAAGGCTCAGCGCTTTTCTTAGATATTGAAAAGCATTTGACAAAGTTTGTCACGATGGCTTATTATCAAAAATAAAGTCGATTCTTACAGCTCCATTACTATGTTAGAATAAAATACGATGTTTAATTTTTCTTTGAAATATAAGCAGGAGTACCTCAAAGCAGTGTACTTAGCCCTGTTCAAAATACAATGTTTACTGGAGCTATGCATGCGCAGAGAAAACAGATTAGTTGTAACCAGTGGCGTGCCAAGGGGGAACAGGGGCCCCCTTCCCCCATAAAATGTTCTTTTTATTATTTTCAATATAGCTTGTACTTTTTTGTTAATTTAAAATTTTATTTAATGTAAATAGAATAAAATTGTAGGTATATACTTTTAGGTGTTAAATATGCTTTAATATAGAGAAAGGATACGTTTAAAAATTTCAGTAACTGAAAGAAAATTGAGAAAATCTCCTTGATTTGAAAGCAAATTTTTCACCCTTCAGCACAAATTTGAGCAAATTTTCCTGAAATCTGCTTAAACTCAGTTAAAATTAAAAAAAAAGCTATTATAAAAACCTGTGTAAAAATATTAGATCTGAACATATTGTTACAGAAGTTTCTAAACACTAGAAACTTCACCACAAACTCTTTGACAGCTGGCAAAATCTAGTGAAGTAATAACTGGAAATAACTAGAAAACCTGACTACTCACAAAATACTGATACTTGGTCACGCAGTAGTTCAGTTGATAAGTAAAACGCAGAATGTGAAGAACTAAAGTGTGGCTAACGTTTAGTCTATCTACATCGTGTAAATAAAGTGTGATATTAAAGTGTTTTTCTGTAATTTTTAGTGACTGTTATAAATAAATAGAGCTATAAATATTTTCAAACAGTGTTTATTATTTGCAATATAGAGAGAACTCGATTTATTTAAAAGGTAAATAAATCAACGATTTTATAAAGGGTAAAATAGTTACAATTGTTGTCAGAAGTGGGATTGCAAAATAATAAGCAGTCATGAAATTGGAGGAGCTTAAGGTGGAACAGCTCAAGAAGGAATTGAGCAAGTTGGAGCTACCTACAGCATGTAATAAGACAGAATTACAAAAGCGGCTGATAGAGGAATTCGAGCGGAGTAAAATTGACATAGCGACTTACGAATTTGACGAAGAAGAAGCAATGGAGGTCAGTACCCGTAAAACAGAAGGTAATATGGAGTTAAGCGCAATGTTTGCTGCTATGATGGAAAAGATGGAGAAAAATGACAAACTGCTGGAAACTTCTAGAACAGACAACGAGAAACTGCTAAGATGGAAACGAAACTGCTAGAAACATCGAGAACAGACAACGAGAAATTATTAGCTAAGGTGGAAGATAAGCTTCAAAAATCTTCTAGAGCTACTAATGAGAAAATTTCTGTGGTTGAAAAACGAGTTTCTGACTAGGGAATGATGTCGAGAAAAAACTGCAAGATCTGGAAAGTAAAATAAATAATTCTCAATGTCAAGAGGGCCCAGTAAGAATTATTTCGGAAACTTCTGGTAGAGCAAAGGCCCCCACTTTTGACGGCGGCATACCGTTTAATGTTTTTAAGCTCCAGTTCGAGACAGTTGCCGCCAGAAATATGTGGAACATTGAAGAAAAAGCTGTAGAGTTGATTCTGGCCTTAAAAGGAAATGCTGCAGAAATTCTAGAAAGTGTGACAATCACCTGCAGAAATATTTATGACGACACTAGAAACTTCATCACAAACTCTTTGACAGCTAGAAAAATCTAGTTAAGTAATAACTGGAAATAACTAGAATACCTGACTACTCATATAAGTACTGGTACTTGGTGACGCAGTAGTTCAGTTGATAAGTAAAACGCAGAGTGTGAAGAACTGGAGTGTGGCTAACGTTTAGTCTATCTACATCGTGTAAATAAAGTGTGCTATTAAAGTGTTTTTCTGTAATTTTTAGTGACTGTTATAAATAAATAGAGCTATAAATAATTTTAAACAGTGTTTATTATTTGCAATATAGAAAGAACTCGATTTATTTAAAAGGTAAATAAATCAACGATTTTATAAAGGGTAAAATCGTAACAAAATTTTATTTGATCTAATTGTACCTGATCTAATTAGCTCTTAAAATTGGCGACGCACCGTATATAATCTGATCCAATTTGCTCTGGATATTATAATATGTCCATCAGATTTAATAAGAAAAACATTTTTATTTTGCTGCCTATGAAAATGGCTCAAATGGCTACAATCTTGTTGAAGACCATATTTGCCACAAAAATCAACCAATTTTTCGGAATGCTAGATCTGTTCATGTCATAACTAATAATATATTATCGTATATGGCCCCAGATCTAATTAGAAGATCAGGTTATAGTTACGTTGCCTTTTGAGTATGTAAGATATTGCAGATTACAAAGTTTTGACACTTTCTAACAGATTTTTTTTTTCATTCCAATTGATTTTCTTTGCAAGATATATTGATTTTTTTGAAAGTCAAATCGGGTTTTAACAGATTTCATGGAAATTTGCTCAAATTTGTGCAGAAAGGGGAAAATTTACTTTGAAATCAGGGAAATTTACTTAATATTTCTCAAAGAAATTTAAAACCTTTTGTCAATTTGCATTTAGTTTAGAATTTATTTAGCTACCTCGCACAGGTCCTTAATGGAATTATTGAAATTGTAATATTTTATTTTAAAACAATAAAAATCGTGAATCCAATTGTATTACTTGTATTGTACATGACGCGTGCTACACTCATTGATTTTAGGTTTCGTTTTCCGAATTTTATATAAATATTCCATACAAATTTAAGTAGATATGAACTTGCTAAGTAGTTATGCTTAAATATTACGAATTTATGAAAATGTTGCCAAGTCTTGGAAGTCTTTGCTTTTCTCATTTAAATGTAAACAAAAATATTTGTCAGAAAAATATTTGGAATTTTTGTATTTATAAACGTAAATCATGGCATATAATATAATTGCTATATTTCGCATTCTGGCGGCCCAAAATTTTCAATTTGTATAAAATAACGAAAAGTCAGGTAGGAAGGGATAGTAACTTTCTTTACAAGAAGTTATAATTATAGCAAATATTTAAGTCAGTATCGCCATAATAAAAATTTAAAATTATCCATATAATTGCCCAAAAACGACAATTGAAATAAAAAAAAACCGAAATAAAATAGCACAATTTGAATTAAAACAATTACAAGTAAAATTAAAAAAATTTCAATTGATACTTAAGAAATTTAAATTAAAAAATTAAAAAAAATCAACAAATATTTGGTTTGGTGTTTTTGGATTTCAATTGATGCTTTATTAATTAATTAATTTATTCCAAAAGATTTTGAAACAATCTAATAATTTTTGAAATGGTCTTTGGATTTGACTAAGAATTTGTACGTTCCCATGATATCTGTGCTGTTTTTTGTTATTTAAAAGTCGACGTAGTTCACGGCTTAAAGTTGGTCACTTTTTTAAATCAAAGACAGTTTTTTTTTTAAATTTCGTGAATAAATAACGTTTTGTATTTTTGCAATATTTCTGTAAAGAAACCGCTTATTTTCGAAATAATTATCTAAAAGAAGAAGATCTAAGCTATCATGTGGGATACAATTTGTCTAAACATGAACCGCTAAAAGTACCTAACTTTTATTATCGATTTTTTAATTTCAAATGGCGTTTTATTAATTTGAAATAATATTTTATAAATTTAAAATGTGAGTACAATTGCTATTTTTTGAAATAAAAGTGCTGTTTTTTAAATATATGTTCTAATTTATATTACTTATTAAATGCTAATTAATTAATAACACTATGGAACATTTTTGGGATTATTGTCTGGGGGTGAGAAATTCCAAGTCAGGGTGATGGTACTAGGTCAGTATAGTAAAACCCTCAAAGGGTTTGGCGTTCGTATGTGTCAGTTTTTATGACCTTTTAAATTTTTTCCTTATCTTGATGTTTTTTCGCTTAGTTGTAACATTTTGGCAAAAACGTAGTTTAACATAACTCGAGAAGCACTGTCCAATTTTGCTAAAACAAACTCAAAAAAATTTAGAATTACAATTCCTTTAATCCGTTCATATAACGTTTTTCTTTATAATCAACAGTTTTGCCGGTAAAAATAAATTTGTGGAGAAAAAAAAATATTTTTTTGCCTAAAAATTAAATTTTTTTTTTTTTTTTAAATTCATAAAAAATCCAAAACGGAAAAAAGGATCAAGTGTTATTAATTTCATGTAAAGTCGCATAACCTATAAACAAAATGCGACATAGATCATAGAAATCGATTAACGCGTTCTGCTTTTATTTACAATTATCCCATTTTGGCAAGAATATTGATATTTGTTTTTATTCAAAAAAGTGTCATTTATCGCCTTTTTTATAAATTTTCCCCAATAACTCCAGACTTCTGGCCATAAACTACTAAAAAAATTAAGTAAACATTTTTATAATTTTTTATTTTTATTTTATTTATTTATTTTTTTTATTTTAATAAATATTGCCTAGACTTTTTCGATGGTGGTTGTTCGGGACTAGTGGCATCGCATTCATCGCTATCATCAGTTTCTGAACCACACATAATGTCAATGTGTGACTCCACTGTTGGCCCTTCTGCATCTCCTGAAAATTCTTTATCATCAAGATCATCGTTGTCTTGCCACACAAGCTTACTCCACCAGCAAATTTCCGCAATTATTGCACTCGGCGACTTTTTTCCTATATATCTGTAAGTTTTTGTTTTATTAAAATGAGTTTGAAAAAATAAAAAATCAGTATTACCTCATTTCAAATGGCATAGCAAGTTGATGATAGCGTTCACCTTGTTCATCAGATTCAGAAGCCAATTGTTTGCTGAAGTAGTCCAGATGATAATGTAAATAATGGATTTTCAAGGACATGTGGACACCAATTTCCGAGAATGCTCTTAACATCCTTGCGACAGAAACATCGTAGTTGTTAGAACGATGCTTTCCCAACAAGCCTTCTATTACTTCTTTGATTGCCTGCCATGCATTCAATTCAGCGTCAATCAAAATATTGTTGAATGCGTCACTTTTAATCAGCTTTCGTATATCTGGACCATTTACTACGCCTGATTGGAAAAAATTAATTTGTTAAGATGGAAAATCATGGGAAATGAATGTGATATTATAACTTACCTTCTTTAATTTTACTTTCGCTGAGTCTCGGGTAAATTAGTTTCAAACACAACAAAACTTCATCTCTTTTGGCGACAGTTTTGATAAAATTCTTAACAATTCCAAGTTTAATATGCAGTGGAGGCAGCAATATCTTCTCCTTCGGCACTAGAGGCTCACGAATAATATTGGCCGTTTGTAACCTGCTGTGCTCTCTGAGTTTCCATCCGTGGCATGCATATTGGTCACCGCAAAATCGTGTGTCCCAATCGCACAAAAAGCACATATATTTTATATAGCCGCTTTGAAGACCGCAAAGCATTGCTACAACTTTTAAATCGCAGCATATGCGCCACATATGTTTGGCGTAGTTAACCATTTTTAAAATATTTTCCAGTGCATCATATGTTTCTTTCGTTTCTGTACTATAGGCGATTGGAACTGAAGGTTTTTTATTGGTCTTATGCAGCAAAACCGCCTTCAAGCTGAGTTTTGAACTGTCAATAAATAATCTCCAGTCATCTGCTTCATATTTTATTTCCATTGCGTCCATCAATTTTCCTACATCCGGGCAATATGCAGAAGTTTTTTCATCATTCACAAGGAATAAACTTTGGAGTGTTGCCTGACGACTTCGATAAGCTGTGACTTTCACACCAGGTGCCAACAAATTGTTTGATTTCAAAATGGAAGCCAGCTCTTCCGATTTATGCTGTGTTAATTCCAACTTGGCAACAATTGAATCAAGCTTATTTTGATTTATTAAAATTGGCTCATTGGATACTGCTGGCTCATATGGGGAATCATCACGTGCATGATATGTCGGAGCAGTCGTAGAAGAGAAAATATCTGGGCTAGAAGCTTTTGGCACAGGTATGTGGCCGCAATGGTGTTGCGGCACTTGCAACACCAACGTAATTATACGATTTTCTTATCCTTTTTGCGGCTCCTTTATTCGCACATGCATAGCAATTAAATGGATTGTGACCTTCGCCAGGATTAGTCCAAGTCATTGGGATACCGAATGGCATACTTTCACGTCTTCTATTTTTCCAATCCATTAGACGGTTGTAGCAGCTTTTACACACTATATTTGGTACCCAATTTTCGTTTACTATAACATTTTTGTTGAAGTACATCTCGTATGTTTGAACAAAATCAGTACTGAAATTTCCCCTTTTTTTATGTGTTGAGACATATTGACCACAGCAGTAGCAAAAGCTATTTATATCTGGCTTGCACAGTTCCATATTCTGTTCAGTTTTGTTCACTTTTAAAAAACTGGAGAAAAATCACTTTTACTGTTCGCGTTCGTCGGCACTTGTTGAATGACAAAAATCACAGAACCAGTGTGAGAAAGAGAAGAAGTATAATGACAATGCATGTTTTATGTGAACATTACAGAACCAGTGTTGCCACATCAATATTTCTCTTTTAGTACAGTAGAAAAATATGAGAGAGTTCGGCTTGTGAGTGTCAATGTTTTCTCCAAATAATGTTGTGCATATCTGGAGCAAATTTTTGAATTCAATGCGTAGAAATGCTGAGGAGAAGTTTATTAATATTTATATGGAGACTACTGAAATCGTAAAGATGTATGGTATAGAGCCAGAGTTACCAAGACGGGTAGGAACACAAAAATATCGTTCAAATTTACAAAAAAATTATCCAACGGAATATTACACATTAGTCTCATTCAGTCCATATTTAGATTAAGAAATCTCAAGTATGACAATTAGGTAGGTATTTAGGTAAAGTAATCTCAAGTATGACAAATAGATTTTCCAGTCATAATAATATGGTAAAGAATTTATACTATAGTGTCGTTGACGTTTCGTCGAAAGAATTATGTAGCTTCATAGATTTTATTAAAATAATTTAAAAGCGGATAGAAGCTTTACAACACAAAAAGATCAAAACGTACTAAGAAAATCAATGGGCGAAGTAAGGCTTTCTGCATTGGCTCTAATGTCTGTATATCGTAAAGATGTAACCCAGACAAAATTGTTAAGTTTTGATTCGAAAAATAGTCGATTTAAGTTTTAATATACATTATATCTGAGTCAATATGATAAATAAGTTTTAAATACAAATTTTAAATGAATTTAAAAGCTGTTTAAAAAGCATCATATAGGTCGAAAAATTAAAAAAATATTTATTTTGAAATATATTTTGCCCCCCTGGGCACGCCACTCATTGTAACAACCGAATTTCTTGGCAACCGAATAGCTTGATTGGAGCAGCCCCGATATTTTTGTTTTCCGCAAGCTAAATTTAGTTAATGCAACAGAAATTCGGTTGAAAATAAATATTTCAATTGTATTAAGAAAACATTTGGTTAGACAACTAAATAATTCGGTTGCTGCAACCAAAATATTCAGTTGGCGAGAAATTCAATTGTCGGTTGTTTTCTCTGTGTGTCTCAGACGAAGTATGTTATTTATATAAATTATTTCAAAGTGGGTATTTATTTAAACATGAAATTTATTTTTATTTTTATTTTATGCCTTTTTACTAAGGCTGTTGAGTTCTATTTCTTAACTAACTTAATGAATAAAATAATCTACCTGAAGTGAGCCCATTTCATATTCGGTTCGTTGTCTACTTGCTGATAATGCAACATGTGTGTGGAATTATGTTACCATTTTAATGTGAAACAAACATAAAGCTTGAGAATGTTTTGTTCAATGTCGTAGACATGGCGTAAGCATTATTTGGATATCACCTCATATGCCACATGTGCCATCGTTAACTCCTCCCTCACTTAAGTGAGAGCCGTCCTCGGTTCTCTTAAAGTTGTCAATGGTAACCTGGATGGAGTGAGCTTGGCGTTTCTTCATCTTTCTCTGACGTAATTTAGAAATTAAGCAATATGTTAGTAGAATGCCAATTATAACAACCGTGGAGATCGTTGGACCAATGATAAGTTTACTTTCGACCTCCCCAATGTACTGCAGATTTTTGATTCCCAATTTGTGGAGGTATGGGAGGCTTAGTATTTCCTGGTGACCAGTGATATTTAAAGTTGCCATACTAGCCGAGCTTGGTATTTTTTTCAGATTTCGTTTCAAATTTCTATAGATGGACCCATTCACCTGTATCTCATCATCAAAGGTAATTAAGTATGTTCCGATGACTGTTTTTATAGAGTTTGCAGTCATTTTTATTACGGCAAAGTCGTCGTTGATGATAATAATACCGTCATCAATTACAACCAAAGGATTAATATGACTGGGCTGAGTATCGCATCGAGCAATACCACCAGAGTGCAGTTGTTGAGCACATGAGGGATGTAAAAGCTCCTTACAAAAAGTTGTCGTAAGTGTTGCGCTGCAATTTCCGATAGCAAGTATTTTATTTCCACAGTCTGCTACGGTGTTGTCTTTATCAAGATGCAGGATTGTCCCATTATGTTGGACAGGAAATAAGCTCACCTTCTTACATTCTATTTTTGGCTTAGGATATTTTATGATAAAATGTAAAAAATTATTATCTAATAAGACCTTAATAAATGATACTTCCATTATATCAGTTACAGTGGTGTTGGTAGAGCGCAAATTTACAATTTTCGTTAAATCTTCAGAATCCAGAATTACAGGGTTAATTATTCCTATCTTTGCAAGGGTTATGGACAGCATCAAAGTTTCAAGTTCTGACACAATTATTCTATTTCTGGCAAGTAGCGTTTCATATAAATGCCCAGTATCAATTTGTTTGTCTTTGGAATTTTTAATAATAATATTAACGGCTTCTGTAATTTTGTTTATCTGATCCTGTGTTTTTGTGTTTATTAGTATTTGTCTATTCTCTGATTCAATGATCTCATGTAGCCTGAATTTTACATTCTCAAAATCATCAAAATCCAGTGTTCCAGCAACTACCTTAAGGGCAGTGCCTAAAATATTAATGCTTCTAGCTTGTCTGTGGTGAATGTCAAATGATGCCAAAATTGCTCCTATTCGAGCAACATCTGATTCCAAAGTGTTTTTTAAGGTGTTCGGTTTCATCACCTATTTCTGAATACCTTGTTAGGTCTGTAGTATGCCTAAGGTAATCAAAGTCCTGCCATATGATAACTTCTCCGTCCATAATAGGGATATAATCTGAATGAGAGTAGTCTATTAATTTTGCGGTCACTGTCCTTAGTGGAAATATTATAAGTAAAATCCTATAAAAAAAATATAAACGGGACAAAATTAAAGTGGAGCGATTATATGTGGTTGAGAAATTATTTCTATCTTAAGTTGTCCTTATGGTCCACCCTCCCTTTAATAAGAACTGTAGTTCCTAAGTCGGCCTCTACTCTCTCTTCCGTATATAAAGGGGTTAATTTGTTTCCTAATCTTTTATTATTCTTAACGAGCACACGCTCCCCAATGTCAAAAGTGCTATTCCGTCTTGAAGAATTTTCCCTATCAAGTTGAATTCGTTGAGCTTTCATGATTCTCCCTTTTATTTGTTCTCTTATTTCTGCCGATGTACTGTGAACTACTTCTATAGGTCTTTTGTTGGTCACTGAGTGAATAGTTCTATTGTATTGTGCCGTAGCCAACATCATGAGTTCAATTGTATCCTCGATTTTCTTCTCGAGTTTGAGACATCTCGCAATCTCTGCTAAAGTGCTATGGAAACGTTCAACCTGACCATTCGAAGTGCTATGGAGCGGAGGAGCATTTGCAACCACCACGCCAAACTGATTTTCCAGCATTGCCGTAATGGTTTCAGATTTAAACGCTGGTTCATTGTCACAATAAATACTCTTTGTGTCCGGAAAAATGTTCATTAGTTGCATAATCGGGATTTTTAAGTCTATGATTGTACGAGAACCACAGCGAATTTCGAAAATTTATCGACACATGTGAGGAAGTATTTTCTGTCTGTAGAAAATATATCAATGTGCAACATTTCTCCAGTATAAGTTGGTACTGGGGTCTCACCCATCTCTTGCCTAATCGGATGCCTATCGTATTTGGCCCTGTTACAGATCCTACAGTTCGCCACAGTTTCGTTTGCCAATTTTGCCATTTTAGTGAAGTAATAATCATCAAGAATTTGCTTTACGTTTTTTTGAGCCGCCCTATGAGCTCGATTGTGCTCAGTATTAATAATCTCCGATTGTTCATTTTTATCAAAAATATCAACCAATTGACCAATTCATGCTGAATACAAGCTAAGGTTGGCAAATCGCAGTATATTGCATTTACCACCCCTGGATTCACTGCTAATTTAACTTCCTCGATAAGCGTGTTCCTATCAGTAAATTCAATCGTATGACGAGTTTTTTCACCAAAAAATATGAAGTTTCGATTTCGCGCGAAGCGTGCTTCTTCCAAAACTATCTGATTTCGGTAGCAGTTAACCGGTTTATCCGTCGCTTCAATGGTGTAGGTAAGTGACGCCTCACTGTGTACCGTCGCAATATCAGAGCGAGCCTCTTCCTCTAAGGAATGAATGTGCTGTCGTGACAATGCGTCGCTGACGTAATTTTCTTTACCGGGTTTATAGAAAATTTTTGCGTTGTGTTCGTCCACAAAAGCTTTCCAACGTTTTATCTTAGCGTTAGGGTTTCGATCTGAAACCGCAAACGTAAGCGGTTGGTGGTCTGTGTAAATATTCAAACTTTTTACGCCATAAAGATAGTTTCTAAGTTTCTGCAGAACCCATACAATGGCCAGTAGTTCGCGTTCATTGGTTGCGAAGTTCAGTTCCCTGTCTTTTAGAGTCCTTGAAATCATTGTAATAGGTCTGCCATTTTGTGACAAAACTGCTCCTAGTCCCGACGAGGAAGCATCTGTTACTAGATCAAATGGTGCAGTGAAGTCCGCGTAAGACAACATGACTTCCTCTGAAGCCAATATCTCTTTCAGTTTGACAAAAGCTTGAACTTGTCTCTCGTCCAAGTTCACCTTTATCTTCTTTGACTGATGGGCGCTGACCCTGCCGTTCTCACCCTTCAGAATATCTGTCAGCGGTTTTGCTATCGAAGCAAAATCCCTAATGAAGCATCGATAATAGCTTGCTAGTCCCAAAAAGGACCTAATGTTAAATAATGTAGTGGGCTGTTCGTAGTTGCGAATCGCATATACCTTATCGGGGCTTGTTTTTATACCATTTCGAGATACAACGAAGCCGAGGTATTCAACACTTTCCTTGAAAAACTGTGATTTCTCACGAGAAACTCTCATGTTTGCTTCATACAGCCTACTCAGTACCCATGCAATGTGGTTAACATGAGCCTCCTCATTCTCTGAAAAGATTATTACGTCATCTTTATAAACATAGCATGACTTTCCAATCTGTTCCCTTAATACGTCATCAATGGCCCTCTGAAAAATGCTGGGGATGTTCTTCAAACCGAAAGGGAGCCTGCAGAATTCGTATTTTCCGTTTCCGACTGAAAAAGCCGTTTTCTCCCTATCTTTCTCCGCTAGCGGTATTTGGTGGAAGCCTGATTTTAAATCAAGCGTCGTAAAGTATTTCGCTTTACCCAAGTTTGCTAAAATTACTGTTACGTCCGGAATAGGATACTTGTCGTCAATTGTCTTCTCGTTTAGTTTCCTGAAATCAATAACAAGACGTTTCAAAGTATTTCCGAGTTCATCTTTGCCCTTCTTGTCGACGACCCAGATGGGGTTATTATAGGGGGACCTGGAGGGCCTGATTATTCCGTTCTTCAATAAATTACGTATTTCGTCATTTACGAATTTGGCCACACCCATCGGGTAGGGGTAAAGTGATGGCAATACGAAAAATGTGCTATTTGTGTTAAATAGGTTAAGGGTGCATTTCCTATCAATGATGTTAAAACCGTGGATCGATTTTACTAAAAAGTGGTTATTCACTGGCACTATGTTGTTGAGTTCGCTCAAGGGTCTTATGTAATTTTTCGAAGCGCCCGTATCTATTAGTAATCTCATATTTCTCCCTGCAATTGTCCTTTCAATGAATGGCAGCAGGGAGTCTTGACTAAAAAATTTATCTGATCAAAACCCTCTTCAGTATCAATTTCTGATGCTGCTAATTCCGCCGGTATTCATAGTGTTCTGGCTCCGTTGAGGTAGTTTCCTGAGAAATATGATTGATCCTCTGTTGCTTAGGGCCTGTAAATCTAGCTGAGCTGCTGTGTTGACGTTTTACTGCCTGTCCTGAAGCTCGATTATCATAATATTGGCTTTGAGGCGGTCCACCGTTAGGTGGTTTCCGTCTCATCGACTGTATAGAACGCATCGATTGATCAACGTCCATTGGTTGAACAATTTCCCTTTGCTGTTCCCTATTATCAAAATTTTGTCGTGGTCGGGTTTCTATTTTGAGGTCTTGCTTCAGACTTTTGTCTTTGTTTTTCCTCAAGACATCTAGCATAGTTGCTTGCAAATTGGTACCTCTCATGATTAGATTCAACTTCCTGGGCTAATGCTAATGCTGATGGCAAATCATTCAGCCGAGCCGAAAAAAGCACATCACTTAATCCCTTTTTCGTCCCCGATATAAACACACGGAGTGCGTCCATTCTGTATTTTTCATTAATGGATGCCGCAGTGGACCTATCATAAGTCATAATTGTTTTATTTGTCAATAGTGTCAGTTTTTTCTCGACCTCATCATAGAATTGCAAAAGTGTCATGTTTCCTTGACGGAGAATTGACATTTCTTGCTCGATTAAGTAAATCGGCCTTTTGTCCGGGTACGTAAAGTCAAGACGAGCAATGATAGCTTTAAAATTTAAAACTGTATTAAAGGAGGACAGTACCATATCCGCTGAACCTTTTATCTTATTTCTAATAATGGCTACCGCCTGATAATGTCTGGAACTGCCCTCAGCATTTTCAAATACTTTATAGGCGATTTGCGCCGCTTGTCGCCATGAAACGTATGTTTCTTGCTTACCGTCAAAATCCGGTAGAGATTTTACTATATCTAGTGACTCGTCACATTGTCGGTCCGGTATTATTTCTATTTCCCTATAAGGTTCGACTACTGGTGTCTGAACAACATATTCAATGAATTTTTTATTAAGTTCTTCTATTTGTTTTTCAAAACCTTGTTTTTGGGATCTCAGGGCAGTATTTATAGCAACCTCCACTATTGCTCTCAACTGTTCTGCCGTTACAGCCATTGTTTTGCTTTCCCACCAGTTGGTCTCTACAACACTTTTGCTACTTCCTTTGCTATCAACCCCTAATCTATTAAATTTCTCTATCACTTGATCTATTTTTTCCTGATTTTCAGAGTCACTCATAGAAACCAGGGGTATAAAACCGGCATACAAACAAAAAGATACCAACCCGTGCAAAGATTTACAACTTTTCTAATTTCTTTTTTATTAAAATTTGTACAAAAATGCGAGAAAGAAAAAAAAATTGTCACTAAATTTTTACACTACCTACAGATATTCATACATTATTTTAACCTCTACAGTTTTTTTCTGGAATTTAATGTTTTCAGTTGTTGATTTGTAGGTGTAATTTGCTGACGTTTCCGTAGTGTAGTGAACTCCGATAGTTGTTAGTTTATTGTTGCAATGTGCTTATGTTTCTTGTTGCTGATTAGTTGGTTTGTTCCTCACGCAGCCCAGGCTATTTCGAAGCTCTGGTGACTATAGCAATGATCCAATTTTCCAATTGTTTTTTGTTGATTATATTTAAAAATTTCGTATTTTATTACTTCACGAGTTTTTTAATTTGAATAGTTCCAAAAAAAAAATTGTTTTATTTTTAAAAATTTTTATATTTTGTTCACTTGTTTAGTTTTTGTATTTGCAATTTTGTTCGCTTTGAATTTTTAATAGTTTCAAAGAAATTTTTGTTAAAAAAAAATTTTTTATTTTTATTCACTTGTTGAATTTGAATTCCGAATATTATTTTGTTAAAAAAAATTTATTCGCAAGCCCTACGTTGGGCGCCAATTATTTCAAAGTGGGTATTTATTTAAACATGAAATTTATTTTTATTTTTATTTTATGCCTTATTACTAAGGCTGTTGAGTTCTATTTCTTAACTAACTTAATGAATAAAATAATCTACCTGAAGTGAGCCCATTTCATATTCGGTTCGTTGTCTACTTGCTGATAATGCAACATGTGTGTGGAATTATGTTACCATTTTTTATTTTCTCTTAAAAGCATAACTTTCGTCCCTGTAATGGATAAATTAAAGTTTCACGATTGAAAACCAAAATTGGGTCAAATTGACCCAAGGAGTGCAGAAGGGTTAATTACTCCTTTTTAAGAAAACGTTCGAAAAAGTATAAAAGGCGTTAAATTAAATAAAAAAGGCAATTAAAGTTCCGTCCATATAACAAGGTTCGGTAACTGAGAGAAAATTGAGAAAATATCCCTGATTTCAAAGCAAATTATTCTCATTTCTGCAGAAATTTCAGCAAAATCTTGTAAAACCCAATTAGACTTGCAAAAAAATCAATTGGTCTTATAAGAAAATCAATTTGAAACAAAAAAAATACATGCTATTTTGTATATATGTAAAAAAATTGTATTTTATAAATAATTTCGGTGGGACCCGGGACCCCTGCCCGCCCTTTGGGCACGCCACTGGGGGTCCCAATGGGTGGGGGACAAGTCCAATTGGGTTTTACAAGATTTTGCTGAAATTTCTGCAGAAATGAGAAAAACGTACAAATTTCTAGTCAAATCCAAAGACCATTTCAAAAATGATTAGATTTTTTCAAAAGCTTTTGGAATAAATTAATTAATTAATAAAACATCAATTGAAATCCGAAAACACCAAATTAATAAAATATTTGTTGAACTTTTTTTAATTGAGTTTGGTATTTATTAATTTAAATATATCTTTCTTAAGTATCAATTGCAATTTTTTTAATTTTACTTGAAATTGTTTTAATTCAAATTGTGTTATTTTATTTCGTTTTTTTTTTTTTTAATTTCAATTGTCGTTTTTGGGCAATTATATGGATAATTTTAAATTTTTATTATGGCGATACTGACTTAAATATTTGCTTTGATAAGAAAACGCTTGGTTTTTCCGAATTTTATTTCTATAATTATAACTTATTGTAAAGAATTTTACTATCCCTTCCTACCTCACTTTTCGTTATTTTATACAAATACAATTTGAAAATTTGGGGACGCCAGAATGCGAAATATAGCAATTATGCCATGATTCAACTTTACAAATACAAAAATTTCAAATATTTTTCTGACATATATTTTTGTTTACATTTAAATGAGAAAATCAAAGAATTTCCATTCTTAATATTTAAGCATAACTACTTAGCAAGTTCATATCAACTTAAATTTGTATGGAATATTTATATAAAATTCGGAAAAACAAACCTAAAATTAATGAGTGTAGCACGCGTCATGTACAATACAAGTAATACAATTGGAATCACCAATTTTATTGTTTTAAAATAAAATATTACAATTTAAATAATTCCATTAAGGACCTGTGCGAGGTAGCTAAATAAATTCTAAACTAAATGAAAATTGACAAAAGGTTTTAAATTTCTTTGAGAAATATTGAGTAAATTTCCCTGATTTCAAAGCAAATTTTCCCCTTTCAGCACAAATTTGAGCAAATTTCCATGAAATCTGTTAAAAACCCGATTTGACTTTCAAAAAAATCAATATATATTGCAAAGAAAATCAATTGGAATGGAAAAAAAAATCTGTTAGAAAGTGTCAAACCTTTGTAATCTGCACATATAAAAACCAAGAGTACGTTTTTGCATCGTGAAAGACAGCGTTAAGGTGTGGTGTCGCTTCAATATCTTACATACTCAAAAGGCAACGTAACTATCACCTGATCTTCTAATTAGATCTGGGGCCATATATGATAATATATAATTAGTTATGACATGAACAGATCTAGCATTCCGAAAAATTGGTTAATTTTTGTGGCAAATATGGTCTTCAACAAGATTGTAGCCATTTGAGCCGTTTTCATAGGCAGCAAAATAAAAATGTTTTTCTTATTAAATCTGATGGATATATTATAATATCCAGAGCAAATCGGACCAGAGTATATACGGTGCATCGCCAATTTTGAAAGCTAATTAGATCAGGTACAATTAGATCAAATAAAATATTGTTACAATTTTACCCTTTATAAAATTGTTAATTTTTTTACCTTTTAAATAAATCGAGTTCTTTCTATATTGCAAATAATAATAAACACTGTTTGAAATTATTTATAGCTCAATTTATTCATAACAGTCACTAAAAATTGCAGAAAAACACTTTAATAGCACACTTTATTTACACGATGTAGATAGACTAAACGTTAGCACACTTGAGTTCTTATCTACTGCGTCACCAACTACCAGTATTTTATGAGTAGTCAGGTATTCTAGTTATTTCCAGTTATTACTTCACTAGATTTTTCCAGCTGTCAAAGAGTTTGTGGTAAAGTTTTTAGTGTTTAGAAACTTCTGGAACAATATGTTCAGATCTCACATTTTTTACACAGGTTTTTATAATAGTTTTTTTTTTCAATTTTAACTGAGTTTAAGCAGATTTCAGGAAAATTTGCTCAAATTTGTGCAGATGGGTGAAAAATTTGCTTTCAAATCAAGGAGATTTTCTCAATTTTCTTTCAGTTACTGAACTTTTTAAAGGTACCCTTTCTCTATATTAAAGCATATTTAACACCTAAAAGTATATACAATTTTTTTTGTATTTAGATTAAAAAAAATTTTAAATTAACGAATAAGTACAAGCTATACTGAAAATAATAAAAAGAACATTTTATGGGGGAAGGGGCCCCTGTTCCCCCTTGGCATGCCACTGGTTACAACTAATCTGTTTTTACTACTTTTAGCTCTAGTAAACATTGTATTTAGAATAGGGCTAAGTGCACTGCTTTGAGGTACTCCTGCTCTAATTTCAAAGAAAAATGATACATCGTATTTTATTCTAACATAGTAATGGAGCTGTAAGAATCGACTTTATTTTTGACAATAAGCCATCGTGACAAACTTTGTGAAATGCTTTTCAATATCTAAGAAAAGCGCTGAGCCTAACTTTTTCTCTTCAAAAAATCTTTGAATTGTGTTGAATTACGGGTGAACTTATTCTTGTGTACCATGTTTGTATATAAAACCGGACGTATATTCTGATATTATCTGGAGATTATCTGAAATGGGATGGAATCTATTTAGAAATACCTTTTAAATCAAAAAAAAATTAAAAGCAGGCTTATCGGTCTCTATGACTTTATATTAAAGATGGGCACATGAGCGATTTTTGACTCCCGCTCACGCATGATCATGAACAAAAAGCTGCAATCACGCAAGAAAATTTTTTTCTACTGAAAATATTTCGTAAAATTAAACATAAAAGAATTTATTTTATCACTTGAACCACTAGAACTTAATACATAAAGAAAAAAACAATTTTGCTACATTACATGTAAAAAAATTAAAAAAAAAATCGAAAAATTGAAAAACGAGTAAAAGGACTAATCACGAAAAATCACGCCAAAAAATCGACTCACGCACGCGTGATTTACGTGAATCACAAAATTTTGTGTCAAGTGCCCACCTCTACTTTATACAACCACCTCTACTTATTCAACCTTTCCAATAAAACCAGAAATTTGAAAAATAATCCGTATTTTTTTTTATAGCGGATTCAAATTTTAAATGTCCTACCCTATATCACATTCTAGTTTATGTGGTTTACAAATCATAACTATCTCAGGGCGTTTCTATTGAGACTGAAAAGGATTAGTTCGAAGTATATCATTAAAAATGCTCGTTAAATATATTAACGCTTTGTTGGGTAAGTTCTTAATGACTTTACCAACGATGTTGTCATGACCAGGTGATTTACTACTTTTAAGATTCAAAATTTCTTTTTTAACTGCTCTGAGTGATATATGTTTAATTTGACAAGGCATGCTGAGATATTATTTTCATATGGATACTATTAAAAATATGATTTGGAAAGCTTCTGCTTTACTTGCATCTGATCTGCACCATAGTCCGATTGCATCTCTAAATGGTGGATTCCTTTTTGTTGGACGTATCGAATATTATGTGGCCTTTCAAAGTTTGTGTCCATTACCACAGGAAGTGTTTGTATTGTTAAAAATTTATCTAATTGAAATATTTTACAGGTTTTCCAAATGAAACTTTAAATTTTTTGTTGCCTGATTTAAAAGGCGTTTGTCATAGGTGATGTAAACACTTAATGACAACACCAATTTCTAATTCTTCTATTATAAAAAAAAACACTGAAGCGTCTCTTTGAACAGCTGAATGAGTTGTCAGATCGAAAAATTTCAACATGTGTTCATTCGACAGATGGAAGTATCTAATACAGGCTGCCAGCATTTTTAACGGCCCAACTAAGAAACAAAATTAGGTTTTAAAAAAATAAATTTTATTGGTTTTGACCGTATTCTAACCAAAATGAGATATTATCAAAGTTCTTTTAAAATTGGAACAGATGTTTTAAATGTAGCTTAATTCCCGACCATAAACCAAGAGCAGAGCTACAAAAAGAATATAAAAACTCTTTTTAACAAAATTTTATAGGGATTTAAAAAAAATCTTATTGATTTAGGATGAAATGAAGAAAAAGAATGAATAAAAAAATCAGAGCAATTAAGCCAAACACACAATCAGTGCATGATATTTTTTTCGTATAGTTAAATTTCAAGCGAACAGTGTTTGAAGTGAAATAAATATTTAGAAAAAATATTTGGCCAATAATGTTTAACTACCAGAGTAAAAAAGTTTAGATATCATATATATTTACATACGTCAGTATGCATTACCATATATAATTATATATAACATTATTTTTTAAAAAATTACCATATTTTGTGCCATATATAGGGTTTTCCAATAAGGACTTGACAACTTTTTTTTTTAATAAAACGCAAACGATTTGAGATTTTTCCAAAACTTTATGATCGACTGGAAATACAATCAAAACATTTATGAATGGAACTTGACTTGGTTTATATGGCCACCGCAGGCACGTCGGCAGCGGTCGATTCGTTGGACCCAATTTTCGATGACGCGGTCACACATTTCGGCCGTAACGGCCGCTATTTCGCGTTCAATGTTGGCTCTCAGTTCTTCCAACGTCGTCGGCTTGTTGGCATAGACCAATGATTTGACGTAGCCGCAAAGAAAAAAGTATAGAGCCAACACGCCCACCAAACTAACTCTTCAATAAATCGATTGTAACGTGTGCTGTATGGTTTGTGGCACCGTCCTATTGAAACCACATGTCCAAGTCCATGTTTTCCAATATAATCGACAATAATGTCGACGAAAAAATATGGATCAATGACGCCGCTGGCATGCACACCGCACCAAACAGTTATTTTTTGTGGATGAAGTGGTGATTAATGAAGCACATGTGGATTTTTACCAAACCAATAAGGCTTATGGACGAACCCATTGAGCCAAAAATGAGCTTCATCACTAAAGATGATTTTGCTCTTAAAGTTGCGTTCACCGACTCCGAATTTCGATAGTACATTTTTATAATTTGCATACGTTGTTCGTTCGTGTACTTTACCATGATGAAAATGTTGAGTTTACTAAAAAAAGGAATGTAACAGTTAGATTAGTGAAATAGTGCGTTCACAAATTACATTCAAAGTTGTCAAGTACATATTGGAAAAAACTTTATATCCACATGTAATTATATATTTATCGTTATAAAATTAGATATGATTTATATGATAAGATATGGTTTATATTCTATCATATAAAATTATATATAACACTATATATAATTTTATATGTCTTACATGGGACCATATTTACATATATATGACATACAGAACCATTTTATATATTTGAGATATAATAATATATGGTCCATTATAAAAAATATGTTTCAATAAGGTATGAAATATAATTGTATATTATTCAATATATGGTCCAATATAAGAAATATTTTTTGATAACAAAGGCTATAAGATATAAATATATATGGTAAAATATTTGCAAACAAAGAGTATTTTTGATATGATATAAGATATAATTAATTCAATGGTTTCAAATCCCAGCCTGGAAGATACATTTTTTTAGTGTTTTTAATTTGTCTTATATTAATATTTTAATAGAAATTTTTGATATAACATACAATTAGTTTATAACAATCTAGGTACATACAAAACTATATATGATCTTTGTTTCCAAAACTCCTATAAGTAGTGAAAATTTATATATATATTTTGTTTTAAATATAATTACTTATCTACATTTTTTTTCATTCCATAAAAATACCATTAAAAATATGTTTTATAATAAAGCCAACATGAAAAAATGATTTTTAGCCTCAAAAAAGTAAAAACACTGATTTTTTCATGACAATCTAAAAGAAATAGCAAAATTTGTATGACAGCGCCATCTAGCGTGAGTTTTAGGTAAAAAATATGAAAATTGGATTCCCCACAACTTTCCAGGATAATAAAAATAAATAAGCATTGTTTTATCAAACTTTTGATGATTTGTTCTTGTTAGACAGCGTTCCAAAATCACCAAATAAAATAAAAATCTCGCACTCAAAAACCCTTGAGAGTTTTGTTATGGAAACATTCATTTCCTTTTGGTTTCATCCCGTTCCGATTTTAGTTTTTGCACTGTGTAATTAATCAATTAAAAACAAATAATTGCAATTGACAGATAAGCATTTTAAAAATCGTGACCATTTTTAAAAATGAGAAACGAAATGGAATGAAATGGGAAACGAGTTAAATAGGAACTTTTAGCACTGCGAACGAAATGGAATGAAACGGGAAATGAAATTTGTATTATCGAAGTTTGTTAATTTACATTATCATATAAACTTATATAAAAAAAAATTGTCACCCTGTGGCTGTTTAAATTGCTTCACTGCCCTATTTTTATTATCGCTCTGATAGATCACAAATTTTTCCCGTTTTGCGCTATCGCTTAGTTTTCGAGATATTCGCATTTTTGTAAAATATCAATTTTTTAAAATGGCAGGTATCTCGAAAACTAAACGAGATAGGGATAAATGGGTAACATTTTTGCTCTATCAGAGCAATAATAAAAATAGGGCAGGTCCGGAGGAGATCTCGAGAGATTCATTTTATAAAACAGCTTATTTTTGTAGACTAATGCTTTTTTGAACAATTTCATTACCACTAAATGGTAATGAATTTTTTTTAGCATAAGCATTACTCAACTCATACTAATGAAATTTCAATGCCAATAAAAAATCTCAAGTATGTTTTTAATCATTAACTGTTTTGACTTTTATCGAAAAAGTCAAGAAAAAAAAGTTATTTTTTAACTTTTATTTTTTAAGGCAGAAATAAAAGTTATTTCTTAACTTTTATTTTTTAAGGCAAAAATTAAAAGTTATTTTTGATTTTTATTATTTTACTCAAAAAATAAAAGTTATTATTTCACTTTTAATTTTTTAAGGCAAAAATAAAAGTCTTGAATTAAATATTGCATAGTAATACGCTAGTCTTATTGCCTCCAATTTATATGTAATAATAATTGATGTATATTACAGTCTATAACAATTATTGTTATTATTAAATATGTTCAGCTGTTTAATTTTACCATCAAAATTGATTCTAAGTTTTCTTCAGATAAATTGTATCTCAAATCCCCCAAAATCAATTTTAGTGCTGAAAATGACCTTTCTACACTAACTTGAGTTGCAGGTACAGAATTTACAATAAGTGCTAGTTTGTGCAGCTATGGTAGAGTAAATTTTTTATTATCCCAATATTCTAGTAAAGCAATAAAACTAGCGTATTACTATGCAATATTTAATTCATGAATATTAATCCGCTTTCATCTCTATTATTTCCCTCAGAATATTCCATCAACAAAATAATAAGTTACTTAAAAATTATTAAATTGTATAATAAGATTTAGATAAGCTTATAGAATCTACCATCATTTTTGTAAATACTTTATTGATTTAATATCTACTATGTGTGTTGTAAAACTAATTAGCTTAAGGCCTAGTTGTTATAGCTAATAAAATATAAAAAATTATATTTAGCATATACATTTATGTATTACCTATGGTTTTGGTACAATTTATTAACATTCGCATACTTTTTTCTAACATATATACATACATATTTATAATATTGGTTTTGTATATTTGATCGTGATTTTTGATGCTTTCTCTATTATTCTTTTTTATCTAGAAGCTTAGAAATTTGCAGAATCTTTCTGAAATTCTTAAGCATCCCAAAGAACGAAAAAAAAAATTAAAATTAGCTATATGGCAACAATGCTCGAAACTATTAAAGTTGCCGGCCAAAACTCACCTTATGTAACTACCCAGTAAAATAAAAGGGATGTTTTTCTTTACGAATCTCTTTTTCAGAACATCCAAAGAAGTTCATAGTGCAATTTTTTCGATTTGTATGAAGTCATTTTAAACAACTTCCAAAATGTTGATATTAACCCCTACTTATGAAGTCATAAGAATAAAATTTTTTATAACAATTCCATTGCAAAGCATATAATTTTTTTAATTTTAATATTTATTTATAACAATTTATATCCACTTTGTCCTGGTGGGAATATTAATTCTTGGCGTGTTCAAAATACCTGTTTTTACTTTAATACAAAGCCACTCCCTATATTTATTTTGTAGTCCCTACATTTAACAACTTCCGTAAACTAATGAAAAAGTCCATCTGCTTATTGATTTTTCATAGCACCGAAACAAACTACTTCCTCCCAATGACACGCCAATGTGAAGGAACTTTACTCTTTAGGTTAAATACTTTTTGGTTGTCGTTCGGCACTTGTGAAAGCAAGATCACGCTGTATAACTTTTTTTAAAACACACAGCAAATTGTTTGGTGATAAATGGGGAAAAGATTTTTTTAGTAATGTTTTTCCTTTATTTCGTTTGTTTGACTGCCAACAATAAACAATATTTCGTTCTGTTAAAGTTCACAAAAATTAACTACAAAGTCTGTAAAAATAAACGATATTTTATTTATTTTGTTTTAAAAAAAATTACTTTCGATAAATGAAAAGTGTTAATGAAGTCAACGTCAAGTTAAATTTTTTTTGCTGCTTAACACACAAGCATAAATATGTTTTAGATGGAGTAATAGTTTTTATTGGAAGAGAACTTTTACTGCTATTATTTTATTTAAATAACAAAATCTTTGATTAATTGTAGGTTGTTTATTATTAAAAGTAATGTAGAACATAATATTTTGTGAATATTAGAGCCAAATACTTTTTTGCATGCAGTTCTTGTTTGCGCCGAACGGGGTAAAGAAGCAAGCAGGGTAACAAAAAAAGCACTGTTTACGTTTTTCGTGCATGTTTTTGTTATTTCTCTTTTGCACTCATATGTATTCTTCTTTTGTTGCTTCATTCACATTCGGTTTTAGTGCAACAAAAGTCACCGTATAAATAGACATAACTTTGGAAGCAACTTTGAAAAGGCAATTTAAAAAAATTGCATGCAAATAAATGCATCGTAAAAATTGGCTCTTAGTTAGAAAATCTAATATATTGAATGACGTGTCATTGTTTTAGTTACATTTTCTGTTCATAATAAAATTTAACTATTCTGTTGATGGATTTTAACCATTTCTAATTAAAATTATTAAGTAACGATAAAATTGAGGCGGTTCCGATAGAATTCCATCCGATTTATTTCCTGTGTATTTATGTATTTTAGTTTTTTTTTTTTTTTGCAATATAAGAATTTTATATATTTTCTTTATTCTTAAACACTGTTTAAATGTAACACGATAGAACAACTAACTGAAGGCAATATGAAAGAGTATGTATTTAGTATAAACATATTCAGTGTAAAAGCAATGGCGGTAATACAAACGCCAATTATTGACCACTCCAATGTAACAACGGAAGTTGTGCCTGGTGAACACAACATGGTGAGCCATGTTAACTTTTTATGTGTGTTATTTTTTATTTTCCTGCACCACAACTATATAAAAAACCCCAAAACTCTTGAGATGTGTTAAATTTTTTATTTTTAGTTTAGAATTTGACTGCAATGAAAATTAAGGATATACCAAAAAAAGGAAAAACAACAAAAAGATTAAAATAAAAAAAAATTGTAACAATTTGTGGTTTTTACACATCGTTTATTACTAATGGTGGTCTATTGCGAAGTTTTTTTTAAATATATTTCTTTAAAAGTATAATCAAAGTGATAAATTTCAACTTATTGCCAGGCCAGCATGCAATAAAAAATCGAAAATATGCACTCAAAAATGCAGTAAAATATGCAAAATAAGAAATATGTACCAAAAACATATGCACTAGAACTCCAATTTTATGCACTAAAATTCAAAAATGTGCACTTAATATTAGTCGATTTTAAAATTAATCATATTTTTATCAGAAGCACATTATTTTTAAAATTAAATCCAAAATTAAAATCCAAGCAAAGGGTGTTTTTATTTAAAACAAAACACACAAAAATTTACGAAATAATATATTTAATTTTAATTTCATAGCATATTTTTTGGCATTTAGTAATTAAAAACAATTTTGGATACATTGGTATCGCAACCACATCCTTTAAAGCGCATTCGGAGGGTCCAATTTTCAAATATTTTTTCGGTTAATTCCAACAGTTAAAAAATAATTTTATCCATGATGATAAAATAACCTCTTCCTGGTGATCCAAATTTGACAGTTTATATGTAGTGCAATAGACAAAATTACGACATTTACAGTCTAAAAAACATACAAATTTTTACCACTTTTTCCCGTAAATCGGTCCGTACAAGTGAATGAATTTTAATATTGAAATTAAGGTAATTAAATAATTAATAGCCATTAAATGCTTTTAGTTTGCCTACAATGCAGCGCTCTGCCGCCCAAGGTATAGTGTTGCCCATGCATATTGGCTGGCTAATAACAAAGTTATATTGTTTTAATTTTTTTTTTTCAAATAATATCAAAGGAAAAAAAAACAAAACGAAGATCACACTAAAATCAAAGAAAAATGTAAGTGAAAAAACACTAACATTACATCCGTAGGGTCCCAGCAAAAACATGGTTATTTACTCGCTTAATTACTTTTGTTCGCGATGTACAAAAAGTAATGGGTACTCATTATTTTGTTGCTGTTTGTAAGCGAGAGGGTAATTACTACCTATTTATGTTTTTGTAAGTGAGACGATAATCACCACTAATTACTTTTTGCAGGGGTATGCTCGATTTGATGCTAAACAACCGTTGTGCTTTATCGATTTCGGTTTTTTTGAAATGTTCCTTTTTCGAATAGCAAATAACGCGATTTTTTGTTGTCGAATACCCGTTTTTTTTTAATCTGTAACATACAAATAAACTCGTAACTTTTTGGTATGAAAACCACTAGAATGACACATGCAAAATTTTGAATTTACAAAAAAGATATTTAAATTATTAAAATAGCAAATAAATTAATGTTGCTGACTGAATATATCACCAAGACATTGCATTGTCCCCTTTGGCTATACAATACCCAGCAAAACCACACATTACCAAATAATTGGTAAAGTAATGTATAGCCATAGGGGCCGATGGATTACTTTACACCTTAATTTATTGATGAATTTTACAGGCGATGAGCCTCAAAGTAATGTATATACCCATTACTTTAGAGGTGATAATATAAGGGGTTACTTATATGGTTACGAGAATGGAAAAAGTAATGTGTCTAAAAATAGATTTTTAAAAAAGAGGAGTTTTTATTAAAAAAAAAATATTACAAGATGGTCAAGATGGGGATCGAACCAGGGAAATCTGGTTGCCAGCCAAGAACTCTACCCACTGAGTTATCGAGAGAAAAGATTGGTTGCAATTCGATCAAAACCGTTAATATTTATTTGTAAGGATTTAATTTTATTTGGAATAACCTAAAATCCGTTAATAAAGCAAAAACATTGTATTGGGAATTAAAAAGAGGGAAAAGAAACCAAAAATCAATCCTATTATTCAATTATTGATATTTCCAATCATCTTTAACCCTACGGTCCATAACCGGGTACCCGGGTAACAATATTGAAGAAATCAACATGAAATTTCGGATCATCAGAGATTTCGGCTAAAATTAGAGACTAGAAAAAAGTTTATCAAATTTGGTTAAATATATTTAAAAAAAATTGGTTTAATATTTTTGCATACAGGGGTCCATGACCAGGGTACCCGGGTACCTTAGTCCAAATTACCTTATATTTCAAAGAAAAAACGTTTGTTTTATTTTTATTTTGTTTCATGATATTTATTGATGTGTAAAATATGAACTGTAATTGTGTCTTGGTTGAATTATTGATATTTTATTCATTTTAACTTATTTCTAATATTTGATGTCTTATGTTGAGTCATTGTTAAAACATTGAACACATTTTGATATTGTTTTATGTTGATCGCAAACTGATTTCTTGCAAACGCTGCAGAGTTTTCTCGTCTTTATTTTCCTTTTATCTGGCAAAGAAGCGCACAAATAACAGCTTCCTGTTATTGGCTTCCTGCCATCAGTAGAAGCGGCCGTAGAAGTACATGGTTGCTCGGTATAGGTTACCGTCTCCACTGGTCCTCCCAAAAAGCTCTCAATTGCTGTTTTGGTGGAAAAATTGCGCGTTACTTGGCGATTGGTTACTCTTTCTTCTATTATTGGCGCACACAAATCTTCAGCAACCCAGCAAAAACATGGTATAAACTACTTACTAACCTATTTACACGCTTAATTACTTTTTTTTCGCGATATCCAAAAAGTAATGGGTATTCATTATTTGTTTGCTGTTCGTAAGCGAGAGGGTAATGACCACCCATTATTACTTTGTGTTTTTTGTAAGTGAGAATGTAATGACCACTAATTACTTTTGGGACATCGCGAACAAAAGTAATTAAGCGCGTAAATAGGCTGGTAAGTATTTGAAACCTTATTTTTGCTGGGAAGTTTACGCAAAAAACGTTTTCTCCTTGTTGTTTGATATGGAACAGTTGTGTTATTCTCATAAAATATAGTGTATGCCGCGAAAGCACTAACATCGAGCATATTGTACAAAAACGAAAAAGGCCACCTTTTTGTGTGTCTCTGTGTGGTATATTCCCAAAGCGTCTGGTCCATAACATCCACGCCACCTTTCGTTTTGTTATAAAAATTGATGAATTCTGGTTTGCCGTTTTCTTCTACAGTTGCATCATCATGCATAGTCGACAACATTAAATACGGAATTTGTTTTCCTCTGTTTGTATGTAACCATAGTCACCTTTTCGTCGAAACCAAATTTGCTTGTCCCAATGGTCCACCTCTTATCGTCTTTCATTTCTGTTGGTACATAGGCTTCGTTTCGCCGCAATGTTCCGACAATGCTAAGTTTGACGGATATCAGCTGCTTTGCCAGTGGCAGCGTCGAAAAAAACTTGTCCATGGTGATATTACGTCCGCTATTGTGGTATGGCCCAACCAAATCTTTGGCTACTCTTTCGCCTACACCAATTTCGCGACCACTATCTTGTTTGCCAGTATATATTTGGCCATGAAGAGGATATGAATTTTCCACCATACCTTGATACCGTATTTCGCAGGCTTCGATGGAATATACTGGGTGAATTCCGTTCTCCCGCGGTACGGATACAATTGTTCGTCGATTGTTAAATTTTCTGTAGGCACATAATATTTTGCGAGATTGGCGTTCAACATTATCCAAATATCTCGTATTGGAGCAGCTTTGTCTGTGCGCTGCCTCTCGTTTCTTGTTCTCGCGTCATCAAAACGTTGTAACGACAGAAGTCGCGTCGCTCGTTTCTGTCTACACACTTTGTTATTACACTGGCGACAACTACAAATAGCTGCCGAGGGGGTATATAAAGAGCAACATTGAACAAATCTGCGAACATCCTGGAAGGTCCTGCTAATATCCTTGGAGACCCTGCGGCTATCCTTGAAGGTCCTGCTTATATCCTTGAAGGCCTGCGAATATCTTGGGAGGTCCTGCAGAGATCCTCGAACGGTTTATAATAGGAAGCGTGCCGTCCCAGGTCGCTCCTTCATCCTCTCTCTCTCTCTCTCTCACCCTCTCTCTTTCTCTCCCTCTCACTTAATCAACGTAGGTCATACGAAGTTCACCAGAGGAAGCGTGCCATCCTAGGTCGCTGTCCTGCCTTTTGAAGATACCAGAGGGAGCGTGCCGTCCCAGGTCGCTGTCCTCACCTAGACGTAGTTTATCAGAAGAAGCGTGCCGTCCCCGGTAGCTGTCCTCCTCTTGGAAGACACCAGAGGGATCGTGCCGTCCCAGGTCGCTGCCCTCACCTAGACGTATTTCCTCAGAGGGATCTTGCCGTCCCCGGTCGCTGTCCTCCTCTTTGGAAGATACCAGAGGGAGCGTGCCGTCCCAGGTCGCTGCCCTCACCTAGACGTAGTTCATCAGAGGAAGCGTGCCGTCCCCGGTCGCTGCCCTCCCCTTGGAAGACACCAAAGGGAGTGTGCCGTCCCAGGTCGCTGTCCATTATTTTTAAAATTAAATCCAAAATTAAAATCCAAGCAAAGGGTGTTTTTATTTAAAACAAAACACACAAAAATTTACGAAATAATATATTTAATTTTAATTTCATAGCATATTTTTTGGCATTTAGTAATTAAAAACAATTTTGGATACATTGGTATCGCAACCACATCCTTTAAAGCGCATTCGGAGGGTCCAATTTTCAAATATTTTTTCGGTTAATTCCAACAGTTAAAAAATAATTTTATCCATGATGATAAAATAACCTCTTCCTGGTGATCCAAATTTGACAGTTTATATGTAGTGCAATAGACAAAATTACGACATTTACAGTCTAAAAAACATACAAATTTTTACCACTTTTTCCCGTAAATCGGTCCGTACAAGTGAATGAATTTTAATATTGAAATTAAGGTAATTAAATAATTAATAGCCATTAAATGCTTTTAGTTTGCCTACAATGCAGCGCTCTGCCGCCCAAGGTATAGTGTTGCCCATGCATATTGGCTGGCTAATAACAAAGTTATATTGTTTTAATTTTTTTTTTTCAAATAATATCAAAGGAAAAAAAAACAAAACGAAGATCACACTAAAATCAAAGAAAAATGTAAGTGAAAAAACACTAACATTACATCCGTAGGGTCCCAGCAAAAACATGGTTATTTACTCGCTTAATTACTTTTGTTCGCGATGTACAAAAAGTAATGGGTACTCATTATTTTGTTGCTGTTTGTAAGCGAGAGGGTAATTACTACCTATTTATGTTTTTGTAAGTGAGACGATAATCACCACTAATTACTTTTTGCAGGGGTATGCTCGATTTGATGCTAAACAACCGTTGTGCTTTATCGATTTCGGTTTTTTTGAAATGTTCCTTTTTCGAATAGCAAATAACGCGATTTTTTGTTGTCGAATACCCGTTTTTTTTTAATCTGTAACATACAAATAAACTCGTAACTTTTTGGTATGAAAACCACTAGAATGACACATGCAAAATTTTGAATTTACAAAAAAGATATTTAAATTATTAAAATAGCAAATAAATTAATGTTGCTGACTGAATATATCACCAAGACATTGCATTGTCCCCTTTGGCTATACAATACCCAGCAAAACCACACATTACCAAATAATTGGTAAAGTAATGTATAGCCATAGGGGCCGATGGATTACTTTACACCTTAATTTATTGATGAATTTTACAGGCGATGAGCCTCAAAGTAATGTATATACCCATTACTTTAGAGGTGATAATATAAGGGGTTACTTATATGGTTACGAGAATGGAAAAAGTAATGTGTCTAAAAATAGATTTTTAAAAAAGAGGAGTTTTTATTAAAAAAAAAATATTACAAGATGGTCAAGATGGGGATCGAACCAGGGAAATCTGGTTGCCAGCCAAGAACTCTACCCACTGAGTTATCGAGAGAAAAGATTGGTTGCAATTCGATCAAAACCGTTAATATTTATTTGTAAGGATTTAATTTTATTTGGAATAACCTAAAATCCGTTAATAAAGCAAAAACATTGTATTGGGAATTAAAAAGAGGGAAAAGAAACCAAAAATCAATCCTATTATTCAATTATTGATATTTCCAATCATCTTTAACCCTACGGTCCATAACCGGGTACCCGGGTAACAATATTGAAGAAATCAACATGAAATTTCGGATCATCAGAGATTTCGGCTAAAATTAGAGACTAGAAAAAAGTTTATCAAATTTGGTTAAATATATTTAAAAAAAATTGGTTTAATATTTTTGCATACAGGGGTCCATGACCAGGGTACCCGGGTACCTTAGTCCAAATTACCTTATATTTCAAAGAAAAAACGTTTGTTTTATTTTTATTTTGTTTCATGATATTTATTGATGTGTAAAATATGAACTGTAATTGTGTCTTGGTTGAATTATTGATATTTTATTCATTTTAACTTATTTCTAATATTTGATGTCTTATGTTGAGTCATTGTTAAAACATTGAACACATTTTGATATTGTTTTATGTTGATCGCAAACTGATTTCTTGCAAACGCTGCAGAGTTTTCTCGTCTTTATTTTCCTTTTATCTGGCAAAGAAGCGCACAAATAACAGCTTCCTGTTATTGGCTTCCTGCCATCAGTAGAAGCGGCCGTAGAAGTACATGGTTGCTCGGTATAGGTTACCGTCTCCACTGGTCCTCCCAAAAAGCTCTCAATTGCTGTTTTGGTGGAAAAATTGCGCGTTACTTGGCGATTGGTTACTCTTTCTTCTATTATTGGCGCACACAAATCTTCAGCAACCCAGCAAAAACATGGTATAAACTACTTACTAACCTATTTACACGCTTAATTACTTTTTTTTCGCGATATCCAAAAAGTAATGGGTATTCATTATTTGTTTGCTGTTCGTAAGCGAGAGGGTAATGACCACCCATTATTACTTTGTGTTTTTTGTAAGTGAGAATGTAATGACCACTAATTACTTTTGGGACATCGCGAACAAAAGTAATTAAGCGCGTAAATAGGCTGGTAAGTATTTGAAACCTTATTTTTGCTGGGAAGTTTACGCAAAAAACGTTTTCTCCTTGTTGTTTGATATGGAACAGTTGTGTTATTCTCATAAAATATAGTGTATGCCGCGAAAGCACTAACATCGAGCATATTGTACAAAAACGAAAAAGGCCACCTTTTTGTGTGTCTCTGTGTGGTATATTCCCGAAGCGTCTGGTCCATAACATCCACGCCACCTTTCGTTTTGTTATAAAAATTGATGAATTCTGGTTTGCCGTTTTCTTCTACAGTTGCATCATCATGCATAGTCGACAACATTAAATACGGAATTTGTTTTCCTCTGTTTGTATGTAACCATAGTCACCTTTTCGTCGAAACCAAATTTGCTTGTCCCAATGGTCTACCTCTTATCGTCTTTCATTTCTGTTGGTACATAGGCTTCGTTTCGCCGCAATGTTCCGACAATGCTAAGTTTGACGGATATCAGCTGCTTTGCCAGTGGCAGCGTCGAAAAAAACTTGTCCATGGTGATATTACGTCCGCTATTGTGGTATGGCCCAACCAAATCTTTGGCTACTCTTTCGCCTACACCAATTTCGCGACCACTATCTTGTTTGCCAGTATATATTTGGCCATGAAGAGGATATGAATTTTCCACCATACCTTGATACCGTATTTCGCAGGCTTCGATGGAATATACTGGGTGAATTCCGTTCTCCCGCGGTACGGATGCAATTGTTCGTCGATTGTTAAATTTTCTGTAGGCACATAATATTTTGCGAGATTGGCGTTCAACATTATCCAAATATCTCGTATTGGAGCAGCTTTGTCTGTGCGCTGCCTCTCGTTTCTTGTTCTCGCGTCATCAAAACGTTGTAACGACAGAAGTCGCGTCGCTCGTTTCTGTCTACACACTTTGTTATTACACTGGCGACAACTACAAATAGCTGCCGAGGGGGTATATAAAGAGCAACATTGAACAAATCTGCGAACATCCTGGAAGGTCCTGCTAATATCCTTGGAGACCCTGCGGCTATCCTTGAAGGTCCTGCTTATATCCTTGAAGGCCTGCGAATATCTTGGGAGGTCCTGCAGAGATCCTCGAACGGTTTATAATAGGAAGCGTGCCGTCCCAGGTCGCTCCTTCATCCTCTCTCTCTCTCTCTCTCACCCTCTCTCTTTCTCTCCCTCTCACTTAATCAACGTAGGTCATACGAAGTTCACCAGAGGAAGCGTGCCATCCTAGGTCGCTGTCCTGCCTTTTGAAGATACCAGAGGGAGCGTGCCGTCCCAGGTCGCTGTCCTCACCTAGACGTAGTTTATCAGAAGAAGCGTGCCGTCCCCGGTAGCTGTCCTCCTCTTGGAAGACACCAGAGGGATCGTGCCGTCCCAGGTCGCTGCCCTCACCTAGACGTATTTCCTCAGAGGGATCTTGCCGTCCCCGGTCGCTGTCCTCCTCTTTGGAAGATACCAGAGGGAGCGTGCCGTCCCAGGTCGCTGCCCTCACCTAGACGTAGTTCATCAGAGGAAGCGTGCCGTCCCCGGTCGCTGCCCTCCCCTTGGAAGACACCAAAGGGAGTGTGCCGTCCCAGGTCGCTGTCCTCCCCTTTGAAGATACCAGAGGGAGCGTGCCGTCCCAGGTCACTGCCCTCACCTGGACGTAGTTCAACAGAGGAAGCGTGCCGTCAACGGTCGCTGTCCTTCCTGTCAAGATACCAGAGGGAGCGTGCTGTCCCAGGTCGCTGTCCTACCTTTTGAAGATACCAGTGGAGCGTGCCGTCCCAGGTCGCTGCCCTCACCTAGACGTAGTGCATCAGAGGAAGCGTGCCGTCCCCGGTCGTTGTCCTCCCCTTTGAAGATACCAGAGGAGCATGCCGTCCAGGTCGCTCCTTCATTCTCTCTCTCTCTCTCTTTATCTCTCTCTCCTCCTCTCTCTCTCCTCCTCTCTCTCTCTCCTCCTCTCTCTCTCTCCTCCTCTCTCTCTCTTTCTCTCCCTCTCACTTAATCAACTTAGGTCATACGAAGTTTACCAGAGGAAGCGAAGATACCAGAGGGAGCGTGCCGTCCCAGGTCGCTGCCCTCACCTTTGAAGATACCAGAGGGAGCGTGCCGTCCCACAGTGGGTTCGATGATACCGAAAGTGGCGATTGATTCATAGGAGCCGTAATTTAAATTTTTTAATTTTTTTTTCAAATCGTTAAATATACATAAAAAGGCATATTCTGAAAAAAAGATACACGGAAAAATTTTTTTTAAAGTTTTTATAGACATTTTTATTTTTCGGAAAATTATAGTTTGTTTCAGAATTTTCGCCGTAATTTTAAAATGGAAAGTGATTTTTTTAAAAAGTGAGAAGCAAACGAAAGCTTATATTGTCTTCTTTCTAAAAAATAAATATATATTTTGCATTAATATGAACATAAATTTAATTTAAAGTCTGAATTTGGGTTTTGAAGGATTTCGAGAATTTTACAACTTTTTTAAAAAAGTAACGAAATAAATTTTTATAATTTTTTTTGTTTATCAATAATTGTCGTACACTTAAAAAGAAACCATATTAAACAAAAAATATTAAAAAAATGTTTTTGTCTGTTTGGGAACGTTTTTTCAATTTTGTGGAAAATGGGCTTAATTTACAAATTTTATTGTAAATTTAAAATAGAAAGTTATAAATGATTAAATAAAATTTAAAATTAAAATATATTGAATATATTATTAAAAAGATAAATTAAAAATAATATATACATACATAAATATTTCTACATAATTGATTTAAACTCCTATTCGTCCTTACGACAAAATTTCATGAATTCTAAAATTTGTAAAAAATGTTAATAAAAAACAATATTTTAATTCTTTTATGCATTTTGTTTGTATTTAAGAAAAAAATTATATATTATACACTAATTGTTTTAACAATCTGCATCATAATCTTCCTCATCTCTATCATTATGTTCATCCTCACCTTCATCATCATAATTTTCACTATCATCACTCTCACTATCATGTATTTCTTGAGAAATAATAGGCGATAGCAAAAGCTGTAGTTCGGAATTTGATAATTGTTGCTTTTCTTTCCGCTCATTTTGTTTATTTATACTAGATATGAATGGATCTGAACTGAAAAAAAATCTATTTAGAATATCTTTATTCGACTTTTCTCGGCTGCATTTGCGAGCAAAGTATTCCCTATAATTTTTAAAATCCTTATTTCTGGCTTCCTGAGCTTCTTCTGAAAGTTCTCCAATCGGTAAAAGGGCATATTTTATGATTTCGGGACCATGAATTAAAATTTTTTGTATTGTAGGAGTCATACAAAACCATGGATATTTTTAAACAAAGTACTTTTCAGTGTTATGGGCAAAATTGCGAAAATTCTCTAGGTGGATTTCGTGATCACAGAAAATAACAACTAATATTGTGCGCATTTTTTTTATTAAGGCCAAATCAACTTTCGTTATTTCTGCTGATATTTCCGGAACCTGGCTTTGGGTGATCCACAATTAATCCAGTTCTTTCCCGAAATTCTTTTGGAATTCGTGATTTTGTTTCTGCAACTATTTTCTTATCCTCATCCGACCTTGCTTGCCACTTTTTTATTGGTATTTTATAGGATAAGTGGAGGAGACACTCAAAAAATCGTATCCACCCGTGAAGTATTAAAAGCCCAAACTCCAAAGTATCACTGTTTACTTCCCTAACAGTCATTGTGTAAATTGAGTTAAACATCTTACTCGTAGCACCACACAAATAGCACTTCTGTGTAGAGCGCGTGTCTGTAATCGCGTTACACACTTTTCCATCTATCATTACTAAAAATAATTCATGGTGAACTTTTATAGAATTTTCTCCGACCGAAAGTAATGAGTCTATAAGATTTTTTTTTCATCCTCAACCCTTTTCTTTTCTAATTTTGAAACACTTGTTGTTTCCTTAATTTACTCAGTTTTTAAAGGTTGGCAAAATCTCTTTGATGAAGGACGAGGATTTTTCCAAATTGTTATATTATATTAGCCAGTTTGAGAGGTACAATGGACGTTATAAAAACTGCAGAGTCGCTTGAACTTGAATCTAAAAAAGCCTGTTTATAGGAACTATGTCCAGAACTTCCATCAAAACCCCACTTTAAATGCAATGTTACATCAGATAGTTTTTCTTTTCTTAAAATATCAACGCATTTTGGAATTTTAAATATTGATGTGGCTTGTATTTCTTAAATTTTCTGTATTTCCTACATTTTGCAGCTCTTGTAGGTGTTGATGTTGTGATTTCCTTAAGTTATTTTGATTCTTCAATTTTTCCAGAATTTCTTAAAGCCATTTGTGTAGCATAAGTCAAAACAGGTAGGACAAAAGATATAGAAGTATCTAGCCATTCCTTATTTAAGTTCAAAAAACGTTCATTGTTCCTTTGACTTTTGCTATAACGGATCTTGAAGTCGGAAGCAAAGTTTTTAAATCTTTGTTCAAAATCAGTCATATTGGTGGGGTTTATTCGTTTAATTATTTTCGTTTTTAATATGCTGATTTTACCTTTCCAGTCATGACTTCAATATTTTTCATAAAATTATAAAGCTCACGTCGAGGAATAAAAGTAGTATTGGGGCTTGTCTCTAAAATAGATTAAATTATTTTTTAAAATAATTTAAATGTTTTTTTTTACTTTATTTGAAGTAAATAATAATTTTATTAATATTAAAACACAACATAATAACAATCATAATAGAGATGAGCTCGTGAACCGGGATTTATTTTTGTGAATACTTAAACATTATATTTTCAGCATGCCTATTTATCTATAATACTGATTTTAATGCAATACAATCAGTTTCATTTGTTAAAATTATTAGCAAGCCATTTTTTGTTATAAATTTTCGTTATAATATTTTTTTTGGTTTTAATTTAACACTCTCGTGAATGAAGATGTCTGAAACTTGTTCACGCACCTATCTCTATTGAAATTAAAATTCTCCGACAACAATAACAACAATAGTAAACATTAAACGAATGACTATAGCAAAACAAAATACACGTTAGTTTTGTTCAATACATGACTTTGAAAAAACACGACTTCAAACAGAAAAATGTTAATAGCAAAAAATGGAACAACAACACCGCAAATTTTCTTTCTTGTATTATCAAGCTAAGATTCTATACTTTTAGAAAATATATAATTCAAAACCCAACTCTAACTAACTTAGAAGTTATGGTTCACGAAACATCAAAATAGGCCAATTTAAACCTTTTTTAAAAAAATCGTCAAAAATATTTTCACACATATTTTCAAAAACACTACATCATTTTTATACACTTAAATACCTGAAGTTAAAAGTTCTATTATTAAAATAACACTTTGTTAACGTTAAATTTGGAAATTACGGACTCGTTTAATGCAAAATTTTACTTTTTTCGCTTTTTAAAAAAATTCCAAAAAATTTTTAACTTTGACACCTCACTACGGAGTCAGCTGACAAGATAGATGCTTGAAAATTCACATAGTGATGTAGAATTTTATCTAGTTTTATCCAATACCAAATATTAATACAAAAACTTAAATTTTAAAAATTCAATTAAGCGTCACTTTCGACCCATTTCAACCCACAGTGCGTCCCAGGTCGCTGCCCTCACCTACACGTAGTTCATCAGAGGAAGTGTGCCGTCCCAGGTCGCTTCCCTCACCTAGACGTTGCTCACCAGAGGAAGCGTGCCGTCCCCGGTCGCTGTCCTACATTTTGAAGATGCCAGAGGGAGCGTGCCGTCCCCGGTCGCCTCTTCATTCTCTCTCTATATCACTCTCTTTCTCTCTCGCTCTCTCTCTCTCTTTATCAATCCTGTAGTATTAACCACAATAAACGAATTTACCTTTGTATGAAATCACGTTTTTTACTCTCGGTCACTGGATCAAATAAATTTAATTCTGCTAACGGAGGAAATCTCGTTATTACAGTGGCGCCCGAACAGGGACTTGAGAGTTTAAGGCTTTATTTGACAGCGTTACAAGAGGCCGAGAGAGGCAAGTGAATTGAGTCACAGTGAGCAGAAAGGGAGACCAACATCATCAGAAAGATAAAACTCAACGAAGACTAGCCATGTCACGTACATCATGGGCGTATACCCTAACGGAGGAGATGGTGGCATACCTCAATGAATTCAACCTCGAAAGTTTCGGCGATGTAGAGGAGCTGCGCAAACGTTTCGCTCAATTTGTGGGTGGGGAACATAAGTCCGAGGTTCTACAAAGGCTGTTACCGAAACAGACAAAACACGAACTTTCCATCTCTGTCAGTACCTTCCGAAGCTCTTGCTCCTCTTACCCTGGGGATTCCACGAGATCTGACTGCCAGTATGGTACATCTACGGTCGGTCCCGACCTCAAATCGCAAGCAGATCAAGTTCGGAAATGGGGAATAAAGTGCGACGGAGACGGAGAGCCGTTGAAATTCGTCGAAAGAGTAGAAGAGCTAGCTAACATGTATACCATTAGAATCGACACCATGCTGGCCATGATGCCGGAAGTCCTTACCGGGAAGGCTTCAATCTGGTATCGGAACAACAATCGCCAGTGGGGAACGTGGTCGGCATTCAGAAGAGACTTCCTCAAATTCTTTTTACCACACCGATATTTTGAGCGGCTGGAGGATGAGGTCCGTAAAAGACATCAACGACCCCGAAAGTCGTTTCGAAGGTATACCCTCGAGATGCAAAATCTGATGAGACACACATGCTACTCCGAAGCAAGAAGTTAGAACGTATTTTCCGTAAAGCCCTCTCCGAATACCTTTGGTACATCCGCAGAAAAGACTTCGACATCTTAAATGAGCTGTTAGGATTGGCCGCCGACCTCGAGTGTATCCCGTCAACAACGCAGCCTCCCCGGGAGCAACACCGCCTAATAGTGCCGGAGGAGAGTACCCGGACCATGCGTGGGGGCATCGCTAATCCTCGCAATGCGTGCCGAAATTGCGGTCAAGTTGTACATTTTGCCGCCCAATGTAAGAATCCAAGCGGCCTGTTTTGCTGGAAATGCGGTCGACTAGACGGTCGGGAAACGACCGTCGGGCCGTACCGGGCAAGGGGGTACGGGCCCACAGAGCAACACCCCTCGCATCTAAACACCTCCATACACTACACCCTTACGAAGCTCGTGGCGAACGTCATTTTAGAGGGCCGCGTCATAGCTGCCACCATCGATACGGGGCCATGAGCTGCTTCGTGAGTCAAAACGTAGTCAGCACCCTGCGGGATACCACCACACTATATGCCTATGAATCTATAGTTACGCTAGCTGACGGATCCCAACGGCGGATCACACATGCCCTTGACCATGAAATTACTTTGGGAAACCGGAACTTGGTCACCAAACTCCTGGTCATGCCTGATGCCACCGAAGAGCTTGTTATCGGACTTAAGTTCCTAGAAGAGTGCGAGGCCAATATTACTTGCGCAGGCCTTACCTGCAAATTTTTACACACAGCCGTTGTTGCCACCCCAGCAGAAGGCGCCGAGATAAATCGACACCTAATGTCTCCACCACCTGCATCCGAGAGCTTGATGTTTGTGCATTTTCTTCAACCATATCAGTTTCATTGTCACTTTCATCTTCAAATACATCTTGCTCAATTTGCATTGGCGTGTCAATAGCGTCTGGAATTTCGATGTTTTTATTGTCATTGTCCCAGTCTTCACTGTCTGAGTCTTGCACTTCTCCAGTAAATACCTCTTCTTCTTCCTCAGTCATTCATTAAGTATAGACTCAATATATCTGCTTCTGGCTTCTTCACTCAAACGCAGATATTGTCTTTCAGTTAAAAATCCTATTTTGCGGTTCATTTGTCTTCAACTTCACTGTTCAACTCTTCAACTTATAATGACGAAATCATTGAAATGTATTCTTTTTCTAGCGTAGCTGAAAATTTGCTACCTAAAAACACAAACAATTCACAAGCAGGTACCAAAAACAAGCAAAAAAACAAGCCTTATAAAACCGGTTTCTGTTTACTTTTGTGTGCCTGTTAGGTACAAAATGCCTATAGAAACCAGTTTTATCTTACAAACATGAAATTTGTACAGTTGAGATGTAAAAACTAAGCGTTTCTAAATAAAAATAAAATTCGTTTAATATTTGTGTGCGCTGGAAGCAACCATTTATTTAGTGAATATGTTAGTGATTTGGTACGATCTATCAAATTTATTAAAAAATTGTCGATATTCAAAGTGGTAACTACAAGTACGGTTATTCTGATCAAATATATCATTTAATTAGGGTTTGAGTAGAAGCATCCGAATTGTGGAATGTATCACTAATGATTGGTATTGAAAAACAAATTTTATAATAACATTTCTTTTCCTAACAAATTGTTTAAATTTAAAATTAGCCATAGAAATTCAGAAGTGTTTGTGGTGTAGTAGGTAGAGAGGTAGCTCAGTACTCAGAATTTCCGAGTTCAAATCCCGGAAAAGGCAAACATTTAGAAAATATTTTTTTTTAATTAAAATAAAACATTCAAATGTTTAAATTGCAAATATATCAAAGAAAATTTAAATTAGTTGTGGTTCGATACCGGAAAAATTTAAAATTATTTTTTTTTTTCAAATAAAATTTTGTGAAACGTAATAATATTTCTGTGGAATATAAATATTAAATTGTTCAACTGAATATTGGCTTTCACAACTAAAAATATAATTTAATATGAATATAGTTGTCGTAACCACCGGAATTCGATTGGCGACAAATTCGGTGGACACAACTGATACTGTTTTCTGGGTGAAAGCTAAGTATCATTTTTTATGATATTAAAAAATGGCGCTTTGAAACTAACGCGGGGTGCATTGACTTAACGAAACAATCCATTATTTGACATTTAAATTGACTAAATTCACTAAACGATCTCCAATCAACAATTTAGGGAGTAGCGGCAACATTACCCCACGCAGTATTGCAGAAAGGGTCTTCGCTGGCATACTCTAGTTGATAAGCCACGTCTAAAACTGCAAGCTTCGCTACAGCTCTTTCTAAGATGCCGTGCGTTGTAAGTAGCTTTCCCTATGGAGATTTAAGTGACCATAATGGGGCCAAAATAGTCCAGGCCTGCATAAGTAAATGGGGCTTCATATGCAGCAAGAATTGCACGAGGTAACTTTCTTATTTGAGGAACACAAGGAAAATCTTTGTATATTTTAAACCACTGACATTTTCATATCACTGATTTAAATGTAATTCGGAGCTTGGAAATCGAATATTTTTGAGGAATTTCGTTGATTACTGGTTCATGTGGTAGTATTTTTCATGATAATAAAATATGATGTTATGGAACTTTATTTGGATAAAATGATGGGATTTTTTAAAACTCCAAGTTCATCCATGGAGGGATATTTGGTATAAATCTTACTAGATGTAGGAATGTTTGTTTTTGATTCTATTCAAGGCATTTCTTTAGAATATTTTTCAAATTGATCCTGTCGGTATATAAGACTTTCTGCATTCAACAGCTCTTCTTGAGTCAATTTACCTTTTATTATTGTGATATTACGTCCGCTATTGTGGTATGGCCCAACCAAATCTTTGGCTACTCTTTCGCCTACACCAATTTCGCGACCACTGTCTTGTTTGCCAGTATATATTTGGCCATGAAGAGGATATGAATTTTCCACCATACCTTGATACCGTATTTCGCAGGCTTCGATGGAATATACTGGGTGAATTCCGTTCTCCCGCGGTACGGATACAATTGTTCGTCGATTGTTAAATTTTCTGTAGGCACATAATATTTTGCGAGATTGGCGTTCAACATTATCCAAATATCTCGTATTGGAGCAGCTTTGTCTGTGCGCTGCCTCTCGTTTCTTGTTCTCGCGTCATCAAAACGTTGTAACGACAGAAGTCGCGTCGCTCGTTTCTGTCTACACACTTTGTTATTACACTGGCGACAACTACAAATAGCTGCCGAGGGGGTATATAAAGAGCAACATTGAACAAATCTGCGAACATCCTGGAAGGTCCTGCTGATATCCTTGGAGACCCTGCGGCTATCCTTGAAGGTCCTGCTTATATCCTTGAAGGCCTGCGAATATCTTGGGAGGTCCTGCAGAGATCCTCGAACGGTTTATAATAGGAAGCGTGCCGTCCCAGGTCGCTCCTTCATCCTCTCTCTCTCTCTCTCACCCTCTCTCTTTCTCTCCCTCTCACTTAATCAACGTAGGTCATACGAAGTTCACCAGAGGAAGCGTGCCATCCTAGGTCGCTGTCCTGCCTTTCGAAGATACCAGAGGGAGCGTGCCGTCCCAGGTCGCTGTCCTCACCTAGACGTAGTTTATCAGAAGAAGCGTGCCGTCCCCGGTAGCTGTCCTCCTCTTGGAAGACACCAGAGGGATCGTGCCGTCCCAGGTCGCTGCCCTCACCTAGACGTATTTCCTCAGAGGGATCGTGCCGTCCCCGGTCGCTGTCCTCCTCTTTGGAAGATACCAGAGGGAGCGTGCCGTCCCAGGTCGCTGCCCTCACCTGGACGTAGTTCATCAGAGGAAGCGTGCCGTCCCCGGTCGCTGCCCTCCCCTTGGAAGACACCAAAGGGAGTGTGCCGTCCCAGGTCGCTGTCCTCCCCTTTGAAGATACCAGAGGGAGCGTGCCGTCCCAGGTCACTGCCCTCACCTGGACGTAGTTCAACAGAGGAAGCGTGCCGTCAACGGTAGCTGTCCTTTCTGTGAAGATACCAGAGGGAGCGTGCCGTCCCAGGTCGCTGTCCTACCTTTTGAAGATACCAGTGGAGCGTGCCGTCCCAGGTCGCTGCCCTCACCTAGACGTAGTGCATCAGAGGAAGCGTGCCGTCCCCGGTCGTTGTCCTCCCCTTTGAAGATACCAGAGGAGCATGCCGTCCATGTCGCTCCTTCATTCTCTCTCTTTATCTCTCTCTCCTCCTCTCTTTCTCTCCCTCTCACTTAATCAACTTAGGTCATACGAAGTTCACCAGAGAAAGCGAAGATACCAGAGGGAGCGTGCCGTCCCAGGTCGCTGCCCTCACCTTTGAAGATACCAGAGGGAGCGTGCCGTCCCACAGTGGGTTCGATGACACCGAAAGTGGCGATTGATTCATAGGAGCCGTAATATAAATTTTTTAATTTTTTTTTTTCAAATCGTTAAATATACATAAAAAGGCATATTCTGAAAAAAAGATACACGGAAAAATTTTTTTTAAAGTTTTTATAGACATTTTTATTTTTCGGAAAATTATAGTTTGTTTCAGAATTTTCGCCGTAATTTTAAAATGGAAAGTGATTTTTTTAAAAAGTGAGAAGCAAACGAAAGCTATATTGTCTTCTTTCTAAAAAATAAATATATATTTTGCATTAATATGAACATAAATTTAATTTAAAGTCTGAATTTGGGTTTTGAAGGATTTCGAGAATTTTACAACTTTTTTAAAAAAGTAACGAAATAAATTTTTATAATTTTTTTTGTTTATCAATAATTGTCGTACACTTAAAAGAAACCATATTAAACAAAAAATATTAAAAAAATGTTTTTGTCTGTTTGGGAACGTTTTTTCAATTTTGTGGAAAATGGGCTTAATTTACAAATTTTATTGTAAATTTAAAATAGAAAGTTATAAATGATTAAATAAAATTTTAAAATTAAAATATATTGAATATATTATTAAAAGATAAATTAAAAATAATATATACATACATAAATATTTCTACATAATTGATTTAAACTCCTATTCGTCCTTACGACAAAATTTCATGAATTCTAAAATTTGTAAAAAATGTTAATAAAAAACAATATTTTAATTCTTTTATGCATTTTGTTTGTATTTAAGAAAAAAAATTATATATTATACACTAATTGTTTTAACAATCTGCATCATAATCTTCCTCATCTCTATCATTATGTTCATCCTCACCTTCATCATCATAATTTTCACTATCATCACTCTCACTATCATGTATTTCTTGAGAAATAATAGGCGATAGCAAAAGCTGTAGTTCGGAATTTGATAATTGTTGCTTTTCTTTCCGCTCATTTTGTTTATTTATACTAGATATGAATGGATCTGAACTGAAAAAAAATCTATTTAGAATATCTTTATTCGACTTTTCTCGGCTGCATTTGCGAGCAAAGTATTCCCTATAATTTTTAAAATCCTTATTTCTGGCTTCCTGAGCTTCTTCTGAAAGTTCTCCAATCGGTAAAAGGGCATATTTTATGATTTCGGGACCATGAATTAAAATTTTTTGTATTGTAGGAGTCATACAAAACCATGGATATTTTTAAACAAAGTACTTTTCAGTGTTATGGGCAAAATTGCGAAAATTCTCTAGGTGGATTTCGTGATCACAGAAAATAACAACTAATATTGTGCGCATTTTTTTTATTAAGGCCAAATCAACTTTCGTTATTTCTGCTGATATTTCCGGAACCTGGCTTTGGGTGATCCACAATTAATCCAGTTCTTTCCCGAAATTCTTTTGGAATTCGTGATTTTGTTTCTGCAACTATTTTCTTATCCTCATCCGACCTTGCTTGCCACTTTTTTATTGGTATTTTATAGGATAAGTGGAGGAGACACTCAAAAAATCGTATCCACCCGTGAAGTATTAAAAGCCCAAACTCCAAAGTATCACTGTTTACTTCCCTAACAGTCATTGTGTAAATTGAGTTAAACATCTTACTCGTAGCACCACACAAATAGCACTTCTGTGTAGAGCGCGTGTCTGTAATCGCGTTACACACTTTTCCATCTATCATTACTAAAAATAATTCATGGTGAACTTTTATAGAATTTTCTCCGACCGAAAGTAATGAGTCTATAAGATTTTTTTTTCATCCTCAACCCTTTTCTTTTCTAATTTTGAAACACTTGTTGTTTCCTTAATTTACTCAGTTTTTAAAGGTTGGCAAAATCTCTTTGATGAAGGACGAGGATTTTTCCAAATTGTTATATTATATTAGCCAGTTTGAGAGGTACAATGGACGTTATAAAAACTGCAGAGTCGCTTGAACTTGAATCTAAAAAAGCCTGTTTATAGGAACTATGTCCAGAACTTCCATCAAAACCCCACTTTAAATGCAATGTTACATCAGATAGTTTTTCTTTTCTTAAAATATCAACGCATTTTGGAATTTTAAATATTGATGTGGCTTGTATTTCTTAAATTTTCTGTATTTCCTATATTTTGCAGCTCTTGTAGGTGTTGATGTTGTGATTTCCTTAAGTTATTTTGATTCTTCAATTTTTCCAGAATTTCTTAAAGCCATTTGTGTAGCATAAGTCAAAACAGGTAGGACAAAAGATATAGAAGTATCTAGCCATTCCTTATTTAAGTTCAAAAAACGTTCATTGTTCCTTTGACTTTTGCTATAACGGATCTTGAAGTCGGAAGCAAAGTTTTTAAATCTTTGTTCAAAATCAGTCATATTGGTGGGGTTTATTCGTTTAATTATTTTCGTTTTTAATATGCTGATTTTACCTTTCCAGTCATGACTTCAATATTTTTCATAAAATTATAAAGCTCACGTCGAGGAATAAAAGTAGTATTGGGGCTTGTCTCTAAAATAGATTAAATTATTTTTTAAAATAATTTAAATGTTTTTTTTTACTTTATTTGAAGTAAATAATAATTTTATTAATATTAAAACACAACATAATAACAATCATAATAGAGATGAGCTCGTGAACCGGGATTTATTTTTGTGAATACTTAAACATTATATTTTCAGCATGCCTATTTATCTATAATACTGATTTTAATGCAATACAATCAGTTTCATTTGTTAAAATTATTAGCAAGCCATTTTTTGTTATAAATTTTCGTTATAATATTTTTTTTTGGTTTTAATTTAACACTCTCGTGAATGAAGATGTCTGAAACTTGTTCACGCACCTATCTCTATTGAAATTAAAATTCTCCGACAACAATAACAACAATAGTAAACATTAAGCGAACGACTATAGCAAAACAAAATACACGTTAGTTTTGTTCAATACATGACTTTGAAAAAACACGACTTCAAACAGAAAAATGTTAATAGCAAAAAATGGAACAACAACACCGCAAATTTTCTTTCTTGTATTATCAAGCTAAGATTCTATACTTTTAGAAAATATATAATTCAAAACCCAACTCTAACTAACTTAGAAGTTATGGTTCACGAAACATCAAAATAGGCCAATTTTAGACCTTTTTTAAAAAAATCGTCAAAAATATTTTCACACATATTTTCAAAAACACTACATCATTTTTATACACTTAAATACCTGAAGTTAAAAGTTCCATTATTAAAATAACACTTTGTTAACGTTAAATTTGGAAATTACGGACTCGTTTAATGCAAAATTTTACTTTTTTCGCTTTTTAAAAAAATTCCAAAAAATTTTTAACTTTGACACCTCACTACGGAGTCAGCTGACAAGATAGATGCTTGAAAATTCACATAGTGATGTAGAATTTTATCTAGTTTTATCCAATACCAAATATTAATACAAAAACTTAAATTTTAAAAATTCAATTAAGCGTCACTTTCGACCCATTTCAACCCACAGTGCGTCCCAGGTCGCTGCCCTCACCTACACGTAGTTCATCAGAGGAAGTGTGCCGTCCCAGGTCGCTTCCCTCACCTAGACGTTGCTCACCAGAGGAAGCGTGCCGTCCCCGGTCGCTGTCCTACATTTTGAAGATGCCAGAGGGAGCGTGCCGTCCCCGGTCGCCTCTTCATTCTCTCTCTATATCACTCTCTTTCTCTCTCGCTCTCTCTCTCTCTTTATCAATCCTGTAGTATTAACCACAATAAACGAATTTACCTTTGTATGAAATCACGTTTTTTACTCTCGGTCACTGGATCAAATAAATTTAATTCTGCTAACGGAGGAAATCTCGTTATTACAGTGGCGCCCGAACAGGGACTTGAGAGTTTAAGGCTTTATTTGACAGCGTTACAAGAGGCCGAGAGAGGCAAGTGAATTGAGTCACAGTGAGCAGAAAGGGAGACCAACATCATCAGAAAGATAAAACTCAACGAAGACTAGCCATGTCACGTACATCATGGGCGTATACCCTAACGGAGGAGATGGTGGCATACCTCAATGAATTCAACCTCGAAAGTTTCGGCGATGTAGAGGAGCTGCGCAAACGTTTCGCTCAATTTGTGGGTGGGGAACATAAGTCCGAGGTTCTACAAAGGCTGTTACCGAAACAGACAAAACACGAACTTTCCATCTCTGTCAGTACCTTCCGAAGCTCTTGCTCCTCTTACCCTGGGGATTCCACGAGATCTGACTGCCAGTATGGTACATCTACGGTCGGTCCCGACCTCAAATCGCAAGCAGATCAAGTTCGGAAATGGGGAATAAAGTGCGACGGAGACGGAGAGCCGTTGAAATTCGTCGAAAGAGTAGAAGAGCTAGCTAACATGTATACCATTAGAATCGACACCATGCTGGCCATGATGCCGGAAGTCCTTACCGGGAAGGCTTCAATCTGGTATCGGAACAACAATCGCCAGTGGGGAACGTGGTCGGCATTCAGAAGAGACTTCCTCAAATTCTTTTTACCACACCGATATTTTGAGCGGCTGGAGGATGAGGTCCGTAAAAGACATCAACGACCCCGAAAGTCGTTTCGAAGGTATACCCTCGAGATGCAAAATCTGATGAGACACACATGCTACTCCGAAGCAAGAAGTTAGAACGTATTTTCCGTAAAGCCCTCTCCGAATACCTTTGGTACATCCGCAGAAAAGACTTCGACATCTTAAATGAGCTGTTAGGATTGGCCGCCGACCTCGAGTGTATCCCGTCAACAACGCAGCCTCCCCGGGAGCAACACCGCCTAATAGTGCCGGAGGAGAGTACCCGGACCATGCGTGGGGGCATCGCTAATCCTCGCAATGCGTGCCGAAATTGCGGTCAAGTTGGACATTTTGCCGCCCAATGTAAGAATCCAAGCGGCCTGTTTTGCTGGAAATGCGGTCGACTAGACGGTCGGGAAACGACCGTCGGGCCGTACCGGGCAAGGGGGTACGGGCCCACAGAGCAACACCCCTCGCATCTAAACACCTCCATACACTACACCCTTACGAAGCTCGTGGCGAACGTCATTTTAGAGGGCCGCGTCATAGCTGCCACCATCGATACGGGGCCATGAGCTGCTTCGTGAGTCAAAACGTAGTCAGCACCCTGCGGGATACCACCACACTATATGCCTATGAATCTATAGTTACGCTAGCTGACGGATCCCAACGGCGGATCACACATGCCCTTGACCATGAAATTACTTTGGGAAACCGGAACTTGGTCACCAAACTCCTGGTCATGCCTGATGCCACCGAAGAGCTTGTTATCGGACTTAAGTTCCTAGAAGAGTGCGAGGCCAATATTACTTGCGCAGGCCTTACCTGCAAATTTTTACACACAGCCGTTGTTGCCACCCCAGCAGAAGGCGCCGAGATAAATCGACACCTAATGTCTCCACCACCTGGATCCGAGAGCTTGATGTTTGTGCATTTTCTTCAACCATATCAGTTTCATTGTCACTTTCATCTTCAAATACATCTTGCTCAATTTGCATTGGCGTGTCAATAGCGTCTGGAATTTCGATGTTTTTATTGTCATTGTCCCAGTCTTCACTGTCTGAGTCTTGCACTTCTCCAGTAAATACCTCTTCTTCTTCCTCAGTCATTCATTAAGTATAGACTCAATATATCTGCTTCTGGCTTCTTCACTCAAACGCAGATATTGTCTTTCAGTTAAAAATCCTATTTTGCGGTTCATTTGTCTTCAACTTCACTGTTCAACTCTTCAACTTATAATGACGAAATCATTGAAATGTATTCTTTTTCTAGCGTAGCTGAAAATTTGCTACCTAAAAACACAAACAATTCACAAGCAGGTACCAAAAACAAGCAAAAAAACAAGCCTTATAAAACCAGTTTCTGTTTACTTTTGTGTGCCTGTTAGGTACAAAATGCCTATAGAAACCAGTTTTATCTTACAAACATGAAATTTGTACAGTTGAGATGTAAAATCTAAGCGTTTCTAAATAAAAATAAAATTCGTTTAATATTTGTGTGCGCTGGAAGCAACCATTTATTTAGTGAATATGTTAGTGATTTGGTACGATCTATCAAATTTATTAAAAAATTGTCGATATTCAAAGTGGTAACTACAAGTACGGTTATTCTGATCAAATATATCATTTAATTAGGGTTTGAGTAGAAGCATCCGAATTGTGGAATGTATTGATAATAGACGTCACTAATGATTGGTATTGAAAAACAAATTTTATAATAACATTTCTTTTCCTAACAAATTGTTTAAATTTAAAATTAGCCATAGAAATTCAGAAGTGTTTGTGGTGTAGTAGGTAGAGAGGTAGCTCAGTACTCAGAATTTCCGAGTTCAAATCCCGGAAAAGGCAAACATTTAGAAAATATTTTTTTTTAATTAAAATAAAACATTCAAATGTTTAAATTGCAAATATATCAAAGAAAATTTAAATTAGTTGTGGTTCGATACCGGAAAAATTTAAAATTATTTTTTTTTTTTCAAATAAAATTTTGTGAAACGTAATAATATTTCTGTGGAATATAAATATTAAATTGTTCAACTGAATATTGGCTTTCACAACTAAAAATATAATTTAATATGAATATAGTTGTCGTAACCACCGGAATTCGATTGGCGACAAATTCGGTGGACACAACTGATACTGTTTTCTGGGTGCAAGCTAAGTATCATTTTTTATGATATTAAAAAATGGCGCTTTGAAACTAACGCGGGGTGCATTGACTTAACGAAACAATCCATTATTTGACATTTAAATTGACTAAATTCACTAAACGATCTCCAATCAACAATTTAGGGAGTAGCGGCAACATTACCCCACGCAGTATTGCAGAAAGGGTCTTCGCTGGCATACTCTAGTTGATAAGCCACGTCTAAAACTGCAAGCTTCGCTACAGCTCTTTCTAAGATGCCGTGCGTTGTAAGTAGCTTTCCCTATGGAGATTTAAGTGACCATAATGGGGCCAAAATAGTCCAGGCCTGCATAAGTAAATGGGGCTTCATATGCAGCAAGAATTGCACGAGGTAACTTTCTTATTTGAGGAACACAAGGAAAATCTTTGTATATTTTAAACCACTGACATTTTCATATCACTGATTTAAATGTAATTCGGAGCCTGGAAATCGAATATTTTTGAGGAATTTCGTTGATTACTGTTTCATGGTTCATGTGGTAGTATTTTTCATGATAATAAAATATGATGTTATGGAACTTTATTTGGATAAAATGATGGGATTTTTTAAAACTCCAAGTTCATCCATGGAGGGATATTTGGTATAAATCTTACTAGATGTAGGAATGTTTGTTTTTGATTCTATTCAAGGCATTTCTTTAGAATATTTTTCAAATTGATCCTGTCGGTATATAAGACTTTCTGCATTCAACAGCTCTTCTTGAGTCAATTTACCTTTTATTATTGTGATATTACGTCCGCTATTGTGGTATGGCCCAACCAAATCTTTGGCTACTCTTTCGCCTACACCAATTTCGCGACCACTGTCTTGTTTGCCAGTATATATTTGGCCATGAAGAGGATATGAATTTTCCACCATACCTTGATACCGTATTTCGCAGGCTTCGATGGAATATACTGGGTGAATTCCGTTCTCCCGCGGTACGGATACAATTGTTCGTCGATTGTTAAATTTTCTGTAGGCACATAATATTTTGCGAGATTGGCGTTCAACATTATCCAAATATCTCGTATTGGAGCAGCTTTGTCTGTGCGCTGCCTCTCGTTTCTTGTTCTCGCGTCATCAAAACGTTGTAACGACAGAAGTCGCGTCGCTCGTTTCTGTCTACACACTTTGTTATTACACTGGCGACAACTACAAATAGCTGCCGAGGGGGTATATAAAGAGCAACATTGAACAAATCTGCGAACATCCTGGAAGGTCCTGCTGATATCCTTGGAGACCCTGCGGCTATCCTTGAAGGTCCTGCTTATATCCTTGAAGGCCTGCGAATATCTTGGTAGGTCCTGCAGAGATCCTCGAACGGTTTATAATAGGAAGCGTGCCGTCCCAGGTCGCTCCTTCATCCTCTCTCTCTCTCTCTCACCCTCTCTCTTTCTCTCCCTCTCACTTAATCAACGTAGGTCATACGAAGTTCACCAGAGGAAGCGTGCCATCCTAGGTCGCTGTCCTGCCTTTCGAAGATACCAGAGGAAGCGTGCCGTCCCAGGTCGCTGTCCTCACCTAGACGTAGTTTATCAGAAGAAGCGTGCCGTCCCCGGTAGCTGTCCTCCTCTTGGAAGACACCAGAGGGATCGTGCCGTCCCAGGTCGCTGCCCTCACCTAGACGTATTTCCTCAGAGGGATCGTGCCGTCCCCGGTCGCTGTCCTCCTCTTTGGAAGATACCAGAGGGAGCGTGCCGTCTCAGGTCGCTGCCCTCACCTAGACGTAGTTCATCAGAGGAAGCGTGCCGTCCCCGGTCGCTGCCCTCCCCTTGGAAGACACCAAAGGGAGTGTGCCGTCCCAGGTCGCTGTCCTCCCCTTTGAAGATACCAGAGGGAGCGTGCCGTCCCAGGTCACTGCCCTCACCTGGACGTAGTTCAACAGAGGAAGCGTGCCGTCAACGGTAGCTGTCCTTTCTGTGAAGATACCAGAGGGAGCGTGCCGTCCCAGGTCGCTGTCCTACCTTTTGAAGATACCAGTGAAGCGTGCCGTCCCAGGTCGCTGCCCTCATCTAGACGTAGTGCATCAGAGGAAGCGTGCCGTCCCCGGTCGTTGTCCTCCCCTTTGAAGATACCAGAGGAGCATGCCGTCCATGGCGCTCCTTCATTCTCTCTCTCTTTATCTCTCTCTCCTCCTCTCTTTCTCTCCATCTCACTTAATCAACTTAGGTCATACGAAGTTCTCCAGAGGAAGCGAAGATACCAGAGGGAGCGTGCCGTCCCAGGTCGCTGCCCTCACCTTTGAAGATACCAGAGGGAGCGTGCCGTCCCACAGTGGGTTCGATGACACCGAAAGTGGCGATTGATTCATAGGAGCCGTAATTTAAATTTTTTAATTTTTTTTTTTTCAAATCGTTAAATATACATAAAAAGGCATATTCTGAAAAAAAGATACACGGAAAAATTTTTTTTAAAGTTTTTATAGACATTTTTATTTTTCGGAAAATTATAGTTTGTTTCAGAATTTTCGCCGTAATTTTAAAATGGAAAGTGATTTTTTTAAAAAGTGAGAAGCAAACGAAAGCTATATTGTCTTCTTTCTAAAAAATAAATATATATTTTGCATTAATATGAACATAAATTTAATTTAAAGTCTGAATTTGGGTTTTGAAGGATTTCGAGAATTTTACAACTTTTTTAAAAAAGTAACGAAATAAATTTTTATAATTTTTTTTGTTTATCAATAATTGTCGTACACTTAAAAAGAAACCATATTAAACAAAAAATATTAAAAAAATGTTTTTGTCTGTTTGGGAACGTTTTTTCAATTTTGTGGAAAATGGGCTTAATTTACAAATTTTATTGTAAATTTAAAATAGAAAGTTATAAATGATTAAATAAAATTTAAAATTAAAATATATTGAATATATTATTAAAAAGATAAATTAAAAATAATATATACATACATAAATATTTCTACATAATTGATTTAAACTCCTATTCGTCCTTACGACAAAATTTCATGAATTCTAAAATTTGTAAAAAATGTTAATAAAAAACAATATTTTAATTCTTTTATGCATTTTGTTTGTATTTAAGAAAAAAATTATATATTATACACTAATTGTTTTAACAATCTGCATCATAATCTTCCTCATCTCTATCATTATGTTCATCCTCACCTTCATCATCATAATTTTCACTATCATCACTCTCACTATCATGTATTTCTTGAGAAATAATAGGCGATAGCAAAAGCTGTAGTTCGGAATTTGATAATTGTTGCTTTTCTTTCCGCTCATTTTGTTTATTTATACTAGATATGAATGGATCTGAACTGAAAAAAAATCTATTTAGAATATCTTTATTCGACTTTTCTCGGCTGCATTTGCGAGCAAAGTATTCCCTATAATTTTTAAAATCCTTATTTCTGGCTTCCTGAGCTTCTTCTGAAAGTTCTCCAATCGGTAAAAGGGCATATTTTATGATTTCGGGACCATGAATTAAAATTTTTTGTATTGTAGGAGTCATACAAAACCATGGATATTTTTAAACAAAGTACTTTTCAGTGTTATGGGCAAAATTGCGAAAATTCTCTAGGTGGATTTCGTGATCACAGAAAATAACAACTAATATTGTGCGCATTTTTTTTATTAAGGCCAAATCAACTTTCGTTATTTCTGCTGATATTTCCGGAACCTGGCTTTGGGTGATCCACAATTAATCCAGTTCTTTCCCGAAATTCTTTTGGAATTCGTGATTTTGTTTCTGCAACTATTTTCTTATCCTCATCCGACCTTGCTTGCCACTTTTTTATTGGTATTTTATAGGATAAGTGGAGGAGACACTCAAAAAATCGTATCCACCCGTGAAGTATTAAAAGCCCAAACTCCAAAGTATCACTGTTTACTTCCCTAACAGTCATTGTGTAAATTGAGTTAAACATCTTACTCGTAGCACCACACAAATAGCACTTCTGTGTAGAGCGCGTGTCTGTAATCGCGTTACACACTTTTCCATCTATCATTACTAAAAATAATTCATGGTGAACTTTTATAGAATTTTCTCCGACCGAAAGTAATGAGTCTATAAGATTTTTTTTTCATCCTCAACCCTTTTCTTTTCTAATTTTGAAACACTTGTTGTTTCCTTAATTTACTCAGTTTTTAAAGGTTGGCAAAATCTCTTTGATGAAGGACGAGGATTTTTCCAAATTGTTATATTATATTAGCCAGTTTGAGAGGTACAATGGACGTTATAAAAACTGCAGAGTCGCTTGAACTTGAATCTAAAAAAGCCTGTTTATAGGAACTATGTCCAGAACTTCCATCAAAACCCCACTTTAAATGCAATGTTACATCAGATAGTTTTTCTTTTCTTAAAATATCAACGCATTTTGGAATTTTAAATATTGATGTGGCTTGTATTTCTTAAATTTTCTGTATTTCCTATATTTTGCAGCTCTTGTAGGTGTTGATGTTGTGATTTCCTTAAGTTATTTTGATTCTTCAATTTTTCCAGAATTTCTTAAAGCCATTTGTGTAGCATAAGTCAAAACAGGTAGGACAAAAGATATAGAAGTATCTAGCCATTCCTTATTTAAGTTCAAAAAACGTTCATTGTTCCTTTGACTTTTGCTATAACGGATCTTGAAGTCGGAAGCAAAGTTTTTAAATCTTTGTTCAAAATCAGTCATATTGGTGGGGTTTATTCGTTTAATTATTTTCGTTTTTAATATGCTGATTTTACCTTTCCAGTCATGACTTCAATATTTTTCATAAAATTATAAAGCTCACGTCGAGGAATAAAAGTAGTATTGGGGCTTGTCTCTAAAATAGATTAAATTATTTTTTAAAATAATTTAAATGTTTTTTTTTACTTTATTTGAAGTAAATAATAATTGTATTAATATTAAAACACAACATAATAACAATCATAATAGAGATGAGCTCGTGAACCGGGATTTATTTTTGTGAATACTTAAACATTATATTTTCAGCATGCCTATTTATCTATAATACTGATTTTAATGCAATACAATCAGTTTCATTTGTTAAAATTATTAGCAAGCCATTTTTTGTTATAAATTTTCGTTATAATATTTTTTTTTGGTTTTAATTTAACACTCTCGTGAATGAAGATGTCTGAAACTTGTTCACGCACCTATCTCTATTGAAATTAAAATTCTCCGACAACAATAACAACAATAGTAAACATTAAGCGAACGACTATAGCAAAACAAAATACACGTTAGTTTTGTTCAATACATGACTTTGAAAAAACACGACTTCAAACAGAAAAATGTTAATAGCAAAAAATGGAACAACAACACCGCAAATTTTCTTTCTTGTATTATCAAGCTAAGATTCTATACTTTTAGAAAATATATAATTCAAAACCCAACTCTAACTAACTTAGAAGTTATGGTTCACGAAACATCAAAATAGGCCAATTTTAGACCTTTTTTAAAAAAATCGTCAAAAATATTTTCACACATATTTTCAAAAACACTACATCATTTTTATACACTTAAATACCTGAAGTTAAAAGTTCCATTATTAAAATAACACTTTGTTAACGTTAAATTTGGAAATTACGGACTCGTTTAATGCAAAATTTTACTTTTTTCGCTTTTTAAAAAAATTCCAATAAATTTTTAACTTTGACACCTCACTACGGAGTCAGCTGACAAGATAGATGCTTGAAAATTCACATAGTGATGTAGAATTTTATCTAGTTTTATCCAATACCAAATATTAATACAAAAACTTAAATTTTAAAAATTCAATTAAGCGTCACTTTCGACCCATTTCAACCCACAGTGCGTCCCAGGTCGCTGCCCTCACCTACACGTAGTTCATCAGAGGAAGTGTGCCGTCCCAGGTCGCTTCCCTCACCTAGACGTTGCTCATCAGAGGAAGCGTGCCGTCCCCGGTCGCTGTCCTACATTTTGAAGATGCCAGAGGGAGCGTGCCGTCCCCGGTCGCCTCTTCATTCTCTCTCTATATCACTCTCTTTCTCTCTCGCTCTCTCTCTCTCTTTATCAATCCTGTAGTATTTACCACAATAAACGAATTTACCTTTGTATGAAATCACGTTTTTTACTCTCGGTCACTGTATCAAATAAATTTAATTCTGCTAACGGAGGAAATCTCGTTATTACAGTGGCGCCCGAACAGGGACTTGAGAGTTTAAGGCTTTATTTGACAGCGTTACAAGAGGCCGAGAGAGGCAAGTGAATTGAGTCACAGTGAGCAGAAAGGGAGACCAACATCATCAGAAAGATAAAACTCAACGAAGACTAGCCATGTCACGTACATCATGGGCGTATACCCTAACGGAGGAGATGGTGGCATACCTCAATGAATTCAACCTCGAAAGTTTCGGCGATGTGGAGGAGCTGCGCAAACGTTTCGCTCAATTTGTGGGTGGGGAACATAAGTCCGAGGTTCTACAAAGGCTGTTACCGAAACAGACAAAACACGAACTTTCCATCTCTGTCAGTACCTTCCGAAGCTCTTGCTCCTCTTACCCTGGGGATTCCACGAGATCTGACTGCCAGTATGGTACATCTACGGTCGGTCCCGACCTCAAATCGCAAGCAGATCAAGTTCGGAAATGGGGAATAAAGTGCGACGGAGACGGAGAGCCGTTGAAATTCGTCGAAAGAGTAGAAGAGCTAGCTAACATGTATACCATTAGAATCGACACCATGCTGGCCATGATGCCGGAAGTCCTTACCGGGAAGGCTTCAATCTGGTATCGGAACAACAATCGCCAGTGGGGAACGTGGTCGGCATTCAGAAGAGACTTCCTCAAATTCTTTTTACCACACCGATATTTTGAGCGGCTGGAAGATGAGGTCCGTAAAAGACATCAACGACCCCGAAAGTCGTTTCGAAGGTATACCCTCGAGATGCAAAATCTGATGAGACACACATGCTACTCCGAAGCAAGAAGTTAGAACGTATTTTCCGTAAAGCCCTCTCCGAATACCTTTGGTACATCCGCAGAAAAGACTTCGACATCTTAAATGAGCTGTTAGGATTGGCCGCCGACCTCGAGTGTATCCCGTCAACAACGCAGCCTCCCCGGGAGCAACACCGCCTAATAGTGCCGGAGGAGAGTACCCGGACCGTGCGTGGGGGCATCGCTAATCCTCGCAATGCGTGCCGAAATTGCGGTCAAGTTGGACATTTTGACGCCCAATGTAAGAATCCAAGCGTCCTGTTTTGCTGGAAATGCGGTCGACTAGACGGTCGGGAAACGACCGTCGGGCCGTACCGGGCAAGGGGGTACGGGCCCACAGAGCAACACCCCTCGCATCTAAACACCTCCATACACTACACCCTTACGAAGCTCGTGGCGAACGTCATTTTAGAGGGCCGCGTCATAGCTGCCACCATCGATACGGGGCCATGAGCTGCTTCGTGAGTCAAAACGTAGTCAGCACCCTGCGGGATACCACCACACTATATGCCTATGAATCTATAGTTACGCTAGCTGACGGATCCCAACGGCGGATCACACATGCCCTTGACCATGAAATTACTTTGGGAAACCGGAACTTGGTCACCAAACTCCTGGTCATGCCTGATGCCACCGAAGAGCTTGTTATCGGACTTAAGTTCCTAGAAGAGTGCGAGGCCAATATTACTTGCGCAGGCCTTACCTGCAAATTTTTACACACAGCCGTTGTTGCCACCCCAGCAGAAGGCGCCGAGATAAATCGACACCTAATGTCTCCACCACCTGCATCCGAGAGCTTGATGTTTGTGCATTTTCTTCAACCATATCAGTTTCATTGTCACTTTCATCTTCAAATACATCTTGCTCAATTTGCATTGGCGTGTCAATAGCGTCTGGAATTTCGATGTTTTTATTGTCATTGTCCCAGTCTTCACTGTCTGAGTCTTTCACTTCTCCAGTAAATACCTCTTCTTCTTCCTCAGTCATTCATTAAGTATAGACTCAATATATCTGCTTCTGGCTTCTTCACTCAAACGCAGATATTGTCTTTCAGTTAAAAATCCTATTTTGCGGTTCATTTGTCTTCAACTTCACTGTTCAACTCTTCAACTTATAATGACGAAATCATTGAAATGTATTCTTTTTCTAGCGTAGCTGAAAATTTGCTACCTAAAAACACAAACAATTCACAAGCAGGTACCAAAAACAAGCAAAAAAACAAGCCTTATAAAACCAGTTTCTGTTTACTTTTGTGTGCCTGTTAGGTACAAAATGCCTATAGAAACCAGTTTTATCTTACAAACATGAAATTTGTACAGTTGAGATGTAAAAACTAAGCGTTTCTAAATAAAAATAAAATTCGTTTAATATTTGTGTGCGCTGGAAGCAACCATTTATTTAGTGAATATGTTAGTGATTTGGTACGATCTATCAAATTTATTAAAAAATTGTCGATATTCAAAGTGGTAACTACAAGTACGGTTATTCTGATCAAATATATCATTTAATTAGGGTTTGAGTAGAAGCATCCGAATTGTGGAATGTATTGATAATAGACGTCACTAATGATTGGTATAGAAAAACAAATTTTATAATAACATTTCATTTAATAACAAATTGTTTAAATTTAAAATTAGCCATAGAAATTCAGAAGTGTTTGTGGTGTAGTAGGTAGAGAGGTAGCTCAGTACTCAGAATTTCCGAGTTCAAATCCCGGAAAAGGCAAACATTTAGAAAATATTTTTTTTTAATTAAAATAAAACATTCAAATGTTTAAATTGCAAATATATCAAAGAAAATTTAAATTACTTGTGGTTCGATACCGGAAAAATTTAAAATTATTTTTTTTTTCAAAAAAAATTTTGTGAAACGTAATAATATTTCTGTGGAATATAAATATTAAATTGTTCAACTGAATATTGGCTTTCACAACTAAAAATATAATTTGATATGAATATAGTTGTCGTAACCACCGGAATTCGATTGGCGACAAATTCGGTGGACACAACTGATACTGTTTTCTGGGTGCAAGCTAAGTATCATTTTTTATGATATTAAAAAATGGCGCTTTGAAACTAACGCGGGGTGCATTGACTTAACGAAACAATCCATTATTTGACATTTAAATTGACTAAATTCACTAAACGATCTCCAATCAACAATTTAGGGAGTAGCGGCAACATTACCCCACGCAGTATTGCAGAAAGGGTCTTCGCTGGCATACTCTAGTTGATAAGCCACGTCTAAAACTGCAAGCTTCGCTACAGCTCTTTCTAAGATGCCGTGCGTTGTAAGTAGCTTTCCCTATGGAGATTTAAGTGACCATAATGGGGCCAAAATAGTCCAGGCCTGCATAAGTAAATGGGGCTTCATATGCAGCAAGACTTGCACGAGGTAACTTTCTTATTTGAGGAACACAAGGAAAATCTTTGTATATTTTAAACCACTGACATTTTCATATCACTGATTTAAATGTAATTCGGAGCCTGGAAATCGAATATTTTTGAGGAATTTCGTTGATTACCGTTTCATGGTTCATGTGGTAGTATTTTTCATGATAATAAAATATGATGTTATGGAACTTTATTTGGATAAAATGATGGGATTTTTTAAAACTCCAAGTTCATCCATGGAGGGATATTTGGTATAAATCTTACTAGATGTAGGAATGTTTGTTTTTGATTCTATTCAAGGCATTTCTTTAGAATATTTTTCAAATTGATCCTGTCGGTATATAAGACTTTCTGCATTCAACAGCTCTTCTTGAGTCAATTTACCTTTTATTATTGTCTTAGTTTTGCAATTTTTAATATAGCGCCCGTAACATGCGATTTCATTTTGAAAATCGTTTTTCATTCACTAATTTTTCACCAAAAGTAACTTTGAATGAGTTATGAATCATTTCTTCAGGAGTTGTTTTGTTACTGTAGGAGATTTAATCAGCGAAATAAAAAGCTATTTTAAATTTAAATATTATAATATTATAATCTATGATGTTTTTATTATCCTCTTTATTATTAACAAAGTATGTTGATTCCTTGCAGCTAGGCAGTACTTAGTTTATAAAAGTTTACTCGACAATTGAATTTCATGCTCAAAACTAATATTGAAAATGTTCAAAAAAGTCAAACTACAAAATAATAAACAATAACAACAAGTATTGTGCTAAAATATTGAAAACCTGTTTTGAGAACAATTGGTATACATATTTCTGTAGCTTATACTACCAGCAGTAATATTAAGAGCAATAGAAAAAAAAATGATAATTCCGTTATGATTTGCTAACAATAATAAAGGGTGACTAAAAAAAAATTTAAGTAATTTTAATACACCTAAAAAAGATAAAAGTAATAATGAACTCCAACATTCCCCCGCACGAAGAACGACTGTTCTTAACAACCTCTGTGGAAAAGTAATTACTGACGTTGAGAATTGAAGTCATCCTTTGTAGGTAGAAATGCAATATTTGAAATAGGTCTTCTATAAACTTTACCATTTGATACAAGGCTTACTACACGAACTCGTCCATCCACCCCAGGGTGAATTTCGGTTATACGAGCTAATGGCCATTGACCTGGGGGTACACGTTCATCAAAGATTAATACTAAGTCACCGACTTCTGCATTTTTATGAGGCTTTAACCATTTTGGGCGAGATTGTAAACGACTTAAATATTCGTTGACCCAGCGCTTCCAAAACTGTTGTTTTAAACGTTCTACTACCTTCCATCGGGTAAGACGATCAACATTACATTCCAACAAGTCTTCATCAGGAATACAAAGTGTTGGTTCACCAATGAGGAAATGAGATGGTGTAAGTGCTTGACAATCAGATGGGTCTGAGGACAGTGGACACAAAGGTCTTGAATTAAGACAGCATTCAATTTGTGCCAAAAGCGTACATAATTCTTCATAAGTTAAAACTCGATTTTCCATTATTCTTCGGAGGTGATGTTTGGTTGATTTTACCCCAGCTTCCCAAAGGCCACCAAAATGGGGGGAAGCTGGTGGAATAAAGTGCCACTGAGTACAAGTATTAGCCAATTGTTCCAATAATTCTTCGGGAAGAGATGCTCTGTTACGGTGGAATAAAATTTGGAGTTGTTTGTTTGCCCCAATAAAATTTGTGCCGCAGTCGGAGTACATTGTGCCGCAGTACGGAGAATCTTCGAAATGCAGCCATAAATGAATCTGAAGACAAACTTGTAACGCATTCTAAATGGATAGCCTTTGTTACCATGCAAATAAATAAGCAAATGTAGCCTTTAGTTGTGACTGAGTGTCGAGCAGTTGACTGCTTGATTATGATCGGTCCGGCATAATCGACACCACTGTGCTTGAAAGGTCGACTAGGCTCAACTCTTACAGCAGGCAAATCGCCCATAATCTGCTGTGCTGCTTTTGCCTTGTACTTGAAACAAGTAATGCAACGTCTTTGAACTCTTTTGGCTAAATTTCTAGCAGAGAGTACCCAAAATGTTCTGGATACGTATGCCTGCATTTGTATAAGACCACCGTGCAGAGTTTTGACATGAGCATCTGTAAATATTAAAATTGATAAGGGATTGTGTTTGGACAAAAGTATAGGATGTTTTAAATCATAATTAAACTTGGCCTTTTGAATGCGTCCACCCACACGCAGAATTCCAAACTCATCCAAAAAAGGGCACAAACGCAAGATGTTACTAGTGCTGGCAATAAATTTTTTACTTTCCAATTGTTTTATATCATCTTCAAATTCGATTTTTTGAGAAAGCTTAATCAATGTTCTCATAGCACGTTTAATTTCATGTGTCTTTAGAAATCCGGATTCTCGTTTTTCGCTTTTCGTTCCGAATCGTAATATATAAACGGTGACACGAACTAATTTATTCAGTGATGAATATTTCATTAAAAGATCTGGGTATTGTACAGCTTTAATGGTATTAGTAATAATATACGACTTTCTTATTTCTGAGCTTGTGTGATATGGCTCATCAGGTTGTTTTGGCCAATAAGTAGAAGGGTAAGATAACCAATTTGGTCCGGACCACAATAAATCGTGGTTAAGTAATTCTGATACACTAATGCCGCGTGAAGCACAATCGGCAGGATTGCTTTGACTGGATATGTAACGCCACTGGCTATTATTAGATAAACGCTGTATTTCAGCAACTCGGTTACCAACAAAAACCGTCCATTTAGATGATTCCCCTCTGATCCAAGATAAGACCGTCATGCTGTCTGTCCAATAGTAGATATGGATGTTTTCACTACCTATTTGTTTTTGAATTTTTTCCATAAGCTTAACAAGAAGTGCCGCTCCACATATTTCTAACTTTGGTATTGTAAGTTTCTTTAGTGGCGACACTTTCGTTTTTGATTGTATAAGATTAACTCTTGGCAATCCACGGCCATCTCCTAGTACCTTTACATAAATCACTGCTGCGTATGCGGATTCAGAAGAATCACAGAACCCATGAAGCTCCAACCCTGTATTTTGGTAACTCCCAATCCAACGAGGTATACGAATTTTTTTAAATCTTTCAACTGGGTTATATATTGATCCCAATCACCTTTAACGTTTGTAGGCACCATATCTTTCCAATCAATGCCTTCGAGCCATAATTTTTGAAACGTAATTTTTGCATTTATTGTTACAGGACACAGCCAGCCCAAAGGATCATAGAGTTTAGCTGCGTCGGATAAAAGACTACTTTTTGTCAATTTTTCATGAATTTCAAAATTTACCTTAAACGAGAACGTGTCAGTTAAAGTTTCCCACTGAAGACCAAGCGCTTTCACCACATTTTGCTCATCAAATTCAACTTTATCTAGATTTTCTTTATAGTCTTCTGGTATTTTAGACATTAGCTCAGCTGAATTAGAAGTCCATTTTCTGAGATTAAAACCACCAGTTTGCAATAATTTGACAAGTTGTTTTTGAAGACATATCGCATCCTCTACAGTATCTGCTCCCGAAATTACATCATCAACATATGTATCAGTGCGTAGGACTTTACAAGCATGAGGAAAAGACATCTTTTCATCTTCGGCTAACTGGTGTAGAACTCTAATAGAAAGATAAGGAGCGCAGGAAGTTCCATACGTTACGGTTTGAAGTTTAAAAACAAAAATATCAGTATCCGTTGTATCACGCCACAAAATTTGTTGATAATGATGTTGATCTTCAGCTACCAAAATCTGCCGAAACATTTTTTCAATGTCCGACCTGAATCCAATTTTAAAACAACGCCATCTTGTTATAATTGCTGACAAATCATTTTGTAAAGCCGGTCCTGCGGATAATTCTTCATTTAATGATGTATATGGTGAACGTTTACTGCTTCCATCGAACACTACGCGTAGTTTAGTTGTTGTGCTACTCTCGCGTAAAACACCATGGTGAGGAAGAAAATATCCTTGTGGATGAAGACTTTGAGGGTAGATACCAACTTTAACCATATGTCCCAGTTTTTCATATTCAGCCATAAACTTTTGATACTCAGTTGCAAGTTGGGTATCTAGTACAAATCGTTGTTCCATATGTTTTAATCGCTTTAAAGCATTAAAATCGGTATGTTCGAATTTAGGCGGAGCTCCACCAACAAGTTCCGAGATAAATGGCATTTTTACTGTATACCGACCATCCGGTGAGCGACTATGAGAATTATTAAAATGTTCTTCACAAGCTTTTTCTTCAGGTGTTAGCTGACGTTGTTCTATAAGCTCCTCCTGCTCCCAAAATGCCTTTAATTGGTTATCAAGAGAGATAATGTTAACACTGACATTATTATTGTATGAAATCTCTGACGTGGGGCCAGATACGACCCATCCAAATTGAGATAATTGGAGAAATATTCCTTTATCAAACTTTTTTTGTTGGGGTTCCATCACATCCCCATATATGTCTCCTCCAATCAGTATATCGATCTTTTCACTACTATCAAAAGCTGGATCTGCTAAGACAAAATTATCAAGATTAGGGATATTCTTTTTGTTAATAGGGCTGGGACAATAATCCGTTAATGAAGGCAATACGTAAGCACTACTTTGAAGATTAAACTCTTTTTTGAAAGAGGATTTAATCGAAAGATTAACGAATTTTTTTGTTGTAATGGCCTTGCCACATATACCAAAAATTCGAGCAAAAGTTCTGTATGTTTTAAGTTGCAAAGTCTGGACCACATTTTCTGTAATGAAGGTGGCTTGGGCACCTTGGTCCAATAATGCACGCAAAGAGACATTTCCATTATTTGTTTTAATAATAACACGGGCAGTTGCAAGCAAAACTTGTGGTTTCGTGGTAACATGAAGCAATGAGAAATTACAGTTTAAATTGGAATGGTTTTGAGGCTGTTGAGAATAGGTAGATGGAAGTTCTGAATTTTGCATGGCATTAGAGTCTGTTTGCAGACTGTGAAATTCGTTGTGAATAATTGTGTGATGGCGTTGTTTGCATATCTGACAACTGGTTTGTAAACGACAATCATCAGAAAAGTGACCTGGATGAAGGCAATTTTTACAGAGTTGTTTAGAAAATATAAAATTGCGCTTAGCAGCAGATGATAGTGACGCAAACTTAAAACATTTATAAAGAAGATGACGTTTTTCGCAGCATGGGCAGTTTTCATCGTTTATAGCAGTTATATGAATTCGAGGATTTTGAGGACGTCTATAGAATTTAGACGATTGATTGACAGTATCATGTCGAGGTTGTTTGTGTTCACCAATAGACTCCAGAGTACGAAAGGTTGTATCAAGAAAGGCAAATAATTCTTTAAGAGGAGGTATTTCTTTTGTGGCTTTTAGTGATTGTTCCCATTCTTTAAAGGTTTGAATATCTAATTTACTGACCGTTAAATGAATTAAAATGGCATCCCAACTGTCGCAATTTATATCCATGGTACGCAGAAGGGATACACAGTTTTTGGTACTGTCCAAAATTCGTTGGACGCTTTCGAAAGAACCATCGGATTTTGGGATATCGAGAAATTTTTGAAGAATATGATCTACAATTTTACGTTTGTTACTATATCTATCGTTTAACGCTGACCAAGCTGGGTCGTAACTTGTCTCAGAACGAGGGTACTCGTTTACTATAAAAAATGGAGTTTCTTTACATGAATTTAATAAATAGTAGTACTTTTGTATTTTAGAAAGTTGGGTGTTGTTGTGTACCAATGAAATAAATATATCTCTATAGGATATCCAATTTAAATAGCCTCCTGTAAAATCAGGAATATTTATTTTAGGCAATCTGACTTCAGCACAAACGGACTCATTTCGGTGTAAGGGTAGGGCAGTAAAGGTACTAGAATATAGTGATGGAGAATGTGGATTTTTAAATTCAAAAGAAGCATCTAAAAGTTTCCCTTTTACTGTTAAATACGAATCATAAAATTTATAATGAACATCCTCCTTTAAGTATGGGACGTCATCGAATGGTATAGATTGGTCTCGAATGTGATTATAAATTCGTTCATGATTATTTTTAAATTGTTTACAAGTACTTCAATCTCTTCCAGAAAACCTTGAACAAGGCCGCGGGTTTTTTCTTCGTTTGTCTTACCATCAAATTTTCTTGTTAAATGAGTTAAGTGTGTTTGTAACACTCGTTGGTCTTCGATAGCACGGAACAACTCCTCCATTTTTAAATATGCTTAAAAGCCAGAGCAATTCACAGCAACCACACAAAAATGATGATATAATCTTTGTTGAGTAGAAAACAAATTAATTTATCTTGGGACTCGTTCCCGGGTTTCGGCACCAAACTTAATGTAGGAGATTTAATCAGCGAAATAAAAAGCTATTTTCAATTTCAATATTATAATATTATAATCTATGATGTTTTTATTATCCTCTTTATTATTAACAAAGTATGTTGATTTCTTGCAGCTAGGCAGTACTTAGTTTATAAAAGTTTACTCGACAATTGAATTTCATGCTCAAAACTAATATTGAAAATGTTCAAAAAAGTCAAACTACAAAATAATAAACAATAACAACAAGTATTGTGCTAAAATATTGAAACCCTGTTTTGAGAACAATTGGTATACATATTTCTGTAGCTTATACTACCAGCAGTAATATTAAGAGCAATAGAAAAAAAATGATAATTCCGTTATGATTTGCTAACAATAATAAAGGGTGACTAAAAAAAAAATTAAGTAATTTTAATACGCCTAAAAAAGATAAAAGTAATAATGAACTCCAACAGTTACTTTATTTAGCACCAGGCCAATCATCTTGTTGTTAATAAAGAAATTCAGGGCCTTGAAACCATCTACTTGAAGTAAAAATTTGCGGGATACGAGCCCATTTAGTGGCTTCATCTGCAACATTTTGAAACTCAGTTCTGAAATTTCTGTTATCCGGAATGCCACAAATTGGTTATATTTTCGATAATCAGAATTAATCTAACTTAGAACCGTTTTGGAATCTGACCAGAAAAATTTCTTTAAATCTGAATTTTGTGATTGTCGCAGATAAATTTAGCAAAACGAGCTCCTATTAGCGCAGCCATAAGTTCAATGCGTGGAACAGAAGTTATTTTTATTGGGGCTACTCTAGCAAATTATTATTCTAATTTTTTGTCAAACGAAATATGAAAAACAGAGTATCCATCTTTGCTGTCATCTAAAAAAGTATGAAGTTGTGCATCTACGCCATAATAAGTACCAAAGTTTTGTAAATAACACCGAGGAATTTTTATTTGTTGAATATTTGGTAAAAAAATTTATCCAATTGGTCCACTTATTTACCAGGTTTTGCGATATTTCTACTTTGGATCTACATACCTCTGGCAGTAAAAATTTTACATACATAATGATGTTGCCAATCAGCCTAAGAGGGTCATAAATTGACATTACTAAACAAAGCATTTCGCGTTTAGTGGGTACTTTTCTACAAGAAAAGATATAAGTTTTTATTAGCAATTAAGCATTTTTAAAGGTTATAACATCTTCCTGATGTTCCCAATTTGCTTATCTTCATTAAGATTCAAACATTTGTTACAACAGATGTCAGAAATGGAATTCATAACCTCCTTACTATTCGATATCCAATTTCGTATGTTGAATCCACCTTGGCTATGAATATATTTAAATCAACAATCAAATCTGAAGCCTCTTGTGGATTGGCAACTGATTCCAAAAGATCACCCACATAATGATTTTCCTTTATTGCTTTTACTGCTACAGGAAAATCGTTTTCAAATTTAGCAGAATTCAAATGTAGCCCCGAAAATCATAACGTCTATTACAGAGACTTCTGGCTCTTTGTTATACCCTCCACCATATATGGTAAGGGTATATATCAGTTTGTCATTGTTGTTTGTAACATGCCGAAATATAGATCTAAGACCCCATAAAGTATATATATTCGTGATCCTAATGCAATTTTAAGTCGATTTAGCGATGTCCGTCTGTCTGTTGAAATGGCGATCACGACGCGAAGACGCTAGCGCAAAACAGCCATTGTTTTGTTAGTTGTGTGGCAAGTGGCACCGTCCTGTTGAAACCAGATATCGTGCACATCCATATCCTCAATTTCAGGCTTCAATAATTCCGTTATGATCTCGCGATAGCGAACACCGACGGCGAGTTGAGGTTGACGGCTATTTTGCTACACTTTCGCGAACAACAGCAATGTTTTCCGCAGAACGAACTTGGCGAGCAAACACATTGCGCTGACCAAAAAATCACAAAGTGCATTTTGATTTGTACGCCCATTTTCATAATAAGCCTGAATAACTTTAACGCATTGCTCGATTGTGTATCTTTCTATGGTTCAAATTGAGTTAGTCTGAAATTGAGATATGTCAAATGAAATGCAGAAAAAATCTTGACGTTTAGGTGTGGTTCACATTCAACATCTGCCCTTAAAATTTAACCACCCTTTATATGGAAAAAGAAAATTGAGAGTTAGTAAAATCTACACATGCAACTGTTCAAGAAGAAATAAATAATTTTCAAACATTTCATTATGTATTTGAAGAAAGAAATCTAAATGTTCATTTTAACATGCGACTAACAAGGTAGATGGAGCTGTAGTGAATGTTTTAACTGACAACAATATCAGTTCTTCTTGTTTTGTTTGCGGTGCAAAACCATCGGAAATTAATTCTGTTGAAGTATTTGAAAGGGATCTTAAAAATAAAGAAGTGTTCCATAAACACGGGCTATCAACATTACATGCATGGATTAATTTTTTAATGTATACTTCACATAGCATACAGGTTGCCTCTTAAAACTTGGAGAGTTTAAAAATAGCATGACAAAAAAAATTTTTAATGAAAGAAAATCTATAATTCAGGAAGAATTTAAGAAGGTTTTGGTACAGCAAACGATGAAAATACTATGAGGCGGTTCTTCAACAATATTGATGTCTCATCTAGATTAACGCAGATTGATCCATCTCTAATAAAAAATTTCTCTTTTTTAAAGACAATTTCAAGCAGTAAAAAAATAAATATTCAAAATTTTAAAAATCTGCTAATATTTTGTATGTTGAGAAATATTCTTGGTATTTTATGCCCGTTTACTGTTCACAAAATACTATTGCATGGGGTTGAATTCATAACAAAGTCCACGATTCCAGTGGGAATGTTGTCAGAGGAAGGTATAGAAGCTATTCATAAAGTTTTTAGAAAAGCTAATAAAGACCTAATAAAAAGAATGATGATTAAGAGATTTCATTACTGAGTAAAATCATATTCGGAGGTTCCACTTTCAGAAAATTAAAGAAATCTGCCAGAAGAAAGTGATTCTGAATATAAATAAAGTTAAAAATAGTTAATAGTTGTTTTTTTGTTGTTGTTAATAAATCAACATTTTTCTAAACTTTATATTTTGATGTGTTTGATTTAAATACAGTTTACAGAATTCTTTATGAAAGAAATATAATATTCTTCAGTAGAGTCGGTTGTGTTTTTTAAAAGCTCCTCAAAGTATCTAAATAATTTGTGAAAACAATAAACATTAAATATTTATTTTTATCTAAAATTAATAGTAAAATAATTTCACACTGTTTTACTGTGTTTTAAAAAAAGCTGAACAATAATAAACAATACAAAACAATACAAAACTAAAAAAAAAACTTTTTCCTTTGTACAAACGAATTCATATACAAAAGACAATAAAACAAACGTATACAAAACTTATCCAATAAAAACAACAACATGAACAACGCAGAAATAAATACATTATCAACCAACTCACTAGAAAACAACAATAACAATAATAAACAAACAGTAATTAGTACTCCGTCTAAGAGATCGAGAGAATCATTACAAAACTCTTTTATTGGCAATGTTACAAAAACGCCAAGATTAACTTATACAGAAAATTCATATCTGTAATGAACAAACAGTTTGATAAATTAACTGAACAAATAACTGAACAAATTCAAACAATAATAGAAAATAAATTTGAAGAGCACAAAAATAACCTCTTGTGTGAACTTGATAAGAGATTTAATGAAATCAAAAACGATTTAAGAGAAGTTACAAATAGAATAAATAAATTAGAGACAGTGACGGCAGAAGTAACAACTATGAAGAAGGAAATTAACAACCTTAAATTACAATTAAAGCGACAAGAAAATAAAGCTGTTGCGCGTGAGTTACGTATTACCGGTATCCCTTTATATGCGGATGAAAATTTGGTAAACATTTTTGGTCACATTTGTACTAAAATTGGGATATCTTTACCGGCAGTTAAAACAATATATCGTTTAAGAAACCAAACTAATAAATACAAAACTAACACAACTGATGCCCCGATAATCGTCAAAATGTGGTCTTTCTTAAATCGCTCACAAATTTTAAAAAAGCCAATAAAGATTTCTTCTTCACCTTAAATCATATTGGCCTTGGTGCCAACACAAAATTCTTTATTAATGAAAGTTTGACCGTGGAAAACTATCAAATTCTTCGAGCTGCAGTGCGTATGAAAAAAGATAAACACATTCATAGTGGATTGGTGTACGTTAAACAATCTGCTGATGGACAGTTAATACGTATTGACGAATTTAAGCAACTGACTACAATTGCTCCTATCTCAGAGGGATCTGAATGTTTTTTTTTGCTGAACGCCAAAATAATCAAAATATCTAAATATATCTATCTTTTTTATATCTTTTTTAAAACTTTTATTGATAAAAATTTAATTTCTCTTTTATTTTTAAATGTTTTTAAATTTTTAAATGTTTTATTTTTAATTGCTTTATTAAATACTTTATTATTTAACCTTCTTAATACAAAAATGTTTGTTTGCGTTGCTGTTAGACTTGAGGTTTTTACAATAAATTTAGATTTTGGATAATATTAGCACCCGCAGTGGAAGATCCCGAGACGTTACGATGGACATGGTTAGAATATTGGCCAAACAAAAAGATGGTCTTAGAGTTTGTCATTTAAATGCTCAGAGTTTGAGAAATAAAATGGATGAATTTAGGTTTGTCTTTGAAAACTCGGAAATTGACATAGTCTGTGTTTCCGAAACTTGGCTTGCTGAATCAACCTTAGATAATTTCATTAACTTAGGTGGATACAGAGTTTTTAGAGGGGATAGAGCTCGAGACCAACATAACAGAAAACGCAAAGGCGGCGGCGTCGCCATTTTTGTCAGGAACCATATAACATGTAAATTTTGTTGCAAATCTGAGAAAGAAAATAAAATAGAATATATCTTTGTTTACATCGTATCGAATGGAAGAAAATTGTTGTCTGGTTGTATTTATAGACCACATAAAAAGATTTGTTTATCGACATTTATAACTAAATTAGACACCCTGACAGAGAGATATGATGATGTAATAATATCAGGAGATTTTAACTCAAATATTATGATAGAATCAGTTTTACCTGATAAAATGCTATTACTTGGTCTTGAGCCTACAAATCGCACTAGTCCTACACATCATACCACCTATACCAGCACTTTGCTTGACATTTTCTTTGTTAGTAATGTTTCAAATGTTTTACTTTATGATCAAATCTCGGCATCATGTTTTTCGAAACATTAGCTGATTTTTCTCACTTATGATTATCGTATACAACATGTTGATACATCCTTCTCCTTTCGAGACTTTAGGAACTTGAACTATGATCTGCTATACACGAACTTCTCCAACATTGACTGGGATAGTGTGTATTACATGACTTCCGTTGATGATCAATTGTGCTTCTTACAAAACAACCTGCTGCGACTTTATGAAGAAACAGTTCCACTGAAAACAAAAACATCTTTATTTAAGTCTATACCATGGTTTTCAGCTGCCATAAAACAATCAATTTCTCGTAGAGATGTTGCATACTCCCGATGGAAACGTTTTAAAACCCCCGAATTAAAAATAGTTATCGGTCGGCTAGAAAGGTAGTCAACCAAAATATCAGAATTGCTAAAGCCGAATACTATTCTAAACGTTTTTCTTCAGCTTTGGAATCCAAAAATACTTGGCAAACAATCCGAGAAATTGGTATTGGAAAAGCTAACAACAATAGCTGTACGACTGATGCCGATGAATTGAACTTAATTTTTACAGACCTACCTTTGGCTCAGATCGATAACAATTTTTATACTTTCAACAATACCAACACTGAAGAAAATAACCTTGAATTTTCATGCGTAACTCAACTTAGTGACAAATTATTGTTATAGTAAAAATCATCCTTATAAAAACCAGCGCTATCTTAAGACAAATTCTATAGCTTTAAACCTGTTAATTAAAAATCTTTAAGAAAAATATATATGTGACCTTCTCGAAGAAAATGGACCAAGTGTGTCAAAAAACGGTGTGTACAATAAGATGGAATGAGTTAGATTTCTGATAAAAATTTATTTACCACATAGAAACGTACAAAACAAACTTGGGAAAATCGATATGAAAATCGAACGAACAGAGCAGCAACAATAGCAAAGGTATTGTCACACTAAAAGAGAAAAAAAAGCGTCACCACATAGGTATGACGTCACCAAAGTCGGCACCCAATCATAACTAACCATACCAAATCGCATCTGCCAACTGAAGGTGTGTTCACAGTGATAATGCGTTATGAAACTTTAAATGCGTTTTTCTCAAAACTTCATTTTCACACACTAGGTACATTTTCTCGGAGAAGGTCACATATAATTCCGATCAGCCGATTTCCGAAAAAATTGGCATGTATAACTTGTTCATCATATTTTTCAAGCCGATATTTTTGCTTCAAGGACCGAAATTTTCGCTTTTTTCAGGGTCAGATTTTAAGCAGAATCTGAATTTGCTTAGAAAAATATATGTACCATATTTCAAGCACCTACGAAGTGTCCTTCCATTTTTGGCCCCTCGTTGTACGAAATCACCACACTGTGTGCCGCTTCTAGCCCACTTCGCGGCATTAAAAATTTATAGTTTAAAAAACAAATTGTGGAACGCGTCTACTCAGAATATTATGTAGTTTACTGTATGTAGTTTAATAAAATTAATTTATTTTTCAAAGAAATATCTATTTTAATCATTTTAACTATCATTTACCGATTTTTTCAGTTTCATTTATTATTTTCATTTTAAACTTTAATAAAAATTTGTCGTTTTTTGTGTCCGTTACAGTTGTTTCAAATTTAAATTTTGTTTGCTGTCTGTTTCAAAAAAATATATATTAAAAAAATGCAAATTTATTATTAATATAAATTGGTTGCTTATATACAAAATTATTTCAAATAAAATTACAACAACTTCAAAAACACACATACATACAGAAACACATTCACACAAAAAGTGTCTATAGCCATGCAAATTACATTTTTTCAGTCGTGGTTTGTTAAAAAAAATATGATTTCTGGGGATCTTCCACTGATCCCGGGTTTTTTAATGAAAAACGATTTGTTTATTTTTTATTTAAATATTATTTATTTATACTTATTTTACTTATTTATAATTTTAACTTTCACTTTAGGTTCTTGTAGCTTCTTGTTATTGCACTTGCACTTATCAATTAAAAACTAACTGGATTTTCAATGAGTGCAGCTATTAATACTTATGCTATTGTTTATTCAATTATCATGAAATATGAATCACCAATATGTTGCCATCCAAATATGGTAGCAGGGTTTCTAATTTCATAGATTAATCATACTATCCATAGGTCACTGATCTGATCATATACCTATACAATGAATTCCATTGTTATGTTATAGAACAAAGGAACATTAAACCAAAACACCAAAGTTCCTGCACATAAAAATGTAGCATAAACAAATCAATATATTTATTATTCATTGATAACGAAACAGAGTTTTTTAACTCCCCCTGTGTTTAAGAGATGAGTCCCGCATCTTTATACGCGTCGTCAATACGTTTACTTAATTTTTGAAAAGTTAATTCGTTATCTTGACTGACGTCAACAAGTTTTGTTTTAAAATGTTTCATTAATTTAAATGCAGCGAGTGTCGCGATCAATAAAACAAACAGCATGATTAAAATTATCAATATTACGTTATTTGTTTTGGTTTCTCTTTTCAGATTCAACAAATATATGTTGTCTAAGGTAACGTTAAATTCGTTATCTTCTATATTGTTTAATATTTCATAATCATTGATTTTGTTAGTTATTATATAATCCCATATTTGATATGATGGATTTTCATAAACAATTTAATCTATAGTGGTATAATTTTCAAATACAACTAAATAATTTCCATTTACATTGAAGGTATCTATGGTATGATTTCCATTTACAAGTATAGCACCTTCTTTAATTATCTCTATATCTTTGGATTTTGCTTTAATTTTGGTACAATTAGCTTTTTTGTTGTTTAATAAATTTGATAAACAGGTTGGTTCATCTATAGATTTACAGTAAGTATTTTTTAATTCTAATTTACAATTTCTTACATTTATATATTTTCCTTTGCATCTTGCAATATTTTTACTTAATCATAATTTTTCATTATTTCTATTAATGGCCATAACCTCGTAATAATTACATATTCAGTTTATAATAGGATATTTTATATATACTACAATACAATCCTTTATTTGGGCTATTTTTAAAATTGAAGAATCTAAAAGGTCTGATAAGGTAATTCTTTCCTTTTCATGTTTAATTATTTCCTTTATTTCCCTTAGGTTTAATATTGTAGGGCTTAGTACATTTACTTTTCCCATTGAAATTGTTTGTATCATATTTTGTAAATCTGTTACAATCAATTTCACTCTGTGTTTATACAATCTAATTGTGCGTGAAGCTTTATTTGATTTCTGAAAAGATTGTGACATATCGGATATCATTTTAAATAATTTGGAGTTAGTGGTAAATTGCTTGTTATTGTTGTCAATAAGATCATCTATTTTTTCGGTTATTTTAACCATATCGTCGTGATCTGGTGTACCATTTCCATAATGTACCAATTTCATTTATACCACGCTTGGTCCTTGATTCTGGTACTAGGAATTCTTTCAAAAGTGCATCCAATAACTCTACTTCAAGATCGAGGGAATCTAGCTCCTTCTCTTCTGTAGTTTCTGAATAATAATCATTATTAGTATTATTTATCAAAATATATTCTACCGGTTGTTTACTTATTAAGGATAATGTTTCCTGTAGAAGTTGGTTGTAGTAAGTTAAGTTTGTCACATGAAATATTCTTCCATAATCATTATATATTGCAACTTTGCCATTTTCTAATAGTAAGTATTCTTCTCTGGTGTAATCTACTATTTCAGCATGTACGATGTTTTTTATGAACATTATTATGCCAATTGCAATCAATAATTATCCTTATGAATAATTCTATCATTATTATAAATTCTAACTGTGTTCCCTAAATCTTCTTTAACTTTCTGTTTTTTATATCTAAGTCTTTGGAACCATAAAGATAATTTCTTAAATTCTTTAATGACCAAATAATTGCATATAATTCTTTCTCATTAGTTGCGTAATTTCTTTCAGTGGAATTTAATGGCCTTGATATAAAGGTGATAGGTCTTCCATCTTGTGATAGTACTGCACCAATTGCGTCATTAGAAGCATCGGTTGTGAGAATGAATTTTTTATTAAAATCGGGTTGTGTTAGCTCGATTTGTCCTATTAAAAGACGTTTCAATTTCTTAAAGGCGTTTTTACCTTCTTCATCCAAATGGATGTCTGTATGTTTAGACTTATAGGCTGAAATTCTGCCATTGTCTCCTGATAAGAATTTGGTAAGTCGTTTTGCGACTAAAGCGTAATCTTTTATGAATTTTCGGTAATAACCTGTCATTCCAAGAAAACTTCTTAATTGCCTTAGAGTCGTTGGCTCTGGAAATTGGTCGATTGTTTCCACTTTCTTAGGGTCTGTTTTAATAGTTTTATGTGTAACCACATAACCTAAGAATTCTACTTCTTTCTTGTAAAACTGGGATTTTTCTAAGGATATTTTCATGTGAGCATTACCAAGTGTATCTATTATAGTTCGTAGATGTTTGGTATGTTCGGATAAGTCTTTAGAGTATACTATGATGTCGTCAATGTAAATATGACAGAATTTTCCCACGAAATCCCTAAGGATATTGTCCATAGCTCTTTGAAATATGCTTGGAGCATTTTTCAGGCCAAATGGCATTCGAATATATTCGTATTTACCATTATTCACTGAGAAGGCTGTTTTCTCAACGTGATCTTCATGCATAAGGATTTGATGAAATCCCGATTCAAGATCTATTGTGGAGAAGTATTTGGCTTCGCCAAGATTTGATAATATAACATTAGTATCCGGAATAGGATATTTGTCTGAAATTGTTACCTCATTCAATTTCTTGAAATCTATTACCATTCTTTGTTTAGGTCTGCCATCTTCATGTGATCCTTTTTTTGGTACTACCCAAATAGGTGAATTATAAGGACTTTTACTGGGTCTTATTATTCCTGTTTCTAGCATTTTTACCATTTCCTCATTTATGAATTTATTCAATCCCAATGGATATGGGCATTGTTTACTCCATACTGCTTTATCAGTTGTAGTTCTAATTTCAGCTTTAATGTCGGTTCGGAAAGGTAAGTCGGTATTAATATTGGAATGTATTTCGTATACCTTTTCTATTATACTTTTTCTTAATCCCTCCACTTCATCTCCTTCAGTTTTCCTTATCTTTTTCTGACATTTATTATCAGTTATATATTTATTGAAATTTCTATTAAAATCTGATTCTATATTCAATAAAGTGTCGGTATTAACTTCGACTGGCGTTTCAAGAATTGTTCCCTTATAATAAAAATTGTCGACTTTATCATCGACTGGCGTTAAAGGATTTGTTCCCGAATTAATTAATTTGACGGTATTTAATTCTTCGTCTGGCGTTCTAGGATCTATTCCCAGATAATTATTTTTAAATGTTTTATTTTTAATTGCTTTATTAAATACTTTATTATTTAACCTTCTTAATACAAAAATGTTTGTTTGCGTTGCTGTTAGACTTGAGGTTTTTACAATAAATTTAGATTTTGGATAATATTAGCACCCGCAGTGGAAGATCCCGAGACGTTACGATGGACATGGTTAGAATATTGGCCAAACAAAAAGATGGTCTTAGAGTTTGTCATTTAAATGCTCAGAGTTTGAGAAATAAAATGGATGAATTTAGGTTTGTCTTTGAAAACTCGGAAATTGACATAGTCTGTGTTTCCGAAACTTGGCTTGCTGAATCAACCTTAGATAATTTCATTAACTTAGGTGGATACAGAGTTTTTAGAGGGGATAGAGCTCGAGACCAACATAACAGAAAACGCAAAGGCGGCGGCGTCGCCATTTTTGTCAGGAACCATATAACATGTAAATTTTGTTGCAAATCTGAGAAAGAAAATAAAATAGAATATATCTTTGTTTACATCGTATCGAATGGAAGAAAATTGTTGTCTGGTTGTATTTATAGACCACATAAAAAGATTTGTTTATCGACATTTATAACTAAATTAGACACCCTGACAGAGAGATATGATGATGTAATAATATCAGGAGATTTTAACTCAAATATTATGATAGAATCAGTTTTACCTGATAAAATGCTATTACTTGGTCTTGAGCCTACAAATCGCACTAGTCCTACACATCATACCACCTATACCAGCACTTTGCTTGACATTTTCTTTGTTAGTAATGTTTCAAATGTTTTACTTTATGATCAAATCTCGGCATCATGTTTTTCGAAACATTAGCTGATTTTTCTCACTTATGATTATCGTATACAACATGTTGATACATCCTTCTCCTTTCGAGACTTTAGGAACTTGAACTATGATCTGCTATACACGAACTTCTCCAACATTGACTGGGATAGTGTGTATTACATGACTTCCGTTGATGATCAATTGTGCTTCTTACAAAACAACCTGCTGCGACTTTATGAAGAAACAGTTCCACTGAAAACAAAAACATCTTTATTTAAGTCTATACCATGGTTTTCAGCTGCCATAAAACAATCAATTTCTCGTAGAGATGTTGCATACTCCCGATGGAAACGTTTTAAAACCCCCGAATTAAAAATAGTTATCGGTCGGCTAGAAAGGTAGTCAACCAAAATATCAGAATTGCTAAAGCCGAATACTATTCTAAACGTTTTTCTTCAGCTTTGGAATCCAAAAATACTTGGCAAACAATCCGAGAAATTGGTATTGGAAAAGCTAACAACAATAGCTGTACGACTGATGCCGATGAATTGAACTTAATTTTTACAGACCTACCTTTGGCTCAGATCGATAACAATTTTTATACTTTCAACAATACCAACACTGAAGAAAATAACCTTGAATTTTCATGCGTAACTCAACTTAGTGACAAATTATTGTTATAGTAAAAATCATCCTTATAAAAACCAGCGCTATCTTAAGACAAATTCTATAGCTTTAAACCTGTTAATTAAAAATCTTTAAGAAAAATATATATGTGACCTTCTCGAAGAAAATGGACCAAGTGTGTCAAAAAACGGTGTGTACAATAAGATGGAATGAGTTAGATTTCTGATAAAAATTTATTTACCACATAGAAACGTACAAAACAAACTTGGGAAAATCGATATGAAAATCGAACGAACAGAGCAGCAACAATAGCAAAGGTATTGTCACACTAAAAGAGAAAAAAAAGCGTCACCACATAGGCATGACGTCACCAAAGTCGGCACCCAATCATAACTAACCATACCAAATCGCATCTGCCAACTGAAGGTGTGTTCACAGTGATAATGCGTTATGAAACTTTAAATGCGTTTTTCTCAAAACTTCATTTTCACACACTAGGTACATTTTCTCGGAGAAGGTCACATATAATTCCGATCAGCCGATTTCCGAAAAAATTGGCATGTATAACTTGTTCATCATATTTTTCAAGCCGATATTTTTGCTTCAAGGACCGAAATTTTCGCTTTTTTCAGGGTCAGATTTTAAGCAGAATCTGAATTTGCTTAGAAAAATATATGTACCATATTTCAAGCACCTACGAAGTGTCCTTCCATTTTTGGCCCCTCGTTGTACGAAATCACCACACTGTGTGCCGCTTCTAGCCCACTTCGCGGCATTAAAAATTTATAGTTTAAAAAACAAATTGTGGAACGCGTCTACTCAGAATATTATGTAGTTTACTGTATGTAGTTTAATAAAATTAATTTATTTTTCAAAGAAATATCTATTTTAATCATTTTAACTATCATTTACCGATTTTTTCAGTTTCATTTATTATTTTCATTTTAAACTTTAATAAAAATTTGTCGTTTTTTGTGTCCGTTACAGTTGTTTCAAATTTAAATTTTGTTTGCTGTCTGTTTCAAAAAAATATATATTAAAAAAATGCAAATTTATTATTAATATAAATTGGTTGCTTATATACAAAATTATTTCAAATAAAATTACAACAACTTCAAAAACACACATACATACAGAAACACATTCACACAAAAAGTGTCTATAGCCATGCAAATTACATTTTTTCAGTCGTGGTTTGTTAAAAAAAATATGATTTCTGGGGATCTTCCACTGATCCCGGGTTTTTTAATGAAAAACGATTTGTTTATTTTTTATTTAAATATTATTTATTTATACTTATTTTACTTATTTATAATTTTAACTTTCACTTTAGGTTCTTGTAGCTTCTTGTTATTGCACTTGCACTTATCAATTAAAAACTAACTGGATTTTCAATGAGTGCAGCTATTTATACTTATGCTATTGTTTATTCAATTATGTATCATGAAATATGAATCACCAATATGTTGCCATCCAAATATGGTAGCAGGGTTTCTAATTTCATAGATTAATCATACTATCCATAGGTCACTGATCTGATCATATACCTATACAATGAATTCCATTGTTATGTTATAGAACAAAGGAACATTAAACCAAAACACCAAAGTTCCTGCACATAAAAATGTAGCATAAACAAATCAATATATTTATTATTCATTGATAACGAAACAGAGTTTTTTAACTCCCCCTGTGTTTAAGAGATGAGTCCCGCATCTTTATACGCGTCGTCAATACGTTTACTTAATTTTTGAAAAGTTAATTCGTTATCTTGACTGACGTCAACAAGTTTTGTTTTAAAATGTTTCATTAATTTAAATGCAGCGAGTGTCGCGATCAATAAAACAAACAGCATGATTAAAATTATCAATATTACGTTATTTGTTTTGGTTTCTCTTTTCAGATTCAACAAATATATGTTGTCTAAGGTAACGTTAAATTCGTTATCTTCTATATTGTTTAATATTTCATAATCATTGATTTTGTTAGTTATTATATAATCCCATATTTGATATGATGGATTTTCATAAACAATTTAATCTATAGTGGTATAATTTTCAAATACAACTAAATAATTTCCATTTACATTGAAGGTATCTATGGTATGATTTCCATTTACAAGTATAGCACCTTCTTTAATTATCTCTATATCTTTGGATTTTGCTTTAATTTTGGTACAATTAGCTTTTTTGTTGTTTAATAAATTTGATAAACAGGTTGGTTCATCTATAGATTTACAGTAAGTATTTTTTAATTCTAATTTACAATTTCTTACATTTATATATTTTCCTTTGCATCTTGCAATATTTTTACTTAATCATAATTTTTCATTATTTCTATTAATGGCCATAACCTCGTAATAATTACATATTCAGTTTATAATAGGATATTTTATATATACTACAATACAATCCTTTATTTGGGCTATTTTTAAAATTGAAGAATCTAAAAGGTCTGATAAGGTAATTCTTTCCTTTTCATGTTTAATTATTTCCTTTATTTCCCTTAGGTTTAATATTGTAGGGCTTAGTACATTTACTTTTCCCATTGAAATTGTTTGTATCATATTTTGTAAATCTGTTACAATCAATTTCACTCTGTGTTTATACAATCTAATTGTGCGTGAAGCTTTATTTGATTTCTGAAAAGATTGTGACATATCGGATATCATTTTAAATAATTTGGAGTTAGTGGTAAATTGCTTGTTATTGTTGTCAATAAGATCATCTATTTTTTCGGTTATTTTAACCATATCGTCGTGATCTGGTGTACCATTTCCATAATGTACCAATTTCATTTATACCACGCTTGGTCCTTGATTCTGGTACTAGGAATTCTTTCAAAAGTGCATCCAATAACTCTACTTCAAGATCGAGGGAATCTAGCTCCTTCTCTTCTGTAGTTTCTGAATAATAATCATTATTAGTATTATTTATCAAAATATATTCTACCGGTTGTTTACTTATTAAGGATAATGTTTCCTGTAGAAGTTGGTTGTAGTAAGTTAAGTTTGTCACATGAAATATTCTTCCATAATCATTATATATTGCAACTTTGCCATTTTCTAATAGTAAGTATTCTTCTCTGGTGTAATCTACTATTTCAGCATGTACGATGTTTTTTATGAACATTATTATGCCAATTGCAATCAATAATTATCCTTATGAATAATTCTATCATTATTATAAATTCTAACTGTGTTCCCTAAATCTTCTTTAACTTTCTGTTTTTTATATCTAAGTCTTTGGAACCATAAAGATAATTTCTTAAATTCTTTAATGACCAAATAATTGCATATAATTCTTTCTCATTAGTTGCGTAATTTCTTTCAGTGGAATTTAATGGCCTTGATATAAAGGTGATAGGTCTTCCATCTTGTGATAGTACTGCACCAATTGCGTCATTAGAAGCATCGGTTGTGAGAATGAATTTTTTATTAAAATCGGGTTGTGTTAGCTCGATTTGTCCTATTAAAAGACGTTTCAATTTCTTAAAGGCGTTTTTACCTTCTTCATCCAAATGGATGTCTGTATGTTTAGACTTATAGGCTGAAATTCTGCCATTGTCTCCTGATAAGAATTTGGTAAGTCGTTTTGCGACTAAAGCGTAATCTTTTATGAATTTTCGGTAATAACCTGTCATTCCAAGAAAACTTCTTAATTGCCTTAGAGTCGTTGGCTCTGGAAATTGGTCGATTGTTTCCACTTTCTTAGGGTCTGTTTTAATAGTTTTATGTGTAACCACATAACCTAAGAATTCTACTTCTTTCTTGTAAAACTGGGATTTTTCTAAGGATATTTTCATGTGAGCATTACCAAGTGTATCTATTATAGTTCGTAGATGTTTGGTATGTTCGGATAAGTCTTTAGAGTATACTATGATGTCGTCAATGTAAATATGACAGAATTTTCCCACGAAATCCCTAAGGATATTGTCCATAGCTCTTTGAAATATGCTTGGAGCATTTTTCAGGCCAAATGGCATTCGAATATATTCGTATTTACCATTATTCACTGAGAAGGCTGTTTTCTCAACGTGATCTTCATGCATAAGGATTTGATGAAATCCCGATTCAAGATCTATTGTGGAGAAGTATTTGGCTTCGCCAAGATTTGATAATATAACATTAGTATCCGGAATAGGATATTTGTCTGAAATTGTTACCTCATTCAATTTCTTGAAATCTATTACCATTCTTTGTTTAGGTCTGCCATCTTCATGTGATCCTTTTTTTGGTACTACCCAAATAGGTGAATTATAAGGACTTTTACTGGGTCTTATTATTCCTGTTTCTAGCATTTTTACCATTTCCTCATTTATGAATTTATTCAATCCCAATGGATATGGGCATTGTTTACTCCATACTGCTTTATCAGTTGTAGTTCTAATTTCAGCTTTAATGTCGGTTCGGAAAGGTAAGTCGGTATTAATATTGGAATGTATTTCGTATACCTTTTCTATTATACTTTTTCTTAATCCCTCCACTTCATCTCCTTCAGTTTTCCTTATCTTTTTCTGACATTTATTATCAGTTATATATTTATTGAAATTTCTATTAAAATCTGATTCTATATTCAATAAAGTGTCGGTATTAACTTCGACTGGCGTTTCAAGAATTGTTCCCTTATAATAAAAATTGTCGACTTTATCATCGACTGGCGTTAAAGGATTTGTTCCCGAATTAATTAATTTGACGGTATTTAATTCTTCGTCTGGCGTTCTAGGATCTATTCCCAGATAATTATTATTTTTGCTGGAATTTCCATCAGCTGGCGTTCTAGGAATTTGTCCCAGATATAATTTATTTAATTCATGAACCTCTTCATTTTCCTCTAATGAAGGTTCTGATTCTTTGATTGTTGAGCCATAAATCTTTTCTGATTTATTACCATACAATATTAAGTTGTTATCAAAATCTAATTTTGCACCGTTTCTTCTCAGTAAGCTATATCCTATAATCATATCCGCGTCTAAATTTTCTACTTCATAAAATCTTTCTTTTATCCCCAAAACTGTGATGTTATGGTAATACTTAATTATAGTATATCCATTTATTGTTTTGACTCTCCTAAATATTGGAAGTTAATTTTTGTTTCTATAGATTCCCTTTTTTATATAGCAATTAGTTGCTCCGGTATCTATAAGAATTTTTTTTCCTTTTTCTAGTTAGTCTGTCCGTTTTGAAGATGTAGGGAAGATTCAATTCTCCTCTAAAAAATGGTCTTCTGAAATATTATGAACCCTTTGTGTTTTAGGGGCTTGAGATTGTCCACTTCCTTCGGATGATCTCTTAGGTTCTTGGTTGTCCTGATTTTGATTTCCATAATTTTTATGCTTATGGTAATTATTGTTATTACTATTCCAAGGCCTTTTTTGGTGATGGTTAGTATTATTTTGTGGATTTCTTTTATAGTTATGTCCACTAAAATCAACTTCGATATACTCAACTTGATTCTTATTATTGCTATTAGTTTGATTATTATCACTATTCTTTTGATTATTATTCTCACCCTGCAATCTTAGATTGTTCTGATTATTTTGATTATTTTTTTTAGGGTTATATACGTTTGCGTGATTATTATTTCGGTTAAATTGATTGGCAAATTGTACTCTGAGACTATTTGATTCCAACTCCTGTGCCTTTGCCAATGCGTTTGGCAAATCAGGTGGTTGTAATGAGAATATAATATCCCCTAAAGGTTGATGTAACCCCGTTATAAAAATTCTCAGCGCGTAATTTCGGTTTCTTTCATTTAATTCGCGAGTTAAATCTGAGTCTGAACCATGTGTCATAATTGTCTTATTTATGAGCAACGTTAGTTTCTTATTAACCATATTGTAGTATTCTATTATAGTCAGTGAACCTTGTTTTAAAATACTTAGTTTCTGTTCTATAATATGTATCGGACGTTTATCCGCAAATGCAAAGTCTAGTCTAGCTAACAATGCATCGAAATTTAATACTGTACCGTGATTAGTTAATATATCATTGGCTTCGCCAGTGATTTTATTGCGCAGGATTGTGAGGGCAGCGAAGTATTTTCTACTTCCTGTATTGTAAAGACTAAGGGAATTAGTTGCTGATTCTCGCCAACCAACATATCCCTTACCATTGAAATCTGGCAATGATTTTATTATTTCCAATGATTCACTACACGCGATAGTGTCGTCAATGGTTTGTTTTGTATAATCCCTAACCTGTGAACCCGTGACTAAAAGACTGTATTGTTTTTCTAAAGTTTCAATTTTGGCAAGCATTGGTGCCATTTTTTTTATGAATTGCAGCATTATGTCCTGCTCTGAAACGGAAACACTTGGTGTGGTAATTTTCACAATGTTTTTAATTAAAGAAGACAAATTGTTTTATAAAAAGAAAATAGCTATTTATCTAAAAATATATATTAATCGCTTAAGGTTAAATCTATATAATCTTCACGTTTTAAGTATCTGCGTTTTCTTCTTAGTCTTTTTTTAGAATATGTCGCCTGTGTGCTGTTTCTTCGTAAGCTATGCTATTTATATCTTCGAGAGAAGTTATTCCCGAATCGTACGGATAGTTAAGGTTAATAGTTATATATTCTTCAGCTTCTGAATGGTATTCTGAAGTTACTTCTTCTTCGCTCATTTATTTAAAATTTTTTTTAAATTTTAATTTATTTTCTCCTGGTAGATAAGGATACTTTTCTATCTTTTCTCTTTATATTAAAGGATACTAATATGATTGCTTTTTTCTCGACCCTGGTCGATACTTGATTTTTCGAGTAATTAATTGACAGTGTTACCTTATATCTTTTTCTTTTCAGCTCCGGTTGGTTTATCCTTTCTTGTCGGGATGTCCTGTGGAGGTTGTTTTTAGTTGAAAAAGCTGGTTTGTTGAAGGCAATCCTTGAAGTCCCACGTTGTTGGGCGCCAATTACGTTTTTTCGGTCGTGTGTAGTGTGCATACTTACGGTACATGGTGTACAAAGGGAAAACAACAGTTTGTATTTCAACCTTAGGTTGAATTAGTCAGAACTAATAAAACTAAATAAAATTCATAAAACAATTATGAATACCCATGAGTAAAAACGTACTAAAGGGTTTCACATTACATTGTTTGTAGTACTGACCATTGTCAAGTAATGTGACTGTTGATACTAGACCTCACACAGTTCAAGTGCAACAAATGCATATGACACTTTGAAACATTGCGACTGCAGTAAATCTGGCACGCAGATGTTTGAAGTGGGTCAATGTTAATTTTGTTTTGACGTTTCCCCTTTGTCATAGTACAAATAAATTTAGTATATAAGTCGTTGTAAAATTAGGAATAGGTTAGAGTTAATCAAAGTGTACAACAAGACAGTTATGCTGTCTATTAAATAAAAACATAAAACAAAACCAGAAACAAATCGAATTTCATTTCATGGCGATCCTGCCACGCTGCCGAAAACCTGCCACGCTGACGAAAACCTGTGACGCTGCAGAAATCCTGTGATGTTTCCAGACACCATCGATACCGAAATCATCTGACGCTGCCGAAATCCTGTGATGCTAACGAAATCCTGCTAAACTGAGATAATCCAGCCCAGCCCGAACAAAGAATCCTGCCGTTGGTAATACTACAGCTGCAGTTAAGTATTAAAAAAGTATTAAATAATTCAGAAGAAAGAAAGAAAATTTTTTTCCAAAATTACAGTGTATTAAGTGTTCTGCATAAATACTACTGTACAAACAATATATTTTTTTTGTTATACATATTACTTTAATGGATAAGAGAAGTTTAAACGAGATTCTCAGGGAAATAGAAGTAGCCAAGAAAAAATTGAAAGCTGGTGAACTCAATAAATAAAAAAAAATATGTTAAAAGCTACATTATTAATAACAACAATAACAATAATTATAATAACAAGTATAGCATTATTGTTTATATATATAAAAAATTGTTTAGTGAATACAACTTGCGAACAAATAAATAATGTAAAAGAATACATCTTAGAAAAAGCTAACGATTTACAAATAGAAGATAAGGTCGACTCTATAGTAGAAAAATTAGAGAACTCAGAAGTGATGGAAAAATTCACCTCCATCAAAGATTATTTAAATAAGCTGAGAAATTAATGAAACTATGAATAGGTTTTGATTGAAAATAATGAATAAAAATTTTATGATGATACTGTCATGAAAGGAGAATTTTTGAATTGAAATTAAAGACTAATGGATAAAATATATAAACAGGTAGAAACTATATTAACAAATGCAAGGAAATCATCAGGCAGACCTTATTCATTAGAGACGATAAAGTCCAAAAAAGAGGAACTTGAGACATTGCAAGTAGATGCAAGTACGACATTGAATAGTTTGAAACTAACAGAAGTAGAAAAGAATACACAATTAAAAAAATTCACTGCATTGAGAAGAGAAGCTTTGAATATTCTTCAATTTCACGAAGACAAAGCGCAACAGACAAGTAGTAATAGTATAGAAGAAGAATATAGTAATACAGAAGAAGAATCTAGTGAAACCGACACGATGGCCAATAGTATTTTGAACACGTCTGAACTAGCATCTATCTCGAAACTATTACCATCTTTCAGTGGTGCAAGAGATGAGCTAGAGCCATTCATTGCTAATTTGGAAATAATAAAGGAGACTATTTCCCAGGAAAAACATACCTCATTTTTCAACTTTGTCTTTAGGACAAAGCTAACGACTAAGGTTCAGAACAGAGTACGACAAATATCAGTGCCAACTAACATCGAGACTCTTCTGAGTTCACTCAAAAAGGCATATTCCATAAAGAAATGTAATCCTAAACGAACTGACTGGTGAAGTACAGTCAGAAACGATAAGAAAATTCGCTGACAAAATAGAGACACTGACAATGGAATTGAACGAACTTCAAGTAAACGCACTTGGTGAAACTAGTAGGGAAACCATTAGCAACACGAATGCTATGATAGCGTTTAATGCATTCAAAAACGGTCTAAAGAATAGAGAAATAGTCAGAACGATTGAAGCAAGTAGAACTAAGACGCTTCACGAAGCTATCGAAATAGCTTTAGAGGCTTCATCTGACATTAGACAAAGCCAGATTATGTTTCAAACTGCACAAACAGGAAACGCATCCGGACGAAACCGGAATACTAATGGCAACACATGTGGGAAATGTGGTGGTAGACATGGCAATAGATGCTATGCAGATGGTAAGAATTGCAACAATTGTGGTAAGTTGAACCATCTTGCTAAAATGTGCAGATCGGGAAGAAATAATAACCAAGGTAATAATAATAATAATAATAATAGCAATAACCGAAATAACAACAATGGTTACAACAATAATCAAAATAATTGGGGTAATAATCGTGAAAGGAGTAATAACCGGAATAACGGAAATTTTAGGAACAATAATGGAAATAATAACCGTTCTAATAATGGAAATTCTAATAATAATAGAAACCATAATGTACGTCATATACAGGAACAGGGAAACTCCCAGTATCCGGAGATTTTAGAGTACCAGGAATCTTCGGAACAGAACCAGTAAACACCAAAACGAGTATTTAGCATCTCGTCTGATCTTAGAAATTATGTAAAATTAAATGTACAGGGTACAGATAGCATTTTAAAATTTTTAATTGACACAGGAGCCGATGTCTCTTTGTGCAAAGAAGATTTATTACATAACCATAAAGAAGATGCAGATGATTATTGTTACCTAACGGGTATTTCGAAAGAAGAAATAAAATCTTTGGGTTCCACTAACATAACAATACAATTTGGTGAAACGGTAATTGATCACAAAATACAACTGGTCAAATATAATTTTCCAATTCATACCGATGGTATATTGGGAAGAGATTTCCTTTGTAAATATAATTGCAACATAGATTATGACAAATTCATATTGACGGTAAATACCGGAGATGACAAAATAGCACTACCAATACACGATAAAAAATTAAATGTAAATTTCGTGAAAATTCCACCAAGAAGTGAGGTGATTGTACCATTCGATTTAAACATTGAAGAAGATGGTGTAATATGCAGTCGTGAGATTGCGAAGGGCGTGTTCTTGGCAAACGCCATAGTACCAAAGAAAGGGAATAAACACGTCAGATTATTAAATGTATTGGACAAAACCACAATAATAAAGAATTTATGCATAGAAACAGTACCGCTGCGGAATTATGAGATTTATAGAACTAACAACACGACAACTCATACGAAATATAATGATGAGCGATTCAGTAGACTATTAAATGAGCTTAAATTAGACGTCGATGACGATATGGCAAAAAATGAATTAATTGGAATTCTGAGGAAATACCAATCCATTTTTCATTTGGAAAATGAACATTTGACAACAAATAATTTTTATAATCAAACTATACAATTAAACGACACTAGTCCAGTGTACATAAAGAATTATCGCTTGCCGCAAACACATACGGAAGAGATAAATAGACAAGTGAAGGGACTATTAGAACAGAAAATCATAGAACCATCCATAAGTCCTTATAATGCTCCACTCTTGTTAGTTCCTAAGAAGGGACAGAGTGATTTGAGCAAATGGAGGTTAGTAGTAGATTTCAGAAAACTTAATGACAGGATAGTTAATGATAAATTTCCATTAACGCGAATTGACGACATTTTGGATAAGTTAGGAAGGGCAAAATATTTTTCTACATTGGACATGACAAGTTCATTCCATCAGATAGAACTTGATAAGAACTCAAGACCTTTTACAGCCTTTTCGACTCCTAATGGTCATTATCAATACGCTAGATTACCATTTGGTTTGAAAATATCTTCGAATAGTTTCCAAAGAATGCTAACTATAGCACTGTCTGGATTAGAATCTGAAGCATTTTTATATGTTGACGATATAATTGTTTTTGGATGTAGTTTGAAACATCATAATGAAAATTTAATGAACGTTTTTACTAGATTATCCAAGTATAATCTTAAGTTAAATGCGGGTAAATGTTGTTTTTTAAGACCTGAAGTTGTGTACTTAGGGCACTTGATCACAGCAAACGGTATCAAGCCAGACCCAAGCAAGTATGAAGCAATTTCCAAATATCCTATTCCAAGAAATTCCGACGACGCCAGAAGATTTGTAGCTTTTTGTAACTACTATCGCAGATTCATAAAAAATTTTGCAGAAACTGCAAACTGTCTAAATGACCTATTGAAAAAGAACACCAAATTTGAGTGGACTGAAAAATGCCAATTGGCATTTGAGGCTTTAAAGGACAGTTTAATAAGCCCTCCAGTTTTGCAATATCCGGATTTTGATAGACCGTTTGTATTAACAACGGACGCATCGGATTTTGCGCTGGGTGCAGTTTTGTCTCAAGGTCCAAAAGGTGAAGATTTACCCATATCATACGCGAGTAGATCCCTTAACAAGCACGAGAAGAATAAACCCGTAATTGAGAAGGAACTACTAGGTATTTATTGGGGCATACAATTTTTTAGACCATATTTGTATGGTAGAAGATTCACAGTCGTAACTGACCATCGACCGTTAGTACCGTTGTTTTCTCATAAGAATCCTAGTTCGAAACTAACACGAATACGTTTGGAACTTTCTGATTATGATTTCGATATCGTATATAAGAAAGGATCCAACAATACAAATGCGGATGCATTATCACGAATACAATTAGACTCAACAATATTAAAGAATATGATACCATTGGAAAACAAGTAAGAGCGGCTAAATTCGGCTATGCCGAATCTTATATACCCTTCACCATGGTATTCTGAAGGAGATGAATACATCGTTGGAATCTACTACCTCATAGCTCTCCACAAACAAGCGGTATCCCCATTTATTTTTTCTTAAATGTCCAAAAATTTTAATCCAAAATAATATGTCATGTAAAATCTCAAATTTATATTTTTCCATATGTTTCAGCGCTTTTCTTGTCAAATTTGGCATTTTCTAGGCAAAAAAAAGTTGGCGACACTACTATTTATTTTTTATTTATATCATTCACAATAGTTGTGAAACGTATTTAACCTACGTATTTATCTTCACACTCTTATTAAACAAAGGGATTTTACTGGAAAAATTAGAGGTAGTCCTGGTTTTTTGCTAATATCTCAGCCATTTATTAACCGATCTGTCTGATTTTTAATAGCAAACAGAAATGGATCACATGTAACAGAAATAAAAAGAATCAAGTCCTCATCATGTCTGGGTTCTTCGGAAAACCCATTTCAACACACAGACGGACAGACGGACAGACGGACAGACGGACAGACGGACATCGTTAAATCAACTTCGCTCTTCATATGGACCCAGAATATATATACTTTATAGGGTCTAAGATCAATATTGTAGAAATTACAAACGGAATGACAAACTTATATATACCCTTCCACCTATGGTGAAGGGTATAATGATGAAAATATAAAGAAAACGCTAGTAGTAACGAGAGGTATGAAAAAGAAGTCATCAGTGAATGAAAATATCAATAGCAAGTCTCATAGTGAGTCTGATCAACTCCATATGTGGGATTGCACTTCCATCAATGATATAAAGCATGCATGTAAATTAAAGTTTATAGTAGAAAACAGGCCGATAGAAGATATATATAGATATATAACAGAGAATGATAAGTATAGAAATGAAATGCGCATTAGATGTAGTGATAATCCAAAGTGCTTAGGTACTCTATTGGAGAAGCTTTCATCTTATTTGAAGAAAAGTAAAAATAGAAAATTTGCCATCGCCAGAGATGATGCAATATTTAGAATAATTCCTGCAGAAGATTTTAAGGCCAGATATAATGAATCGAATAAATCGAATGAAGATGACGTAACAATAATGTTATATAATAAACCTCAGAAAATACTAAGCGAGAGTAAACAGTTAGAACTTATAGAGTTATTTCACAACACCCCCCAGGGAGGTCATTTTGGAGTTCGAAAGACTCTACTGAAATTGAAACAACGGTACATATGGAAAAACATGTATATAATGGTAAAAAATTATATTTCTAAGTGTGATCGCTGCCAGAGAAACAAGCAGATAAGACACACCAGAGAACCACTTTGTGTTACGGACACACCTACACAGAGTTTTGAAACGGTTGTAATCGATACAGTTGGACCGTTACGTCCTTCGATGAACTATCGATATATATTGACTATGCAATGCGAGTTAACAAAATATGTTATAGCATGTCCCATAGAAACGAAAGAAGCAAAGTCTGTAGCTAAGGCATTGACTGAAAACCTTATATTGAGGTATGGAATATTCAAAACTTTGAAATCTGACAGAGGGACAGAATTTACAAACGAATTAATGAAGGAGATATGCGAATTATTGAAGATTGAACAACGGTTTTCGACTCCTTATCATCATGAGACATTAGGCACAGTAGAAAGGAATCATAGGGTTCTAAATGAATATTTTTTGTCTTTTGTAGAAGGTGATAGTTGGGAGCAATGGATTCCATATTATGCATTTGCATACAATATAACTCCTCATGTGGACACTGAGTACTCTCCATTCGAACTGCTATTTGGAAGATTACCGAGTTTACCAGGTGATGAAGTCATGAATCATCCGAAGGAATACAATCTAGAAAATTATGCAAACGAACTTAAGGCTAGATTAAGATATTCACTAGACTGTGCAAGAAAACTGACTATGAAAGTAAAGGAAAATAGACAAGTAGAATCTAGGGATAAGGCAAATAGTATAAAATTAGAGATAGGAGAATTAGTATTAGTTAGAATTGAAAATAGAAGAAAAAATGAAACACCATATAAAGGTCCTTATACGATAGTATCAATTGATGATGTGAACATATCGGTTAAGATAGGAAATAATATTAAGACATACCATAAGAACTTATTAAAGAAATATAATTCATAAGCAAAATATTGTAAATAAATCAAAAGAAATTTTTATACAAAACTAATTAATTAACAAAAAACCGAAGTATTGTAAACAAACCAAAATAAAAACTTTAAAGAAGAATATATAAATAAATACGTGTATATAAAATTATAAAGTTGCTCAAATGACAAGTAATTAAATAATAAATGTAATATTATGGGTATGCACAGTAAACAACACACTTGTTTAAATCCTCCAATTTCTGTTGATTTTCTTTTTACAGAAATTTGATGATTTCTCTTGAGGGTGAGGGTGTAGTGTGCATACTTACGGTACATGGTGTACAAAGGGAAAACAACAGTTTGTATTTTAACCTTAGGTTGAATTAGTCAGAACTAATAAAACTAAATAAAATTCATAAAACAATTATGAATACCCATGAGTAAAAACGTACTAAAGGGTTTCACATTACATTGTTTGTAGTACTGACCATTGTCAAGTAATGTGACTGTTGATACTAGACCTCACACAGTTCAAGTGCAACAAATGCATATGACACTTTGAAACATTGCGACTGCAGTAAATCTGGCACGCAGATGTTTGAAGTGGGTCAATGTTAATTTTGTTTTGACGTTTCCCCTTTGTCATAGTACAAATAAATTTAGTATATAAGTCGTTGTAAAATTAGGAATAGGTTAGAGTTAATCAAAGTGTACAACAAGACAGTTATGCTGTCTATTAAATAAAAACATAAAACAAAACCAGAAACAAATCGAGTTTCATTTCACGTGGTTTGTTAAAAAAATATAATTTCTAGGGATCTTCCACTGATCCCGGGTTTTTTAATGAAAAACAATTTGTTTATTTTTTATTTAAATATTATTTATTTATACTTATTTTACTTATTTATAATTTTAACTTTCACTTTAGGTTCTTGTAGCTTCTTGTTATAGCACTTGCACTTGTCAATTAAAAACTAACTGGATTTTCAATGAGTGCAGCTATTTATACTTATGCTATTGTTTATTCAATTATCATGAAATATGAATCACCAATATGTTGCCATCCAAATATGGTAGCAGGGTTTCTAATTTCATAGATTAATCATACTATCCATAGGTCACTGATCTGATCATATACCTATATAATGAATTCCATTGTTATGTTATAGAACAAAGGAACATTCAACCAAAACACCAAAGTTCCTGCACATAAAAATGTAGCATAAACAAATCAATATATTTATTATTCATTGATAACGAAACAGAGTTTCTTAACTTGCATACATACATTTTGTAGATTAAAAAATAAACAAAAAATACAAAAACGGAAACAATTTTAAATAATTGATTAAATCATTTATTTTTTATGAAATTGGTAGGTAAAATTTAAACATTTATTTTAACTGATTAAACATTTAAAAATAAATAACAAAAGCCATTTGGTTTAAATGAAAATTAATTAGACCGGTTTTTTAATGAAATATAATTTCTTGTAAATGCCATTTTAACTTACAAACAATTTTAAGTGTGTATATTAGCAGAATATCTATTTATAGAATGTTTATTTGTAGAATATTATAACATAAATAAAAAAGCAAACAATTATTACTGTTGCCGCCACTGCCTGAATTGTTGAATCGAATTCTGTTTAGTGAACGGTCAATTTAAATGTCAAATAAAATGTTGTTTCGTTAAGTTAATGCACCCCGCGTTAGTTTCAAAGCGCTTGGCTGGCGGGGTGATATATTCAGTCCGCAAGATTAATTTATTTGCTATTTAAATAATTTAAATATCTATTTTATTAATTCAATATTTTGCATGTGTAATTCTAGTGGTTTTCATACCATAAAGTAAGAGTTTATTTGTACATATGTTTATAATTCTCACTATGTATTGTAATATATGTATTTTTAGGCCCTGATATACATTATATTGTTTTTAAACCCATTGCTATTTATTTAAAATCCCCATGAAAGTCACTAGTGAGGCGGTTTCGTCTCCCAACACTTTTAAAATTATTTTTGTGTTAAACGCTTCCTACAACAGCAACGTTCTATCGAGGCTGATATAGAAGAACCACCTAACAGCGTCCTATCTTGCCAATCTCACTGTAAGTACAAATAGATTTAGAAGTTCAACAAAGTAGTGTCTGTCAGAACCCCCTGACCAAAATATGATAACTTGCACGAAATGCACCGGCTGGGCCTGTATACAGCGCCTCAACTTGCGCTTCAAATCGCTCAAATAATTCCTAATCACGTCATCTTCGTTTGGAGTTACAACGCTTGGAAGAGGAACGATATCTTTCAATAACTTGTAACGACAGAAGTCGCGTCGCTCGTTTCTGTCTACACACTTTGTTATAACACTGGCGACAACTACAAATAGCTGCCAAGCGGGTATATAAAGAGCAACATTGAACAAATCTGGGTCAGTCGTCAGCAGCCGTGAACGAGAACACAAGGTAATTTCAACACTAAATATTAAATTCTAATCCTGCGAGCATCCTTGGACAACTTGTAAGTATCCTGCGAACATCCTTGAAGGTCCTGCTGATATTCTTGAAGGTCCTGCTTATATCCTTGAAGGCCTGCGAATATCTTGGGAGGTCCTGCGGAGATCCTCGAACGGTTTATAAGAGGAAGCCTGTCGTCCCAGGTCGCTCCTTCATCCTCTCTCTCTCTTTATCTCTCTCCCTCTCTCTTTCTCTCCCTCTCACTTAATCAACGTAGGTAATACGAAGTTCACCAGAGGAAGCGTGCCGTCCCAGGTCGCTGTCCTGCCTTTCGAAGAGACCAGAGAGAGCGTGCCGTCCCAGGTTGCTGTCCTCACCTAGACGTAGATTATCAGAAGAAGCGTGCCGTCCCCGGGAGCTGTCCTCCTCTTGGAAGACACTAGAGGGAGCGTGCCGTCCCAGGTCGCTGCCCTCACCTAGACGTAGTTCCTCAGAGGAAGCGTGCCGTCCCCGGTCGCTGTCCTCCTCTTTGGAAGATACCAGAGGAAGCGTGCCATCCCAAGTCGCTGCCCTCACCTAGATGTAGTTCGTCAGAGGAAGCGTGCCGTCCCCGGTCGCTGTCCTCCCCTTGGAAGACACCAAAGGAAGCGTGCCGTCCTAGGTCGCTGCCGTCCCCGGTCGCTGTCCTTCCTGTGAAGATACCAGAGGGAGCGTGCCGTCCCAGGTCGCTGCCCTCACCTAAACGTTGCTTATCAGAGGAAGCGTGCCGTCTCCGGTCGCCTCTTCATTTTCTTTCTCTCTCTCTTTATCAATCCTGTAGTATTAACCACAATAAACGAATTTACCTTTGTATAAAATCACGTCTTTTACTCTCGGTCACTGGATCAAATAAATTTCTGTGACGATCCCTACCCCCGCGAGCTTACCCCAGCTAACGGAGGAAATCTCGTCGTTACAAACTCTAAACCGGAAATATTTAGACAAAAAATACAATCTTTTAGAAGATCAAGTAGAAGAAGAAGACCATCTTAGTGTTGCATCTTCCAGTCATCCGCATTCAGTTCGTAATTGGTTGAAAGAACTTCCAAACATTACCAATTCTCCTGATCCCGTCCAGTCTGGTCTCTACGCGTCACCTGAAAATGTGGGGTTAAATAAAACAATGGAATAGCAAACATCACACTTGCCAAATTATTATTATACAATACCATCACATACAAACAATATTTCAAGTTTAAATAATAATACAAATAATTGTGGAGGAATTAATAACATGCCACAAAGTGTTACATATTTGAATAATCCGCCAAATAGAACAGCCGCTGCCACAATATCGTCTGCTCCTCCTGTAGTGCCAGTATTTGCATCGGGTGTTGCCACCAATAGTGGCTTCCAACAACGATTGCAGCCACAGTTTCATTCAGGCGTATTCGCCTCACATGTAGCTACAAATACCTCTTCGACATCAATTAATCATCCAATTACTTCAAACATTTCATGTTAAAATACGTATGAAAATGTTACTGCCCCTAGCAGTCACCATACACGACAAACATTTGGTTCTTATCCACCAAATTATTATAATTTCATGTCAACACAAAACTGCTCTTTAAATGCACCACCACCTCATTTATTTTCAAATTCGAATAACACTTTAAGGTTAAATCCAGGTCAGCTACAAGGAAGAACTTCATTGCCGAAATAACTACCTGTTTTTTCTGGCCAACCAGCAGAATTGCCTTTATTTTCATCTACCTTTGAATGGTCCACAAAAACATGTGGATTTACCGTTGCTGAAAATCTCATGAGATTACAAAATTCTCTACGAGGAGATGCACTACAAAAAGTCCAACATATTTTGGTTCATCCATTAAATGTTGATTGGGTAATATCTATACTAAAACTGCTGTATGGGCAACCTGAAAAATAGTAAATTCTATTAAAAATCGAATAAAAAATACATCATCTATTGATGAAAATAACTTACCATCATTTACCTTCTTTGTAATTAATGTAAAAAGTTTAATTGCTGCAATTGAAGCCTTAAAACTATTTGATGAAATAAATAACTCCCCACTTCTACAAGAATTGTTGCAAAATTACCACCATCATATCAATTATAATGAGGTAAACAAAAATTACAGCTGTTAAATCAAAACAAAAATCCCAATATGTACGAATTTTCTAATTGGATATATAACATTGGCATCTCTGCCAGCTGTATAATAGTTAAAAACTCGTAGAATGGTAAAAAAAAGAGATCTCAAAACTTTAATAACAGCAATAAGAAAGCATACATTCACACAAACAATGACGAACGTAAATCATTGGTGGGCATTTAGTTCAACAATTGTTAAATACCAATATCCACGCATTCTTATGCTCTTGCATTTAGTCGTCGGTGAGACAGCGCAAAAAGTATATAATTTACTATAGAGTGTTTTTCACACTCTACCAGAAATTCAACATGGTACAGAGTTCAGCGGCAACATTTTGAAATGAGAGGGCAACATTTTCCAAGTTGCTAAAGTGTTGAGAAACATTAAATTTGGTGTATGCAGTGCTGTTACATAAACAGTGTAATTTTTTATCCCAGTTTTTGGGATTCTTAACTGTTTACCAGTTTTTTCATGAAAACAATTTTTTTTAAATTATTGCATTTTTTAAAGGTTTTTAGTTATATGTTGCAACAATTAATAGCATATTTATTCTCTTTATTATATATTTTTACCATAGAAATGGGAAATAATGGATATGAATAGACATAGTTGGTCAATGTGTGTGTACACACTTTAATACTTTTCATGTCACAATGTTATGTTTGAATTCGTAACTATTTTTTAACACAATTGCAAATTTTTGTTTTTTTTTTACTTTATTAGACATGTCTAATTTTATCAAAAATGAATAGTATATACTTTTTGGTTTCAAATACAAACTATAAACACATGCTTACTATTGATTATTTTTTTCAACAAAAAAATTATGTAACTCAGTCTCCGTAAGTCAAAGTTTTTTTTTGAGATAATGATGATTCGAGTTATGGAAGTTTGACTGTAGATATTTAGGTAAAACCTTTCTCGATGAGCCTGAATTAATAAATATTTTAAATGGAGAAATACTTAATGGTTGGAGCAGACTGTCATTAATGCTTTAAATTAAAGAAAACTAATAATAAATAAATTCGTGTAAATAATTTAAAATTTTATCTACATATAGTATTTATAAATTTATGTATTTTGTGTATTATTTAATCTAAGGTATATACATTTTAATTTTTTACTCATTTTCTTCTTAATTAATTAAAAAAAAATTAAAAATGTTTATGGCTTCGAACTAACTATCCTAAGACAAGCAGGCTGTGTCTCTACTACACCACATAACCTTACATTTAATTATTGTTACGATAATTCCATTCATCAATTTCCGTTTATCCGCGGAAACAGCCCTAAAGTGTCAAGAAAAGCCATTAAAGCCATTTACATATAATGAAAGAGGAAAGATCATAATTGCTTTATTACCTTTACTTTCCAATAGGTGGCGCCCAACTAACAATAAAAAACCATCTCGGATTTAGCTTTTAATTACGCTATGGAACATTTTTGGGATTATTGTCTGGGGGGTGAGAAATTCCAAGTCAGGGTGATGGTACTAGGTCAGTATAGTAAAACCCTTAAAGGGTTTGGCGTTCGTATGTGTCAGTTTTTTTGTATGACCTTTTAAATGTTTTCCTTATCTTGATGTTTTTTCGCTTAGTTGTAACATTTTGGCAAAAACGTAGTTTAACATAACTCAAAAAAATTTAGAATTACAATTTCTTTAATCCGTTCATATAACGTTTTTCTTTATAGTCAACAGTTTTGCCGGTAAAAATAAATTTGTGGAGAAAAAAAAATATTTTTTTGCCTAAAAATTAAATTTTTTTTTTTTTAAATTCATAAAAAATCCAGAACGGAAAAAAGGATCAAGTGTTATTAATTTCATGTAAAGTCACATAACCTATAAACAAAATGCGACATATATCATAGAAATCGATTAACGCGTTCTGCTTTTATTTACAATTAAGTGAAGGTATCCCATTTTGACAAGAATATTGATATTTGTTTTTATTCAAAAAAGTGTCATTTATCGCCTTTTTTATAAATTTTCCCCAATAACTCCAGACTTCTGGCCATAAACTACTAAAAAAATTAAGTAAACATTTTTATAATTTTTTATTTTTATTTATTTTAATAAATATTGCCTAGACTTTTTCGATGGTGGTTGTTCGGGACTAGTGGCATCGCATTAATCGCTATCATCAGTTTCTGAACCACACATAATGTCAATGTGTGACTTCACTGTTGGCCCTTCTGCATCTCCTGAAAATTCTTTATCATCAAGATCATCCTTGTCTTGCCACACAAGCTTACTCCACCAGCAAATTTCCGCAATTATTGCACTCGGCGACTTTTTGCCTCTATATCTGTTAGTTTTTGTTTTATTAAAATGAGTTTGAAAAAATAAAACATCAGTATTACCTCATTTCAAATGGCATAGCAACTTGATGATAGCGTTCACCTTGTTCATCAGATTAGGTAGCCAATTGTTTGCTGAAGTAGTCCAGATGATGATGTAAATAATGGATTTTCAAGGACATGTGGACACCAATTTCCGAGAATGCTCTTAACATCCTTGCGACAGAAACATCGTAGTTGATAGAACGATGCTTTCCCAACAAGCCTTCTATTACTTCTTTGATTGCCTGCCATGCATTCAATTCAGCGTCAATCAAAATATTGTTAAATGCGTCACTTTTAATCAGCTTTCGTATATCTGGACCATTTACTACGCCTGATTGGAAAAAATTAATTTGTTAAGATGGAAAATCATGGGAAATGAATGTGATATTATAACTTACCTTCTTTAATTTTACTTTCGCTGAGTCTCGGGTAAATTAGTTTCAAACACAAGAAAACTTCATCTCTTTTGGCGACAGTTTTGATAAAATTCTTAACAATTCCAAGTTTAATATGCAGTGGAGGCAGCAATATCTTCTCCTTCGGCACTAGAGGCTCACGGATAATATTGGCCGTTTGTAACCTGCTGTGCTCTCTGAGTTTCCATCCGTGGCATGCATATTGGTCACCGGAAAATCGTGTGTCCCAATCGCACAAAAAGCACATATATTTTATATAGCCGCTTTGAAGACCGCAAAGCATTGCTACAACTTTTAAGTCGCAGCATATGCGCCACATATGTTTGGCGTAGTTAACCATTTTTAAAATATTTTCCAGTGCATCATATGTTTCTTTCGTTTCTGTACTATAGGCGATTGGAACTGAAGGTTTTGTATTGGTCTTATGCAGTAAAACCGCCTTCAAGCTGAGTTTTGAACTGTTAATAAATAATCTCCAGTCATCTGCTTCATATTTTATTTCCATTGCGTCCATCAATTTTCCTACATCCGGGCAATATGCAGAAGTTTTTCCATCATTCACAAGGAATAAACTTTGGAGTGTTGCCTGACGACTTCGATAAGCTGTGACTTTCACACCGGGTGCCAAGAAATTGTTTGATTTCAAAATGGAAGCCAGCTCTTCCGATTTATGCTGTGTTAATTCCAACTTGGCAACAATTGAATCAAGCTTATTTTGATTTATTAAAATTGGCTCATTGGATACTGATGGCTCATATGGGGGATCATCACGTGCATGATATGTCGGAGCAGTCTTAGAAGAGAAAATATCTGGGCTAGAAGCTTTTGGCACAGGAATGTGTCCGAATGAGGCAATGGTGTTGCGGCACTTGCAACACCAACGTAATTATACGATTTTCTTATCCTTTTTGCGGCTCCTTTATTCGCACATGCATAGCAATTCAATGGATTGTGACCTTCGCCAGGATTAGTCCAAGTCATTGGGATACCGAATGGCATACTTTCACGTCTTCTATTTTTCCAATCCATTAGACGGTTGTATCAGCTTTTACACACTATATTTGGTACCCAATTTTCGTTCACTATAACATTTTGGTTGAAGTACATCTCGTATGTTTGAACAAAATCAGTACTGAAATTTCCCTTTTTTTAGGTGTTGAGACATATTGACCACAGCAGTAGCAAAAGCTATTTATATCTGGCTTGCACAGTTCCATATTCTGTTCAGTTTTGTTCACTTTTAAAAAACTGGAGAAAAATCACTTTTACTGTTCGCGTTCGTCGGCACTTGTTGAATGACAAAAATCACAGAACCAGTGTGAGAAAGAGAAGAAGTATAATGACAATGCATGTTTTATGTGAACGTTACAGAACCAGTGTTGCCACATCAATATTTCTCTTTTAGTACAGTAGAAAAATATGAGAGAGTTCGGCTTGTGAGTGTCAATGTTTTCTCCAAATAATGTTGTTCATATCTGGAGCAAATTTTTGAAATTCATACATTTACCTAATTGTGAATAAATGAGAAACGCGTGCATCGATTTTCATGATCTATGCCTTTTTTTGCTCATGAGTTATGTGACTTTACGCGAAAGTAATTAGTTTTGGCACTTTTTTCCATTTTGGATTTTTTATGAATTTTTAAAAAAAAAATATTTAAATTTTTAGGCAACAAATTCTTTTTTCCCTTCATACATTCATTTTTAACTTCGAAAGTGTTGCACATATAGGAAAACGGTATAGAAACAGATTAGAGAAATTGTAATTCTTAATTTTTCTAAATTTGTTTCATCAAAATCGGACAAGTGGTTCTCGAGTTATGTTAAACTACGTTTTTGCCAAAATGTTACAACTAAGCGAAAAAACATCAAGATAAGGAAAAAATTTAAAAGGTCATAAAAAAACTGACACATACGAACGCCAAACCCTTTAAGGGTTTTACTATACCTAGTACCATCACCCTTACTTGGAATTTCTCACCCAGATTGGCTGTTGTACTGTGTTATTTTATTAACCAAAAATACAAAATTAAATATACGTTTCAAATTCTAATGCATTCAGCTATCAATAGAAGACTTAATTATTAATTTTAAAGTTAATTTTTCAAATATTGGAACTAATGAAAACATTTGTTCTACAAACAAAATTCACAAAGCAAAATAGTATTTTTGCACTTAATATGTATAATTTATGAGTACTGAGACATTGGCAAATATATATTTATATTCATTATTTTTTTCACAAAATACATGAAAAGAATTTGAATTTCCATTTTTAGAAACAGGCAACATAAAATTTTATATTTCAATATCAACTCCTATTCTTCATTTAAAAACAAACTTTGCGTATTACTTTTTAAATAAACTATAGTCGGTAACGGAAAATATATAGTGAGGGTTTAAATGAGCCCCCAGAGATATGACCACTGTTTGATCGTTAATACGGCAACAACTTGGCAATATAAAATTCTTGATTAATTTACTATTTTGTGTAATTATTTTTAAATTTAGTAAAATTGAGCTTCTGTGTAAATATAGAGTTGCAGTACACACAATATTATTTTGTTAAAAACAATCTAAAATACAAATCAAAAAGAGTAGTACTGATTTTGTTGTTTATTTTTAATCATTGAATAATAACACGCTGCTACAAAAAAAATTGCAAGAACTTGTGAAATGAATTAATGTTATAGTACTTTTTCTGAACAACGAAATACCGATTTCGATTATATGATTCAACAAAAGAAATAAAGTACGAACTATTTTTTTTAATTACGTTTATTTTTTCTTTACTTAATCTAATACGTTTGTAAGGCAACCAGCAGTTATTCGCTAGCATTCTCATCTTTTTCCTTCGAACCGCTTTTTCATTGTTGATAGCTCTTGGTGGAAGCGTTCGCCATGCTCGTCTCTTAATTGACCCAAATTTTCTGGGAAGAATTCTGTTTGCGAAAAAGAAATAAAAACACTTGCGCTTTTGATGTTGTTCGTTTTAATGTTTTCTAAGCAATGATATTTTCAAGTTTTTTAGCTAGCGCTAAGGCTAAATTAAATTTTGAGAACAGAGTAAATAGGGATTAACAGTTAGAAATTCAGCAAAGCATTAGAAAATTTAGTGTACAATAGGATAGAAAAAGGAGAATTGAATGTATTAAATCTTTAAATCAAACAATTTAAAAAGCAAAAAAAAATGGAAATTTAATACAAATTAAATAAGTTTTTTAATAAAATTGTGACCGAACATACTGCCCTCATTGAAAGGACACTTTCAATTAGCTTCGTCTACTGGAAGAGGAGCAATTTTGTGGATGGATCTTCGATAAATGCCCTTTGATGTTTCGACATCTACAACTCGAATTTTACCATCACGACCAGGAATTGTTTTGATGACACGAGCGAGAAGCCACTGCTGTGGGGGTAAGTTGTCCTCATGAATGATGACCAATCTTCCTTCTTCGATATTGGCGCAAGGTTTGAACCATTTTGATTTTTGTTGAAGACTTAGTACATAGTCACGAACCCATTCTAGCCAGAATTGTTGTTTTAAGTGAGTAACACGTTGCCAGCTCTTCAGATAGCTGACATTTTTGTAGTGTCCTAAGTTTTCATCAGGTAAAGCTAGTAAAGATGAACCAATAAGCATATGGGCTGGAGTTAAAGCTTCACCATCATTAGGATCATCAGATCGAGGTGCCAAAGGACGTGAGTTCAAAATGGCTTCCACTTCAACGAGGATGGTTTGAAATTCTTCATAAGTAATACCAGCTTGAGTCATGTTTTTTAGTAAAATAGTTTTTGTTGATTTTACCGCCGATTCCCAAAGGCCACCAAAATGGGGTGATCGAGGTGGAATGAATGAAAACTTGAAGCCTGTAACTTCGCTGTAATGCATCAATGATTTAACGTTATCATCATCAAAAAATTGCTGTTGAATTCTTGAAGTTTTGAATTGGCACCAACAAAATTGGTAGCGTTGTCACAATACAAACGCTGTGGTATACCGCGTCTACCTATAAATCTTTTTAGACATAAGAGAAAAGTATTAGTTGATAAATCAGAAACAAGTTCAATATGAATAGCCTTTGAGGCAAAACAAACGAAAATAGCTACGTAAGTTTTGTATGGTGGTTTCCCTCTGAATCTATAAGAAGTATAGAATGGTCCACAAAAATCTACACCACAAACAAGAAAAGGCCGTTGGGCCCTTAAACGATCCGCTGGTAGATCACCCATTATTTGTTGCATGAGTTGAGGTTTATATTTGAAACAGTGGACACAACTGCGAACCACTTTTATGACGACATCTCTAGCGTTGATAACCCAAATTTGTTGACGAAGAATTCCAAGAAGAGCTTTTGGACCAGCATGCAAATATTTAAGGTGAAGGTACTTGATGTATAATGTTGTAAAACGATGATCCTTTGGAAGAAATGCTGGAAACTTGGTGTTATACGATAACGATGAATTTGCTAGCCGGCCACCAACTCTAAGAATCGATAACGTTGTTTTATAGCTGGGTATTTCGTGTAAAAACGGCGATAATTTTTGCAAACTTGGTTGTAAGGTTTCTCCCCCTTTCAGGAGATCAGTTTCATTTTTAAATGACGTAGATTGTATATCATGAATAACTTTCCAAAAAGCCAATTGTAATTCTTCAGCGGTTATAAACGTATTTCGCTTTGATTTATGAAAAAGACGATGAACGTAAACGATGATGTGAAGAATTCGAAGATACGAAGACTGGTTTTCGATGATTTGAGAGATGAGAGATTTTTCGACGATGAGTGTTTTAAATGATGATTTTCTCATTTCTTCTGGAGGAAGTTCAATTGATGAAAAGGTATATTTTGGCCAATCTTCATCACATTTATATAACAATTCAGGACCACTGAACCAAATTGTTGACGACAATTCATTAGCAAGACAACCACGTGACACTACATCAGCTGGGTTTTCTTTAGATGGTACATGTCTCCAGGGTATGTTTTGAGAAAGATTTTGGATTTCGGAGACTCGATTAGCGACGAAGCACACAAACGACGACGAATGATTTGTAAGCCAACTTAAAACAATTTTGGAATCTGACCAAAAGAAAATACGCTGATTATACGATTCAAATTTGTGTTTGATTTTCTCCCAAGTTCGAATCAATAATAAAGCGGCACATAATTCTAATCTGGGCAAAGATTGTTGAAGAACTGGAGCTACTTTAGATTTCGCGATAAGTAAAGTTGACTTAAAGCCGTGTTGAACAGCTACTCGAACATATATACAGCAGCCGTATGCCAATTGCGACGCATCCGCAAAACCATGGATATCAAACATTGAATATGGAGTGGTTTGAACAAATCTTGGAACTTCAATCTGATTAATATACGGTAAACTTTGTTCAATTTCAACCCAACGATTTTTTAATCGATCATTTAATGGTGAATCCCAATCAAGTTGTTGTTTCCACATTTCTTGAATCAAAATTTTGCACGAAATTACAATGGGACTTAGCAATCCAAGCACATCAAAAATTCTGGCCACTATGGATAAAACTGATCGTTTTGTTGGAACCTTAATGGTTGGCAATTCGAATCTAAAACAAAATAAATCTTGATTTGGTTTCCAAGACATTCCAAGAGCCTTGGTTATATGGTAGTTATTGGTTTTTAACTGCAGTTCATCAGTAGAATACGCCAATTCTGGACAATTTGAATTCCATTTTGATAATTGAAGACCAGCTTTTTCTAGAATTTGTATAATTTCAGCCTTTTTTGCAGAAAGTTCGAAAATATTTGATGCCCCTGTAAGAAGATCATCTACATAAAGATCTTGTTCAAGGACTTTGGAACCAATTGGAAATTCGAACTTGTATGTTTCAGCGATAAAAAAGAGACTTTGTATAGCGAGAAAAGGTGCGGCAGATGTGCCATAAGTTACGGTATTAAGTTGATAAATACCGATAGGATCTGAAGTACTATTTCTCCACAAAATTAATTGAAAATTACGATCTTTTTCGTCTACGAGGAATTGTCGATACATTTTACAAATATCAGCTGATAAAGCAAATTTATGAAGTCGAAAAGCTAAAATTTTTGTTATAAGATTTTGTTGTATAGTTGGGCCAATCATCAGAATTTCATTCAAAGAGATATTTGATGATGTACGCGCCGACGCGTCGAAAACCACTCTGAGCTTGGTCGATGTACTTTGTGGACGTAAAACTGAATAATGTGGAATTACATAATGAGGTTTATTTAAAACATCAGAATTGACCAACGACATATGCCCAAGGTTGATGTATTCGTTCATAAAATCAATGTACATTTTTCTTAACGATTCATCTTTAAAAAGTCTTTTTTCAAGATAAATAAATCTTCGACGAGCAGTTTCAAATGAACTACCAAGATGATTAAAAGCAATTTCAAATGGTAAACGTACCTTAACTCTTCCATTTTGATCAAAAACAGTATTTTTAACGAAATGTTGTTCACACTGATTCTCTTCTTCAGTTAAAAGTGATGTATTTTGCGAAAATTCTTCAATTTCCCAGAAAGCCTTTAGCATTGAATCCAGTTCTTGGTAAGTTGTAATAACATTGCACAATAAAGTTTGATTTTGTTGTTGAGAATCGATTTTTCCACCAACTATCCATCCAGTGTAGTTTTTACCAAACAAGGAAGACTCTCACCAAGAGAAATCTTGCCATCTTCAAGTAAATCGAAGAAAACTTCAGAGCTTAGTAATAAATCAACACGTTGGGGTAAGTAAAACTGTGGATCTGCGAGTTCAAGACCCTCAGGTATGTTCCAATTACGGATATCAAAACGCTCTGATGGCTTTTGAGGCGTAATTGTTTTTGTAACGAAAAATGTTGATGTGTATTCGAAGTCAGTTATACGGGATCTTACAGTAGCAGTGACTTTATTTTTCAGTTGAGCACGGATGTCTTCAACGCCAGCTATTTCCTGAGAGTATTTAGTTGTTTTGAGCGTATTTAGTTGTTGAAGACGACTTACAGTTTCTTGAGTGATTAAATTGATCTCAGAGCACGAATCTAGAAGAGTTCGTACGGGCTGAAGTACTCCAAAACTGTCCTTGATGAAAACGATGGCTGATGGAATCATACTACGACGAAAAGTACGGGTAATGAGCGATGATTGAGTTGTGACATGAATAGCTGCTGAACTTGTGGATGGATTCGACGATAAAGTCTGATATGAAGTTGACGGTGGAATCAACGATGACGATGATTGACTAGACGATGAATTTGACGACGAATGTTGTTGAGACGATGAATTTGAACGATGATTTTCCACATTTTCTGAGCTAGGATTGTGCAAAGTTGTATGATGAGAAATATGACATGTACGACATCGAGATTTCGATAAACATTTTGAAACTATGTGTCCTTTTCGAAGACAATTGATGCATAGTTTATTACTTTTTACAAATTCAAATCGACGAGAAATTGGCAACGATAAATATGAATTACAACTTCCGATAAAATGCTCTTGGCTTTGGCAGTATTCACATAAAGTGCTAAAAGTAGCAAAAGATGAAGCAGGACGTTTAAATTTAGGCTTTGAATTTGATTCTCGATAATGAAATGAGTCAGCTTCAGCTATACGACTCTCCAAGAATTGGCATCGACGACTTTAAATAGAGTAACAATCATCCCACGTAGGCAAAGCTTTAAAATCTTGTTTTTCATCATATGCTGCTTTAGATTCCGAATCTATTTTCGATAAAACAATGTGAATTATTATTGCGTTCATAACATCTTTTTCTGAGCCCAAAGACAACAAAGAACACCTGAGAGCAGCGACATTGTCCAAGATCGAACGTAATGCTACAGCGTTAGGCTTATTGATGGACGAAATTGCAAATAATGAATTGATATGATCATTAAAAATCAACGATTTGTTATCATAACGTTCCTTTAAGCGATCTAAAGCCTTTTGGTAATTTTCGTCGATGACTTGGAAAGGTTCCACCACCGCAAGGGCTTGTCCACTGAGGCAATTCAGTAAATAATTGAATTTGTCTATTGTTGGAATCCACGTTTCTTCATGAAGAAGATTATTAAATGTGCTAATAAATCTGGAATATTCGGAATATTTCCCGTCGAACTTTGGCAACTTTTTTTGAGGAAGACGATTATGGTGCGAAAACGATGAAGTAGAATTTAAAAAGCTGTGCTCGTTTTCACTAGAACGACGCTTTTTATCCAACAAATCAACCATAAATGCTTTGGCCTGTATGAAAAGTTCTTCCAAATCAGATCGATTGTCATCCGATGAATCCAACCGTTCAATTTGCGTTTGGATGTGGCTTATGTGCGTGAAATATGACTCAAGTACTTGTAGTCTGCATTTTATAATTGTATAATCGGATGAAGGACCTTCTTTTTCCACTTTGGTTTTTAATTTTGAAATATTTCGCTTCATTGTACCTCTTTGTGCTTTTAAAGTTGGTAAATCTAGGCTCATTGACGTCGCATCGCCGTATTGTGCTCCGTTTTCGTCGTTTTTACCCATGTTTTATAAAGACGTACTAAAATATGTGGTTTGTCGAAAAGTACCAAGAAAAATCCCCACAATCTTAAAAGGTACCAACACTTCAAATAAGTACCGACCAACACTGATAATGTGCCAACACTATTATAGTTAAAGGGTGTGTGTGTGTGTGTCTTGCTAAGAGGAAGAAACTTATAGAAAACGATGAGTGAAGATAAATATTTCTCTTACTTACGTGAAACGTTTTTTGGCAAAATGTATGAAGGTGGTGATTTAAAACAAACGATGAAGATGGATGGTTGATCAAACTTATTTTGTATAGATGAATATTAACAACATGTAAAGATGTATAAAATGAACTTCAGCAGAGTTTGGTGGCTAGCAAAGCAACTGATGTTGATGTTCTAACGATGACGATGAAGTTGCCGCAATGACGATGATGATGGGTTGTTGATGAAGTTAATTTTGCCGATGAACTTTACAAATATGGAGACTCGATGAATTGCTAATATGGCGATTATTATTTTATTAGCAATGAATTTAAAATTTTAATATTATTTACGATGACGATGAATTTTAACCTTTTTCCACCAAAGTTCATAACACAAATCGTCTTTTGTATTTTTTATAGTTTTAGTTCTTTTCTTTTGTTAGTTTTGCATTTTATTTTAATTGTACTTTAAATTGTTTGTTTTTCTTTGGTCTTTTTGTTTTTTAATTTATTTTTAGACACGGACACAATTAACAATCAACACTAAACATTTAGGACTCAAAAAACTATTTAACACATAGTCCTATCACGGTCGCCAATAATGTTTGCGAAAAAGAAATAAAAACACTTGCGGTTTTGATGTTCTTCGTTTTAATGTTTTCTAAGCAATGATATTTACAAGTTTTTTAGCTAGCGCTAAGGCTAAATTAAATTTTGAGAACAAAGTTAATAGGGATTAACAGTTAGAAATTCAGCAAAGCATTAGAAAATTTAGTGTACAATAGGATAGAAAAAGGAGAATTGAATGTATTAAATCTTTAAATCAAACAATTTAAAAAGCAAAAAAAATGGAAATTATAATACAAATTAAATAAGTTTTAAATAAAATTGTGACCGAACAAATTCCAAGTGAGAATGCAAAAAATGTATTTTGATTGAAATTCACTAACACACTAAACTTTTAATAAATCAAATGATTTTGTATAACACTTAGCTTATAACACAATTAAATATTTTGGTTAGTTTTTTTTTAAGAAAAACATGTTTTTTGAAGCTGCACCACTAATACTAACTAGTAAACAACTTTTTTGCGAGTATGAAAAAAAAGTTACGGTATTATTACAAAAATAATTTAAATAATGCCTTATTTACAATGATAGAGTACTACCTATACAGAGTGGATTTTCTTTATTTCTCCTTCGCTCTTATGTCTTGTTTGTATCATACTCGTATAATAAGTCCTAAAGCTAGAACTGTAATTGACCTAAGTTCCTTAAGTTGGCTTTGGCATACGCCGAACTTGAGTAACAATCTAAAGTAAAAAACAAAAAGTTTTTAATTCCTTTGTTAATTGAAACGCAAATAATAAAACAAAAGCCAATTTTAATTGTTAAAAAAATAAAAAAAAATTGTTTATGGAATTCTAATATCTCTTGATTAGAAACAGTACTATAACTTTATCAATTTTTAACCGACTTACACGAATAAAAGCTTGTTTTACTCAGAAGGACACTGACTTTAAGATTATTGATGTTTTAAAAGAAGATTCGAAAAAACCCTCGTAGAAAATGAAAAAGTTAAAAAAGAATGAAAAATTTTTATATTATTGAAAAAATCTCTACACATTTATATAAACAGTATACGGGAAGTATATATATTTCGAAAGAGGGCGTTGATTTCTAATTATTGCCGTTGACCGTTTCGAAGCCGGTTAAAAAATACTGAGTTAGAAAAGTTTAAGTGCGCCAGTCCAAAAAATACTCTTTTCCCCATATCTCGAAATTCTTAGGGTATATTGCAACTTATAAAACCGGTTATATAATACACTCAACAAGTTCTTTTTCAGTGTAGCACAGTGTAATCGACATAAGTAGTAAAAGCAATAGAAATTCGTTTAAAATAACCATCAAAAATTTCTTGTAAATTTTATTAAAATAATTTTGTATTTAAGCAAACCAGTTTGGTAAAAAAAAGAAATTATTTGAATTTCTATTTAAAAAAACAGAAAACATAAAGTTTTACATTTAACAGAAGATATTAATTCCTACTGAAAGTCTGTATTTTTTTTAAGTGTGTTTTTTGAATGATTGATTCAAATAGCTAAACAATATATTCCTATGAATTTCAATTGACAGTAGGCAGTTTAGTTTGATGAAAAACAAGAAATGGATGTTTGTACTGTACCCTCACAATATTATTTCGTAGTAAAAACATATATTTTCTATAAATTTTTTTTAAAAAATTTGGTAATTTCAAAACATAAATTTTCCGACCTTTTGGAAGCATTTTAAACAAAATTTACAGCTTTGAAATTCCTACAAAATTTGTATTTAAAACTTTTTTTCACATTGACTGATATCTAATGTATACATTTATTACTGAACTTAAAAATTAATACGAAAATTTTTTACCTCTTAACGATACACAGACATTAAAGCCAATGCAGAAAGTCTTACTTTGCCCATTGAATTTCTTAAGTACGTTTTGATCCTTTTCGATAAAATTAGATTCTTTCGATAAAATTCTATGAGGCCACAAAATTTTTTTGATGAAACCCCAACGACTCGGCTTGCTACAATATTGTATAAATATTTTACCACATTTTCATGACCCAAAAATCTATTTGTCACACTTGAGATTATTTAATCTAAATATGGATTGAATAAGACTGATCTATAATATTCCGTTATATCATCTATTTGTAAATTTGAACGGTAATTGTTACTCTGGCTCTATACCATACAGCTTTATGATTTCAGTAGTCTCCATATAAATAACAATAAAATCCTCCTCAGTATTTCTCCGCATCGAAATAAACATATCAATTACTAAATTGATATGTTCATATACCTTTTATTCATTACGATTTACTGACTAATTATTAATTTATTGAATATTTTATCGATATTCCACGCTACCATTCCATGCTAACATTTGGAGAATTTTAACGGCCTAAAGTTGGATAAATACATAATGTATAAAATTATCTTACTTTTTAAGCTATTATTTTTATAAATTCTATCCCATATGAAATCTTCTATTCTAGATAATTTTTTAAAAATAAGAGGTTTCTTTAAAAAACACGTCTTCGATTTAAAACTGAATGACCAACTTTGAGCCGCGATACACCGTGAACTGCATCGGATTTTGGACAACAAAGAACAGTATAGCTTTCAAGGGAACGTAGAATAGCCACGTGCAAATTGTAAGTTAAACCCAAAGACAACCATTTTAAAAACTATTAGACTTTTTCAAAAACTTTTGGAATGAATCCAATTCCAATAATTTATAAAAGATCAATTGTAATTCAAAAACACCAAATGAAATTAAAGAAATATTTGCTGTATTTCAATAATTTTTTTAACTGTGTTTGGTATTTTTTCACTTTTTCTTTGTGTATCAGTTGCGAACTCTTGAATTTTATTTGTAATTTTTAGAATTTAAATTGTGTTCTTTTATTTCGGATCCTTTTTTAATTTCAATTGGCATTTTTGGTCAATTTTGTCTACATATATGGGCAATTTTGAATTTTTGATATTGCAACACTGACTTCATAATTTTTTCAAGAATTTTGTCTCTATATCTATAACTACTTGCAAAGAAAACGATATACAATTTGAACATTTTGGGCCGCCTTTGTACGAAATATAGCAATGATATTGTATAAGATATAATTATATATGATTCAATATATGGTTCAATATAAGAAATATTATTGATTGGTATAAGATATAATTGAGATATTGTTACATATAGTTGCATATCTAGAATATTTTATAAAATTGATATAGCCATATAAAATACATAATTTTATATAAGTATGCAGAATTTTATAAAAATGGACCCCTACATAATTTCACCCCAATTGGGTCAAATTGATTGGTTTTTGGAATAACAGCAAATTTTATATATATTTTTAAACTTTATTTATGCAAATATTTAAAAATTTAAATTAACAATACATATGAACATTAACAGGGAAACCGCAAATATGCAATATCATGTGCGTTGTATGTACCCATGGATAAACTATTAATCCAATTCAGAACAATTTAAGAATTCTGGCTTCGATTTGTTAGAGCATATGTTATCCTTAAGAGCATATTTTTGCATATTTCTACATTCTTAGAGCATATTTTGACTTCTTTTATGCATATTTTTTTTATTTTAATATACTAAAACTTATATTTGTTAGCGCTCCCTCTCCCAAACTGCCATTTGTTGAGCAATATTGGTTAGTAACAGAAACAATCAAATATATTGACAAGGTACCAGAATGCTATACCAAAAAATATATTAAGAACAAACTTAAACAGATTGTAAAAAAACGATGGTCTGCATATGATGTTAAAGAAGTACAAGCCCCCATTACATCAGTTGATTTTGAAACAACTTTTTCAATATGCTTAGATGTAACAGACAAGGTTTTTTATTTGAAAATTGAAGTCACAATTTTGTATTTTATTGCAACCACAACCTATATTAAAAATCGTATTTTTTTATAAAAAAAAACCAGCCAAAATTTAAAAGCTGTTATGATATAATTTTTAAACATTTTCCTGATCCTTTATTCTACTTATTGTTTTAATCAAAAAGAAGAAACCGTGTATTTAAAAAAAATAAATAAAAATAAATAAATTATTTATATTTTTTACTAAATGTAGAATTGACTAACATATGGACAAATTTACAGTTTTTCGTAATACGTTTTAAAAATTTAGTTCTTATTTCGTGAATGGTAACACTTAGCTCATGTCTGATTTGACAGATAATTAGTTTTATCCTTCCGCTGAACGAATATGGTTGTGCATACGCTTGAACAACGCTGGGAAATATTGCGACATTACTTTGAAAATTATGGTAATGTTGCAGAATGTCATCTTTTCAATGTCATCTTTTCAGATGAAGCTCATTTTGATCTTGGCGGGTATGTAAACAAGCAAAATTGTCGCATTTTGGGCACAGAAAACCCGCACGCATACATTGAAAAGCCGATGCACCCAAAACGAGTCACTGTTTGGTGCAGATTTTGGTCCAGAGGCATAATTGGGCCATTTTTCTTCGAAAATGAGCAAGGAGTGGCCGTTACAGTCAATGGCGATCGTTATCGGGCCATGTTGAACGAATTTTTGTTCACAAAATTGAAGAGGAGGATATTGGCAACATTTGGTTTCAACAGGACGGCGCTACGTGCCACACAGCCGAAGCTACACCCGATGTTTTGCGCCCTGTTTTTGAAGATCGCATTATCAGCCGCAGAGCTGATGTCGTTTGGCCACCTCGGAGCTGCGATTTGACATTGTTGGACACTTATCAAAGATAAGTGTTACGCCGACAATCCAGAGACAATTGACGCTTTATAGGACAATATTTGTGAAGCCATTGGTGAAATACAGCTGCACACAATCGATAATGTGCTTAAAAATTGGACCGATCGTGTAGGCTACTACATGGCCAGCCGAGGCAACCATTTGAATGAAATTATTTTCCATTATTAACCGGAAGGATTGTACTTTCAAATAAAAAAATAAATTTGAGGAAATATTCAGTAGTTTTTTTTATAGCATTTTCAAAAAAAAAAAGTTATTTGGCGGACCCTATTAATAGAAAAGGAAAAAAATTAATATCAAAACTTTCATGAAACTTTATTGCTATTATTGTTGTTGACTATTGAGCAGAGAACGTATTTGGTGTTCTTTATTATTTCATTTTCACGAACAAAAATATTTGTGATCAGTTATCTTGTATCACTGTACATGAATGAAAAAGAATCAATGTGTTTCATTTTTCATTTATGTTAATTTTTTCTTACGCACACATTTCATTTTCTCATTGTGGTATATTGTGTCTCATGTTCTTATTCTAATTCATTTTATGAAAATTCTCGTTTGAAACATGAAATTACACATTTTATTTTCATATACCACGAAATGAAAAAAATGAATGAGACTGGTAGTGAAAATTTTCATGATACACTTCGTGGTACTTTTTTCATGATACACTTCGTGATATGCTTCGTTATACTTTTTTCATGATACACTTCGTGATACACACGTATTTTCATTTTATTAATTTTTTTGTTCGTAGCTAAATTATGCACTTGTAAAATTTAATGTAAAACACAAAATTAAGGTCTAAATTAAAATAATTTAAAATTAATTTGTTTTTTAAATTGAAATTTCTAAAACTAAATCATAGATATTCAATGTCAAATTAAATTAAACACCCGGAAAAAAGATTGGTTGGAATTCGATTAAGACCATTAAAATATATTCCTTAGGAAAAAATTTTATTTAGAATTACCTATAATCAATTAATAATGCTTAAATATTCAGAAATAAAAAGAGGGAAAAGGAACTACAAACCATCCTATTATCCACATGTTGTAATATGACATATCTTACCGGTATTAATTTTATACGATATTTGTTTGGACATATTCGATTTATTTAATGAATAAATGGGATAAACAAGTATGAGTTGTCTGTTAAGTCCTCCAGACAAATATTTTTTTTTTGTTATTAAATGAAAATAAAAATTTGTAAACTCGCCTAGTTGAAGTTCACTTGCCCAATAAATATTAAATGTTTCTGAGGAAATTGGTTCTTGGAAAAAAGGCTGTAGATTTTTTATAACATGACCTTCGAAGAAGGCATGGAATTTTTGTTAATGGTTTTACTTATTTTAATAATATTGTTGCCAACAAAACAATAATTATTTGGTTTTTTCACAGTAAGAGAGAAATGCTTAAGTTTTACGCTATCAACACATCCGTTAACAATTTTACCAAAAGAAAATATTGAATTTGTTGTTTTATGAACCGAATCCAGAATTAAACTTTTCTCAACTTGTCTGTTATATAGCTGAAATGCTACGTGGTTGCTTTTTTTTACACTTTTTTTTTTATTTTTTGCAAATGGTTTTCATATTTAAAAGCGCTTACACCTTCCAGAGATCCATATAGTTTGGCATCTTCGTGAAGGTGTAAAAGACAATGAAAATTACATGTTAAAAACGATACGTCATATAGTTGTGGTATTTTTTCGACAAAATTATAAAGTAAATGGTGAGCACACTCATTGTTTGCCGAACTGTATTTACCAACTAATAGAATTCTGACTGCAAGTGATAAATGTAGAAAATGCTGATACCTCTCGGGAGACAAAATTTTTTTAATATAAATGGACCCGTGTATAAAAGAAATTGTCTGAATTCCGTTGCTTTAAATCTGTCAAGTTCACTAAGTGCCCGAGGTTTTCTACTAAACTCACAAGGAATGCACGTTTTAAGGCCAACGAAAGAATTGGAAAGCATTTCTATTTTCCACGATACAAGTGAATATTGTTCCCCCTTTTTCTTTATCCATGAATTTAATAAAGTGCGGGTTACACCAAGGCATACAATATTCATATAATCCAAAGCAATTTGCTGTACCATGTCTATTTCAAGTTCTTCAAGAATTGAAGAATTTTGAATGTTATGATGTGCTGGTTGAGCACGAATCCTAAACGACTCGTTTGATCTCATTCCAAAGTCTTGCGTTTGTGGAAAAACTACCCGATTTTTAATCATTTCACCCTTTTGCGTGCAGCGTGTGCAGGAGTAATAACCGGTGTGTCCTTTTGTACCAATGATAAACGATCTTGCTGGTGCATCCATTATGAAACACCTTACTTTTATTAAAAAAAAATTTTAAGTCAAGTTTTTTAATTCAGAAACAAACTCTGATAGGTATTCCCTTGCACTTTTTGGTTTTGTGTATCCTTCATAAGCACCAATTAAGAGGACATCAGAAGTATTAACAACACATCACAAAATCGCCCAGACTTGTTTGCTTGAACTTTTACACAAAGGCAAACCGTCAATATTAAAATCCAGTGCATTTGTTTGTAAAGTAAAATCACTTGCACGTAAGAAATCGGTTAGAGCATCTGCGATGCTATAATGAAAATATTTACCGGTACCCATTAGTCGTGCAACAACATCTTTTGGTGTTCTTTTTAAACTTCTCACGTCTTTAGGAACTCTTATGTTGCATTCTCTAAAAATTTGTAACATTTCATTAACAGCAACGTTGCTAATGTTGTGTTTTATTGACCAGCTTGATAGTCTCGTTCTTAATTTATTCAAATCTGATAAAAGGCTAATATTATTATTTGATATCTCAGCATTTTCTACATTTACGTTGCACTCAAAACCACTTTCTGAATTTTCCGCACTTGTCTACACATTTTCTTGAATAATATTCACGTCTGAATCAACCACATTTTCTAAATCATTAACATTTACCAACCGATCCTCTTTTTGGAGAGAATTATTATCCAAAATATTTAAATTTTCGATTAACATTTTTGAGATTTTCTGGCGATGGTTTTTTTGGCGATGATTACGCGATCCTTACGAATCGCTAACTATCGCCTACGCCTTACAACTAAGCGATGAGTACGCGAGCGTAACAAATTAGTCAATTTTTTTTCTAAAAACACTTTATGCTGACAACAATTTTGATGACTTTTACGATGTGAATCGCGCGCCATCGCCTACGCCTTACACCTAAGCGATGAATACGCGAGCGCACACAAGTAACGGGAAATATCCTCACAACAATCAAAATAATTTTGTATTCTTTATCGTTTAGAGATGAGTCATCAATGTTTTCTCGGTGCATTTTTTTTTCTTGTTGTTTTGTTCAGGTAACGGTAAAATAAATATTTGGTTTCAAGAACAATTAGCAAAATTGTCAGTTTGTTACAGAACGTGATCTTTGAAGGGGTTGGTTTTTGAAAGAAATTAATTAATAAAAATGTTGTCCAACAAAGCTTTACGGTTAAAAAGTAAGAGAGAAGCCTCCGAAATAATAGCTAAAAATTCTAATTTAAATAAAATTCAAAATACTAGTCCAGACTTAATCGAAAATTTAAATATTTCGGATAATAATTCTCCCCAAAATGCGGATCGGTTGGTAAATGTTAATGATTTAGAAAATGTGGTTGATTCAGACGTGAATATTATTCAAGAAAATGTGTTGACAAGTGCGGAAAATTCAGAAAGTGGTTTTGAGTGCAACGTAAATGTAGAAAATGCGAAAGGACTGTCCCGATTCTGACCGGAGATAAATGTTCAGTGTCTTCCTTTAATTTCTAAGTCTTTTATTATATTATATTTTATGTTATATTCTAAGTTCAAAAAAATGAATTATTATTTAAAAGCATTGCATTTGAAATTATTAAACAATAAATATTAATAAAATCAATGAATTTCTTGTCTCTCTTATTTTCATTCCATTACAGAGTCACCCCACCATTCGTGAATCGCCTGACCATAGTTTAATGATGACACGCAATCGCCTAATGGTCGCCCGCGAATCGTCCTTGGGTTGTGTATAGTCGCGTGGGTTGTGTATAGTGTGGTCAGGCGATTCGCCAAAACGATCGCCTGTGTGACTGTCGCGATTCGCCAGGGATTCGCGAATGGTGATTCGCTGGCGATTCGCGAATGGTGATTCGCTGCCGAATCGCGACAGGCACACAGGCGATCGTTTTGGCGAATCGCCTGACCATAGTTAAATGATCGCACGCGATCAATCGCCGCGACTATACACAACTTAACGGCGATTCGCGGGCGATCATTAGGCGATTAAAAATGTTTGCAGGGGAGTATGTAGGTATGAGTGTGTATGCTGTGGAAATTTTCATTGATGATCAGTATGTCAAAAACTATATAATTTTCTATAGAGTATGTTTCCTGCTCTACCAGAAATTCAACATGGTACAGAGTTCAGCGGCAACATTTTTAAATGAGAGGGCAACATTTTAAAAGTTGCTAAAGTGTTGAAAAACATTAAATTTGGTGTATGCAGTGCTGCCACATAAACAGTGTAATTTTTTATCCCAGTTTTTGGGATTCTTAACTGTTTACCAGTTTTTTGATGAAAACAATTTTTTTTCAAATTATTGCATTTTTTATAGGTTTTTAGTTATATGTTGCAACAATTAATAGCATATTTATTCTCTTTATTATATATTTTTACCATAGAAATGGGAATTAATGGATATGAATAGACATAGTTGGTCAATGTGTGTGTACACACTTTAATACTTTTCATGTCACAATGTTATGTTTGAATTCGTGACTATTTTTTAACACAATTGCAATTTTTTGTTGTATTTTTTACTTTATAAGACATGTCTAATTTTAGTAAAAATAAATAGTATATTGAACAAATATTAGATTTTTATATGAAAAATCTGAAAGAATACATGAATAAAATAAAAAAACATTTTTTTTATGAAATAATCTGAAAAATCTCTAGCATCCCAAAAAACTGCAAAAAAAATAGTTTAAATTGGTTATATGGCGGCACCGCTAAACACTACTAAAAGTTGCCGACCAAAACTCAACTTTGTTGCCGCCAAACTATGTTCGTGTTCTAAGAGAGTACTAAAAAGTTCGTGAGAGAGAAACATACTCTATAGAAAATTATATACTCTTTGAGTATGTGGAAGAATTGTAATATGCTTAATAGTTATGTATGCATGTTATATTAAGGGAGCCCTTATTGTATGAGGAATGTAAAATAAATTTCTATCGCCAATTTTAAAAATGTACATAATATTAAACGTATACATTAGATCTCAGTCAATGTAATAAATAAGTTTTAAATAAAAATTCTTTATGAATTTAAATTTTATTTTAAATGCCTCAAAGAAGTTAAAAAAAAAATTTAGAAAATATATTTGGGTCACCCCGACTATGTCAGAATGTACATAGTATGTATGTTGTTACATTGGTATTTTGTTGCCATTGGTTATTGTGTAAAATGAAATTTATATCACATTCCTCATACAATAAGGGGCACCTTAATATGCATATGCCAACAACAACACACTAGAAATTTAAATTTAAATACTGATCATCCATGAAAATTTATCAAACGTAAACGATGAAAGTGCATATTTAAGAAATATTCGCTGCACTCTTTCAATACGGGAGATATGACATATAAATGATATCTTCTGTATGGATGACTCGAATTCGTAAATATTTATTGCCGGCAATTTATGTTGCAATAATTCTCCGGCAGTATTCGTTATCAATTATTTCTATTACGTAAAACTCAGCTGTCATTTTCGTTTGACAATTATAAAAAAGGCGACACAAAAAAAAATCAAACAAAACACGATGAAATTTAAAAGAATTAAATAAATTTTAACAAATTATGAGAAAAATAAAAAAAAATTAACATAAGCTCGGCGATGATCAATTTTGTGCCGTTATTCTGCCGACGCTTTGAACTTTTTTTCTCTAATATAGATGGGATACAAATTTTTTATGAAATATTTGAGCCCCCATTACCCGGTTTTACGGTCGATCGGTCTACCCCGTCAGACCGGTTTTAAAACCGGTCGACCGGTCTTTACGGTCTACCCAGTCTTTACGGTCTAGACCGTTCGACCGGCTAGACCGGTCGTCTGTCCATAAATTTTTTTAAAATTGTTAACGTATTGATAACGCTATTGTTGTTGTTGACTAATGAGTATGATATGCTGTGGAAATTTTCATGGATGATCAGTATGTAAAATTTAATTTGTAGTGTCCCTACGGGAAATGGACCAGTCAGAAACCGGTGCTCAAGTTGGTTCTGTTATATGAAAGTAACCGGTGACTTTAACATGGGCTTGTCATAGGAGGTGGCAATTTCTATCTTTTAAGCCACTTGTGACATATCGCTTACCTTGTTTAGGGTACCATATCACTGCATTGGTGTAAATAAATGCGCAACAGAACAAGTTAGAATTATCTTACTCATAACTAGTCTCATGTTAGACACTACGTGATGTGTATCAGAACTAATGCAACATGAAAAGTTACGTGACTGGCCCAAATTTACATACCTAAGGACTGAGAACAAGTAATTAATACAAAACTAGTTACATATCAATCACAATGTGTTATGTTGCAGAACTTGTAGGGAATGAATAGTTTCGTTGGGTTAACCGGTTTGTTGGGTTAACCGGTTTTTTAAATTACATCACCAACTGGGATACTTGGCCTCTCTTATTTTTTCCGAACGCTTTTGTAACCGTTTGGTTATGAAGACAGTCTGATAGATTCCGATGAAGACTAATCTTTGGATATTCCAAATTCAAATAGTTTAATTTCTGATCTAAAAAACACAATAAACAGTATTCAAAATCCTAAAAAAGAGACTGTACAAAAGCATTCATCATTATATGATGATTCCATATAAATTGATAAATGCGACAAAAGAACTGAAAAGTTGGAAAATTTATATAATAGTCTTTTGACTATTTGTCCAACATCTGCTATTAGTGAAAGAGTATTTTCCACTTCTAGCTTTATCAAAAGCAAACAAAAAAATCGTCTTAAAACGAAACATTTAAATTGCATATTATTTCTAAAATATTATTTTAGAAGTGAAAAATTGATTTTCTTTTCACATATTTAAAGTGTTATATTAAAAAACTTACATATTTAATGCCAAACGTTTTTAACGTTTAAATTACTTACGTACTTATTTTACCCAATTTACAAACTTAATGATATCTTTTCATTTGATATGAATATAGTTTTATAATATTAATTTTTAAGATATTATATTAAAACCAATAAATAAAATATTAAAATGAAATACAATAAAAAAATATTATAAAATATTTTTTTTTTAAAGAATGTATTTTTTTATTTTTATTACTTTATGTCTTAAATTTCTTTTTTTTTGTTAGTAATTAAAACAATTAACAAATTATATAAGCTTTTTATTCAAATAAAAAAAAAAAAAAAAAACCGGTTGACCGGTTTTTTCTTCAAAAACCGAAACCGGTTTTTTAAAATTCGATTTTTCGAAGAAAACCGAAACCGGTTTTTCCAAAAGGCCGGTTTTTTTAATACTCTAGTCCAGTCACTGAATTTACCTGCAATGCTTATTACAAAAGTTTTTACAATTTTTTTATATTTTGCGATTTTAAGCTATTTCCTCAAAAAAAAATTCACTCACAGAATGTGAATATTTGTCAAATTTTATCAAAAAATTGTTTGCTATTTAATTAAACAGAAAAGGAATTCCAAATTTTCAAATTATGGGTGGGGTTAAAAACAGGTCTGTGGAGGCAAGTCTGCCCCAGACAGTCCTATTCACGCCAATGCTCTAGAACGCAGTTTAGCTATATGGCTGCCAATGTTTTTCCGACTTTTCCTTTAATTTTATTCTCAAAATCACATCCGATCGCCAAAAAAAAAATATTTTTCCAAAAAGATAATTTTCGGAAAATTCTTAGACTTAAAAGAGTTTCAAGTCAGTATCAGGTTTTCTACGGCTAAAAAACATAAGTGGCTGCTAACTTTTTATTATTAATAAAGAGGATAAAGAATTAGTTTTGTAATTCACTTTTTTAAAATGAATTAAATTTGACTCGAATATCATTCCATAAACGCATTCAAGGCGTATTGAGGATTCTCGTCAGAAAATGTTAGTTTAAACTTCCGCAAAGATATTTTGATGCAATACAAAAAATTTAGATGTCCCTTTAAAAATTGCTATTTGAATATTTAAAAAAAATTGCTTTTATTTTACGAGCCTATATGGGTATGTTAATCCCTATAATAACAAACATTTATACATTGGTTAGAATAGTATCAAAACCGATCTAGCTACACAGTGGGACATATTGAATATTATTTGGTTCTTTATTGAATTTATAAAAAATTGTACACACACGCAACTATCGCATATACAAACTGAATCCCAATTTCTTTTAAAATGAGCTGAGGTAGGGTGGAGTTTTAAGCGACTTTCTGTTTAAAATTTCGCGAATTTTTGACTTTTATGCCATTTTTGTGATCTTTCCATGTTTTGAATTAATATTAATCAATGAATCAACTTTATCAAATCATTCCAACAAAAAATTGTGTATTTGATATATATGATATTTCGCGAATTAAATCATGAAACAAATTATTTTAAAATTAATTTAATATAAATTAAATCATATCCCACTTTATGCAATACCAAAGTATTCCTTAAAAATGATTATTACTTAATCACAGACTTGTGCAAAATGTTTGTTTAAATAATTCGGCAAATGAATTAATATAATTTAAACAAATAAAGTATAAGGGCCAGTATTATAGTAAAAACTTATTAGGATTTTTGAATTAAGATTTACTTAAGAAATTTTCAAACAGATAGCCATTTTCAATTATATAGTTGTTTAAATAAAACAATATCCATAATGGAGTTAAATGAAACATAATTCTTTTATATTTTAATTTGATGAATTTTGCAATAAAATTTTAAAACATGTTAAGAAAACAGCGTCGTCGTTCGAAATTTTCAATAACAAATTTTCGATTTTTAGGGATAACTTCCCCCTAAGTGTTTCTTAATAAGCCCTTAAGTGTTGTGATACTGTTTAGTCAGTCGCGGTCAGCTTTATTTGCTTAATTGACACTTTATCATGCATATAGATTCATTTTAAATTAATACAGTTATATGTCACTGTCTAAGCAGTTGTATAATCACTTCTTTTTGAACTAGATTAGTGTTGTGTCATCATTTCTGCAATTACAAAGTCGGTTCTGTTTAAATCAGTTCAGTATTATGTCAGCTATGCAATAGTCGCGGGATTAGGCTTTTCGCCACCGATTGACATTCTTTTATGCATAGCAAAATTTTTTGAACCAGTTCCGTATTCTGTCATTATTTCAACTATAACAGTCCTAATTTATTTAGTCCACACTGGTGTTTTTTTTCATTTCTATTTAGTTACATCATATAACCAAAAAGATCCAGTCAATGTTCCGTCACCATTTCAATATTTGGGAGACTGGTAATTTTAGAACAATTACCACTTTTTCAGACACTGAATTATATTTTTCACCAGTTTTGTGACATGTCCCTTATTTATATATCACAGATTTATCACCTTGGATCAGTCGACCCTTTATTTCCCGTAGGGGGCATATGCATATTAAGGTGCAGCTTATTGTATAAGGAATGTGATATAAATTTTATTTTTACCCAATTACCAATGGCAATAAAATACCAATGTAACAACATACATCCCTGCAAACATGTTCAATGATCGCCCGCAAATCGCCGTTGAGTTGTGTATAGTCGCGGCGATTGATCGCGAATCACCATTCGCGAATCGCGACAGTCACATAGGCGATCGTTTTGGCGAATCGCCTGACCACACCTTAATGATCGCACGCGATCAATCGCCGCGACTATACACAATCCAACGACGATTCGCGGGCGACCATTAGGCGAATCGCGTGTCATTATTAAACTATGGTCAGGCGATTCACGAATGGTGGGGTGACTCTGTAATGGGATGAAAATAAGAAAGGCAAGAAATTCATTGATTTAATTAATATTTATTGTTTAATAATTTTAAATGCAATGTTTTTAAATAATAATTCATTTTTTTGAACTTAGAATATAACATAAAATATAATATAATAAAAGACTTAGAAATTAAAGGAAGACACTGAACATTTATCTCCGGTCAGAATCGGGACGGTCCTTTCGCATTTTCTACATTTACGTTGCACTCAAAACCACTTTCTGAATTTTCCGCACTTGTGAACACATTTTCTTAATTAATATTCACGTCTGAACCAACCACATTTTCTAAATCATTAACATTTACCATACGATCCGCATTTTGGGGAGAACTATTATCCAAAATATTTAAATTTTCGATTAAGTCTGGACTAGTATTTTGAATTTTATTTAAATTAGAATTTTTAGCTATTATTTCGGAGGCTTCTCTCTTACTTTTTAACCGTAAAGCTTTGTTGGACAACATATTTATTAATTAATTACTTTCAAAAACCAACCCCTTCAAAGATCACGTTCTGTAACAAACTGACAATTGTGCTAATTGTTCTTGAAACTAAAGTTTTATTTTACCGTTACCTGAACAAAACAACAAGAAAAAAATGCACCGAGAAAACATTGATGACTCATCTCTAAACAATAAAGAATACAAAAATATTTTGATTGTTGTGAGGATATTTCCCGTTACTTGTGTGCGCTCGCGTATTCATCGCTTAGGTGTAAGGCGTAGGCGATGGCGCGCGATTCACATCGTAAAAGTCATCAAAATTGTTGTCAGCATAAAGTGTTTTTAGAAAAAAAATTGACTTACTTGTTACGCTCGCGTATTCATCGCTTAGTTGTAAGGTGATAGTTAGCGATTCGTAAGGATCGCGTAATCATCGCCAATAAAAACCATCGCCAGAAAATCTCAAAAATGTGCAGCGAAATAAAATAGAAAATCTCTTACCTTCAATTTTAATACTCTTTTAATCATACATTAGATGATGCCCTAATGTACATGTGCAGGCAACAGTATCGGTTGTGGCTACCGAATTTGTTGCCAATCGAATTCTTGCGGTTACGGCAACTTTCTTCGTAATAAATTATATGTTTAGTTGGAAGAGCCAATATTTAGTTGTTTAATTTAATATTTATAATCCACATAAATGTTATGCAGATCCACAAAATTTGGTTTACTGACCACAACTAATATTAATTTTCTTTGATATTTTTGATACTTATACATTAGAATATTTTAAACACATATAAATAAATTTTGATGCATAATTTTGAAATTGTTTTTTCTTACCGTGGTTACTACACATTTATTGCATGTACCGTATATGACAAAGCCAGTCTTTTTCGGTCCCATTTACGGTTTTTTTATACCGTTGCTCGCAACATAGACATAATTTTTACTTAATAACGAACAAAGTAATTTAACCTATAGACGAAAAATATTCCGAAACTGGGTTTTGAAGTCAGAAAGTTCTTTACTTTTCATACATTTGTGTGATATAGCCACAGTCTTTTTCGGTCTCATGTACGGCGTTTTTATGCCGTGTATCATAATGTGTTAAAATTTCGCAGAAATATTCTAGACGTAATTCTAACTTAAAACTGAGAAATATTTTTCAACTTGTGGAACAAAAATATTTCGAAACCGGCTCTTGAAGACAGAAAGTCCTTTACTTTTCATACATTTGTATGAAATAGCCACGTTCTTTTTTAATTTAATTTTTATTTCAATAAATTTATAACCGAGCCCATGAGGCCATATATGGTTGAAAAGACTACAAAATACATTTATACAAAAAATAATAGTAATATATATGTTTAAAAGTATAATTATAATAAAGATTACTGTAAAATATTAAAAAAAAATACACTCAAAACACTATAAATTTAGAAGAACTAAAATAAAACAATGAATGTAGCAATAAAACATAAAATAGTTTAGTCAGTGAGAAATAAATAATTGAAAGTTCATAAATATTGATGAGACATGAAGAAAATGTCAATGAATTGTCGATAAAGACAGCAAGGCACTTTAGCCTGTCCACAAATGTAAGCCTAACTCCGGCAAGAGAAATGACGACATTTTCAGTTGATGTTTCGAACCCCATTAGCTTTGTCTTACTAGGATTTATACATAATCCATTTTCAGAGGTCCATCTCACGACTTCTCGAAGAGCAAAATTAACAGACTCTTCAAGAACATCTTCAAACTGAGCATCAGCATAGCAGAGAAATTGTATATCATCCGCATAAATAAAAGGCAAACAAGAATTCCATAAAAAATTTCCAAGAGGGCTTTCAGATACGCCACTAGTAACACGGCGTATTTGAGAAACGAAGAAAAACCAAATTAGTCACGCAACTTAATCAGCAGTTTCGAATGCATAACTTTATCAAAAGCTTTTGATAAATCCAAAGAAATTAAAACCGCAGCCTTTTTAAAATTATGTAGCTCCCTAATAGAATCAGTAAGCCCAACCAAAGAGAAGTTGTATTGTAAGCTCTCCGAAAACCAAAATGAGATGAATGAATTAGACTGCGGTCTTCCAAATGCAAAGTCATCTGATCTTTGAGAATGTGTTCAACCACTTTACAAAGAATTGAAAGAACGGATATTGGACGAAGGTACTCAAACTCATTAGAATTTCCTTCCTTACGAATGGGCACCACTCTGGCTTTCTTCCAATTATTAGGGAACGATGACGTCATAATTATACTATTTACCAAGTGAAGGAAATGCGAAGAAACAAAGGGATAAAGAATTTCGGTGTTTTTATGCCCTGGATTATAATGAATTGAAATTTTACAGAAATGATCTAGACGTAGTTCTCACTTAAAACTAAGAAACATTTTTAAACTTGTGGAATAAAAATATTCCGAAACTGCCTCTTGAATTCAGAAAGTCCTTTACTTTTCATACATTTGTATGAAATAGCTACGGTCTTTTTTGTTGACCTGCTTCGCAATGCGTAAAAATTTTGTAAAAAATAATGTACATAGTTCTGAGATTTAATTGTAATTTTTTTTTTTTTTCAATTTAGAAAATACAATATAATAAATATAGAATATAAATATATAAGTATATAAGTATATAATATAAAAGGTATACAGTGCAGTGAACTCAAATTTTACGTTGAATTTAAATAAAATTATGTTTTTTCTTATTTTTTAAGTTGAAAATGCTGAAATTTTAAAATAAATCCCAAAAGTAAATATTTAGTTATTTAATTAATTTTTTTTAAAATATAACAAAAAAAAAACAATTCAAAAAATAACAACAGAACAATTGTCAATTTAAATTATATTTTAAGTTAATAATTTTTTACAATAAATGTTGGATTATAGACTAGAATATATAAATAAATAAATAAATACGTCTTTTTGTTTCAAATTCCATACAAACTTTAATATAACAAAAAAAAACAAGAATAAAATAAAAATAAAACTATTTTACAGTTTTTTATTTTTCCGGGGAAATTTTTTTTTTTTTTAAATTGGCGATAGAAATTTATTTTTAATGTCAATTTGTCCAAATTATTGGCATTTGTATGAAAACGGGTTCTCATATGGTGTCATCTGAGTTTGCAGTCAATTATGCACACGAACTGCAGTCTAAAATGACAGACAAGTGAAAACTTCAAATTTTAGTTTTTCAACAGATATGGCAGCATTTTATATCTAAAATAAAATTGACAACAAGTTGTCAATTTTTTTTTTGACGATCGCAAAGCTGGTTTTTTTTTGCTGGAAAAATTAATTGCAATGGAAATTTTTTAAATAAAGAAAGAAATGGTAATGTTATAACACATAACGCCGTATTAGCTATAGCCATTTGTTTCTTTTTTATCATTTTTATTTTTTTTCCACTTTTTATTGAACACAAATTAATATTTTCTAATCAGCTGTTCGCTCGCCTCATCATATTTGACCTTTATAATGAAAACGGCGTGTCAGTCAAATGACACCAAAATTTGACATAATACCCTCCACCAATGTTCTCTATTATTTTTGATACAAGCAATGTAAAAACCTTTTGAAGTAAAATTACGGAAGTGAAAAAAATTTTTGAGGTGAAAAACTTTTTTGGATGCGGAAACCGATTTTTTTACGTGAAAAAAATTTTGAGGTGAAAAAAATTTTTTAGGTGAAAAAAATTTTTTGTGGTGAAAAAAAATTTTTATGGTGAAAAAAATTTTTTGAGGTGAAAAATATTTGAGGTGGTAAGCGATTGGTGAAAAAATGTGAGAAAATATATTATATACCAGTCGCTACTATGAAATTGTACTAAAATACACCAATTTGTATGGAAAATTTAGAGGTATCTTACCATTTTCACTCATAACTTTTTAACCGCTGGACCGATTTTGCTCATTTTCAATACCAAACTGCTCGGGAGGATGTACAATAATCTGGGTAAAAATAGGCAACCCCGCTAGCGTCTCACGTCGTGGTCGCCATTTCCACAGACAGACGGACATCGCTAAATCGACTTAAATTGCATAAGGATCACGAATATATATACTTTATGGGGTTTTAGACCTATATTTCGACATGTTACAAACGGAATGACAACCTGACATATACCCTCACCATATATGGTGGAGGGTATAAAAATTATTTAGAAAAAGAAATTATTACAAATATTTCAAACGTTATTAAATATAATGTGGTCATGATGGGAATCAAACCTTGGAACTCTAGATGCCAGTCGAGAACTCTACCCACTGAGCTATCGACGCTCTTCATGTTTTCGTTCGTGATGTTGAAACGTACATACTTTACAATTTTGCTTACAAAACAAAAAGTAATGAATCTAAAAATAGATTTTCAAAAATATTTGAATTATTACTTTACGGTTATAAATCATGCAATACGTTGTCAATGATCGGAAACTCATTACGTTATGTTTGCAAATAATAAAAAAGCTAACGAGCTACCATTACAAAGTAATGCATAAGTATATCGCACCCATTACCAAAGTTTTGCTGGGATTCATATATGTTTTGTATACGAAATACTATATGCAGGCCTTTATAAACTTAAGATATTTTTTCGTATAAGAAAAATTTATCGATTTTCATAAAATGTATGGATTTTATAGAATTTATAGATTATAAAATTTATTGGTTTTTATAAAATTTTAGAAAAATTGTGTATTTTTAAAAAATTTTCGAATATCTATAAATTTCATGAATTTTTATATATTTATCGATTTGTAAAAATTTTTAAAAAATTTTCCGATTTTTTATAAAAACTTTTCGATTTTTAACAAATTTTTACATTTTTCGATTTTTAAAAAAATTTTCGAATTTTTACTATATTCAGGGATTTTTATAAAATTTATAAATTTTAATAAATTCATGGATTTTTAAAAAAAATTTGTTTTTAAATTTTTTTTCGATTTTTAAAAATTTTTACAATATTTATCGATTTTTAAAATTGTTCCCCTGTTTAAATTTTTTCCATTAACACATTTTCGATTTTAACAAAATTTTTCAATATTTGCAAAATTTTTCGATTTTTAAAAAAATTTTGTTAATTTTGATTTTTACAAAATTTTTCTAGTTTTTTTTTTCAAATTTATAGAAGTTGTGACAATTTTTCTATTGTTTAATTAAAAGTACCAAAAGCGTACTACTACCCGGTTAACCGGGTAGACCGGTCTACCCGTTCGTCCGGTCTAGACCGTAAACACCGGTCTCCGTTTTGACTGTAGGCTATAATTAAAACTATTGACCACTATTTTGGCATACTCATATGGAATGTAATGTACATAGATCATGCACTTATAGAAAGAAAAAAAGACCACAGATATGAAAATTCATCATCCCCGGGACTGGTCCCAATTCGTACGGTTAATTGGTAAAAAAAATTAATTTATTATACAAAATTTTTCAATTTCTGTTCACTCTCTCAAAATTATTTCCTGATTTAAAAAATGATATAAATGCATCCGCGTTTTCATGGAAACATGTTAAGTGGTTAAGATATTAAAAAATAACATTGGTACTATTGAATACAAAAATTCGCTAACCGAAGAAGAACCTTTTAAATTTTTGAACATCCGCAAACGTTGAATGAATATTTTGGAAACAACGACTGTTAAACGTTTACCAAAGAAAAGATAAAAGATTTTTTAAGTGTTATTGATTTAATTGATCCATGTTTACATGACTTTTATCGAAATTTGAAGACAGATGATATTCCGGATAACGATCCAGATATTATGCCTGAAAGCTGTGATGGTTTTGGCCACTGTGGCCAAACTGAATGAGGAACACATATGAGTGATACCTCAAATTAAAGGTCTGACCGTGCCCTATTTAAATGTAAAAGCGGTTTTTCTGAATTGATTTTCAGAAAATTTTTTTAATTTCACTCTTATTACTGATTGTTGGGTTCGAAATTTCTGAAAATCAATTCAGAAAAAGCGCTTTTACATTTAAATAGGGCACGGTCAGGCCTTTAATTTGAGGTATCACTCATATGTGTACCTCGTCCAGTTTGGCACATTGGCCAAAATCCTTCAGAGGAATGTCGAACCCAACAATCAGTAATAAGAGTGAAATTAAAAAAAATTTAAAAATTTTCTGAAAATCAATTCAGAAAAACCGCTTTTACATTAAAATAGGGCACGGTCAGGCCTTTAATTTGAGGTATCACTCATATGTGTACCTCGTCCAGTTTGGCCACATTGGCCAAAATCCTTCAGAGGAATGTCGAACCCAACAATCAGTAATAAGAGTGAAATTAAAAAAAATTTTAAAAATTTTCTGAAAATCAATTCAGAAAAACTGCTTTTACATTTAAATAGGGCACGGTCAGACCTTTAATTTGAGGTATCACTCATATGTGTACCTCGTCCAGTTTGGCCACATTGGCCAAAATCCTTCAGAGGAATTTCGAACCCAACAATCAGTAATAAGAGTGGAATTAAAAAACTTTTTAAAATTTTCTGAAAATCAATTCAGAAAAACCGCTTTTAGATTTAAATAAGGCACGGTCATACCTTTAATTTCAGGTATCACTCATATGTGTACCTCGTCCAGTTTGGCCACATTGGCCAAAATCCTTCAGAGGAATTTCGTACCCAACAATCAGTAATAAGAGTGAAATTAAAAAAATTTTCTGAAAATCAATTCAGAAAAACCGCTTTTACATTTAAATAGGGCACGGTCATACCTTTAATTTGAGATATCACCCATATGTGTACCTCGTCCAGTTTGGCCAAAATCCTTCAGAGAAATTTCGAACCCAACAATTAGTAATAAGAGTGAAATTAAAAAAATGTTTAAAATTTTCTGAAAATCAATTCAAAAAAAGTGCTTCTACATTTAAATAGGCACGGTCAGACCTTTAATTTGAGGTATCACTCATATGTGTTACTCGTTCAGTTTGGCCACAGTGGCCAAAACCCTTCAGAGAAATTTTATTATCAGCATTTTAGCGTAACGATTTCGTTTTTTCCGTATTTTTTAATTTTTTTCGACTTAGCGTCACTTTTGTCCTTTCCCGGTGTTTTTTAAATTTTATTTTTCAATTAGCATTAATTTTAATGTTTTCCGCTTTTTTTATTTTCGTATTTAACTTCACACTTAGCGGCAAAGTTATCGAATTTAACTTTCGATAACTTTCGTATTTATCTTCACACACTTAACCAACAATAAATTTAATTTAAATACTTCGCAAATATTTTTGTATAAATTGCACCCTTTAATACAACAATGTTCATTACTGCTTTAGTATGATAAAAAAAATGTTGAATTTAAATTAAATCATTGTAAATATTTGATTAAAATAGAGCATATTTCTCCTAACGTCTACCAAATGAAAATGTAAGTTTGTCTTGATTTCTTTGTTTATGCAAGCACAGTAAACAAAGTAAAGATGAATAAATTTGCTTAAAGAATACTAAACGAAAGAGGTCAATTTTTCCCAAATAGTTATTAAATTTAAGTAATAAATTTCGAAAATATTAAAAAAAATGCTGTTAAGGAAAATATAAATGAAATGAAAAATAAAGAACAAACTAAGAGATTGCAGTAAATGGATAGCAATAATTTAACATTATTATGTGGCATTGAGAAAACGAATGGGGTAAAAATAAATAGGAACAAGAAGACAAAGTAGATGTAGAGTGAAAAGGGGGGAACAAGAAACACAAAGTCTATTTAAAATCATCCATGCAAGAAATACAAAGCAAACCGCGGTTTGTATTCAAGTTGAAAATGTTGTAAATTACAATCTGTCTGTCTAACACTTCCGGCTGGACCGCCTGCTGTTATTGTATGCTAACAACTATTTTTGCTATTTCTGGTGGTGGTTGTGCTACTCAATTCGATGAACGTTGGTGTTTTTGTGAAGATTGTATGCTTGGTTATACAAATTGCAAGCTATATAAATGATTTTCAACTTAAGCTAAAATAAATGAAAAGCTCAATATACCTTGAATATGCTAGATCATTTGGTTATATGGTCAGTCAATTGTTGGAATGGTGGTTTGTTTGGGAGTTGTTGAGTGAATCAGTGAGTCCAAATAGAAATAAATGAAGAAACATTTATTTGCACTAACATAATGCTTTCACTTGAAATTGGTTTTACTATCACTATGGGTTGTTGTATTCAAAATGAAAACTATAATTCTCTTTTCAGCAAAAACAGAATTGCAAACCACTGATTTTCTTGTAAAATCACTCTAAAAGAACAAAGATACTGTGCTAGCAAAACACTGTTTTGTTTAAAAAACTAAACTAAGTTCATAGATTGTTTTCATTAATATTACAACCATTCAGTAGTATTAAATTGTAAAGGGTGGTTAAGTTTTAAGGGCCGATGTTGAATGTGAACCACACCTAAACGTCAAGTTTTTTTTGCATTTCATTTGACATTTCTCAATTTCAGACTAACTCAATTTGAATTTGAACCATGGAAAGATATACAATCGAACAACGCGTTAAAGTTATTCAGGCTTATTATGAAAATGGGCGTTCAAATCAAAATGCATTTCGTGCACTTCGTGATTTTTTTTGGTCAGCATAATCGACCAAATGTGGGCAAATTTCAGCTAACCGGGTCTGTGAAAACACCTGTGCATGCTCGCTCAGTTCGTTCTGCGGAAAACATTGCATTTGTTCGTGATAGTGTGGCATGAGGTCGGCCAAGCATTTACCGTGAATTGTGTTCGCTATCGCGAGATAATAACGAACTTATTGTGGCCAGGAATTGAGGATATGACCCTGGACGATATGTGGTTTCAACAGGACAGTGCCACACAGCTAACGAAACAATGGCTATTTTGCGCGACAAATTCAATGTCCGTGTTATCTCACGTGGTGGCGATGTGATTTAACACCGTTAGACTTCTTTCTTTGGGGTTATTTTAAAGAAAAGGTTTACGTCGATAAGCCAGCAACAATTCAAGAGCTTAAGGATGAGATAATTCGGCACATTAACGGCATAATATGCCTCAGCGTCATCGAAAATTTGGACCATCGGATGGAGGTGTGCCGCCGAGGTCGCGGCTGCCATTTGGCCGACGAAACAGTATTATGCCAAACATTTTATTTATTTATTTTATTATACTGAAATTCTAGCATAACATGAATAAATTCTTATAGTTCTCAAGAAGTTCGCTCCAAACAATGTTTGGCCGCTGTTATCAATCAGATAACAAGACAAGATCTACAAGATTGTTAATCGATATATCATCGCATGACCGACCGCAGCTGACGCTTTGCCAGCACTGAGCCGATCGTAATTTTCCTATTTGAATGAGTAGCAAAATTTACAATGAATTATTTTTCCTAGATCTGTAATGCAGTTTCGTTTTCCAGACGGAGTAAGCTCAGTGGGATGGTATGGGTTGGTTAAAGGTCTGCTTCATTTCATTATAGCCAAGACCGTCTCTGTTGATGTTGAGAACAGAGACGGTTGTATAAACAAGTTCCCCTAGCACTGTGTTAATACCTCGAATTAGGGTCGTCTCTGGTCTGGAAGCCTTCGGGTGATTTACGAGAATAATTGGTAGGTGATTCGGGTTAGTTCGTAAATCAGGAAAAGGTTCCGGAAATGATCAGTTAATACGACTAAGGTGAGTCGGGTTAGTTTGTAAATCAGGAACGAGGAATTTGGTCGAAGTTTTCCCAACTAAATTCTTGCTCACCTTTTGGCTACCAAACTTTGCCACTATATGTGATAAGCTTTTTTAACTAGATGAGAATTATTAGAATTCTAAAATACAACCAATATATACTACGGCCATAAATAGAATATTGGTTATGGGTATCAGTAGATGTATTAGGTATATGAATAAGAAGGTTATATGTAACGTTACATTAGAGATTATACATCATTGACGATTATATAATGATAATACAGAATTTCAGCAAAACCACACCTATTGTGGTATTATTTAAAAAATGACGAAAACTGATTAATCGGTTTATAAAATGTTTGTTCAGGATAATTTAGAGCATACTTAGACTTTTTAAAGAATTTTGGGGGTTTTTAAAAACAATTTTTAACTAAACAAGTCAAAAAGTCGACTTATAAAAATATTTCTAAATTTTAACGATTTGTTTGTTTTTTTCTGCTTTTTCTTAGTTTTTATTAATTTTTTATTTAATTTGAGACGAAACTATTTTTAAAAAAATAAAGTTTTAGAATTGAAGGCATACTCAAAAAATAAGACATGAACTAAAATGTAATCAAAAATTTCCTTCAAAATAGTTAATTTTATTAAGACTTAGAAAAATTTTCTTAAAAAGAATAAAAATTCCTTAGTTTGAGGAAAAACGAAATAGTTTATATACTCAGAAAAAGTTCATATTTTTCCTAAGTAATATTTCTTGATTTTAGGAAAAAAAACTAGTCAAATAAAAATTTATTAATTTTAAGAAAAACATCTTAGTTTTAAGAAATTTGCATACTCAAATGTAATAAAATTAAGTTTAGTTAAAAGAAAAATTTAGGACATAATGTACTCCCATTTAGTTCAAAAAATGTGTCTAACTTAAATCGACAAAGTACTTGAACTTAATGTGTGTTAATTTTTTGTTCGAGAATAATAAAATTACCTAAATTTAAGAAAGCCATTTCCAAATTCAGTTTTTAAGTATACCACTTTCTAATTTTGAAGAATTGTTTTCTAAAAATTAGTTCAGACAAAAAGTAATAATTTGTTTTCAATGTAATAATAAATATTTACTTGATTATAGAAACTGATGAACTATTTCTAAGGAAATTTTTCATGCAACTTAGTTCAGATAAATTTTAAAAATTTTTATAATATATCCTTTTTTTCAAGTAAAAGTTTTCTAATTTTTAAAAAATAATAAAATTTGGTATAGAATTTTTTTGTTGGAAAACTTTTAAATTATTTTCAATATTCTACTCCAAAAAAACAATAAATTAAAAACAAACTAGTTCGTTTTCCTAATTTCCAAGAAAAAATATTATTAAAGGAAACAAATTAAAGAGACCATTTAAAAAATTATCGTGCATGATTGTAATTTATGGTGAGTGATTCAAAAATGGCTCACATGACCACCTCTAATCTTAACAGTCTTTAACATTGAACTTAAAGTAGTTTAAAAGATTTTTTTTTTTTTAATTTTGTTAGTAAAATGTTTCAAATTTCGAATTTGCGTTTTTATGTAATAATTTTGTTTGCTGACTACAATACAAAATATAGCAAGCACATTTTATACATTACGGCATAATGGCTTTCCTATAATTGACGTAGCGCTTATTAAACTTAATATTTTTCGAATTATTTTATTTCACTTAATAATACAAAGTTCAAATTTTTATATGTCAAATAAAGTTTAAACTAAAAATCCCATAATATTAACTTATGACATTTTTGCATTTTCCAATAATTTATTATTTAATGCGCTGCCAGCATCTTTAAGGCAATTCAATTATAGTGATCATGTTTATAAAAGAAAACTTTTAAATAACTTTCAATAATTACAACAATTTTCTTATCTTTTTGATAATTTTTTATTACAACATAATTCTTTTTCTCGTTTCAATTTGGGATAGCAAAAAAATTTTGTATTTTATTTATACAGTATCAAATAAATAGTTATCAGGGTTTTAATTTCTAAGTGAGTGGAATATTGTAATTTACTAGTTGGCCTCTAGGCTTTCAAATTACAAAATGTTAAATAAAAAAAATGTTACTGATATATTGTATTTTAGTAACATTATTTTCCTTAAATTAGTTAATTTAAAAAGACAAAGGACCCCCAGTGTTCCTTAGCCATAGATGCCGTGTTTCACTTAAGGCGTCCCTTTTTGTAGTTCTCTCAAGCAGAACAATTTATTACGTTTCAGTACCTTTTTTAATTTGTTTGCCTTTTTGCTTATGAAATTTAATTTATATATTAAATACATTAATTTTGTATAATTAAATTTAATTTTAAGACAAAAATGTAAAAGCTTGTTAAGAGCAGTGTCCTCACAAAGCGGAAGTGGGAAAATGAGTGCAAAGTACCCTTACCATAGAAGCAGGATAAGGATAATTTTCACTTAAAAGAAGTGCTATTTAACTTGATGTTAGAAAATATTTTCTCCTAGTATTTAGTAAAAAAATTATCTAATGAACTTAACTAAAATAAAATTTTTCTTAAACCAAGGAAACACTTCCTAACAGTAAAATTTTAGATGATATATGAACTAACTTGGAGGAAATTTTACTGTTTTCTAATAAAAATTTACTTCTCAGTAATAAAATTTTTCTATAATTTAGAAATTTTGACCAAATTTTAAGTAAAATTTGTTTCTTAATTTAAGGAAAATTTTATTAAATACCCAGAAAAATAAAATGGATGTTATTCTTTACGAATCTCTTTATCAGAACATCCAAAGAAGTTAATAGTGGAAATTTTTCGGTTTGTAAGAAGTCATTTTAAACAACTTCGAAAATGTTGATATTAACCCCTACTTATGAAGTCATAAGAATAAAATTTTTTGTAACAATTTAATTGAAAAGCATATAAATTTTTAAATTTTAAAATTTAATTATAACAATTTATAATTATAATTATAGTAAACATATTTTGCATACCAGTGATATCCACATTGTCCTGGTTGGAATATTAATTCTTGGCATGTTCAAAATCACATTTTTAACTTTAAAACAAAGCCAATCCCTGTATTTATTTTGTAGTCCCTATATTTAACAACTTCCGTAAACTTACGGAAAAGTAAATCTGATCATCGATTTTTCATAGAACCGAAACAAACTACTTCCTCCTAATGACACGTCAATCTTAAAGTCATTAATGATTCACCGAAATTTTCACAACTTCGGGTTCAGTAGATGGAGTGTTTAACTACTTCTTCCTTAGCTCTTCTTTTGATGGGTATAGGTAAAAAGTATCTTTGGCGCCGTTTTCATTTCATAGTGCCTGCTAGGAAAATACCTAGCCTAATATGTACATGTCTTAATAGCAACCTAATATAAGTGTTATAGATTTTTTGTTTAAACTCTGCCTATTCTGGAGGCTTTGGCTTTTCGGCCAAAGTACATGTACAATCAACCGAGCTAAAAAAATTAATTTACCGACTAGAATTTTTTAAAATTACTTAAGCTTTGTTTTGGTACATTCTAAAAAATGCCTTGAAATTTACAACGATATTGTGTTTAACTTTTTATTTAAAACCACACACAGTGCTTGAAATTAAGCACGAAATGTTTGAAAAATTATTTAGCACACTTTTGTACGAGGGCGGATCAATAAGTCCGTGACTTTTCGAACTTCCCTCGTAGTTATATGAAATGCAACACTGCTCCCATCAAGTACCACCTTTTAATAGACTACTGTAAAATTTACTCATTTACTTTGCGTTTAACAGCTGTTCAAAACATACAACCTCGTGGCTTTTACGATATAAGTTGTTCTGCAACCTATGTTACGGTGGGTATTTTGCCCCACTCATCCCTAGCAGTAGTCACGCCACTGACTACACAGTACACTGTGTATATTTGTTAGTGTACTTAGAGAAACAAAAGTGTAATTGTGAATTATGTTCTCTCTGTTTTTGGCTTTTGTTGTCTTGTGTGTCCTCTAGTGGTGGATTCATAGAAAGGGACAACTAGCTAACAAAGAGAAAGAGTTCACTACAATGTGAGTTCTAGATAAAGGCTATACATATCCAGGCACAGTGGCCATTTTTAAGAAAAAGAATAAGCGAATAAAATCGAACTGGTTCGCAGGATATTTTTTAATGTTTTTTTCCGTTTTTTTATAATAAAAAAAAATAAATAATTTATAAATAACGCGCAAATCCCTGTTTGCCGGTGTTCTTACAGAGAACGTGAGTGTTATTTGAATTTAAATTTAGGAAAGAAAATTTTTTTATGAAGTTTTTTTTTTATCTGCGGCAGATTGGCACTGGCCTCCAGCTGGTTGCAGGGTCCAGATGTGAAGTGGAGGCCAGAATATTCATGTTTGTATATATGTATACGTTTTTATTATACTTCCCGGACATTTCAAAGGAAATTAGCCCAGCCTTAGGTAACAAAAAATGGTGGAAAGAATATAAATAACAAAAAAAAAAAAAAAAATATAAGCTAAAATATTAACCTGAGATTATTTATAATCAAAAAAGGAGACCAGTTTATATATATAATTAAGTTCGTGTTAAGTGTAGTGTTTGTGCATATTATACTAAGTTTAGTGTTAAGTTTTTTTTTTTTTCATAGCAAAAAAGCGTCTCAGCACTCTCAAATAATTCCTATAAATGATTAAATTATTTACTGCAATGAAATGCTTGTAACGTCATTGCCTTACCTTTGTTCACCCGGAATTCTTTGAGTAATATCCAATAATACAATTAATCCAGATATTTTTATATAATTATTTAAAATAAATTTTACGAACTTAATTCACTTTTGTTTACGTTTTTCTCTGTTTTGACATTTACTTTAAATTTTGGATAACACAGTTACAAAATTTTCATGGGTACAGTGCGAATGAAACATTTTTTTCACAATACAAACGAGAATCGCAAATTATGTACTTGTGAAAAGTGCGAGTGAAAACGAAAATGAAAAGTTTTTTTTCACTTCACATTATCACAGAACGAGAATTGACCCTCTGGACGTATAAATGCTTATTGTCATTATTATTATTATTATTAATTATTATTATAAGAATTTTATTTGCTAGTTTTAAGAAATTATTTAATAAAAATTGTTTAGTTATAATAAGTTATGAAAAAATATTATTTGGTGGCGTATATTTAAGAGAGTAATTGTGTGAGTATCGTGGTTATTGGGGTCGTGTTAATTGTACTGGACAGACGGACGACCAAGGTAGGGAGGGCCAGTGGGGGCCAACATCCTCCCCCCTTTTTGCGACGCGTTTTGTTTTTGTTTCGAGATTGTTTTTTTTGTGAATTTTAATTGTTCGGATCGATGGGTTAGGGTTTTGGCGGGATGGACCGACCTTTGAGTATGTTTTTGTCATGTCCGCGTGTTAGCCGGTATTTGCCACCCTAGCGCCGTTTCGGTTCATAACACCTATTCTTTGGGTTTATATTTTTTACTTGGTAGATTACTGTTCCATGGTTCGGGTTTCAGTAGAACATGATGTAGAATTGATGTGATTGGAACCGATTGTAGAAAAATGTCTTTTGGGATGTAAGAAAAGGAATAATTCTTACAAAGTTTATATGTCAGTTGTCTGTCATACGACATCGATTTAAAACAAATATATACTCAGAATATTACATTGTTTACTGATTGGTTTAATAAAAAAAGTTTTCATTTAATAATAAAGGAGCATTTACTTTTTAAAGAAAGATTTATTTTAATATTTTATGCATAAAATTCTGTTATACGGTATAACCTTAAAAATAACACGGCCTTATTATAAAGTTAATTTTTTTATTAATTGCTGGGTGCATGGTTTCTATCACAATTTTGATATCACCCAGCAAAAATAAATGAAAGTGGTTCTTAAGGAATCAATTTTTCATTGATTCCAAAGTATCATTTAGTACTTATTTTCTTCTTCCAAAGCAGATCTCTTTCACAACTTCAAAAACGTGATTATGAATAAACTTAACTTTCAAATCTATGACTGGTAACTTATTTTAAAAACAAGCAAGGTTAAACTATAACCACATATGTTTACATATAAATTTGATACATGTAACTATGGTTAAGTACTAAACTTTAGTTGTTTTGAAAGAAGTTATCAGGTTTGAGTGGTTTGTATCAATTTTTAACTTACAATTAACCAGATTTTAAATTCTTAAAATCATAGTTATCAATACAAAAAGTAAAAAGTTTATTGTAGTAAAATTTGCAAGAATTTCGAAGAAAGTAATTCGACAATTAAGGTCCTATTACTGTAATGAATGTCCCCTTACAATTTATCCAACAGTCAATCTTAAACAACAGCAACAAATGTTTTAGTTAAATTCCCAGGTAGAAGCTACTGCAGCATTGTGAAAATAAAGCTAACGCCTGATTACTAATTTCCTGTTAAAATTAAAATTGAAAATTTGTTTGGGAACATCAAATACAGTTTGAGTTTAACTGTCTGTTAAATTATAACTGGACATTCAGTAACCGGTCCTAATTTAAAAAACTACTTTATTCTAAATTCTTGCAATTTTTACTAAAATAAATTTTTTACTTTTTGTATTGCTAACTACGATTTTAAGGATTCAAAATCTTGCAAATTGTATGTTAAAAATTGAGATAAATCTAGAGTATTCAAAAACCGATCGGTTTCGAATATTTTGTAAATTCGAAGAAAACCGGTATTTTTTGTTCGGTTAACCGGTTTTTTTAATTACTTCACCAACTGGGTTACTTGGTCTCTTTTATTTTTTCCGAAGACTCATAATCGTTTGTTTGGTTATGAAGATTTAGATGTAAGTCTGATAGATTCCGATGAAGACTTAACTTTGGATATTCCAAATTCAAATAGTTTAATTTCTGATCTAAATAACACAATAAACAGTATTCAAAATCCTGAAAAAGAGACTGTACAAAATCATTCATCATTATATGATGATTTCATATATCTTGATAAATGCGACAAAAGAACTGAAAAGTTGGAAAATTTGTCCAACATCTACTATTAGTGAAAGAGTATTTTCCACTTCTAGCTTTATCAAAAGCAAACAAAAAAATCGTCTTAAAACGAAACATTTAAATTGCATATTATTTCTAAAATATTATTTTATTTTTACATATTTAAAATGTAATATTAAAAAAACTTATTTAATGCCAAACGTTTTAAACGTTCAAATTACTAACGTACCTAATTTTATCCAATTTACAAACTCAATGATCTCTATTCATTTGATATGAATATAGTTTTATAATATTAATTTTTAAGATATTATATTAAAAAATATTAATACCAATGAATGAAATGTTGAAATGAAATACAATAAAAAAATTATTTTTTTTTCAAAGAATGTATTTTTTTATTTTTATTACTTTATATATTAAATTTCCGTTTTTTTTTACATAATTAACAATTTATATAAGCTTTTTATTCAAATTAAAAAAAAAAACGAAAAAACTGGTTGACCGGTTTTTTCTGCAAAAACCGAAACCGATTTTTTTAAAATTCTATTTTTCGAAGAAAACCGAAACCGGTTTTTTCAAAAGGCCGGTTTTTTGAATACTCTAGATAAATCGCTTATACTTGATAACTTGTTTCAAAATAACCAAAGATTAGCACTTAACCATAGTTATAAATGTCATATTTGTATAGAAATATCTATGGTTAAGGTTTAACCTTGCTTGTTTTTAAAAATCCCCAGTCAGAAATTGCCAGTCAGAAAATAGTACTGGCAAAACCACTGACTTTTTGTATATCTAGTGGTTTGCCATTACAGTTTTTACTTAATTTACAACTGATTTTTTTTTGTTATTTAATTTTTCAAGCTTAAACAGAAATATTTTAATGGTTACTAATTCCATATTTTTTACCTATTGGCATATCCAGCATGTCGGAAGTTTCATTCGGACGATTCTTTTAAAAAATTTTCATACGATCCAGAGATATATTTGGGATAGGTGTATATTATCGAAAAGCTAACTATTGCTAAGGTATAATAATAAAAAATATAACAATTTTTATTCAACTTAAATTTGGAACAAAATTTTTATTGTAAATATGCGTTCGGACGTTTCACGAAACGGAAGTCATTTTTGGACTAAGCTCATATTATGTATGCCTACATATGCGAATTTATTAGCCGTACAAAAAAGTCTAAAGCCAATGGCCCGTAATCATAAATTAAAAACCTGTTATTATCTATCTTGGTATTAGAGACGAAATTAAATCCAGTTTAACTTGTACCGGCTAAATTGGGTATCACATCGAATGTGCCAAAAATCCGGATACATTTTGTACTAAAAATGAACAAAGGGCAACATTGATAAACTGATTTTATATTAGCTGAGAAAAAAATTTAAGCTTATAAATAAAGAATTTGCAATTGCAATAAGTGAAAAGGAAAAACTATAGAAACAAAGGAAGGAAAAGTGTATTTTTAATAATAAAAATTTATTAAATGTGTAATGAAATTAAGAAAGTGATCAAAGAGACAACAGTAAAAACAAAAATGTCATGTGTGCAAACAGTGACGAATAACGTAGTGATGCCAGATGCTTCGAAAAATGTCCCCTTAATTATAACCAAGGGAAAAGCAGTGTTGAAAAAACAAAGACGGAATTATATAAAAAAGTGGACCCAATAAATTTTTAAAATAACCAACGTTAAGAATAGAAAAAATGGCACATTAGTTATTTAGAGTGAAAATACAGAAGAAAGAAAAAAAATAAAAAAGGCAATACAAAATGATATTAGTGAAAATTATGAAATCAAAGTCCCAAAAGATGTTAGTATGCAAACTATAGTATCTGATATGAATTTTAAAATGCCTGAAAAAGAATTAATAGAAAAATTAAAAACACAAAATGAAATATTAAAAACAGTGAAATAGATTTGATAAAAATATTTGAAACAAAGAGATATAATAGATCAATATTTAATGCTAAACTAAAAATTTATAATGAAACATACCCAAAAGTTATAGCATGTCAAAAACTTAATGTTGGTTGGGCAGATGTAGAGTTTTCGATGGTACGAATATAATACAGTGTTTTAAATGCCAAGGATACAACCATAAATCATCAGAATGTAGAAATGAGGATGTGTGTTACAAATGTTGCGGAAATCACACGAGTAAAGATTGCAAAAATTAAATAATAAGAAAATGTGTTAACTGAATAAAGAAAAATAGAAGACTTAATTTAGGACTTGATGAAAATCACGCCACAAATAACCGAGAATGTTCCGTATATCAAAATAAACTTTCTTTAAAAAAGAGAAGGACAGGTTTAACTGCCTAACAATCAAAGGTAGTAAAAGGATTATATACGAATTTTTAAGGATTAATAACTTTAGCCAATTGGAAATTATAGCTGAAACCACTTGACCAGATTTTATAATTCTTTTTGACACCCATTTAACAAAGGAAATAAAAGAAAGCGAGATAGAAATTAAACAATATGACCTCTACCCTACGTTATCAAATTCGTCTAGAACTGGTGGAGTAATTATTTATTTCACAAAAACATGGAATATTAAAAAAATTAAAGTTGATGTTAAAGACTCAGAATATTGGGTTAGTGCATATGTTGTAATATTATACAGGTGCCGAATTACGGCATTCGTGATCGAACGAAATTGTTCGAAAACTGTTTTTTAAAAAAGTTACCACAATAATACTAATAATGATAACACCAACTTTAACTTTTATTTCCAATCTGGGGCCAAACTACAACATCCCTGATGGAAAATATTCCGTTCTAATGTTTGATTTTTAGAAATAAAAAACTAATTTTGATCGAAAAATTACGATCACGAATGCTGTAATTCGACCCCAGATCACCAAGCAGTGGAAAGGCGGAATTTTGTGAAGCATTTTAAAACTCTATAGAAGATATATGTGAGGAAAGTTGTGATATAATAATAGCTAGTGATTTCAATATAGACTGAAAAAAAGATTTTTAAAAAAATAAATTATAGTGTGTTCTTAACGATAATGGCCTGAAACAGATAATAAATGAATATACAATAATAACACAAAATTCAAAAACTATTATAGATTATATTATAACAAATAACGAAATGTTTTTGGCAAAATGTAATGCGAATAATAAAATATCTGAGGGTCAATTCTCGTTCTGTGATAATGTGAAGTGAAAAAAAAACTTTTCATTATCGTTTTCATAAGCACTTTTTCACTCGAACTTTTCACAAATACATAAATTGCGATTCTCGTATGTATTATGAAAAAAATGTTTCATTCGCACTGTACCCATGAAAATTTTGTAACTGTGTTATCCAAAATTTAAAGCAAATGTCAAAACAGAGAAAAACGTAAACAAAAGTGAATTAAGTTTGTAAAATTTATTTTAAATAATTATATAAAAATATCTGCATTAATTGTATTATTGGATATTACTCAAAGAATTCCGGATGAACAAAGGTAAGACAATGATGTTACAAGCATTTTATTGCAGTAAATAATTTAATAATTTATAGGAATTTTTTGAGAGTGCTGAGACGCATACTTCGTGCTGACCACAATCCATTCGAGATGACAATCGACAATCACTTCATGGATTTATATCGGCTAACTTTAAGTGAACTATATTTGGTGCGCGTATGAAGTCTAATATTACTTAAAGAAAAAAAAATTTCATAAAGAATATAAATAAACTATAAATAAATATGCCATACTTTTGCCATTTTTCACTGTCCTTTTGGGTCCTACTAAAACTGTTAAGGCTCGCCGCTAATTCGTTACACTTTTCGTCTCTATATTTGGCACCATCTGCAGTTACAAATCTGTAAATATGGGATTAATAAAAGTGTGATTATGGTTATTAAGCTACTTACTTATCGTTTGCAATGTCCACATGCTTTTCTTAATAATTAATTTAATACTCCTTTTGGCTTTCGCTGGCACGCTTTCCTCTTACAATCTTCTCCATGTTTATTTCACTTATAAATAGCTATTTAAAAATTGTTTACACAGACTATAGTCTGTGTAAACAATTTTTTCATATGAAAATATTTTGACAGTTGTTTGCACTGTTACACAAAACAAGAATCGCCAGTGCTGTGCAATCGTGAAAAAATCTTGTTTCGTTCCACTTTTTTTCATATGAAAACCTTTTGATATTTCTTTATATTTTTTCACAGAACGCGAATCAAAAGTACTACGAAAACGTGAAAAAACTTTTCATTTCACCGTTTCACAGAACGAGAATTGACCCTCTGATCATGAATCAATTGATATTTTTATAGAGTGCGAAAGTAAAAATGAACCAAAGCAAATTAAGCAAATAGAAACTTTAAAATATAACAAAAATATTTCCAAAAATGAACTTACTACAATATTAAATTTTGACGAAATTACTGATGTTAATGAGCATGTATGCAATTTTGATAAATGTTTGGAAGACACAATAAAAAAATTTTCTGTAAAGATAAATAAATATAAATGAAAACTACAACAATAGATGGTTTAATAATAAATTTAGGGCATTGAAAGAGAAAAAGTTTGTAAATATCAAAAAGCAATTGCTGAAAATAATACAACAACTTGGAATAGTTTTAAATTAATAAGAAATATGTATAAAGTTAAAATTGAAAATGAAAAAAAATAAATATATAAATAATAAAATTAATAATGCTAATAACCAAAAAGAAATGTGGAGTGAAATAAAAGAACTAGTAATAAAAAACAAATAAATGTGATCAAAACTGTGATATTTAGCCAAATAATATTTAACGACAACTACCAAATAGCTGAAAATTTTAATAATTATTTCGTTAATAGTATTAAAGCAATAAGAATGTCCATTGATAATGTGCAATACGAAAACCAAATACCTGTGATAGATTCAAAATTTAAATTAAAAATCATTTTTAAAAATATGAAAAAGAAACCTGACTACAATAGAATATCGAATAATATAATCTTAGATAACTGGGATATAACAGGAAATATATTGCTTAAAATAATAAATAAATCGCTAGAAACAGGAGTTTTTCCTAACAATTGGAAAGAGTCGTTGATTACACCTGTTAAAAAAGTAAAAAATACAATGTTGTGTGGGGAATACCGTCCAATAAACACTTTAAAAATTATTGAAAAGATTGTGAAAAATCAATTAGAAAACTATATGGAACAACACAAATTGCTATCCAAATATCAGTCTGGTTTTAGAAGAAATCATTCATGTGAAACGGTGGTCAATTATGTTATAAATAGATGGAAATACATAAAGAAAAATAATAAAAAAATCTCAATTTTATTAGATTTTAAGAGAGCATTTGAGACAATAGATAGAGATATTCTAATAAAAAAACTGAAAAAATATGGCATTCAAGACAATGAACTAAAATGGTTCCAATCCTACTTAAGTAATCGTAAACAAATAACAAAAGTTAATGATATTAAATCAAGCGCAATCGATAATAATTTTGGAGTTCCACAAGGCTCAATTTTGGGAGCTCTTTTGTTTATTATATATATAAATGGCATGAAAAAAGTTTTAAGCAAGTGTGAAATTGTTCTATATGCTGATGATACTCTGATATTCACCGAAGCATCGACGGAGGAACTATGTTATGAAAATGTATCAAATGATATGTGTAATATCAATAAAGGGTTAAAAACTAATAAATTTAAATTAAAGGAAAATAAAACCAAAATAATGGAAATAAATATGAACACGAACATAATATTTAAAATAAAAAATGTAATAATAGAAAAAGTTGATAATATAAAATATATTGGCTTTTTAATAGGCAATGACTTAAAGTTCAAAGAACATATGTATTGATTATATATGTAAAAAACTTGTGAAAAAATCGGATTTTTTAAACGCATAAGAAACAAAATATCAATTTTAACGGCAACAAATGTATATAATACAATTATTGAACCACATTTTGAATATGGATCAACTGTGATATAGTACTTGCTGTTCAGAACAGCAAATAACAAGACTGCAAAATAAGGCTATGCGCGCAATATGTTGAATGAAAAGTATTGATAATACTACTAATAAATAAATTAAAATAAATAAATTATTATATATAATGTTTAAATAATTATTAATATAATTTTCATTTCACTATTTTGCAATTCAAACATTTTTATACTCTCCACCATATATGGTAAGGGTATTTAAATTAAGTTGTAGGATTTTATTTGATACTTAAAATAAATTAAAAACAACTTTATACTAAAATATTATTGGTTAATATTTATTTAGGAATTTATTTTATAATCGATGTCAAATTTAATAATTCTTTGCTCGATGCAAATACTAAGAAGTTGATTTTTAAACTCTAACTTACATAGTGACTCCAAAATAGTTTATTACAAATATTATAATAGACGAAATTCTGTATATAGAATTTAGAAAACTACATAGAAAAACAAAGCATGTTTGGGCATGCCAAAGCTAGATCGATCATGATTTTGTTTCCTCTATTCTCTCATAAGCAAAGGCACGTATGTGAGTAAGTAAACAAACCCATGCATGATCTAGCATACAACTGTACGTAAACATTAAATATTTAAAGCAGTAATGCACAAGCTCTCTGGTATATGGAATTATAAAATAAAAATATCAGACACTTAAATATTGTTCTAAACAATACGCAACTATAATATTATGGGTATTCAATATATAATATCGGCCATATACATAACTCCCCCATCGTTAGATTGAGGCACCGACGAAATTTTTCGTATTCTTACAACGAATTTCATTACCATAAACTAAGCGAATCAATAATACTTAAATACAAAATTTAAATACATAGTTGTGAGTCAAATCATAATTCTTTTTATATAATACAAATATTTGTTAAATGAATATCTATGCAAACATTTTAATCATAAATAAATTTTTTGTGAAAAACTTTTGGATCAATTAATTTTTATATTTACAAATTATAACAAATATTTATTTTAGTGTATTAACATTTTTTGTCAATGTTATGATTTATTACAATAGATTTAGTATTTTTCATACCTAAAAAATTTAAATTTAATTAATAATATAGATTTTAAATGCATTTTGCTGTTTTCATGTATTATTTTTAATGAAATACAACAATTATTTTTATTAAATAATAATTATTTATTTTGATAACGAAACAAATATTTTAATTTTATGTATATTCGAATAAAATTTTTCTTATGTTTCGATATCTTCAAAAATATTGTTCTTTATTGTAACTAATATTCAGAAATGCTTATCAACAATTATTTTTTTATATGAATGGAGAAAAAAAATTAGTGTGAAATATTTTTTGAAAATCATTGTCAATGTAATATTTTAAATGATTTTATCCTAATTAATTGGTTTCAAGAAGGGTTATCATTCATACTCTTGCAAATGTTTCTTTCTTTTAATATATGATTTGTAATATTTGCTTGGCGTGGTTTTTACAATCCCTTTCTTGTTTTAAAAATACTTGTCCAGTCTGAATTTCACATTCTTCACGATCTCGATTTAACTTTGTTATTGTCTTCTCTTTCGACTTTAAATTTTTTTCCTTTATAGTTGGATAGTCTTCAACTTTTATTAGGCCGTTTTGGAAATCAATGAATGAATGAATCGTACTATTATAAAACATGATAACTTTATAATAGCCTGTTCCTCGATCTCGAACGAAAAACTAGTCGAACGAAGGCAAGTCACTCGAATTCGAATCAATTTGGGTTTCTCTATTTCGAAAGCCTTCGATCGACTTGACTTACGTGTGTCAATTTTTGTTTCTTACGCAATTACAAATTACAGAGATGCCAGATCATATATTTTGAGCATTTGCTACAATTTTCTATAAAAGTAGAAAAAATACTACCAAACTCCTTAAAGACAAAAACAACCCTGTTTAACAGTGATCAGCTGTATATGACAAATGAAATAAAAAAATAACAATAAAGAAATCTATTTTTATTTGAGAATGTGTTTATTTGTAAAAATTTTTGTTATCGATTGGGTTGTGGGTGAGATTGTTACTCGGAAAGCTTTTCTGTTGCCTGTTGCCGTTGTCTGTTCGGTGCGGTCACTGCTACAGTCCTGTTAGCTCTTGTAAAATAAAAAATGTAAATATAAGCTGCTTGGGGCAAACGTAAGTCACAAACAATACACACAATACAGCGTAATAGGGGGTGAAACGGAGTTTAGTTTTCTGGTCAAACTTTCCTCCACTGCAGAAAATTTGTTTGCTCCGAACACCAGAGTCCCTCTGGCAAAATCAGGCCTTCCATATAAAATACATTGTTGATTTTTTTTTAACTAAAATTTAAAATTCTTAATAAACTAAATATAATTGTATTATTTTGTACTTACCTTTTGTTATCCATTGCTTTTTTTACTTCATTTTTCTTTTAAAAATATCAAATGTATATTTACTCGACAAAAAAATAGCAAGTGACTGATTTTGACATTTGCGTTCGAGCTGTTCGAAATAGAGAAACCAAATTTTGTATGAAAACAGTTACGTTTTCATTCGACTTGTCGTTCGAGTCATCGTTCGCATAGAAATAGAGTTAGTGAAACCCAAATCAGTTTTCTTTCGACTAGAAAGCGAACGAACATGTTCTTTCGAAATAGAGGAACAGGCTATAAATTGTTTCTGTTTCATGTCTAAGTAAATGAATATAAATACTCATTCATAGTATTATGTAGACGTTCTATGTCTGGATTCGATGAAAAATGAATTTTAATATTTCTCTCTCGTAAAAACTCGGTTAAAGCTAATGCTTTAAAACCTAGCTCGTTATCAAATATGAGTTTTTCAATATTACCAACAATACTTAAGTATTGAGAAAGAGCTTTTTTAAATTCTACCCACGATTTATTTCGAATTTTTATGGCCTGAGCAAATTTAGAAAATTTATCAATGATAGTTAGAAACAACGTCTGCAAACTATAGTTTTGAGTTCTTTAAAGTTTTCGCTAATACCCAAGATGATTATTTTTACGGTATTCATTTTGAATGTGATCGTTATGATCATTTTTATCTAAAATGTCTTGAAGAAATCTCTTGTATCTTGCAATTTTCAATTGCGAATTTCCTTGAAAATATTCCAAAATAGTTTCTTCAAACAATTCATAAAGACTGTTAACATTTATGAAAATTGCATTTACTTTCGTTAGGTGGAAATAATCTTTTAATATAGCTAACATATCGTATTCATCAAAACTATTTGATGCACTCAGAATATTATGTAGTTTACTGTTTGTAGTTTAATAAAAAAGTTGTCCTTTCCATTTAAAAATAAAGGAACATACATTTATTTTTCGAAGAAATATCTATATTAACTTTTTTATACATTTATTCGAAATAATTTACTATCATTTACCGATTTTTTCAGTTTCATTTATTTTTTCCATTTGTTTGAAATTTAATAAAAATGTACCCACAAAACAGACATTTGCAGTTTATTTGTGTCCAAATTTAAATTTTGTTTGCTGACTAAAAACAAAAAAATATTCAAACATTTTCAACTTGTTTTTTTATTTAAATTGGTTGTATATATACAAAATTTTTCATTTTTATTTTTTAAGGAATTGTTAGGTAAAATTTTGACATTTATTTTAACTGATGTGTCTAAAGGATTTTAACTGATGTTTTTAACGGATGTGTCAGTTGATTAATCAACATTTAAAAATAAATAACAAAAAGCATTTAATTTAAATGAAAATTAAGTAGACCGGTTTTTAAATGAAATGTCATTTCTTGTAAATGACATTTTCTGTTATTTTAACTTACAAACTATTTTAAGTGTGTAATTATTTTCGTTTCATAATTAAAAATCTTGATATTGAGTATTTTTGATTGCGATATACATTTAGGGGAGAATTACTTTTAAAAATAATGTTAAGATAAGTACGTTCAATTTAATTTACTCGGGGTTCTATTCGAGATAACGCATCTGCGTTTCCCTTATTAATTACACGTTTATAAGAAATTTCAGAGTCGTATTCTTCTAACTGCAATCTCCATCGAACTATTTAAATTCGGTTCTTTTACAGAAAATAGCCACTACAGTGGCTGATGTTCAGTTTTTATAATAAATTTTTTGCCAAAAAGATACGGTCGAAAATACTTAACAGCCCAAACTTCCGCTAACAATTCCTTTTCCACTATGCTGTAATTGATCTGATGTTCATTGAGCGTTCTGCTGGCATAGCAAATGAGGTGCTTGTCCTGTGAAAGAACGGCGCCTAATGCAAAATTACTTGCTTCCGTATTCAATTCTGATGTGTGATTACGTGCCCTAAAAATTGTGTTTCCCTTTTCAGGAACTCACACTTGTCTGCCTGAATTTTCAAGTTGGACTCTGCAAGTCTGTCAAGTACAAGTCGTAGGGAATTGATATGTTCTTGAAGAGAAGTGGAGTAGATGATGATGTCATCCAAATACACTAAATAAACTATATTAACCAAGTCACCTAAAATACTGTTCAAAAGCCTTTCAAAGGTGGCGGGTGCTGTCTCGATTCCAAAAGGCATTCTTGAAAATTCATAGTACCCACCTTCTACTGAAAACGCGATTTTATGGGTGTTCCTTTCATCGAATTCAACTTGGTGAAATCCTTTTGCCAGATCTAAAGTAGTAAAATACATACACCTACCAAGTTTGTCCAAAATTTCCTCTATATTTGGGATGGGAAAACGGTCATATATATTTTTTCGTTCAGCTTTCTATAGTCTACAACGATTCGCCACTTCTTCAATCTACTAGCATCATATGGAGAGTTGAACTAGCATCATATGGAGAGCTGAATATGGAGAGTTTGAAGATTTAATTATTTTGCAATTCAGAATTTCCTTTATTTGCTTCCTTACTTCCTCCCTATGTACATAAGGATATCTATATGTTTTCGAAAACTCATGTATATCATCTTTGGTTATTATTACATGCTTTATAGCATTTGTGAACGTTAAGTTTGAATTCGTTTCATAAAATAATTGAATATAATTTTGTAAAACCTTGATTAAGTTTTTCTTCAGAATTTAAATGATCTGTTCTAATTTGTTCAATGCATAGTAGCTCACGATTGTTTGTTTGTGATAATGTATTATCAACTAAGTAGTAATTTTCGGGAGAAATAGGCCACGAACTATTTTCAGTAAGGTGTATTACGTTTGAAAATTTAGCGGTGGTTTCTACCTCAACTTTAAAATTTTGCCAGTTGTAAACACCTTCATTAGTAAAAGTTTCGCCCAAAAAGTTTCTATGTTCAGTAATATGAATCAATCCACATTCAATATTGAAATAAACTTAGCCGTTTGAATTTTTTTTAGATATAACAATGGGACGTTTTTGGTGTTAATTCTTAATTGGTTATTTCTATAATCTACAAAACCCTTGTAATTGCGAAGGATGTCATAACCTTAGATTCCGTCATAATAGTTGTAAAATTTACAATTGGAACTTGGTAAATTTAATGTCAAAGTATTGAAATTTATTCTTCATTTTGGATTGCATATTCCAGGATAACCAATTGAATGGGTGGCTCCAGTATCCACAATAAATTTTAGATTATTTGGTAGTTCTTCGCTGTTTCATTTTGATTTAATAAAACTTTATGAGAGTTTACAAGTTATTCGAGTAATTTATGACAGAATGATTTTGTGGTATTCCCTCTGATTTATCGGAATTTCGAATAACATTAATATCCTTTGGTTCTGGAAAATATTGTTGACTTGGAGAATTTGAAAAAGCGATGTTGGTACCTGTTGTTATTATGTGACCTACTTGAACTACCTTGATTATGTTGCATTTTCCGCCTATTATTATAATGGTTGTTTCTATTTGAGTTTCCATTGTTTTTATGTGTTCCATAACCTCTGTTAACATTTGAAAAAGTTCTACTTCTATAATTTGTGTTATCATATCTATTATAATTGTTAATCATATTATCGCTAACATAGCATACCCTGAATTAAACATAATATCCATTGCGTCCTCAAATGTGTCTGGATTTCTGCATGCTAGAATAGTTTTCATGGGTTCCGGTATTTTTCCCCTAAAGATGTTAAGAGCTGTTTTCATATTAATTTTAGCTGCTTGTTCACTGTTTGGATTAATTCATAAATCTGTAGAAGTTTTATTATTCAAACTTTGAAGTTTGTCCTTAATTTCGTTATAGAAATCAATGGCATTAGTTTTAAAACCTACGGATTTAGATCCGTGACTCTTCTGCACTATGTTTTTCACCAAAATTATATATCAGAATAGATATTATTTCTGTCCCCGATTGGGCATAGAAATTGATTTCTATTGTCTCTGAAGAAATTTAAATGGATCTAAAGTTAAGGAATGTGGAGGCTTATTTTCCTGAGCATTTTTTTCTTTCCTAAGAAAAAGAACTAAATAAATCTCGTCATTTTTTTTTTCCTTTTAAGGATTAATTTTTTGTTATTAAAAAAAAAAAAATGATCTAAAATTTTAATTTGTATTATATTTGTATAATGAAGGAAACTTTTGTATTTTAATAAAAGAATGAAACCAATTTAAAATATATATTATTTTTATATATTTTTAGCAGTCAACTGAATACTTTAATATGTTATATATACATATATATAAATATATATACACATATCTATTTATTTCATAGTACGTTCTTATTTAATATGGAAACTAGTTTATAGAATAAAAAATCTAAGTAAAGAACAGAAAACTGCATTTGCTGATTGCAAAACGTTCATACGCAATCAACACAAGAATAAATATGTGTTTGCGTTCAAACGCTGAATATACTCCAACACACATATTTGTTGATGATTTTAAATCAATCAAACGATGTGCAAATTGTTTTGTCACTGATTTATAATCATCGGTCGTTGTTAAACCATTGATTTTATTCTGTTCATTCGAGCCAACAATAATTATTTTGATCTAGAATAAATCAGAAAAAACAACAAACAACATGTATGAGTGTAATCATAATTAAAACAAAATAGTTTCTTATCTATAAAAAGGGGGTGGTTTTGTAAAAAAAACATATTTCATAAATGTTATATGTATATTAGGGTGGGTCTAAAATAATTTTTTTAGAATTTTTATTAGGAATAACAAAAATATTGTTCTTTGTGAATTTTTTTTTTTTTAAATTTAGGTCGACATCTCAGGCTCGCCCAATCCGGTTTAAGTTAAATATTGCCTAATTTTCCAATCAAAATAGATGAAAAAAAAATTTTGACAATATTTAAATTTTTGCGGATTAGGCAAGCCGCAAGAGATATCGACCTAATTTGTTTTTTCAAAAAAATATTTATATTTCACAAAAAAGAATATTTTTATTACTAATAAAAATTCTAAAAAAGCGGATTTAAGTCCCCCCCTAAAGTAAACAATATCATTTATAAAATGTGTTTCTATTTCGTTTTAATTATGAATACACTCATACGCGTTGTTTGTTGTTTTTTCTGATTTATTCAGCGCTGACTATTTGTTGAGTGGTTACATTTGCATAAAACGTAATCGACAGATGATGCAAACTGATCCGAATTACGCGTTCTGTATAACATGATGCTGATTTTATTCTACAGTAAATTTTGTTGAATTATTAAATGTGAACAGAATTTTTGTGTATGATTAAATCAAGAAAAAAGTTGATTTTGCAGTTCTCTGGTAAAGAAATAATTTCTTAAACGATATGTTACTTTTATAGCCGATATAAATTATAATTTTTTGTTTATAATTTAACTTTTTGTTTACACTGTACCTATTTTATTTATGTTGCATAAATGTTGGAAAATGAAGATAAAAGCAGAGTAAAAAATATTTTTTTTTTGTTTCGGTAATTGGGTCATTCCATGTCAAAACGCACAGAAAACTGTCATTTTCTGATTTGTCATCTCCGATTTTAATGAAATTCGCCACAAATATTGTATATGGGTAGTGTTTATTTAATCATTAACCTTTCGGTCCCAAACCGTTGCGGTTTTCGAAATATGACGTCATAAAAATTGGCAAAAACGTCAAAATATCGAAAAAGTGTCTATACAAAGTCGCCCGTAACTTCTAAACCATATAACCTAAAATTTTTAAAGGTGAAAACCATGCCTTTTGTATTAAAAGGTTAAATGTCATTTTTATAAGTTTAATCTTCAAAGACCCATTTCTCAAAATCACATTTTTTTAAAGTTCTGAAAAAAGTATATGTTAAAAACTAAGACCACTCTACATTTGTGACAAAATTTCAAGGTGGAGACTGACTTGGTTCCTGAGTTATGAAGGAAAACGTGGTCATAAGCAAATTTTCGTCGACGAGTTCATATGCAAAAGCTTATGCATGGTTTTCACTATGTCATTTTTAATGTCAATTTGTCCAAATTATTGGCAATTGTATGAAAACGGGTTGTCATATGGTGTCATCTGAGTTTGCAGTTAGTTATGCACACGAACTGCCGTATAAAATGACAGACAAGTGAAAACGTCAAATTTCAGTTTGTAAACAGATATGGCAGCATTTTTTATCTAAAATAAAATTGACAACAAGTTGTCAATTTTTTTTTTGTTTGGCGATCGCAAAGATGTTATTTTTTTCTTTTTTGCTGGAAAAACAAATTTCAATGGTATTTTTTCAATAATGAAAGAAATGGTAATGTAATAACACAAAGCGCCGCACTAGCTATAGCCATTTGTTTCTTTTTTTATCATTTTTAAATTTTTTCCACTTTTTATTGAACACAAATTAATATTTTCTAATCAGCTGTTCGCTCGCAAAAAGTTTACACATCACATTTGACCTTTTTAATGAAAACGGCCTGTCACTCAACTCAGTTCGATTTATTGTCAGTTTTTAAGATGTAATGAAAACGCATTTGACACAAAATGACGAGAATTCATTTGAGTCAGTTTTTGTTGTCAGTTCATATGACATAAAGAGAACCAGGCATTACACATAACAACAATATGTATCCTAAACATTGTACACACATACACACTCATAGCATGTACAAGATTTTTCGTATGAAACCGTCAAGATAAATTTGTTTACGATCACGTTTTCTTTTATAACTCAGGAACCAAATGAGTCTTCACCTTGAAATTTTGCCACAAATGTACAGAAGCCTTAAGTTTTAACATATATTTTTTTCAGAATTTTAAAAAAAATTGGATTTTGAGATATGGGTCTTTGAAGATTAAACTTAAAAAAATTACTTTTAACCTTTTGATACAACAAATCTTTTGGGATGCCATTTTGAAGGTAATTTTTTCACCTTTAAAATGGTTCCAATAGAAAAATTTTAGGTTATATAGTTTAGAAGTTATGGGCGACTTTGTATGGACACTTTTTCGATATTTTGAAGTTTTGCCAATTTTCATGACGTCATATTTCGAAAACCGAAAGGGTTTGGGGTCGAAAGGTTAATGTTTGATAAACACTACCCATTTACAATATTTGTGGCGAAGTTCATTCAAATCGGAGATGACAATTCCGAATGCTGTGCGGTTTGACGTGGAATGACCCAATTGACAAAATCAATTTTTTGTAATATTATACTATTAATACAATTGACGATAAAAATATTTTTTTTTCTTATTTTGTTTTAAACAGTAAATAACTATGCAACAATAATACATGAAGGGGAAAAAAGAACAAACAAATTGTTTCTCTATAAAATAAAGAAAAACGATAATTCTTTTTCTTTTTATTCCGTAAATTACAGAAACAAAAAAAAACTGTTTTTGCAATTAAACCGTAATACTGTAATACGGTATATTTTAAAAGTGTTAAAAGTAAAAAAAGTATATATATGTATATAAAAGTATATATACCTAAAAAACTAATGCACCAATAATATACCTTTTTTACCACGTTTTTCAAAAATGCCACCAATAATAGACCTCAGATTTCTTTAGCACGTTTTTTAAAAATGGCTGTCATCTTCCTTCTAATGCTTCATAACATTTGATGTAGGCTCCGTTTAAGATTTCGATGTTGTCCTTTGTTAATTAATTGTTCAATATTTAAGAACAGTTTTTAGATTGTTTATATTTTGTTTAAATTATTGCAATTTTATTTTTTGTTTTATACAAATTGTTTTTTGTTACATATGTCAAAATTTTCGATTTTTGTTGTACCTACGTTAAATATTTCATGTTCTTTTTTGTTTGCAATTGAAATTATAGGCATGTTTTCTTTGTACACTTAAGCTAGCAAGTTATTTCATTTATATGGAGAATTAAGCGAGTTAAGAACTAGTCGCTTAGTACTCGCTTAATTCTCCATATAAATTAAATAACTTGCTAGCTTAAGTGTACAAAGAAAACATGCCTTATATTTAAATCTAAACTTTATTTAATATTATTTTTCCACTTCATCGTTATTTGAACTTAAGTTTGTTTTTATATATAAGAATATCTTTTCAGCTAGAACATTGATATGTCCAGTATCACTTTGTCGCTGACTGCGACAGTCGCTGATTGCGAGGAGCGAATTTAACGGCACCTAGACGTTCCAAAAAATAACAAAGTTGGTTTGTGTATACATATGTACGATGCGATGCGTTGTGTTTATTTCTAAAATTAAAAATAAAAAAATTACAATAATATTTAAAATAATTATATCACCTACTTACCGCAGTGTTTTTTAAATTGTACATTAGGGATTATCGCAAATCATCATATTAACAAAATACAAAAAAAAAAATTAATATAAATTGACAAACATTCTAAATTATTTAAATTAATAAATTTATTATGAGCCATTGAGCGCCATTCCCACCCCCGTGGATCGACCACGATCCACTACATCAAATCAAGGACTGCAAGCTGGGAAACAGGACGCTTAAAAACACCTGTACTCGTTCTAATATCGGCACGACGAAAGACACCATCACTGTCTTTAAACACCTGCTCAACACGACCTCTCCTCCAATCTCTGCGGGAAACAGCAGAATCACAGATGAGAACCAAATCACCAATTGCAATTGGCTTTGTAAATTTACACCATTTAGAACGCCTGGTCAAAGTAGGTAAATATTCGTATATCCATCGATTCAAAAAGTAGTCACGCAATTGACGGGATATGCGCCATTGTTTCCTCAATATAGCTGGCTTGTCTGATATGGCTCCGGCAGGAGTTTGAGAAGTGTTAGCTGCTCCCAGCAAAAATGGTTAGGAGTTAGTGCCTCTTCGTCTTCGTGGCTTAAGGGCAAATGCGTTAACGGGTGTGAATTTACAATATTTTCTGCCTCAATCAAGAAACTTTTCAGAGTGTGTTCTCGTGGACAGGTTTCTTTCAGGGTCACACGTAAATCTCGCTTCACGCATTGGACCATACGCTCTCATGCACCACCTTCAGCTGGGTTATTTGGACGATTGAATTTCCAATTGATATTTCTAGTGGACAACTCATTTTGAATTCAGGCCACATCAAATACTAAGTCGAACTGCTTCGACACCTGGTCAGCACCAATAAAATTTTTACCATTGTCGCTCCTCAACTTTGTAGGTATACCGCGTCGATTTATAAAATTTCGTATAGCAAGAATGCAGGCATCAGTGGAAAGATCAAAAACCACCTCCAAATGAATAGCCCTAAAGTTAAGGCATGTGAATAAAGCAAACCAGGGTTTCTCGTGGCGGCGTCCAATTGTTACTGTAACGGGGCCAAAGTAATTCAAGCCCGTATATGAAAAAGGCCGAACAAAGGGCGTCAATCGGTCATTAGGCAAGGAACCCATAAGTGTTGGAACTGGCAATGTACGACAAAATTTACAAATTAAGCAATTTAAAATACACTTACGTAAAACTCTTCGAAGGCGTGGAATCCAAAACGTTCTTCTAATTTCACATATAGTTGCCTCAAAATTTTGATGTTTCATGTTTTTGTGTACAAACAATTCGGTGACTGGATGAAATGGTGGTAATATTATTGGACGCTTTGTATCGAGTGGTAACCAACCCGCTGCGTCGACACGACCATAGACTCGCAGTAATTAATTTTCATCTATATAGGGTAAAAAATTATACAATTCACTACTTTTTCTAAATTACCCCCATCTTTAATAATTTGTAGTTCGGATCCAAAACTATCATCTTGAGCTTGACGGCAGAGGAATATTTCAGCAGCTTTCAATTCGGCAGCGGTTAAACCATACATATTGTTTGGTCACCAGCGTGGAGTTTTTTACCTGTTTGGTTTTCTCCACAACGTTCTCGCAATGGGTTTTTATAAACACATTTTTTTTACCTTTTTTTTTGATACTTATTTAAAATAATAACACATTTTGTTATTAATTGTTTTTTATAATTGAACTTTTATTAAATTGAATTTTGTTGAATATGAAATAGATTTGGATTTGAATATGTAATTCAGATAACGTAGATTAAAATTATAATGAATTTTACAACTATGTTAATTATTTTTGGTCTACCCTTTATAACTTGCTTAATATGTTAATTGTAACGGCAATTGCTGAAATAGAAGAGAAGAAAGAAAACTGGAATAGGGAGCTTGATGCTCCATATTGCTTAATAAAACGATACAGTTTGATTCCAAAAGCAAAAAAACAAGACGTGTTTTCCTTACCGCAAATTCAACAAATCTGCCCACCATTTTTTATTTATAAAATTTAAATAAAATTCTAAGATTTTGAATTTTATTTATTTTTTCCTTAAAAATTATTAAGGATTTTCATTTTGGCGCCCGAGCAGGGACGTGATTTGTTGAATAGCTTAATTAAATATTTTGAAAAATTAATTTAAAATATTTAAATAAAATTTTGTTTGCTAAATTGTTGCAAACAATTTTTCTTTCCGTGTTTGTTTCTTATCATTGATAGAAACACACAAAGTTGTGCGCGATTAATTCGTAATTTTTCTTGGAAAAATAAAATTGAAAGTCGTTTTATTATTATTTGTGCCTAAATTTCCTGTTGCTGCTTTCCATGCCTCGTCGTTGCTGCTGCCGCAAGTGCCGTCCACAACATAACCAGGAGAGTGATTCGGGTCTATCTGACATAGAGGTAACAGTGTAAAAAGTATTTTGTGTAAACCTAAAATCTGTAAGTTAATCGGATTTTAGAGATAATTCTGTAAATTATTCAGAAGTTATTATTCTTTTTCTCAATTGCGAGTTAAAACACAAAATTATTTTTACACTTCATTTCATTTAAACATAACATATATTTTTTGAACAAAACCCACCCTTAAAAGTGAAACATTTAATATCGTGAGTGATTATTAACACAAAAACAAATATACATACACACGGATCAATATATTTTCTTTTTTACCACGAACACATACCGCTCGTATTAAATTCCGTAACACGTACCGTCGGCATTTTAATTAATTTTAATTATTTTTTTAATTAATTTGATTTTTTTATTTGCACTTTTTTCGCGAGTGTTAATTAATTTAATTTTGCAAAAATTTATTTTCATCGTTTTGTTTTTATCTTTTTCTTCGACACTTTCATATGTACACATTTGTTTGTTATCGGTAACGATAACAACATATGATCATTTCGGTGCTTAACGTGACCAACTTAACCATAAAAGGGGACATTTCATTAATGTACATACATATCGTATGGCAAAATTTATTTTTCTAAATAAATTTTTGTAAGTGTCCACCAGAATTGTGCGTGAAGATTAAATTTAGTAAAAATAAAAATATTTCTTGGATTAATTTTATTAAACTTGGTAAAGTATTTTATATTTTTTTGAAAACGTTACCAAAGGTTGGTTCAAGTGGCTGAACGAACAGTGATCGTGATTCTTAGTAAACAAAATTGTGAACCGAGTAAAAACAAAAATTTTTTGTGGAATTTGACCACAACTTAGGCAAATTTAAACAAGATTAAAGTGCAAATTTATTATTTTTTTAAATTAAAATTCTTAAAATTCATTGCCGGCGAGACATTTAGTATAAAGTTGATCGTAAACGGGCGAGCGAGGTGTTTAATTTAAAAAAAACACTGGTTTTCTTTGAAATTTACCAAAAAAGTGCGTGTCGTGAGTTTTTTTAATTTGATATAAAAATAAGTTGAAATTGTGTGTTGAATCGATTTTTATAATTACCAACAGCTTATTTTTTAAATATATTAGTGAAAAATCGCGAATTTTAAGTCTTTTCTTAAACCCAAACAAATTTCGTCTGAATTTTCAGAATTCAGAGTGGTCATCGTATTAGACGATATTTGAAATTAATTTTTTTTAATTTCATTTAGTTCCATTATTTAACGTTTTCTTTTTTTTTTTTTTAATACGAAATTTTGTTATTCGAGCGCGATATTTCCCCCGAATTATTTTCAAATTAAAATAATTTGGTGAAAGTTTTCCACAATTTAAAGGAAAATTTATTTGAAATCTGCTTTTGCGAAATTTATTGGAATATTATTCTATTATCAATTATACTTTCGATTTTTTTAATTTTTTTTGTGGTTTTCTTTCAATATGGTCGGTAAGAAACACCAAAGCGATCCTGAATCAGAGACATTGTCGAAACTGATTCAGAGAAGAGCCAAAGTGATTGAAAATATTTCGAAGATTCGTAGGTCTATTGTAGATAAAACGATTTCTTTCAATCCCTTTGAGATAGATTGTCGCATGGAAATATTAAAAGACCATATTGCTCAAGCAATGCAGTATCAGTCTGAATTGGACATTTTAGATCCAACAAATGACGACCGATCTGGGCTTGAAGATATGTGTGTGACCACGAAAGCTATGTTAATGAGTCTTCAGGCTAAACATAGAAGACCTAGTATGCCTGAAACATCGTTTAGTATGATGCAAACTCATCATTCTAGGCTTCCAAACATGCGGCTCCCAAAATTCAGTGGAAAATATTCCGAGTATAAAAACTTTATGAGCCTGTTTGAGAATCTGGTCCACAATGATCCGACACTTACAGATATTGAAAAATTCAATCATCTCATATCATGCTTATCCGATGGAGCTTTGGGTACAGTCAAAGCTTTTCAGATTTCTGAAAACAATTACCCCAAAGCCTTAGCCAGTTTAAAAAAGGTTTATGACAATGATTGTCTGATCTTTTTCGATAATATTTCGAAACTTTTCGATCTTCCTGAGATCAATAAACCTTCGGCTTCTGCTTTGCGTAGCATGATTGACACTGTTTCTGCCATATATGATTCACTGTTATCTATAGGTGATGATAAAAAGATAACAAATGCCATTCTTATACATCTAGTGATGTCGAAAGTCGATCCAGTCACTTAATCCAAGTGGGAAGAACAGCTTGACTTCGAAAAGCTCCCATTATGGGCTGACTGTGAGGCCGCCTTAAATAAAAGGTACCAGCACATCTCTGCTGATGAATCGTCTAGTTCAAGACCTAGTTCTTCAAAGAATAGACATGATAATGGGCCTAAGAAAAATACAAAGACAGCACTAGCTTGTTCGAAACCTAGACAATCTGCTGAGAAATGTCTCTTTTGTAGATCTACACAACACAATATCTATAATTGCCCTTCTTTTTCCGCAGTGCCAGTTCTTCAAAGATTTGACTTTATTAAAGCTGTGCCTGCGTGTATAAACTGCCTGAAAAAAGGTCATACTGTAGCAAAATGCAATTCACAAAAGTGTAGAGTCTGCAGTGGCTCTCATCACTCAATGCTACATAGATATAATACTAGTTCTCAAGCCTCAAGTTCTAACCAAAATTCTTCTGTAAATTACTTGTCACAGCAGCCGTCTACTTCTCACGCTTCGGTGAATCTTTCATCATCGGATGAGAATATAATTCTCGTCACAGCGGTCGTGAAAGTGAGGAGTAGTTCCGGAAATTATATTCTGGCTAGGGCTCTTTTAGATTCCGGTTCTCAAACGAATTTGATAACTGAGGAACTTGCACAGAGACTTAGAATTAAGAGAGAAGGAGGCAGATTAAATTTAATTGGCATAGGCGAAACAAATTCTTCTGCTAAATCTAGCATCGAAGTCGGTGTCATGTCGAGGGTTAATTCTACTCAATTCTTTTCCAAGTTTTGGGTATTGAGTTCAATTACGAACTTCCAACCTGATCGCAAGATTTGCACTACCGATTGGAATATTCCGAAGAAAATTGAATTGGCAGACCCTTTCTTTTACAAACCACAGAAAGTTGATTTATTAATCGGTGGTGAACTCTTCTTTGAACTGCTATGCGTTGGACAAATTAAGTCTAACCCCAACCTGCCAGTTCTTCAGAAAACTACTCTTGGCTGGATTGTAGCTGGCAAATGCAACCAGCCAAAGGGCTCACGTTCAAATGTATGCCACATTAGCAATTCTATTGAAAACGAGGATACTGTGGATTCAATTGTTCGAAAATTCTGGGAATCAGAGGAACTGTCTAATGAATCAACAGTCATTTTTAATGAGGAACAACAAAAATGTGAGGATAAGTTCAAAGATTCGGTACGACGTTTATCGTCAGGACGTTTTGAAGTCTCACTTCCTTTCAAATCAGATCCTAATCTTTTAGGATCATCCTTCGATACTGCCAAGAGGCGTTTTCTTGTGCTAGAGCGTAGACTCTCAACCGACAACATTATGAGAGAAATGTATCACGATTTTATGAAAGCGTATGTCGACTTAGGTCATATGTCCATTACGGACAATCAAATACCGAGCTCTCCTCATTATTTTATTCCGCATCAGTGCGTTTTGCGTCCTCAAAGCACTACTACCAAACTTCGTGTAGTTTTTGATGCCTCGAGTCGAACTTCTTCGAGAACTTCACTTAACGATTTGTTAATGGTTGGCCCTACGGTGCAAGAAGAATTATATTCGACGCTAATCCGTTTTCGATTCCATAAATTCGTTATCACTGCCGACATTGAAAAAATGTATCGTCAAGTCTTAGTTGGCGAGAACGATAGAAATTTTCAACTAATCCTTTGGAGACAAAATCCATCTGATTTGCTACAAGTGTTTCGCTTGAACACTGTTATTTACGGTACGTCTTCCGCACCATTTTTAGCAATCAGATGTCTTATTCATCTAAGCGATTTATACAAAGAGACTTTGCCCATAGCGTCAAAAGTTATTCGCAGTGATTTTTATGTTGACGATCTGTTAACTGGCGCCGATAGTTTTCAAGAACTGTTAACTATTCGAGACGAGGTGACTCAAATACTGAGTTCAGCTGGATTTAATTTAACCAAATGGTTTTCCAATCACCCCGATTTTAACCTCACTAATTGTAAAGAAAAACTGTTACATAGTGATTCCGATACGGCCAAAGCTTTAGGCATACACTGGGTTCCGAAGAATGATTCATTTAAGTTTCATTTGGAAGATAATTTTCATGATCTAAAAGCAACAAAAAGAAACATTTTGTCGGTTTCGTCTCGGTTGTTTGATCCTCTCGGACTCTTATGCCCAATCATAACAAAATCCAAAATGTTGCTACAAGAACTTTGGATTCAGAAACTTGACTGGGATGAATCGATCCCCATGCGATTAAATACTGCGTGGGAGAATTTCAAAATAAATTTGTCGAAAATTGATTCAATTGAAATCCCAAGATTCGTTCACACAACTTCTTCAGCAAAAGTTCAGATTCATGGCTTTTCTGATGCTTCTCTTCGGGCTTATGGTTGCTGCATTTATATAAGGAGTATTGACTCAAATGAAGTTTTTTGTAGGCTTCTTACAGCCAAATCAAAAGTCGCTCCAATCAAGACAAAATCTCTTCCGAGACTTGAGTTGTGTGCAGCACACCTATTGGCTAAATTGTGGATTCGAATTAAAAACATGATGAGCTTTGAAATCGAGAGTGTACATTTCTGGACAGATTCAGAAATCACTTTACATTGGATTAAAACTCATCCATCCACTCTCGCAACTTTTGTATCCAACCGAGTTGCTGAAATACAAGAATACTCAGACCGTGTTTCTTGGCGCCACGTGCCCACGAAACAAAATCCGGCTGACATTGTATCTAGAGGATCTGATGTTGATGATCTAAAAGACTCAATTTGGTTTGTTGGTCCTTCGTTTCTTCTCCTCGATAGCTCAAACTCGCCTGTTAACCATCATTTCGTGTTAACAGAGAATCAAGTGTCTTTAGAGAAAAGAAAATCCAATGTTCTCCTTACAGTAGAGAGTTCTCCGGAATTACAGAATTCTCCGGAAGAAAATCACATGAATATATTCTTGAAATTGATAGACGATCATTCGTCTTACAAAAAGTCATTGAGGATCATGTGCTACGTGCTAAGATTCATTGACTTTTGTAGAAAACGTAAAATCATGAAAACTGTATGGCCTACTGTAAAGGAGATGAACTGGGCCTTTTATAGGTTTGTGGAAATAGTCCAGAGAGAAAAGTTCTCCGAGGAGATTGCTAAATTACAGAAATCTCAGGTGTTGCCTTCGAATATTCAACGTTTAACACCATTTATCCACAAGTTCACTGAAAATACGCGAAATTTTTCACTTATTAGGGTAGGTGGGAGGTTGCTTAATGCACCATTACCGTATAATACGAAATTCCCACTTCTATTACCAAGAAAAACTCTCTTTGTGAGACGATATTTGCGCGATTTGCACCTCAATAATTGTCATGCTGGTACAAAAGCATTGATAGCCCTTTTACGGGAGAATATTTGGCTTATAAATGCCAGAGAAGAGTGTGGCAAAATAGTGCGTAAATGTGTTCATTGTTTCCGCTATAAACCAAAATTGATGACCCAAATAATGGGAAATTTACCCACTGACAGAGTGAGAGCGCTACGTCCATTTTTAATTTCCGGCGTAGACTTTTGTGGTCCCGTGAATATTTCATTACGAATTCGTGGTAGACCTCCTATCAAAATGTATATAGCGGTTTTTGTATGTTTCACTTCGAAGGCTGTTCACTTAGAATTAGTTTCCAATTTATCCTCCGACGCATTTATCCTTTCTTTAAAAAGGTTCGCTGCCAGGAGAGGACTCCCCCAGAAAATATATTGCGACAATGCCACCAACTTCGTGGGAGCCAGCCGAACGCTCAAAGAGCTATACGAGGCGTTCGAGAAGAACAAAGAGGACGTCGTATCGTACGCAGTATCGTGCAGGGTAGAATTCAACTTCATACCTCCCAGAGCTCCTCACTTCGGAGGACTGTGGGAAGCAGCCGTGAAGCAGGCGAAACACCTACTTCTGCGAACCGTGGGCAATGCGGCGCTCACCCAAGAGGAAATGGCAACAATGCTCGCAGAGGCGGTGCTCAACAGTCGCCCAATCGCACCGCTGTCTCCGGACCCCAACGACGGGGATGCGTTAACTCCGGCGCATCTGCTCATAGGCGGGGGTCTGCGTTCGCTGCCGCCAGAATCCGTCGAAGACATCAGAGGCAACAAGATAACCTACTTGAAGCGATGGCGGATGCTCTGCGCTCTCAAGCAGATGTTCTGGCGGGCCTGGTCGAAAGACTACGTCCTGGGGTTGCAAGGCAAGGCCAGGTGGTACACCGAAGAGCCGAACCTTCTGGTCAACCAGCTAGTGGTGGTCCAAGAGGACAATCTCCCGCCCCAAGAGTGGCTGACCGGCAGAGTCGTCCGCGTAATAGAAGGCCAAGACGGCAAGGTCAGAGTGGCGGAGGTAAGGACGGCAAGAGGCGTTTATAAACGGCCGATATCCAAGCTCGCACCACTACCAGCAATTTGAAGACCTACGGTCCTTCAATGGGGCCGGAATGTTTGGTCACCAGCGTGGAGTTTTTTACCTGTTTGGTTTTCTCCACAACGTTCTCGCAATAAGTTTTTATAAACACATTTTTTTACCTTTTTTTTGATACTTATTTAAAATAATAACACATTTTGTTATTAATTGTTTTTTATAATTGAACTTTTATAAAATTGAATTTTGTTGAATATGAAATAGATTTGGATTTGAATATGTAATTCAGATAACGTAGATTAACATAATAATGAATTTTACAACTATGTTAATTATTTTTGGTCTACCCTTTATAACTTGCTTAATATGTTAATTGTAACGGCAATTGCTGAAATAGAAGAGAAGAAAGAAAACTGGAATAGGGAGCTTGATGCTCCATATTGCTTAATAAAACGATACAGTTTGATTCCGAAAGCAAAAAAAACAAGACGTGTTTTCCTTACCGCAAATTCAACAAATCTGCCCACCATTTTTTATTTATAAAATTTAAATAAAATTCTAAGATTTTGAATTTTATTTATTTTTTCCTTAAAAATTATTAAGGATTTTCACATATCATGAGGACTGGATCTATTTAGGCAACGATTAATGAAACGTAACACCTATGCCATCGAACGTTTTAGCTTCAGAAATGATGAAAATCTTCCAAATTCAAAAATAGCAGGCGTACAGACCAATAAGCAAATTTTAGACGAAGTTCTTCTTCATTAGAGCTATTTGTAGTTACGGAATTAGAAAACTGGGTCCACTAAACCACCGAGAATCATTAGAAAAATCAACCTGGCTTTTCATTCTTGTAGTTTCATCGGCAACATTAAGTTTCGTTGGCAGCCATCCCCAATCTGCTGGGCTGGTGGAATCTAGAATCTCAGTAATGCTATGGGCAACAAAGGGTTTATATCTTCGACTTTTAGAACCAATCCAACTAATGACTGTTGTAGAATCACTCCAGCAAATAGTACGAGATACCTTGAGGCAATGTTCTTTCAAAATAGTAGACATCAAACGAACTCCCAAAACAGCAGCTTGCAATTCAAGACGTGGTATAGTCATGGATTTCAATGGATCACATTTTGTGTTGGCAGAAACAAAAGACACGTTTATTTTACCATCAGCACTTATTGACCTCCAGTATGACACGGCACCAAAGGCGTCTTCGCTGGCGTCGACAAAAATATGTAGTTCCATCCAATGAGGAAATCCATTTCCAAAGTAATACCGTGATACGTTTACATCAACAACATTTTTAAGTTCTTGGCGCCAACTATTCCATATGTCGCTTAAATTACTAGGTAACAATTCATCCCAACGTATATCGTGTCGCCATACTTTACGCATCAATAGCTTGGACGTTACCATAAAATTGCTCAGAAAACCAATGGGATCAAAGATCGACATTACCACACTTAAACCGTGTACCTTCTAAAACAGCAGCCTTCACTTTATGGAATTTCAAATTATACCTGAAAGCATCATCTTTTGGCTGCCAATACATTCCAAGAACCTTTTCTGATTGTAGCTCCATGACATCACTGGCTTATCCACAATACCTTTAAGAGCCTCGACCACTTCTACAGAATTAGATGAAAACTTGCGCAATTCGAAACCAGCTGATTTATGTATGTCCCGAACTTGCTTGGCAACTTCAGTGGCCCTTGAGGACGTTGGAAAGCTGTACACAAAATCGTCCACATAATGATGATCAACTATAGACTTTACAGCACGAGGATATTCTTCACGGTAGGACAATGCATTCGTTACTTTAACGTAATGTGCCACACAAGGAGAACAAGCAGCGCCAAATGTCATTACCAGCATTTCATAAACATCTGGAGTCTTATTTAAATCATCGCGCCATAGAAATCTTTGGGAACATCTGTCTTCAGGAGCTACTAGTATCTGGTGAAACATTTCTTTAATGTCCCCACACACTGCCACAGCACCAACACGAAAATTAAACAAAACAGCTTGCAACGGCTTATACTGTTGAGGGCCTTTAAGCAAATTTAAATTTAATGAAACTACTTCAACAGATGCGGCAGCATCAAACACCAAACGAATTTTCCCAGGCTTGTTTTGATTGACCACTGCAAAATGTGGAAGGTACCATGTTCTAGGGTAAACATCAGCAGCTTTGATGGACGACAATTTACGCACATACCTTTTTGAAAAATAATCATTTATAATGGCTTTATAGGCGAAGCCAAAATCTGGATTCCTATTCATCTTTCTTTCGATACCAAAAAGTCTGTTGAGAGCCATGGAGTAGCTATCTGGCAACACCACACATTCACTTCGCCATAGGAGCCGAGTTTGGAATCTTCCATCAATTTTTTTGACAGCCTTCAAAATTTCTCGAGCGCGCAGATCATCTTTGGCAAAATTTTCAGTTTCAAAATAATTTGCCACCAAGTAATAGAAATTCTTCTCTGGCTGAACTGAAAGTACACATAATTGTGAATCGGATGGCCTACCTTTCATCTGACCAAAGACGACCAAGCCTAACGGGGTGTTAGCTGCAAATGGACAATTTTCCTCCAATGGCACGATTTCATCTGGCAGACCTAGATGGCAATGGTCCAAACCAATCAACACTTTAGGAACCACATCATCATATGATTTTATCGGCAAACCACGATGAGCACTCAAATCCATATTAAAACTTTGAGCCGGCAATTTCAAATTGGAAACTCCGTACACTCTGCGCAAGGCGTATTTTCTTTGCTTACCAATTCCTGTGATGCCTTTCCAGCATACCAATGAAGATTCAATTTGCTTTATTGTTCCTGAAGACCAAGCTGCTTCACCAAGGAACTATCCATCATTGTAACCGATGAACCTTCATCTAGCAAAGCATATGTTTCAATTCGGCTATTAGGCCCATAAAGTACAACTGGCACAACACGAAATAATAGAACACCTTTATTAGCACTAGCAGACATACAGCTAAGAACTGCCTCATTCCTATTTGTTGAACCGCTTGGAACAGCTGACTCTGAATCACTTAATTTGTATTCACCACTATTTATTTTAACATCATGTAATAATTTGTTATGTTTTCTTAGGCAACCATTCACTGGACACTGCTTACGACGATGGCAGGTTCTACTTGAATGCCTATAATTGAGACAAGAAAAACATAACCTTAATTTTTGTAACTTCAGTCCACCGGTCAGGCACACTCATTGAACTAAATTTTTTACACTCATATATTTTATGATTTAGCTGGCAAATTGGGCATTCATGTTGTTTTCGTTGTTCCTCCGCAGCATGGAGGACAACTTTTCTTTTCGGTTCACTATTTTGTTTATTTACACTGGCACTTTGAACTATTCTTACCAAATCAGCGACACCCTTAAGCCAGTTGTTAAAGTCCAAAATTGTTGAATAAGGCTTAATTTTTGATGCATAAAGAGCCCACTCCATCCGTTTACTCATAGGAATTTTACCAACTAATTCTGCCATTAAAGTTGGATTCGCCAAATGCTGTTGTCCGTTGTCAGTTACTAAAAAGGCGGCAAGATTCTGCACCATTACAGCAAATAGTATAAGTTTATCCTTTACCGGTTGTAGCTGGCAGCGAATTAGAATTTCTGGGCGACCATATTGGGATTTTAATTGTTCCATAACCGTATTCACATTATCTGGATGAATTAGCAATGATTTTACGCTATCTCGTGCCTCACCGTTTAAAGCTTTTTGTAACCTCAAACAATTTTCAAAATTATTGTATTGGTACATAAAAGTTGACTGTTCAAAGGCCGTTGAAAACATGGGCCAATCTTCAGGAGTGCCACCAAAACTAGGCAAATCATAATTTTTTTTGTGCATTAGTATTAAACCACCATTTTGAAACAGGTTTTGTACATTTGTTTGATAATGGCGGTTGCCTACCATAAAAACCGTAAAAATTATTGGCGTCAGCATAGCTCGCGGTAGAAAATGGCGTCTGATTTTGGCGTTCAGCAAGAATGGCATTCACAGCGGCAGAATTGGCGTTGGCAGCGACAGAATTTGCGTTTACAACAGAATTGGCGTTGACGGCGGCAGAATTAGCAGCTGAATTATTTTCACCCTCACTGTTACCTGTTGCAGGCGGCGAAACATTTGATGGCTGCGGCAGAACCACAGATGAATTTGAAGCAGCAGAGGAATTCACAGCGACACTTAATGCTGCTTGGGCATATAACAACTGGTACTGAAGTTCATTTATTTGTCGTTACAGCTGATCCAATTATGTACCAGTACCAGTAGTCGACTTCGACAAACCATGAATATTTTTTCTTTTTGTAGGTTAGGGTTCATATTTTGATTACCGGAAGCAGTGGTGGTGGTTATGGCATGAATTGTTCCGGCAGCAGTGATGGTGGATATGGCAGAATTTGTCATGGAACTGGCTGACACTCCGGCAGAGGGAGTAGTGTTTTTTCTTAAATTTGTTCCAATGGCAGTAGAACCGGCAGGCAAAGAAGGCGCTCCAGCGACAAGGGGAGTATTTTGTTTCGACAAAGTTGTTCCGACAGGCATGGAACCACTTGGTTGTACGATTGTTTGATTACGTGGACTTCTTCTTACGGGTGATCGTTCCATTATAAGCCACACATAAACTCAAAAAGTTGCACTTGGAACACAAATTTTTCGCACCACAAAAACTGCGAAATAAAGAAATTGTCGCTGACTGTTATGGTCGTTTGCGAGGAGCGAATTTAACGACACCTAGATGTTCCGAAAAATAACAAAGTTGGTTTATTTCTAAATTTAAAAATAAAAAAGTTACAATAATATTTAAAATAATTATATCACCTACTTACCGCAGTGTTTTTCCTCACAAACTAGATTAAATAACAATAACAAAGGGAAAGAACCAAAATATTCTAATGTATAACACATAAGAACTAATCATAACAAAAAAACTTGACGAATATTAAAAACCACTGCAGTAAGATCAACATTTAAGAAGAATATGCAAATATACTAAATATGACAATAACAAAAACATAGGGCAAAACGTTACTTTAAATTGTACACAAGGGATTATTGAAAATCATCATATTAACAAAATACAAAAAAAAAAAAATTAATATAAATTGACAAACATTCTAAATTATTTAAATTAATAAATTTATTATGAACCATTGAGGGACACACTTTTATTAAAAACTTTCATTAGGATACCCGGGCATCCTACCGACTGCGCCAATTATTTTGATACTTAAAATTTATTGTTTAATATTTATTTAGGAATTTATTTTATTATCGATGTCAAATTTAATAATTCTCTGCTCGATACAAATACTAATAAGTTGATTTATAGTTTAAAACAAATATTATAAAGACAAAGTTCTGTATACAGAATTTATAAAACAACATAGAAAAACAAAGCATGATTAAAAAATAAAAATACCAAACACTTAAATATTGTTCTAAACAATACACAATTATAAAATTATGGGTATACAATATATAATGTCGGACCATATACATAACTTATATACTCGTATATTAGTTTATCATTCCGTTGGTAACATGTCTGTCTGTCTGTCTATCTGTGTGCCTGTATGTCTGTTGAAATGGCGATCACGACGCGAATGAGGCGCTCATTTTTATCTTGATCAACGGACATCCTCCCAAGCAGCTTGGTTTTGAAAATGAGCAAAATCGGTCCAGCGGTCAAAAAGCTATAATGTATTCTAGTACAATTTCATAGTAGCGACTAGTACATAATATATTTTATCATATTTTTTCACCAGTCGCTTTGAAGTGAATAATATTTTGTACTCACCTTAAATACTTTTCACCTCAAAAAAATTTTTTCACCTCTAAAATTTTTTTTCACAACAAAAAGTTTTTTCACCTCAAAATAATTTTTTCACCTTAAAATCTTTTTCCGAAACACAATATGTTTTACCAACCAAAAAAGTTTTTCCCCTCCATAATTTTACTTCCAAATTTTTTTACTTTATTTGTATGAAATTGGTGGAGGGTATTCAAAGATTCGGCACAGCCGAACTTAAGCCGTTTTTTTCTTTTTCACAAGAATTTTCTTGGCGGAAAACAGCTGTTGTAAGTGTTGTTAAATTTGATAAAAACAACTTCAGCTATTTTTAATTTTAAAGCAGGCTTTAACGATTAAAGTATACCTTTTATTGTCTAAAGTAGGCCTAAAGTATACTTTTAAGAAAAGTATACTTTAGAATTCCTAAATTATACTTTATTTTGACTGATTACGCGCCATAATTTTTTGTAAAGTTAACAAGCTTTCACAAAAGCCATACGCCGTCTTCATTAAGGGCATAGTGAGGTTCACTGAAAATTAGTGTATTTGTTCGGACGTTTCGTGTCGGGCGTTTCACACTCAATAAAAGCCATATTTTTTTATGTATATAAATTTATTCTAAATACATAATGTGATAATTTTAACCTAATATTTTTTATTAACATATTTTTTCTGTACTTAGAAGCCGTAGTTTCAAATGCTTTTATAAAGATTATTTCTTTTACATATTTTAAATGGTGTTAATATTTAAGGTTTGGAGTACTTTTAACTCTTTTCCAGATTTTACTAATAGATACAATTTTATCATCAATGAAATATAAATTATTTGTATCGCAGAAATATTTTTTTAGCACGGTCATAAAATTCGTAAGCATTACTTAAACTATGTTTTCATTTTACTACTGCGCCAAAGCCATAAACTGCACCTTTACCATGCGAAGTGCCAAAAAAAAAATACGCTTTACATATGAATGTGATTGGATTTCAAAAATTAGATCATTAACTGACTTCCTTAAGTAGCTCAAAATCATCTGCTTGTAAACAGCGGGGCAGAATAAAATTACAAAATTCTGTTTGTAATATTGAAGATCGTCCATAAACAGAATAAAATTACAAAATTCTGTTTGTAATATTGAACATCGTCCATAGAATATTTTTGTAGATACAAAAAAAATATTTTTTAAAAAGGCACCAACAATGGAATTTGTAAATACAAAAAACCTTTTTGTTATATTTTTTGTAACTTCAACTCACAGCTGTTACATTTATTCGTCATGCGCATTTCATTTAAATCATTGCAAAAAACGCTTTCGAGAAAAGTATTAAAAGTGGTCGGAAATGATCATAGCCTCTACTAAAAAAAATGGCACAATATCTTTCCTGGGCCTATGGGCACAGTTTCCTTACGACCTGGCGATTGCACGGAAATGTCGTCTCGAATTAAAAACACTGTGCGATGAATTGGCCATATGTGCTTCTGCTTTGTATTTATTACAAAGAACGTCAATAACTTTGCGCCTTTTCAAACTGTCCAATGGCAAAGCTAGTTCTGCTTTTCGTAAAGCTTTACCAAAAGTTTGCTTACAGAAATTTTTTTTCTCGAAAAAACTTTAACCGCTTATTGTTCTTTACTCTTATAGTATGTTCACATTATGTGATTTTGAATGTGATTTTACAATATCATCTCAAATCATCCCCGTTCACATTAGAAATTATAGTGATTTCTTTTGAAATGTTTTTCAAACAGCTGATACAAGCGAACATCTCAAATTTAATATCACTGTTCACATTACAAATTATAGCGATTTCCAGGGAAACCAAAAATATACTCTAAAAACACATTTTATGCGCTTAAAAAATGCCCTTAAAACACAAAATATGCTCTAAAAAACTTAAATCTTAAAAAATCATACACTAATTTTTTAGTACATAATATTCAATATTTTATTAAAAAAAATAACAAAAACTCAAAGAAAATAACAAAGTAAAAGAGGTATAAACTTTAACATAAAGTTTAAATTTTAAATAAAATAAATTAAAAATTCAGTGCAAACAATTAAAATTTCTGTTATGAAGAATAATTTTTAATTTTATTCACCCTTATTCTAGTTGTCGTTATCAATGTCGTCGTCGTTTTTGAGTCAACATCACTTTGATTCGACGTCGACATCACTTCGACACCAAATTTGTATTCCATAACAGTGTTGAAACGACGTCGACAGTTTATCGATTTAAACAAAAACACATCTCTAAAAATTGAGTCGGCAGATTTATTTTGTTTATTATTTTTGCGAAAGAAATGTTTTTTATGTGTAATTTAAATTCTGATTCGAGTGATGAAGAAAATAAAGAAAATCTAGTATTGGAAAGAAGACTACTCAGACAGAAATCCAATATCTTAACCTGCCGGATAACAAGTAAGTAGCAAAAGCAAAGTATGTTACTTTAAAGAATGTTAATCTTCTAATTTTTTTAAAAGGTTTGAATGTTACTTTCGGCTGAATAAAACAGCCATCAAAGATGTGCTGGAAACAGTAGCACCTAATTTGAAAACCGGAATCAAATCCACATTTATTTCCAAAACAATAAAGTAGGCAGCTACATTAAGATTTTTAGCCCAGGGGTCGTACCAGCTCAGTGTTGGAAACGACTTTAACTTGGGACTGTCGCAGCCAATCGTTTCTAAAATTCTTTCTGAAACCCTTGATGCCCTGGAAATGACAGTTTGCCCAAAATGGATAAAATTTGAAATGACAGATGCTGAAAAATATGAAGCAAAATTAAAATTTTTTGAAAAAACGTCAAAATTATCGCCCCAAATAAAGAAGACCAGCATCTGTACTTCAACCGTAAAGGATTTTTTAGTTTAAATGCTATGATAGTACGTATGTTATATATTTCACTGTATTTTATAATCATAGATTTTTGATTTTAAAATAGATTTGTGATCATAAAATGAGGATACGGTTTTTAGATGCCCGATATGCAGGTTCAGCTCATGATTCATTAATCTGGAACGTTAGCCATGCAAAGTGTGTTAAAGGAACGATATACTGCTGGTGATCGTAATTCATGGCTTTTAGCTAACCAATTCAATATTTATTTAAATATCATTTAGCAACATAACTTTTTTAGCAGGTGATGCAGGCTATCAACATAAGCCATATTTGATGACCCCATATCGCTCTACTGCTGAAGGAAGTGCTGAGGCTATTTTTAACACAAAGCATGCTAAAGCGAGAAATATAGTGGAAAGAACAATTGGTGTATTAAAAAACCGATTTCGCTGTCTTCTTGGAGCACGTCAATTTCATTAAAAGCCTAAAAAAGCGACAAAAATTGTTAATGTTTGCGCTGCACTGCACAATATATGCATTGAATACGGCTTAGATAATACATATGAGGATGCAAGCAGTGCAGAAAATATAGAACCTGATGTTGAAGTACATGACGCAGATATTACGCAACGTACTTAGGCTTCTGAAATTAGAGATCAAATAAAACAAAGTTTTCTCTAATTTAATTCAGTTTTTCATAAATCCAAGTGTTACTAAATTATATTAAAATAAATTAAAATCTAAGAAATTTAATTCTAAGGCACAAAACAAAAAAAAAATAGAATTTGTTAAAATTATTCCGTGAGTTTTTTGTTCAGGAGTTGAAGATCCTTTTCCTTTATTAATAGTTCAATTCTTTTTATTTGCATGTCGCTTTCATGGACTTCTTCCTCTCTTTTACTTCTTTCTTTATCCATCTGATTTCTTTCTTATAATAATTTTAACTTTTATTCTTCTACAACCAGCAATTGTTTTTGTCGCTTCTCTAAATCTCTAATGCTACGTTTGATTCACGATAATGAATTTGATAATTTCGTCAATAGTTTTGCCTGCGAATCGCTATGCTTTTGCAGCAGCTCTTCTTGAAGTTCGCTCCTCAATCATTTTTTAGGCGTTCTACAATTTTTTGACGAAATAGATCGTTCTTTTTGCAGAAGAGTGCTTTCAGGCGGACTTTCATGTAATTCCTGGTCACATGGCGAATTTATTATAGAAGATTCCGTATTTTCTGGCATTTCCTCTTCAATATTCAAAGCATGCTCTTCCTCTGGCACATCACATTCGTTTCCCTGATTTTCACATTGAACTCCCTGAACGGTGTCCTCAGGGTTGAGCTGTTTCTGAAACTGTAGCAGATTTGCCACAGCGTCCTCCAGCGGGCTCAATATAAATTGGTTAAATCTTCCGCCACCTGTAGCATCACGCTCGGCTTTGTTGGCCACCATTTTCTTTTTAACTTTAAATTTTAAGTCACGCCAAACCTATAAATAAATTTTGTTACATTTTTATAATGCATTTTATATGATCATGCTTTCTTTACATTTTGCCATCCATTACCCGTTCTTCTCGGTGGGCCAAGTGTATTTAATAAATTTGATATTCCTTCCCATTGCTCTTTAAAATTACTTGGAACAGTGCCTCTGCGAAATCCTATTGCAAGCGACGTATTTTTATCCAACTCTTATATGAGTTTTTGAAATTGATTTGCGTTCGTTACCTTTATTTTTTCAATTTTTTCCGTTTTTTTTCAGTCATTACTTTTCCTCAAGTCGTTACTAAAAATTGTGTCGACAAAATCAGAGTCGTTTCAAGACAATATCGTCGTCACATTTTCTTACAGAGTACCAAATACTTGTCGACAGTTATCAATTATTTTCGATAACGACAACGGGAATACCAATTTCAAAAAAAACCCAAGACGACATTGTCTTGTGTCGACGACGACAACTAGAATAAGGGTGAATATTTTAATTATAAAATAATAATAATAAATGTTTTGCTTCATATTATTTTCTTTACTACGTATCAATTTGTTCACATTTAAAGCAGTGATCCCCACACACATACATTCACATTTATGTTTGTGTTGGTTGTTTGTTTGTTTTTGAGCGTAATTTATTTTTTTCTCACTTTACCAGGGCTGCCAAGACATATTTGTCGCTGTTCCCGAACAAATTCGAAAAAATCTACACAAATCCCCATTTTATTTTGTACTCAAACAAACAGTAAATGTAAAATGAAAATTTAATGAAAGCTTGGAAAGTTCTCTATAAAATTGTATTATTACAAAAATAAACAAAACAAAAAACTGTTCTGTAAACCATATTAGAGTAAATTTCTCCGATGTATTGATGTATTTCAAATCGTATATAATAAATTAATTTCAGATATGATATTTTAAGTCTTAAAAAAATATAAAACGCTGAAACTAAACTAGTTTTCAAAGGAATTCAAACAAAAGCTCTTAATATATGAGTATATATAATTCACAATTATAAAAAGGACAAGTTTTAAAACAAAAAAATAAATAAATGCGTTGGCATAATAAGCACTCAGCTTTACCGAAGTAATTTTCGGCAAATAAAAAAGCATTCTCCCATTCTACATTTTCAGCGACTACACAACCTGGTCATAAAAATAATATAAGAAAAAAATGGCAGCCCTGAATAAAAGCAGCAAGCGACTACAAAACCTGCGCACATGAAAGCTCGACTGAGACTAAATGTTTTTATTTAATAAATATACAAATTATCTTCTCATGCTCCAGGGATGCGAAATGAGAATTTCAATTTCGTACAAAAGTGATTATCAAATTGTACTTTTTTGACCTCAATTGTACCATTTTTTTAGTATTAAAAAAATAAGACTCCAATTATAGAATTTTTGTTAATATTTTTATTTTTAATAAACATAACAAAAAAACTGTACAGAAAATTCAGTTGTACATTAAAAGAATTTAATAAAAATATGTAAAATAAGGTACAAAAATCCATGAGATCAATATCATATTTAAGTAGATAACAAACTATTTGTTATTTTAAAATTATAGCAACAAGAGTTCGATGAATGTAATAAATCTTTCATTAGGCTAAAAACTGTTGACAATTTATATGATGCAATTGATTGCGTGCAATTTTCTTAATTCCCTTTTCAAAGTTGCTTCCATAGTTATGTCTTTTTATACGGTGACTTTAATTGCACGAAACTTGAATGTGGATGAAGCAACAAAATAAGAAAACATATGAGTGTGAGAGATAACAGGAACATGCACAAAAAACGAAAAATGTGCCTTTATTGTTACCCCTTCCCAACCCCGTTCGACAACAATCAAAAATTGCACTCAATAATTATATGCAACAAAGTCGCCGTATAAATTAGCTCTAATATAAAAGATATTCACAAAGATGTGACAGCGAAAATAAGTTGCCAAGCAAAAAAAAAAATAACGATAAACTGGGAAAATTTGTAAATTGTACCAAATAAACCATCGTACTTTTAAGACCCAAATTGTACCAAAAATGGTACAACTGTACCAACTTTCGCATCCCTGTCATGCTCTCTTCATTTGTGTGAGAGCATTCGCACATGTGCAGTGTTTTGGGGTTAGAGTGTTTACTTCATCATTGCAATTACAGAATTGAATTCAAATTAAAAGATATCATAGAGGAAGAATAGTATAGAGGATGCAACGCCGTCAGCAGCCAAATAAAATTTTATACAGAATACAAAGGTTCGGAAACTTTGAGAAAACAGGGGAAAATTGAGCAAATTTCCCTGATTTCTGCAAAAATTTGAGTAAATTTCCCTGTTTTTAAACCTTTTTTCCAAATCCAATTGGGAAAGCTGCTAAAAACTAATTGGATTTGCAAAGAAATTCAATTGGAATCGCAAAAAATCCAATTTAAAAAGATGCTGAACCTTTGAAATCTGCACATACAAAACTATGAGAACGTTTTTTACGACGTGAGAGAAATCTCATGGTGTGAAGATATAAATTGGGTCTCAGAAGCTTCGAATTTTGTTTCGAAAATAACGATTTATATCCGGAAATAATCAATTTCTTATTTCAAAAATAATCAATTGCTTTTCAAATTTTTTTTATAAAAGTTGTATTTTCTAAAATTTAAATTGCAACTTCAAAAAATTTTTAGTTTTGAAAATGGAATCAATTTTGAAATACAAATGTATAGTTTCTGAAATATGCTAGAAGAAGTTGTAAATCTCAAATACAATTGATAAAGAGTCCTAATTGCCATCACTGGTGATACTTTTGGAAAAAAAGGACTTTAAAAAAAAACTTTCAAAATACATGTATTTTTTTAAAAAAGTACTCTTTCGGCGAATTGCAAAGGCAGTAAAACTCTGATTACATCTATTGAAAAATATTTGAAATAAAGATCAGCAAAAGCAATTGGAATTAAAAAAAAAATTAATTGTTATAAAATTTAATTTTTTAACGTTTTTCCTTTTTTTGGAATTTAAAATCCCATTAGTTACAATTCAGAATTTTGAACGGAAATTTAAACATTTATATTAATTTAAGTTTTTAATTAAAATTACAATGTAATGGCTTAGGTTGTCGAAAAACTTGTTTCCACCTGTTAAGATATGATAGGAGCAAATTTAAAAGGTAATATTTCTCCTACACTGTATATTAAAGACGTATTTTTTGTAGAAACACAAATATTTTTAATAACTCCAAAGCCATTAATTTAATCTATAACTTGCTTAAGCTGGATACTATCAATTTCAATAGATAAAGCGTGTTCACTGTTTAAAGCTTCAATTATTTCTTAAATTTTTTCATAACTATTTCCATAATAGTTAACTGCCTCAAGCCAAGTTCTTCATCGAGTTATAATTGGCTTGGGAGGCAATGCTAAATCCGAATGAATTTCTCTAAAAACATCAATTCTACATGGAGCTTTTAAATACACCTCTTTTAGGTTTGAAATTACAGAATTTACGCTTTCATATTAATCTTCTATGCGCTCACACACTCGATGAAGGTCATGGACCTCACATATTATACGGGTTATCTCATGTAGAGAGCAGCACCCGTCAAAAAAATAAAATAAAATTTTTATTTATACTACCTCCCATGATTTTAATAAAGTTGTCAAAAAGTCTAGTCATTGTGGAATGATTTGTTTTTTCTAGCACTGCGGCATTTAAAAAACATTTTTTGCTTGCAATTTCTTCATCATGGCTTAGAATATCGATGATTATGTTTGCGGCGTTTCTTCCTATTTCATTAGAAGTTTCATCAATTGAAATCCACAGATACTTATTTTTAGCGCATTGAATTATTTTTTCAATGCACAGATTTTTGTACATATTTTTAACATATTTAGTCCGAAGTGTTTTTTCTAATAGAACTTTAAATACAGTAAATTCTACAAGCAATGCTCGTAAGTTTTCATTACGAACTTTAAACAAACGAATGTTTGCTCCAACAAACGCAGTGCGCAATTTCTCCTGAAATTGGGAACCTTCTGAAACTTTTGTAGATTCAGCAAGAAATAGTTGAGAAATAAAAGGAAAGTATATTATATTTCACTACATCTATTAAAAGAAGAAACAAAAAATGTGTTGTTTTTTGTCCATTGGACTTTTTTTAAGGTCGCTTTGTGTTCCAGTTTGCAACCAGTATCCACCTGCCACCATTTTGATAACTTCTAGCCAAGGCACTTTGATTTTTTACTTTCTTTTAATAGATAATGTTTTGTCTGTTATAGATTTCTTGAAAACAGTACAGAAAAGACCTGTCCCATCTGATCTAAAGTCCGGAAAATCCTTAACAATTTTTCTTAATTTTGATTGTCTGGGATGTCTTAGGTTTTGACATTTTCTTAAAAGATAAAATTTGGTATCAAAATTATAAAATTGTTTGTATTTTAAAATTTGTACTTACAAATGATATTTTTTTTTTATTAAAAGGTCAAAAAAAAATATTATCACTTGAATTATTACACCTTTGTTTGTTTTGGCTTTAACAAAATAAAAACAACTCGTGAAATAAAGAAATTTTTAATATGTACTTCCCCTTTTTAATAATTTGACGTTTTAAGCAGTGCTACCAGACATTTCAAACTCACGAGAAAACAAAACCAAAACAAACATTTCAAAAAATACCCATATATATATACATATATTTATATATATATATATATATATGTATATATATATATATATATATATATATATATATATATATATATATATATATATATATATATATATATATATATATATATATATATATATATATATATATATATATATATATATAAATATATGTATATATATATATATATGGGTATTTTTTGAAATGTTTGTTTTGGTTTTGTTTGTGAGTTTGAAATGTCTGGTAGCACATATATATATATATATATATATGCACAGCACATGCTGCGGGGACGGTTTTTCGTTCCACAAGTTACTATGAAGACATTTTGTTACTTTGGGGACTGTCCTTAAACTTTTTGTTATTCTACTGTTTACACTGAATACATTTTACTGGATTGAGCGCATATTATAGGGACTTTTTTGGCTGTATATACAGATGTCTTCAAAGTATGAGCAATGAATATATATATATATATATTTATATATGTGCACAGCAGATGTTGCGGGGACGGCTTTTCGTTCCACAAGTTACTATGAAGACATTTTGTTACTTTGGGGACTGTCCTTAAACTTTTCGTTATTCTACTATTTACACTGAAGACATTTTAATGGACACAGTGCATTTTATAGGGACTTTTTTGGCTGTATATGCAGATGTCTTCAAAGTATGTGAAATACATATATATATGTGCACAGCACATATTGCGGGGACGGGTTTTCGTTCCACAGGTTACTATGAAGACATTTTGATTCTTTGGATGAAGACATTTTGTTACTTTGGGGACTGTCCTTAAACTTTTCATTATTCTACTGTGTACACTGAAGACATTTTACTGCACACAGCGCATTTAATAGGGACTTTTTTGGCTGTGCACATATATATATATATGTACATATATATATATATATATATATATATATATATATATATATATATATATATATACATTGCCCATACTTTGAAGACATCTGTATATACAGCCAAAAAAGTCCCTATAAAATGCGCTGTGTCCAGTAAAATGTCTTCAGAGTAAAATTAAAAATTTTTATTTCTTTTTGCGACTTTTTTACCATTTTTCCTTAAGTCGGGATATATACATAATATTATTTATTTTTTTTCATATTAAAATTTTCAAATTCAAAATTTTTATAATTTCAATTAATTTTTCTTAGCTACTCATGTATAGCTTTCTTAAATTTTTTTTGAGTTTAACTCTTTAATTTATATATATATCTATATTTTTTGTTATTTTTTAGTTCCTTTTTTTCTAATGAATCTTTTTAATAATTTGGGTCCAATATGTAGTGATAACAGTTATTTTCGTGGAAGTCTTGCAAATTATTGTAATGTTCTTAAAGTAGGTCATTTCAATTGTCAGAGTTTTAGGGTAGGAGATTCTTCATCGAAAATAAACGAGAATAGGAATATTTTGGATGGTGAACTTTTGAACGTTATAGGTATTAGCGAAACTTGGCTCAAGCCAAGAATTCTTTCGAATGCTATTAATGTACCAGGTTATGTGCTTTTAAGAAATGATCGTCCTGGGGGACGACGGGTTGGTGGAGTTGCTTTTCTTCTATCTAAGAAAATTAAATATAGGAAAGTTTTGCTTTCGATTAATTCTACACTGTGTGAATTTTTATTTTTGGAAATTGAGCTAGGTGTTTCTAAATTGCTTATTGGGGTGGTTTACCTTCCTATTGGAGATATTGCTGCATTTGAAGGGGCATTAAGTGATTTGGTCGTCAAATATGAAAACGTTATTATTATGGGTGGCTTTAATCATAACCTGTTTTGCTCCTCAAAGTCTGCCTCGATGTTAAGCCTATGTAATAGACTAAATTTTGTTTATCATCATAACTTTTTGCCAACTCATGATGTGCAAAATAACACAACTTCTCTAATTGATTATTTTATCATTAGTGCAAATTTAGGTGTTCGTTTTTCTGGTCAGATGCAATGCCCGGGTATTTATAGGCATGCTGTTTTCGAGCTGCCACTTTTAGAATTTGAAAAGTATGTTGAATATCGTAATTATGATGCCATTGACATGGCTAGGCTGGAACAAGTTGCATCTGCTTATAATTTTGATTCTTTATTTTGTACTAATGATGTTGATGCTCAGCTTGCTAATTTTATGTATAATGTACATTTATTACATGAAGTAGTACCGATAACTAAACGTAAGTTAAAAGATTTTAATGATAATTTCTGGTTTAAGTCAAGGGAGATTACTTATATTATCTCTCTACGTGATAGGGCGTATATTCAGGAGAGTTTTTCGGATAATTGGAGAGTATATTGCAGAATTAGGAATAGGACCAAAACTGTAATTAGGAATGCGAAAAGAAAGGCACATGAACGCCTCTTCGGAGGGCTTAATACTAAGCAGATGTGGAATGTTTTGCGGAGGTGTGGTGGTATTGATTCGGGCGATAAAGTTGGGGATGTTGACCCTAACATTGTTAATAATTTTTTTATTTCTAATCAATCATGTGAACCATCCACATCTGTTTTTTTCCTTGGAAGATTCAATTCAGTTTCAACCTGTTATAGCGGATGATGTATATTGCGCGCTTAATAGGATACATTCGAATGCTGCTGGTTATGATTGTATACCACCGAAATTTTTTAGGATTATTATACCCTTCACCACAGGTGGAAGGGTATATATAAGTTTGTCATTCCGTTTGTAATTTCTACAATATTGATCTTAGACCCTATAAAGTATATATATTCCGGGTCCTTACGAAGAGCGAAGTTGATTTAACGGTGTCCGTCTGTGTGTTGAAATGGGTTTTCCGAAGACCCCAGACATGATGAGGACTTGATTGTTATATATTTCTGTTAAATGTGATCCATTTCTGCTTGCTATTAAAAATCAGCCAGATTGGTTGATAAATGGCTGAGATATTAGCAAAAAAACAGGACTACTTCTAATTTTTTCCGTAAAATTCCTTTGTTTTTATATGTATGTTGAATATTACGCATAACAAACACATCAATTTCTTTCTTTCACCTCTTCACCTTTTATACACAAACAACAAACACATACAAAGATTTCTCATTTAAATAAAAACCAAACAAATCCCTATTGAACGAAACTGTTCATTTAACTCTATAAACGATGATTCCATATAGCCTTCATAGCTGAGTTGTCTAAACGCTATGTCACAAATACTTTTTTTCTCTAAGAACGCGAGTTCGAATCCTACTGAAGACACAATTCAACTTTTTTTTTGTACATTTTTTTTTTATTTTCTTAAGACTTTTTATTTTTTTGTTTTTTTTTTAACATTAAATAATTAGTTAAAATAAAATTTTATATTAATAATTAAATAATCAATAAATAGGCTAAAAACATCAAAATTTATAAAAACCCTCTGATACAAACAAAATATCTCATATATTAAGAAAATTTTATAAATAATTTCCCTTTGAGTGCAACTATTTTAGGTCATAACTTATAATAATTTATAAAAAAAAATTATAAACTATTTTCATTCAAATTTTTAAAATTAAGCTAAATAAATTAAAAATATTTTGTAATAAAAAAGCGAAATAAAACCCCAAATGCAAGTTTGCCAGCTAAATCAAATTTTTTGTAGAAATAAAACCCTTGCAGTTCTAGTGATTTCTTTTAACGATTTGCTGAACTTCTTTTCTTTCACCTCTTCACCTTTTTTACACAACCAACAAACAAAAACATACAAAGATTTCTCATTTAAATAAAAACCAAACAAATCCATATTGAACGAAAACTGTTCATTTAACTCTATAAACGATGATTCCATATAGCCTCCATAGCCGAGTTGTATAAACGCTATGTAACAAATACTTCTTTTCTCTAAGAACGCGAGTTCGAATCCTACTCAAGACACAATTCAACTTTTTTTTTGTACATTTTTTTATTTTCTAGACTTTTATTATTTATTGTTTTTTTTAACATTAAATAATTAATTTATATAAAATTTTATATTAATAATTAAATAATCCATAAATAGGCTAAAACATTAAAATTTGTATAAAAACCCTCTGATACAAACAAAATACAAACGGTTTTATTTCTATTTTTTGCTCCGATTTAAAAGAATTTATAAACAGATTTTTAAACCATTTTCTCATATATTAAGAAAATTTTATACATAATTTCCCTTTGAGTGCAACTATTTTAGGTCATAACTATAATATATTATAAACTATTGTCCTTCAAATTTTTAAAATTAAGCTAAATAAATTAAAAATATTTTGTAATAAAAAAGCGAAATAAAATCCCAAATTCAAGTTTGCCAGCTAAATCAAACATATTTGTAGAAATAAAACACATGCAGTTCTAGTGATTTCTTTTAACGATTTGTAAAAAAAAAATTTTTTGGTCGAAAAAAGCTTTTTTTAGAACTAAAAAGATTTTCGGAAAAAAAACTATGACAAACTGATTGGCATTATGATCGTGATTGTTGTTGTTTTTATTTTATTTGTTGAACTTTTTGTCTTTCACCTCCTCACCTTTTACCCACAAACATCAAATCCACACAAAGGTTTGTCATTTAAATAAAACCCAAACAAATCTGTTTTAAACGAAAACTCTTTATTTACCTCTATTAACGACGTTTGCTTATGCCCTTCAATGGCTCAGTGGTCTAAGCGCTTTGTCACAAATACTTTTTTTCTTTTAGTCGCGCGATCGAGCCCCGTCTATTCAACTTTTTTTATTTTTATATTTTTTTAACACTTTTTTTTTATTTTCTTAAGACTTTTTGTTATTTTTTTTATTTTTTTTTAACAAAACAAATGCGTCCAGCACAGTTGTCTTAACGATGTTGGTCAGCTTTTCTGTATAATTGGAGAACGGAAAGAGGAAAAGTTTCCAAATAAGGTGCAAGCATCTTGGTTATCAATACACAACATCTGACCAAATGTGGGCGGGATCCTTGAATTGGGCGTGGGACAAAATAGATTAATTTATATCTTAAGAACGGTAAGACCGTAATTAAATACTCCATAAATGGGATAAAAGCATAAAAATTTTTATAAAAACTAAAATGTAATATGACCTATGGATACGTCTTATATATCCAAAGATCGAAAATCTTTAGTAGAACATATTTGCTGAAAGTAGTTATGACCAAAACATACATTTTTTTAAATACCTATTTTCGGGAACCATAAATCTTTCAGAGTCCAAGTTTTATCACTAAACTAAATGGTAAATTTCCACTTAAAGATGTCCGTATATAAATATGTCCGTTCACTATTTTCCCAACCATGGTAAATGGTATATAAGATTCGGCATAGCCAAATTTAGCCACTCTTACTTGTTTATCCTTATATTTATGTTTCTTTTACTCATATTGTAAATACAATTTTTGTGACTTCCAAACTTCCTGGTGATTGGAATATATAACGTGTTGTGCCAATTAAAAAGGATGGGAATTCAAATCTTTTACAAAATTTTCGTCCAATTCCTGTGATGTGTTGAGCACATTATAAAAGATCAGATGATGTTTTATATTAATGCTAACAGATTGCTTTATCCTAACCAATCTGGTTTTAGACGGAATTATAGTACTACAACTCTTCTTCTTGGGTTAACTGATTCAATAAGACGTAAGCTTAATGAGAAAAAAATGTAGTGTATTGCTTTCCTTGGATTTGTCAAAGGCCTTTGATAAAGTTTTACATTCAAGCCTGATAACTAAATTATGTATTTTTTTTAATTTTTCTAAATCTTCTTTTGAAAATTTAATAAAATTGGGAATTTTGTTGCTATTTCACAAGGTGATTAAGACGAATTGTCCTAGTTATATTGCTGAGAACTTTAATTTCACAAGATCGAGTAGAAACCCTCAAATAGTTTTTCATCGTATAACTTCATCCATTTATGAAAGATCCTTTAATGTGAGGATAACTAGAAATTGGAATTCGCTTCCTAGATACCTTAAAAATTTCGTTTTTTCAAAGGCTACGTTTAAATGCAAATTAGTGCAGTATTTCGGTATGTTACACCCTCTCTAATTTATGATAACTCTAATTTTATCTCTTCTTAATTGCTACATTATGGACCCTAAATTTTAAATTTTATTTTAAATTTTATTTTATATTTTAGTTTTAGGCATTTTATATAGATATATTTTTTTTATAGTAAATTGTTTTTTTTTATTTAGTAGTATACGAACCATATTTGGCCCAGAGGGCTTGGTTCTTGAATATTTGAATAAATAAATAAATATACCACAATGAGAAAATCAAATGTGTGCGTAAGAAAAAATTAACATAAATGAAAAATGAAACACATTGATTATATTTCATTCATGTTCAGTGATACAAGATAACTGATCACAAATATTTTTGTTCGTGAAAATGAAATAATGAAGAACACCAAATACGTACTCTGTTGGTAACTCATTATTCTCACTATTTTTGTAAGCGAGAGGTTAATGAACACCCATAAATTTTGGGACATCAGTAACAAAAGTAATTAAGCGATTAAATAGCCTGGTAACTAGTTAAACCCTTTATGTGTTACATACTCCCTTAATTACTTGGTAATGTATTTTTTTTGCGGGGTAGACATACATACATTTTGTAGATTGAAAAGTAAACAAAAAAATACAAAAACGGAAACAATTTTAAATAATACGTCATTCAAATCATTTATTTTTTAAGGAATTGGTAGGTAAAATTTTAACATTTATTTTAACTGATTAAGCATTTGTTGCTCAATGATGTGTCAGTTGTTTAAACAACATTTAAAAACATAACAAAAGCCATTTGATTTAAATGGAAAGTAAGTATACCGGTTTTTAAATGAAATATCATTTTTTGTAAATGGTATTTTCTGTTATTTAAACTTAAAAACTATTTTAAGTGTATGTATTAACGAAAATAACATTATAATGATTTTCGTTAATATTCATATACAAAACAAATTAAATTGATATCTTAGATTTTATGATGCAAACTAAAATACTTAACTATATATCTAAAAGTTAGCACTTAATGAAATTCGAAAATAAATATTAATTAACGAAACTTGTATGTGTGTATTTTGAATGTAAATAACATTTAAAATATATCCAAATTATAAATAAAGTTTATTCAACATTAACACGAGTTAAAGCGTATTTAATTTTAAGGTAAATTTAATCGATTACAAATAATTTTTGCTAAATTTGAGAACTAATTTATACTAAATTTAAGTAAAAAATATACTAAATTTTAGTAAAATTCCAAAAAATATTAGACGAAATTTACTTATTTAAGAAAAAATTTACTTAATTTAAGTAAATTGTGTGTTGTTGTTTTTAATAAAAGGGTATACTTGACTTAAAAATTAAAATTTAAAATTTCTTTAGAGCCAAATCATTCCCAAATTTTCTAAAATTTAGTTAAATTATTTAATACTTGGTAAATATTTTTCTGAGTCTGCTTGCAATTTTACTTTCTGCCTGTAAACACTTTCTTTCAGCTTGCTCAAAATTCTTCATTCCTCCTCCATAATTTGGACCTCGCTGCTGATGAATTTAGTCATCTGTATAAATAGGCAAAAATATAATTTACTTACATATTTATAAGTAAATAAGTCTGAAAAATTAGTTTTTAAAACTAAACACCTTTATTTTTAAAATATTTTTTTTTGAGTTAATAGTATAGTAGGATTTTTTTTTTTTTTAAGATCATATCATATTCTTTTTAATTATTTTTATTGTAAAGAAACATGAAAATTTTATTAGTAAGTTATAGAGAATAAAAATTGAGAAATTCCACTGAGCCAGCAGGATAGAATACTTAGTATTTTCGGTTGGCGCTACCCAACCTTGTCAATACCCATGCTCTTCTTCTCCCTTTACGGTCATTGCTTGTTGATGATTGTCTATTTTATATTGAGTGTTAGGAAACAAATTAACAAACTTGTAAACAACAACACAATTAGACTAACATCAACGAAATTTAACAATTTATATTTATCCTCTATATTTTACAGTTTTTTGTTATGAACTTTAATTCTTAAAGTATCAAATAACACAGCTTATATGAAGCATTTATTATCAAATGTTTGTCTTAATCCATATTAAATCTACAACATAATCTATGTTGATAGTTAATGAATAGACAATATTTTGAATTATATTTTTCACTGTATCCTTGTGTGTAAAGTAATGGAATTTTATGAATTGTTGATCTGTTATTTTGTGAGTTAATAGTATAGTAGGATTTTTTTTTTTAAGATCATATCATATTCTTTTTAATTATTTTTATTGTAAAGAAACATGAAAATTTTTTTTTAATATAACGCAGTATTTTTGAGATATTCTTGCATGTGCATATAGCACATATTTTCACGATTGATTTAATGAACGGATTTTGAATACTACTACTTCTTTTTAGAATAGCTCTATGACCTAGAAAATAAACTCAGTATTGATACACAAACAAAACATTTCGATTAAATTCATTTATTTTAAGGTAAAATTTTTTGGATATATATTCAAAATTTAAAATTCGAAAACCATAAATGTTAACAAAATAAAAACTCATTCTCGATTCAAATGTTTGGATTCGTGCCCGATTTTACATAGATTTATAAGCCTAAACTGTTTTCAAAATCAAAAGTTAAGAATTGGGATATATGTAGGTGCCCCTATATTAATTACATCATCCGCAATGTGAATTTAATTATGAATATTCATGGTCTGCGAATTTGTGCCATAGAAAAGTGACATGAGCTCAACAAATGTATTAAATCTTGGTCGGCCAAATACTGAATTTTCCATTTTTTTAAGTATTGTATATTTTGTGTTATGAACGTTTTTCCAATGTCGAAAAATAGAGTCGTACAACTGTTTAATGATATTATCATTTCGACGTTGAAAGACTTCTGAAAACGTTGGAATTCAGTCGTATAGCCAACGTATGTACCACCGACTCCAACGTTTTTTTTTTTGACTAGGTAAGTTACCCGTCATAGATTTGAAAAAATTACTTCATTCAAAATCGCATTTCTTGAAGTTGCGAAAAAGAACTACTTTAGAAGAGGAAAATCATGTAACTAAAGTAGTTTCTCGCCGAATGATGAAATCTTGGTATCATCGTAAAGGTCATTGAATTAACACGACTTAGTTACATATAAAAATATTTTTGTAATATCCTTTAAAAGATGTTATTACAAATGTACTTATTATAGAATAGTAGTCATTTCTTCTACTATATAGTAGTAGTATTAATTCGACAGTATAACTTAAAAAATTTGGGAAAAATGGGCATTATGATGTAAAGCTGTAATGGTTTTAGTTTTTAAACTACACTCAAAGAAATGAACATGATATTTCTGTTCAGTTAGTTTTGGCCGACAACTGTATCTGAAAATAGATTTTCAAATATTTTTCAATTAATACTTAACGTTTATTAATCATGCAATACGTAATCAGTAATTACTTTATGCTGGCAAATAATGCAAATGGTATCAAGTTAAAATATTCGGCAAACATGTTTCTGTTTAAATATTGCCACAAGGTAAAATAATGCTGTTTTTTAGGATTTTATAAATCCGTTACTTCATAGTTTTTATTCCATTGTGGGTTGTTTTAATGTTTTATTACTGTTGGTTTGTACTAGTTACTATTGTAAAAATTCTCATCGAGACAATTTCATGCTCATCTGCATAAAATCAATTCCATTTTGAGACAATTTGAAGATTAGAATACAAATTTCGTATTATCAATGGGGGAATTGTTACCAAAATGCAGGCTTGCCAGATACTTTTTTTCGTTATCCATAAATAAAACTTTAAATAACCTCAAAAAATCCCCAAATAAAAAAGTTTTTAGTTAAGTAGAGTTTAGCTTATTTGTACAGATTTAGTTAACTAGAGTTGAGCTCATTTGTTTTTAAACTAAATTAACTTTATATGGAAAATTACAGCGCAATTTATTTCGAGAAATATAACAAATTTTGCAAAACTCTAAAATTCTAAGATTTTTGGCACCAGTCTTTCGAAAATATCTAAAGTCTTTGAAAAAGAAACCACTAGAAGGAAATCTTTAAAGAATTTTATATACATTTCAAATATAATTCCTCGAGATAATAAGTATTGGCAAAAGTCATAAAAATGTCTTAATTACCTCTATTAAAATCATCAGATTATTTAGACTTTTAAAATCACCAGATTATTGTATTGTGATTATTATGTACAATTGGAGTCTCACAAAACCCAAAAATGAGCCTTATACCTTGTAAGATCATAGCTTTTCTAATTGATTTGTATGAGACATACAATACTTCTACAAATGATACTTCAATATATTTATATGCAATATAAAGGGTGTCCCAAGAAGAACGCAATTTTCAAATCTGGCAACATTCGAAGTGTCATTGTTTGACATTTGAACAATTGTTATTGTTTGCTAGTAGAAGGTACGAGGTTGGTAAAAATGGAGCGCTACACGAATGAACAACGCATTCTCATTGTGAAATTGTTTTACCAAAATGGTGAAAGTTTTGCGGCTACAGTTCGCAAATTGCGATCAATTTGGGGTCACAATAATGCTCCAAAAGAGTCAACTGTAAAGAGATTAATGGATAAATTTGCCGAAACTGGGTCTGTTAGTGATGTAAAGACAACAACGCGCCATCGACCAGGTCGATCGACCGAAAATGTCGCAGCTGTACGTGATGTTGTTGCTCAAACTCCATCCACCTCAATTCGACACCGAGCTCAGCAAATTGGTGTCTCCAAATCCACTTTGCAGCGAATTTTGACGAAAGATTTGCATCTTCATGCATACAAAGTTCAATTGACTCAGGAACTGAAGCCAGCTGACCATGGACAGCGAAGGGAGTTTGTTAATTGGGTATGGGAGAGACAACATGAAAATGCTGATTTTGCCGATAAAATCATCTTCAGTGACGAAGCCCATTTTCATCTTGATGGCTTCGTCAATAGGCAGAATTGTCGCATTTGGGGTGAGGAAAATCCTCGAGTGATTCACGAGAAGCAAATGCATCCTCAACGTGTCACTGTGTGGTGTGGTTTTTGGGCTGGAGGAATCATTGGACCTTTTTTTTTATGAAAATGAGGCAGGTCAAGCGCAAACAGTCAATGGTGTTCGGTATCGTGAAATGATAACCAGTTTTTTCTTGCCTAGAATTGAAGAAATGAATGTGGAGGGCATGTGGTTCCAACAAGACGGCGCCACATGTCATACAGACAGAGAAACAATTCAATTGCTGCATCAGTCATTTCCCGGTCGTGTTATTTCGCGTTTTGGAGATCAGAATTGGCCGCCTAGATCGTGCGATTTAACACCATTATATTTTTTTCTTTGGGGTTTTTTGAAGTCGATGGTTTACGCGAATAAGCCGACGACGACTCAAGCCTTAAAAGAGGAAATTGGACGCTGCATTAATGAAATACCGCAGCATTCATGCAAAACGGTCATTGAAAATTTCATTAAAAGATCGCGTGCATGCCAGCAAAGCCGCGGCGGCCATCTGCACGATATATTGTTCCATACATAACCTCATTCTGTCTACATTACGATATAATAAAGTTTCACGATTTTTTTTTAAATATCTGTGTTTTATTTAAAATTTAAAAATTGCGTTCTTCTTGGGACACCCTTTATTTGTAGTATCCTTCCTTCTACTTACATATGAGTCTTAAATGAATTTCGAGTTTTCCGAATCTTAACCCATTTATGATGAATTTTGAGTAATTTTTATGTTCAAAAAATTTTCTAAATGGTTAAAAATAACCATCAATTATACATTTATTTTCCAAAATTTTAAAGCTCTAAATATTATTTTATTTACGACGCTTTTGTACAATTTATAGCTATTTTTTAATATTGAAGATCAATCAAACATTTCTATTGAAATGTCTTCTGTCCCCAAATAAACATATTTGTCTCCAAGACTATCAAAAAATCCCCAAACTTGGTGACAAAACGCAAATTTTGGTAAACCTGCCAAAATGATAGTTTGCTCAACTCTTCGTCGTACTCATTTTCATTGTCGTCTACCACCCCCATTTGTATTTTTGGTATATACGTGTATATGACTTATGCAATTGTTCAATAAGTAGTTTAAACTGTAAAATTAGGAAAAGGGAAGTGTTTTACAACATGACTACTAGAGGTGTTCAAAAGAATTAAAGTGAATTCTAAGTTCAAAAATTTTAAGTCATACTCAAAAATTTGTTAACGCTTTCTTATGCCTCGTTTTCATTATGTCATATGAATTGACAACAAAAACTGACTCAAATGATTTCTCGTCATTTTGTGTCATATGCGTTTTCATTACATCTTAAAAACTGACAATAAGTCGATAAAGCAGAGCGTGTCAAATACTTATGTCAAATTTTGGTGTCAGTTGACTGACACGCCGTTTTCATTACAAAGGTCAAATATGATGAGACGAGCGAACAGCTGATTAGAAAATATTAATTTGTGTTCAATAAAAAGTGGAAAAAAATTAAAAATGACAAAAAGAAACAAATGGCTATAGCTATTGCGGCGTTTTGGTTTATTACATTACCATTTCTTTCTTTATTTAAAAAATTTCCATTGCAATTAATTTTTCCAGCAAAAGAAAAAAATAACAGCTTTGCGATCGCCAAACAAAAAAAATTGACAACTTGTTGTCAATTTTATTTTAGATAAAAAATGCTGCCATATCTGTTGACAAACTGAAATTTTACGTTTTCACTTGTCTGTCATTTTAGACGGCAGTTCGTGTGCATAACTGACTGCAAACTTAGATGACACCATATGACAACCCGTTTTCATACAATTGCCAATAATTTGGACAAATTGACATTAAAAATGACATAGTGAAAACCATGCATTAGAGCAACAAAACTTTGTATTTGAGTATTTTTGGATCTAAATAATTGAAAACAAGTAAAAAAGGCTTACATTCAGCTATGCCGAATCTTTGAATACTCTCCACTTATATATATATAATTATATATATTTGTATTTCTACAAAAACGTTTAATTTGGCTGGCAAATTTGCATTTGCCAGCATTATAAGTTATGACCTAAAATAGTTGCACTCAAAGGGAAATTATGTATACAATTTTCTTAATATATGAGAAAATGGTTTAAAAATCTGTTTATAAATTCTTTTAAATCGGAGCAAAAAATAGAAATAAAACCGTTTGTATTTTGTTTGTATCAGAGGGTTTTTATACAAATTTTGATGTTTTTAGCCTATTTATGGATTATTTAAATATTAATATAAAATTTTATTTAAATTAATTATTTAATGTTAAAAAAAAAACAAAAAATAAAAAAAGTCTTAAGAAAATAAAAAAAAAATGAACAAAAAAAGTTGAGTTGTGTCTTCAGTAGGATTCGAACTCGCGTTCTTAGAGAAAAAAAGTATTTGTGACATAGCGTTTAGACAACTCAGCTATGAAGGCTATGTGGAATCATCGTTTATAGAGTTAAATGAACAGTTTTCGTTCAATAGGGATTTGTTTGGTTTTTATTTAAATGAGAAATCTTTGTATGTGTTTGTTTGTTGGTTGTGTATAAAAGGTGAAGAGGTGAAAGAAAAGAAATTGATGTGTTTGTTATGCGTAATATTCAACATACATACAAAAACAAAGCAATTTTACGGAAAAAATTAGAAGTAGTCTTGGTTTTTTGCTAATATCTCAGCCATTTTTACAAACCAATAAAATGAATTTGAAAAATATGATGATATAATACAGAATATTATCGTCCACACTATGGTCGACAATAATGTAAAGTATATTCTCACTTATATGTTTGAAGATGACCAAAAAGAAAAACATCATCTCACCCTGTAATAATTGCGGCACATCTTCAGTTATATTTTTCTCAAATACTTTTTATTTTATTATTTTTAGATTTTTATTTAATTTTATTATCCAGTACAACAAGAACAATTGTTATATTATAGCACTGGGATAATTAATGTTATTACATATTTATGTCATGAGAGAATTAAAACAAAAAAATAAAAAATTATAATGTATATAATTTATATGAATAACAAATAATAAAAAGGTTAATAAAAAATAATATAATAATATAATAACAAAAAAAATATGTTCTTTTGCATACGCACACATAAGTACATACTCTTTTTAAATGAAATTGAAAATTTAAGCTTGTCATTCCAATGTTATAAAAAAAGTCAGTCTCATGTTGACCTTTGCATGAAGCAATTATTTGTTGAATAAAAAAAAACAAAAGTGAATAAAGGTGAAAATAAATTAAAACAGAGGAAAAAACATTGTTTTTTTTTTTTTATGAAGTTTACTGATAAACAAAATGGCTCTTCGAGCCGGATTTTAAGAAGTGTACTATAAAAAATAAAGTCAAAAAAAAATACACTACCAAATAGAAAATTGTGACTCTAACTAAATAAAATTATTGTGACTCAGTGATCAAAAATAATAACAAAATATTTTGTGACTCAAAGGATTGACAATATAAAAATTTGTGATCCAAAAGATTGGAAAATAAAATTTGTGACCCAATTAGTGATTATACAAAGGTTTTAAATTATAGAATTTATAAAACTTATATAGAAAAAAATATTTTTTTTTGTAAACTTGCCATAACCGTGGACTGAAAAGAAACAGTAATTTCCAGATTTTAAATAATAAGAAACCAACAACATTGTCGTCAAAGTTTATGAATATCAACTGCATATAAATCTCAACGAAGCAGCGACAAACCATCATAAAAACAATCAGCAGAACAGCAAATAAGTCAACACACATACATCTTTCATTGCTCCAGCAATATACATATATAAAAAACCAAAAGAGTTACCGCCTGTCGACATTTATAAACTTTGCGGGGACATTCATTTAACTAATTGGTATTTCAAAATCTCACCCAATTTATAAACATATTGTTTTACAGCCAGCAGGCATCTTTTAGACCCTTTTATATAATTTATAGCTGATAATTTTGACGTTCTTTACAAACATTCTGAAGACATTTTTTTTGAGAAAAATATCATTTCATTGAAATTTTTGACCCTTTTGACACCAAAGTTTATCGTCTTTTTTAAATCCGGTGGTTCCAAAATGCCTCTTGAAAAATTTTTGAACTGTACAAAAAACTTGGTAGATTTTGAAAGCGTTCAAGCCGAGACCAGGGCCGAAGATATTACTCACGCTTTAGAAATTCTTCGCGTGGGCCTCTACTCTCTTTGGACCCAAGGCAAAAAAACATATGAAGAATGCCGAGTTTTAAAGCAGGGACCAAACGAACAACCAATTAATAAAAATAAACTTAAGGATCGGTACAAAAGGGCTCTCATAGCATATGAGAGTTGTGCTGCTTCTATAAACGCTGAAATTCAGGATTTATCGGAACTCAATGATTTGGGATATAAATTAGGTCGCCAATCTTTCTCTAACCCTCCAACATTAGATAACAATTCAGTTTCTTATATGAGCTTACCCCAATGCGATATGGATCCATTTTATGGGAAACCTACAGAATGGCCCACCTTTAGGCACCTTTTCACAGAGATATGTGTAAGAAGAGATAAAATGAGCAAAATTGAAAAATTAATCTATTCAAAACAGAAAATTGGAGGTGATGCTAACATCGTGCTTGGAAATATCTCACTGACCAATGATGGATTTGACCTGGGATAGATTACAGACAAGATACGATATTAAAAGAGAACAAGCCAATGCACAACTCAGAATCCTATTTGACCTACTGAACGTTTCTGTAGATTCAGCTGCGTCTGTTCAGAAATTACAAAGCGCAGCTAATGGTGTTTTAGAAACAGTTAATACCTTGAAAATTAAACATTGTTGTTGGGACCCAATCATGGTTTTTATATACCAAATAAAACTTTCCCGAACATACGTAGAAGAATTCAAGAATACAATAGAGGACTGTGCAGACATACCAAATTGGACGCAATTTGAGAATTTTTTGACGAAAAAATTTAAAATCTACTGTCCTCCGTAAACATAAAAGCTACAAAATTGCCAGTTGTTCGACATCAATTTGAAATGAGACCTTCAAATAGGGGGAAAAAGGTCCATTCATTGCAAATAAATATGTCACAAATTAATAACGGGTCAAAACAGGGGCGCTAAAATCATAACTGCACTTCTGTCTCACACATTAAGAAACTGTCCCAAATTTTTAGAAAAAAATTTTAATGATAAAATTCAAAAAGTAAGTCACAAACACATCTTACAACTGCCTCGGTGTTAATCATAGTGTCATGGATTGCAAAAGCAAATATAGTTGTAGAATCTGTCACCAAAGACATAATGCGATATAACACAAGGGATAGAATCCCAAAATAGAGCTTCAGTTCATGAAACTGGTATGACACGGCCAAGTATAAGCGCCGAAGGCCGTGCACCAAATATACTGTCCACTCCGAATTTGCACTTTGCAATTCCTCATACAACGACCTTGGCATTAAGAACAAAACCCCCAAACAGCGAGGAAACTTTACTATTCACTGCAATCGAAGTCAAAGGTGAACGATTCAAGCAAGAGCTATCATCGACCCCGGATCCCAAACAAAGTTTATAACGGAAAAATTAAAAAACAAATTGAGGCTGCCCACAACAAAAAACCCACTTTAGTTTAGCGGTATGACTGACGGTTCGGGAATATCGATCAAAGCCTGTTTGTTGAATCTTGCTTCAGAACTGACCCTAATTTCAAGTAAGAGGGTACAAGTGGTAAAAAAGATGTCGTTACTTTTGCCTACCAAAACGTTAACTCCACCGAATGTCAGTGAGGCTGCAGAATTAGAACTTGCAGACCCTAATTTCTACCAGTGTCGATCTGTCAACTTGGTAATTGGCCTCAACATATGCCCATTGATATTTTGCAATAAAACACCTATGCGCCTAGTAAGATCGTTTCTAGCGCAAAAAATAGTATTTGGCTGGGGGACATTCAGGTACATTAAATCGTTTACCTAATGCTATCTCACTTCTAAATATAACGTCCCTTGACCAAATCATCTCACGATTTTGGGAGGTGAAGAAACACCAAAAAAGGTTTTAAGGTCAGATGACGACAAATTGTGTGAGAAAAACTTCCAATCTACAACTCGTAGAGTCGAAAATATTTAGTGACCTACTTACTTATAATTAAGACATAGGGAATTCAAGAAATATCGCCATGGCCCAATATTTGAGAATGGAACGGTACTTAGTGACCCTACTCTTTAAAAATGATAAAGAGAACGGATTCTAACCAAAACCCTGACATTAAAAACCAATAAATTAGGTAATTTTGGAATACCTTGAGCTAGGACACATGCGGAAAGTTTCACCCCTGGATATAAACAAAACCCCGAATTATTACCTGACGCATCACTCAGTATAAAAGCAGATAGGCTGACCACAAAACTTAGGGTAGTTTTTACCGCCTCGTGTCCGTGTTCAAATAAGAGAAGTTTGAACGACATTTTACATCCAGAGCCCATACTGCAACAGGACTTACAAATACTGAAGTGGAGATTCTTTCACCTTGTCTTCAACGCCGACATAACAAAAATGTATTGGCAAATACTAGTTGACCCAACTCAAACTAAATATCAAAGGATATTATTTCGAAAAAATTACCCTTTTGAAGATTTTGAACTCCTTACAGTGACGTTTGGAGTTAACTCCGCCCCGTTGCTTTCCATTAGAACTCTGCTCCAAATAGCGGATGATTTCAAAACAACACACCCCTTAGCATCACATATTTTAGAATAAAATATGTATGTAGATGATGTATTAGCTGGTGGGCATACTTTAAACGATTCCATAGAATCCAGACGAAAAATGTCTACTATTTTAAAATTTTCCGGCTTTGACCTAATGAAATGGACCTCAAATGACTCACGAGTTATCCAGGATTATCCAAACGGGACTCTATTACCTATTGATTGGTTGAACTTATGTGAAAATGCTGGATTCTTTCACTTTCACAGCTCCAGAAGTCGAAATAAAACAATCGTACACTAAACGCGAAGTTTTATCTGCAATTGCAAAATTCTCGGGATGTACCACCCTTTAACTGGGTAAGTGTATTTATTTCTACAGCTACAGTGAAAATAATACATGAGAAAATAGATCATTGGTATAGTATGCGAACTCTAATCAATACTGCTCGTATTTCGAAATCATGTTTTTAAAAGTTACATATACCAACGGTTGGAAAAAAGGGTTATAAGTTGGCCACCCTTAACACACAACCATTTAACAACAGGAAAAAATGGACAACACAAAATGTAGAATTAATTACAGAGGATCTACCTCGAAGACCCTATTCTGCACCAATACAAGAAAATCGATATGCGGAATTCTCTGATGACGTTCTCCCGGTTCTGACATCTACACTTATATACGAACAGATGGTGCCATAGCGACTGGTGTTGGACAGGTATTTGCTAAAAAATTCGCCTTGGGTTATCTTTTCATCGGACCCAGAACTAAATTATGGTAAAATCACCATGTCATGGTGGGCGGAATGTTTGAAGATGATCAAAAAGGAAAACATCATCACACCCTGTAATAATTGCGGTACATCTTTAGATATATTTTTCTCAAATTCTTTTGCATACGTACACATAAGTACATACTCTTTTTTTCATTAAAATTTAATATTTAAGTTTGTCATTCCAATATTATATAAAAAGTCAGTCTCATTTTGACATTTGCATGAAGCAAATATTTGTTGAACAAAAAAAAAAAACAAAAGAAAATAAACTTATTCTATAACTTTAAAACTGCCGATAACAAGTCAATAACATGATTTTTTTGGGTTAGCTATTATGTACATGTTATTTAACAGAACATATTATTTTACAGAAAGAAACCCTGCTATTGTTTAAAAACTGTTAAAGTGATAGAAATTTTAATTCTATAAACCTTAGTCACACGAAATTACTTGTCAAAGAAACAAAAACGCGAATTTTGATATTTACAATATAATAAGTACCTCTGAAAATTATCATAATGTGACAAAAACCTAAGTTTTGTTATTCAATAACAAATTATTAATATATTTTTCACATTAAAAAAATTACATCATTACAATAAATTGAATTAAATATTTATTTTTATACATTTATCTTTTAACAATTTTTTTAACTGAAAAGAAAACCACCAAGAAATACAGTGTCGTTATTCCTTGGTGCTTTTCTTTTTTTTGTGTTCATTATTAAAAAAATAAGAATATTTTTTTATTAAAATAAAAATATTAAAAAAAATAAAAATACTAAAAAAATTTAAAACAAACTAATTTATTCAAAAGTCGTTTTAAAGTATTTTAACTGCCATATTTAAAAGAAAAACAGAAAAGAGCATAAAGCTTCCATACAATAATTTGAAAATTTTTATATTTTTCAAATATGGTATCTAAAAAATTTGATTATCTTAACATGACACAAAAATACATGTTATGGATTCACGAGAGTTACAGAATAAAAAATAAAAATGCTAACGTTTGCATTTATGTTAACGTATTGAATTATTAAAAAAATTCAGAAAAAGGGCATAAAACAAAGGGACGAATTTGGTTTTATTTTTTTTTATAAAGTTTACTGATAAACACTTATATAATCATCGACGACAAAACCAAGCAACTTATCGCTTATGTGATCGTCAAAGACAATGTTAGCGACAACGTCGCCAAGATTGTCGTACTCGATTTTGCGGACATTTGTATGAAAAAGTCATCGACGTTTTGCATGGACTGTCGACAAAGTGTCGTCATAGGTTTACTATGTCGTCGATGTTGTCTGGCAGACATGGCCAATAGGGATACTATTTACTTTTACTAAAATTGAACATATTTAATAAGGGTGGTCCAACCATAATGCACAATGTTAATTGCGGGTCACACCTTAACGTCAAGTTATGCCCAACTTAATTTGACATTTCTTTCTTTCAGTGTTTGACAAATTCAACCATGGAGAGGTACACAATTGAACAGCGCGTTAAGATTGTTGAAACCTTTTACGAAAATGGGCCTTCATATCAAAATGCACTTCGTGATTTTTTTCAGTAAACCGGGTCGGTAGGAAATGTGAGAACACCTGTGCATGCTCGTCCAGTTCTTTGGCGGAAAACATTACTGTTGTTTGCAATAGTGTGTCAGAAAAGCCGTCAAAATCGACTCGTCGTCAGTGTTCGCTATCACGAGATGATAACAGACTTCTTGTGGCAAGAAATTGAGGATATAGACCTGGAAGATATGTTGTTACAACAGGATGGTTGCCACACAGCCAACGAAACAATGGCTCTTATGCGCAGGAAATTCAATGGCCGTGTTATCTCACGCCGTGGCGGTGTTAATTGGCTGCCACGATCATGTGATTTGACACCGTTAAATTTCTTTCTTTGTAGAATTCAATGGCTGTGTTATCTCATGTCGTGGCGATGTTAAATGGCCGCCACGATCATGTGATTTGACACCGTTGGACTTGTGTCTTTGGAGATGTTTATAAGAAAAAGTGCACGTCAATAAGCCAAGAACAATTCAAGAGTCGTTATGTGCTCAGTGTCAGAACTAATCTTCGAGAAATTTAACATGCTACAGAGTTCAGCGGCAACATGTTGACATTAGTGGGCAACTTTTTCAAAGTTGCTAATGTGTTGAAAAACATTAAATTTGGATAATGCCGTGTTGCCATATAAACAGTTTAATTGCTTATCCCAGTTCTTGGAATTCTTAACTGTTTTCCAGTTTTTTCATGAAAACAACTTTTTTTCAAATTCATGCATTTTTTAAAAGTTTTTTTTTATTATATATTGCAACAATTAATAGCATATTTCTTGTCTTTAAAATATATTTTTACCATAGAAATGGGAAATAATGGATATGAATTGACAGAGGTGTTCAATATGTGTATACACTTTAATACAATTCATGTCAGAATGTTATGTTTAAATTCGAAACTATTTTTTAACACAATTGCAAAGTTTAGTTGTATTTTTTTCTTATGTTAAATATGTCCAATTTTAGTTAAAATAAATAGTATATTGAACAAATATGTTATTATATTTTTATATGATAAATCTGAAAAAATAAATGAATAAAATAAAAAGAAACGGTTTTTTTGAATCTAAAAAATTTTAAGCATCCCAAAAATATTCCGAAAAAAATGCATATCCAATTGATTTTTCCGAAAACAAATTTGGCTAAGGTATCATATTTTTTTCATAAAAATGTTAGCCGCCTCCTTTCCAAAAACTGAATTCCTGGCTACGTCCGTGATTACAATAGCATTTTTTGTAGTATGTATGTTGTATTATACTTTTAAGGACAACATCATATGTTCATTTATATCACAGAAAAAATATAGGGATTTTTGTCTTATTTTATGAGAATGATGGTGGTAAAAACGATGATGACTGATATCAATCAGGAAGATAGGTTGGTTTTGCATTCATGCTTACACACATAAATATGCACTTCATGAAATGTATAGCAAAAATGCCTTTAAGGTAAATATTTTTATATGTAGTGGTTTGGAATTCAAAATTCCAAAACCTACAGAAATATATACAGACATACCAATGCAACATTAACATACGATTTTGTGTTTGTTATTTCTTATATTTTTGTAAAATATTTACCAGCTGGTTTGTTATAAGATATCTTGATACATAAATATTTTTCCAATATGAAATATATATACATAACCTACAGGTCGGAAACCATTTCAAATTTTTATACCCTCCACCATATATGGTGAGGGTATATATCAGTTTGTCGTTCCGTTTGTAACATGTCAAAATATAGGTCTAAGACCCCATAATAGTATATATTCATGATCCTTATGGAATTTTAAGCCGTTTTGGTTATTTTTAACCAAAATTGGTTATTTTTTCCCCAATGTGGAGATGTGAATTTTTTCATTTTGGCAACTTTTTTGGCAATAATATATATAAATAGTGTTTTCTGTTTTTTTAAATTTTTTTTTTATGTTAACAGTAAACAATTTTATATACGCGTGTTTACTACGTTGATTTGATAACACTGTTAAATGTTTTATAAAGGTATGTAGTTCGTTGTACAACATACGGTAATCAGCTCTGGATTACCAAAAAATGCATAACAGTTTCATTTAGCGGCATTCTATCAATGAGAAACAGGACTCTGAATTGAACAATTTCTAAGTTAACTTAAGTGTTGGTGATAAAAAAAAGCAAAAACCGTTAATAAATCCACAATGGATAAAGCCCGTGTGACATCTGCTTTTTTCGTATTGAATTGATATAAAATTGATGGAATGAAACAACAAATGTTGGAGAGAATAAGCAATATTATTTGTAAACAAAAAATGTTTTTCCTAAATAAAAGTAAACACATAACGGTGGTGCATAATTTTGTCCCACAGAAACTTGCTGCGCTAGAAATAAATGAAACTGTAGAAATTGACATCAGTGTCAATAAGCAGCCAATGTCATTTTAAAGTTGAAAAATTCAAAATTTTTTTTTTTGGCAGTTTCTTTTAGGAATTACATATTTATCGATAACATTTAGTGTTGAAAATTATGTTTTTTTAAGTATTTTTGTACTCTTTATACTTGTATAATTCTGCTATGACAATAGACTGTTTTATCAATACAAAAAATGCAGATGTCGTACGGGCTTACATGGAGGGCAGAGCAATAAGTCCGTGACTTTTTGAATAAAACACAGTTTTTTTTGCAAAAAGAAATTTATTTTTCAACATAATCTCCTTTTAGCTCAATACAGTTTGTTCAACGTTTCTCCAATTTTTGTATCCCTTCCAAAAAATGGGATTTTTAGAGGCCCATAAAATAGTAATTTCTTTGATCAATAATTTCATCGTTGGAGCTAAATCTCTTTCCACCGAGCCATTTCTTTAGGTTTGGAAATAGTCACTGGGGGCTAAATCCGGAGAATATGGCGGATGAAGTACCAATTCGTAGCCCAATTCATGGAATTTTGCCATTGAGACTACACACGTGTGCACCCTTGCATTATCTTGATGAAAAATTACTTTTTCCTTGGCCACATGGGGTGGTTTTTTTGTTTAATCCGCGTTAAATCGATCCAATAAGTTGGTTGAAGGTAATCGATGTGGATTATCCGATGTGGATGGCCGACAAACTTACCTTGGCCTTCTTCGGAGCCGGTTCACCCGGAAAAGCCCATTGTTAAGACTGCTTCTTGTAATCGATCCAATACCATATCGTGGATTTTTTCGACATTTTCGAGTGTATTGACCTCAATTGGCCGCACAGAACCTTCAGCGTCATTTGTACTTGTGCGACCACAACGAAAGTCAATAAACCACTTTTTTAACATTGAAATGGATGTTGCAGAGTCCCCATAGACGGTTTTTCTTGCAAAAAATAATGTTAAATGAGCACTCGAAATTCACTTTTTTCCATTTTTTAAAAATCCACGAGGTTGTACGTTTTGAACAGCTGTTAAACGCAAAGTAAATGACGGAACTTGCTCAAAATTTGGCATTAGTCTATTAACAGGTGGGACTTGATGGGAGCAGTGTTACATTTCATATAACTACGAGGGAAGTTCGAAAAGTCACGGAGAGTCCCCATAGACGGTTTTTCTTGCAAAAAATAATGTTAAATGAGCACTCGAAATTCATTTTTTTCCCATTTTTTAAAAATCCACGAGGTTGTACGTTTTGAACAGCTGTTAAACGCAAAGTAAATGACGGAACTTGCTCAAAATTTGTCTATTAACAGGTGGGACTTGATGGGAGCAGTGTTACATTTCATATAACTACGAGGGAAGTTCGAAAAGTCACGGACCTATTGATCCGCCTCGTATTTTACATGTTTGAATGTATGTGAATTCAAGAATATTTTTTAACTTTGCAAAAACCATTTGTACGGACTCTCCGACACATACAGATTCATGAATCCGGATTGTGTGACACGTTTATGTCCGTAAAGCTTGTACGTTGTACGTAAACGGAACATTAAAGGACTTTAAGATCGGTTTTTCAAAAACACTAAGTTTTGACTGCGTTTACTGTAACCGTTTCCGTGTCGTTAAAACGGACTTCACCGTTTTTCATCAGTCTTGATTCCATAAAATATAGATATGTAAAGATATGTAGCCAAATAATAAAAAATATTTAAATAAAATAGATCCCTAAAATTGCGCAAATCTTCTGTTAAGCTAAAATTGTATGAATGAAAACTAAAGTGCGAAACAAGTGACTTTAAGTACTTTTACGCTATTTATCGAAAAGTACTTTTCACATTGTAAATATTATCAGCTGAACATAAACTAATTTGTTTTTTTTATCAGGTATCATATTAAATTTAATAAAAGGGTAAAATTAAAACGTGATAATGGATGGTAATTGGTACGGATACGGAATTCTGAATACAATACTTCAATGACTGTCTTTCAAAGGACTCAACTCCGTTTTTTTACACCGCACAACGGTACGTAAATTTTCCGTCTTTTACGGACTTTCAAATTCCTTAAAATCCGTTTTCTGGTCCGCATGCAGTTGGTACAACGACGTCGGGAACTTCCTTCAACAGGAAGATGCATTGGATTGCGATTGGCAGTTTGTGGTGCTGGGCCTGGTTATATTGATCGACGAACGGCTGTAGTTTTTAGGCCTTCCTGGATCATTGTCTCTGCTAACGTAACTGAAAAAGACTTGAATGGCATCTTTTTTGATTGAGATGATATAAATGACCCAGGAATTCACGGCTGTCATCATTATCAAAAGTTAAAAAGTTTTCTTCCACCACATATTCGATTTTCGATCATATTCGTAAAGGCCAGACATTTGATAAGCCAAGTCAACGCCTACCATGATCTTGCTATAAAATTTAATTTAGTTCGGACATGGGACTTCAATCTTTTTGCCTGTTTTCAATGTGGAAAGGAAATAGTGTTAAAAAAATTCACAGAAGTTTGAAAATGATATGGTATATTTCAGAACACAGCAACATTTAATTTAAAACTTTTAGAGACGTTTAAACTTTAATTGGTTCTCATATGGAAAATTTTTTTTTTGTTGGCCTAGTTATAAGGCTTAATATTGACATTATTATCTCAAATCGTTGTATCAATACTAATTTGCTGTTATTATTTAATAATAAGAATTGGCAGACAAAAAAATGCTTAAAGAGTTATCGAATTTCCGGAATGGGATCTGACATCCGATATTAGACTTTCATAAAAGTTATATAAATAAATATCTTCCTAATATTTGCACAAGTATCATTGTTGTTCTAGAGATAACTTAGCATTGGTTTTTTTGGTAAGAGAATGTGGAGTAAGTGGTTGTGGGTTGGGTATAAAATTCTGTTCGACGAAAATTCTGGTTTACAAAATTCTGTTTTACAAAATTCTGTTTTTCAAAATTCTGGTTTCCAAAATTTTGTTTTTCAAAATTCTGTTTCACAAAATTCTGGTTCACAAAATTCTGTTTGTAATTGCGTTTTCAGTTAAATAAAAATTTATTTGAAAAATTTTTCAAATAAAATTTTTCCAAATTATTTTTTATTTAACTGAAAATGCAATTACAAACACATACATAAAAATAAAACAATTAAGAAATCACTTTGCCCTACATTTAAAAAAAAATACTGTTTAAAAAAACCACTTTGCAAATTTAAATAAAATGCATCACATACACTGTGTATGTTTGGTCAAAAATTATGTTCCAGAATTTTATTTAAATAATAAACTTAATAAATAATTTAACGGCATTTTTTTCTCATAATGAAAGAGGAATAACATATTTCAAAACCAGAATTTCAATAGACAGAATTTTATTTAAAACAGAATTTTGTAAAACAGAATTTTAGTCAGACAGAATTATTTTTTTTGAAAAAAAAACAGAATTTTTGTATGACAGAATTTTGGAAAACAGAATTTTGTGGCTATTCCAGTGGTTGTACATGTGATATAAAAAACTAAATATTTTGCTTTTATTTCAAGTTGGATGTGTAAGTATGAGTACAAATAAAAAATTTAAATATCTGAGTTGTTCTTTATTTGCCAATATATGAACAACAACAACTACTACATAATACTTACAATATACAACTTGTGTTTATATTTTAAGCAAATAAAGTACAGATTGGTAGGAAATATGTTGCTTAATTTATTTTATGATTCAAACCAAGTTGTTTTTATTTTGTTTATTAAATGTATACACGGTTGAGCAATAAGTACCACCCTATTGGAAAGTAATGCCATTTTTGCAAATGCAATCGTATGTCCATTATTGCCAGCAACTTTCTTAAAATAGATGTTAAATCTGTTAAAAATGAAGAAAAAATATATGAAAAATCCGCCAAACTTAAAATTATAGCACAAATTAGAATGCTAAAAGTCTTCTTTATCACACATTAAGAAATAGGCTCAAAACCTGTTGCGGAATATAATAAAAATTTTACTGTTAAATTTTTGTATAAATGTGAAAATGTTGTTAGTTTACTACTATAAAATGGGTAAAGTTTTATGTAATATTATGAAAATTCTGTGAGTATAACTTTTTGCACACACTTTTATATACAATAATACACACACTAAGTATTTTTAGACCCTATGTATTTACAATTATTTTGTGGAATAAAAATTTTACGCAGAAAGTTTGTAAATATACTGTCTTATAATGGTAATAAAATTATGACATTTTTAAATTGTTTTCAATTCCTGGCGATATAATGAAAATGATGAAAGAAAAATTAACAATTAAGCAAACGATTGATTGCGTTTGCGAACGTTATTGTAAGTCTCTGGAATCAAACAGTAACAGAACAGCTAATGAAGAGGCGAATGAATGTAACATACTGTTACGATTTTACCCTTTATAAAATCGTTGATTTATTTACCTTTTAAAGAAATCGAGTTCTTTCTATATTGCAAATAATAAACACTGTTTGAAATTGTTTATAGCTCTATTTATTTATAACCGTCACTAAAAATTACAGAAATTCACTTTAATAGCACACTTTATTTACACGGTATAGATAGACTAAACGTTAGCCACACTTTAGTTTTTCACACTCTGCGTTTTACTTATCAACTAAGCTACTGCGTCACCGAGTACCAGTATTTATATGTATGAGTAGTCAGGTATTATAGTTATTTCCAGTTTATTAAGACACTAGATTTTTCCAGCTGTCAATATTCGTGTGAAGACATTTCTATAACTAGAAATTTCTTGTAACACTGCCGCCCACTTAAGCCTGTTCGTCCCGAACAGACATAGCTATTCCTTTTCCATAGTTGGCTAGTCGTTCCAGATGAACAACCTTCATTTTGCACCTTGGGCTCTGATCTTTCTGTATTCTATATACCACATCATTACTTTATAGGGTCCGTCCCAATGCGTTTGTAGTTTGGGAGATAATCCTTTCTTTCGTTGCGGGTTAAATAGCAGAACCAGCTGACCCTCATTAAATCCTTCAGAATTTGCTGCCCTATCGTACCTCGCCTTCATCTTATCGCTGATTATTTGAATTCGATTGCTCACAAACTCATGAAGCTCGTTAAGGTCTTCTTGTTCCCGGGAAGCGTTGTCGTTGTCTTTATCTATAGCGGCGGACTTAACACCAAATTCTAAATCGCCAGGCAATTTAAGTTCCGGTCCGAAAATAATTTTTGCAGGTGTCCGGGAGGTGGAATCGTGAACAGCCGATCGATATGCCAGCAGAAATTTGGGGATGTGTTCGTCCCAGTCCTTCTGATGAGTACTGACCACTTTTTTTAAGTATTCCTCTAAAGTGCGATCGAATCTTTCGACCATACCATCAGATTGCGGATGCAGCCGGGTGGTTCTTGTTTTTCTTATTCCATACAACTCACACATTTCCTTGAAGATAGCAGATTCAAAATTCCTTCCCTGGTCAGAGTGTAATTCTATCGGAACACCGTAGCGGCACACAAATGCGCTTATTATCGTTCTGGCTTCCTGGTTCGGTATAGCGTATACCCCAGGCCATTTACTGAAATAGTCGATCACCACAAGAACGTAACGGTTTCCGAAATCACTGACAGGGAAAGGGCCTGCTACATCCATTGCTATCCGCTCAAATGGGGCACCCGAGTTGTATTGTTGAAGTTGCCCACGACTTCTCCTTACTGGTCCTTTAGCTGCGATGCATTGCGCGCTATTTGCTATCCCATCGCTTACAGCTTGCTGGCAGCCGACCCAGTAGAATCGTTGTTTTAACTTCTCTAAAGTTTTCGTGACACCGAGATGACCACCACTGGGACCGTCATGGAACTCTTTTCATACTTCGTCTATTTTGCTTGACGGCACCACAATTAGCTTTGTCTCAGTTTTGCCGTTCGCACTTTCCCATATACGGTATACGCAGTGATTAATTACACGTAGACTGTTCCACTGGGCCCAATATACCTTCATCAGCGGACTTTCAGCTGATATCTGCTCGCGGGTAGGCCTCCTGTTTTCTTCTTTGGCTGATACAATATTTGACAGTATGGGGTCATTCTGTTGCGCCGCCGACCAGGCTTCACTTGACTCAATATGCGTTAGTCTTATATCAACAATACACTCTTTTCCTTCAGCCCTCGAACAATGTTTGCACTCTTAATTACAGGGGCGTCTTGAAAGGGCGTCCGCATTGCAATGCTTTATGGCTTTCCTGTGCTCGATGCTGAAATCATAGCTTTGAAGTCGTTTAATCCAACGAGCTAGCTGCCCTTCTGGTTGTTTAAATTGCAGCAGAATGGTCGGTTCTTAGTTAAAAGTGCTGACCATACAGATACACATTCTACCGCCGCCAAGAGTTCCCATCGCGTTACGCAGTAGTTTCTTTCAGGCTTCGAAAGTACTCGACTTTAATAGCCAATGACTTTTCGGTTCCATTGATAACCTGCCAAAGCACACCTCCTATTCCGTATCCGCATCGCTATCCAGCACAAATTTTTCGCCGGCTACAGGATTTTAGTAGTAGGAAAATAAGGACCCAACTTGATTTAATGGGTTTTTCATAAGGGACCAACTTGATTTAATGGGTTTTTCATTAAGGAACAACTTGATTTAATGGCTTTTTGTATAAGGAGGCAACTTGATTTAATTGCCCTTCATTTCTATGGGGACTCAACTTGATTTAATGGCTTTTTGTATAAGGGACCAACTTGATTTAATGGCTTTTTGTATAAGGAGGCAACTTGATTTAATTGCCCTTCATTTTTGATGTTGACACAAAATGCTTTAATTGCCTTCTAGTGTGGCCGTCGGTTGTATGCTTATAATATAAAAGGGTTGTAATACAAAATTTTTATGATCAAGTGAAAGTCATTGATCTACATATTTGTTTTTAGTCTTTTTGAAATTATGTGGTTAGTGTGGCCGTCGGTTAATTCTTTTTATCTCTTGTTATACCCTCCACCATATATGGTGAGGGTATATATCAGTTTGTCATTCCGTTTGTAACATGTCGAAATATAGGTTTAAGACCCCATAAAGTATATATATTCGTGAACCTTATGCAATTTTAAGTCGATTTAGCGATGTCTGTCTGTCTGTCTGTCTCTCTGTCTGTCTGTCTGTCTGTCTGTCTGTCTCTCTGTCCGTCTGTCTGTCAATTTTTACCCAGATTATTGAACATCCTCCCGAGCAGTTTGGTATTTAAATTACATAAATTGACAAAACATATTCATATTACACTTCATGCAAAATTAAGTATATACGTATATCATCTTCAGCCCCTATGGTGGAGGGTATTCAAAGATTCGGCACAGCCGAATTTAGCCCTTTTTTACTTGTGTTTTTTTTTTCTATTCTTTGGTGGCATATACAGAACAACTGTCGGTTGTTTGCTTGTAATGTAAAAGTGGTGGTTATACAAAAATTGTCATGTGTGTGTTTTGCTAGAAGGTGTTAAGTGACAAGGATCTTTTTTGAAATTATGAGTGTTGACGTCGGTTAATTCTTTTTATTCTTTGGTGGTCATTGATCTACATATTTGTTTTTGTATTAAGAGGAAATTTGCTAGTAATGTAAAAGTGGTGGTTATACAAAATTTTTCTTGTTCGTGATTGGCAAGATTGACAAGGATCTTTTTTGAAATTATGAGTCTTGCCGTCGGTTAATTCTTTTTATCTCTTGTGTGTTTTTTTTCTATTCTTTGGTGGTCATTGATCTACATATTTGTTTTTGTATTAAGAGGAAATTTGCATTAAGTGAAAGTCAATGATCTACATATTTGTTTTTTGTATTAATAGGAAATATCCATTTTTTCTTTCTTGTGTTTATGTTCTATTTTTGTTTTTATTTTTTTGTGTGTTTGGTATATACATTCTACATGTACAAGTAGGTCATAAATTAATTATTTATTAATGTGACATTTTCATTAATCTACAAATTTTTGTGTTTTAATGAAATTCGAATCTGTTTGTTTGTTTTGTTCGGTTTTGTTTTCTTGTAATAAAGCGGTAATTGGAATCTGCTAGTGTTTTGTTTGTTTGTTTAGTTGAGTATAATAAAAAACAATACTAAAAATTAGTTTTACATGTATTTGGTTTTATTTTACTTTCTTTTTAAATAATTCTTAAATTAAAATCTAAAAAATTTAGATGTTTACGATAGAGATTTATAGCGTGATACATGAAACACAAACGATTACACCCACCCTCCTCTGCCACTAGCGAATGAGACGCAGGCAGCGAGTCGAATAATAAAGATGTAGAATCATGGTTGGACGAAAATCGCATCAGAAAATTAAGTTCAGTATCCTTTACTTCATCATATAAGTAGATTACTTTATCCGGTTTTTTGTGTTTGTTGAACTTTTTCTGTCTGTAAAATAAATTTTAAATAAAAAAGAAAAAACAAATATATCTCTTACTTCATCATCCGGTTTTTCCTGTTTGTTGAACTTTTTAAAAAAATTTTTGTTAAAACAAATTTTTAATAAAAACAAATCTCTGAGAACTTTATCCACTTATTTTTTCTGTGTGAAGTTATTTTTACTGTGTGAAATTTTTTTTTAATAAAAAAATAAAAAACTAGCTCAAAATGTTTTTCTGCGTGATATGCCAAGCTGCTTTCAACACCAAACACAACATGCTTCAACATAAAAATAAACATTGTGTTGAGTGTGGAAAGTTTTTCCTTAAGCGCTCCACAATGAAGGAGCATGAAAGGACCCATGCAACCACCTCATCAAAATTTTGCGTTCCTTGCAATGAAGCAGTTAGTAGCTTAAACTATAGCCAACACTTGCGAACACTACAACATCGCAGCAATTGTGGGATGAAGACAATTAACCCTAGACTCACTGTAAGGAGCAGTGATTATAGTGAACGAATAGCAATTTATATGCTAGTAAATGAAAAAGATGAAATTCTCATGCCCGGGGGATTTTTCAAAAAAGAGGAATCTATTTTAATAGAACTCCTAAAGGATTGTCAAGCTAAACACATATCCTTTAAATTCAATATGGAGCTTGTGTGTGATTATATCAAAATAAGCGAGCAAGAAATGGTTGCAGCTACAATGACTCACTCAACAAAAATGGCAATGGTCACTTTAAGCGATGACTTGAATAATATCTATGACTCGCAAACTGATGAAATTAGAAATAAAATGTCTGAGTTCCAAGAAAGGGATAGTGGATGGTCTCTGGTTACCATAAAATTTTTAAATATTAATGTGAATGAAGTTAATATTATAAGAGGATCACAATATATACCTCTGCCAAAGGAATTAGTCAGAAAGTGGGCATTTATAAATATCCAGAATGATGATGTCTACTGCTTCAAATGGTGTTTAATTGCTTCATTGTATTGTGAAAAAGAATTGTCTCGTTGTCAACAAACGGAATGTTCATCCTACAACATAAAAAGTATTTCTGCCGACATAATAATTGTAAACAATTTGCAATTAAACTTTTCAAACCTCACGTTTCCATTAAGTGTAAAAGGCTTAAAAGACTTTGAAAGGCAAAATGTAGATATAAGTGTCAACGTCTTCGGATATGAAGAGAATAATATAGTCGGACCCTACTATCTAACGAAGGAGGAGAAGAAATATCATATAAACCTCCTGCTTCTCATAGAGGAAGAAAGGTCGCATTACATCGTTATAAGTGATATTTCAAGGTTAGTAAAACTTTATAAAAAAGAAATATTTCAAATTTGTTTTTTTTTTTTCTTTTTTATTAAATAAAAGGTTTATAAGAAGCAGTTTGACTGGATACAAAGGAAAAATATTTGTATGTAATGCATGACTTACTTACAAATATAGTCAACGAGATTTATCACTTCATAAACAAACTTGCAATAAAGTTTGCACAAGGATGCCAGAAGGAGCTGATGCTGTTATAAAATATTCGAATGCTCATAAGGAACTAGATGTTCCGTTTACAGTCTATGCGGACTTTGAATCGATTTTAAGTAGCATAAGTGAAGAGGTTAGTACTAAAACTACAAAAATACAACGACATATTCCATGTGCTTTTAGTTATTTTATAAAATGTAGCTTTAATGATAATTTAGACAAGTTTAAAATTTATTTTGGAGAAGATGCACCTAATGTTTTTGTTAAAGATTTAGTTGAGGACTTAAAAGACATTTATAAAAATTATATTTACAAAGAAGTTGAAATAATAATGACTGAAGATGATATAATTTTTCATAATTCATCTAATATTTGTCATATTTGTGAAAAGGTGATATATTTATCCAAAGTTAAAGATCACTGTCATTTTACTGGCAAGTATAGAGGCCCTGCTCACAATGATTGTAATTTAAAATATAGAAAACCTAAATTTATTCCAGTATTTTTTCACAACTTTTCTTCATATGATTGTCATATGTTCTTTAAATATTTAAATAGTATTCCATATAGTGATAAACGTGTAGTTCCTCTCAACAAGGAATTATATATATCTTTATCTATATATCTACCTTTTCAAGAAAACTCGACTAAGGAAAAATTCGAAATAAGATTTCTGGATTCGTTCAGATTTATGGCTTCAAGTTTAGATTCCCTAGCAAAAAATTTACGTGTTGAGGATTTAAATATTGTCCGCAAAAATTTCTCTGATGAAAATAATTTTAATCTAATTAGGAGAAAAGGTGTTTTTCCATACTCTTATATGGATTCTGTGGAAAGATTCAATGAAACTGAGCTCCCCAGTCGAGATAAGTTTTTTAATGTTTTAATTGACGCAGAATGTTCTGAGAAGATTATGAACACGCGAAAAATGTTTGGAATACTTTTAGATGTAAAAATATGTTAGATTATACAAAATTGTATATAAAAACGGATGTGCTTTTATTGGCAGATATATTTCAAAACTTTAGAAAAATTTGCAAATCCATATATAAGTTAGATCCAAATCATTATTATACCGCCCCAGGTCTTTCATGGGATGCAATGCTTAAAACGACAAAGAAGGAATTAAAATTATTCACAGATAAAGATATGCATCTGTTTATACAAAAGGGAATAAGGGGTGGTCTCGTACAATGTTCACAGAGACATGCCAAAGCCAATAATATATATTTAGATGATTATGATAGTAGTAAACCATCTGAATATTTAGCTTACTTAGATGCAAATATTTTATATGGATGGGCAATGTCACAGTATCTTCCAGCTGGGGGATTTGAGTGGCTTGGCGAGGACGATTTAAAGAAATTTAATCCAAATAAAATATCTGATACTTCTCCTGTCGGTTAGATTTTAAAATATCCACACTCTCTTCATAAACTGCATAATGATCTTCCTTTTGCTCCTTAAAATAAAGAAGTTGGAAACTCAAAATGCAAAAAACTTATTGCATGATTTGACTAATAAAACAAAATATCTGATTCATTATCGAAACCTTAAACAATGCCTTGCAAATGGTTTAATTTGTACAAAATATCATAGGGGAATAAAATTCAATCAATCACCATGGCTTCAGAAATATATAAACTTAAATACACAACATAGAGCAGAGGCTCAAAATACATTTGAAAAATACTTTTTCAAACTTTTAAATAACGCTGTTTATGGGAAGACCATGGAAAATGTTGAGAAAATGGTGGATGTCAAAATCACAAGAAACTGGGAGAGTGAAGATATAAATCGTAGAGGTGCAAGATATTTTGTTTCTCGCCCCAATTTTAAAAGCATTTCAAAGTTTTCTGAAGACTTATTTGCAGTTCAGATGGGTAAAGTTGATATATTATACGATAAGCCCATATACATAGGTTTTGCCGTACTTGAATTATCTAAATGGAAAATGTATGATTTTCATTATAGGATAATGAAGTCAAAATATGGTCAAAATATAATTCTCAATTATATGGACACCGATTCATTTATATATTCAATAAAAACTGAAGATTTTTACAAAGATATACTTAATGATTTGTTGTCTGAATTTGATACCTCAGATTACCCCGTTAATAATCCTTACGACATACCGTTAGTGAATAAAAAAGTTTTGGGTAAAATGAAAGATGAGAATAATGGTACTATTATGACTGAATTTGTTGGTCTTAGATCGAAAATGTATTCCATTAAAACTATTGACAACAAGGAAATTAAAAAAGCAAAGGGGGTTAAGAAGTCTGCTTTAAATAAATATTGTATGTTTGATTATACAACTGCCTTATTTAATAGTAAAATCGTAAGCGATAATATGTGTTTATTTGCATCTAGATTGCATAATGTTTTTACAATAAATATATATAAAATCGTTTTAAGTTATAAGGATGAAAAACGAATAATTATGAACAATCAGGTTCAAACAGTCGCTAGGGGACATTGTGAATATAATCAGTATAATAAAACCCCTGACAATGAATGTCTAAAATGTAGCAATAGGAATTATATTTTTGATGAAGATGGAGATAATACTATTATGGGAGTAAATATTGACTTTGTACAATTCCAGAATGATTCTGAGGATGAAATATTTAATAGCATCAATTATTAGGGAATAAAACATTGTATTTTAATAGCTTTAAATTAAATTTGATGTATATTTTGTAATATAATTTTAACAAGTTTGGTTTAAGATAACAACTGTGATACTTAGTTAAGGAATAATTCTGTGATATATAAAAAATTTTTTTGCTTTTGCATATTTATTTTTTTACATTTGTTTAATATTATTTATGTTTTATGTTATACTTTGAAAAACAAGACAAGAAAAGGAAAATATATTGTGAAATGTGAAACTTGACCAAAGATTATTATTAATAAAAATATCCCTGAAGATGTTGGGAATCTCCAACGAAACGTCGGATAAATAATAAAATAAATAATCTTTTATTTACTTTATAAATGAACATGACCTTGAAAGCCCACTTTAGAGCACTCTAATAAGAACACTAATATTAAAGAAAAAGGTGGATATATAAAAAAATAAATTAATAAGTTTAATATTAAAAGAGATTCTTGAAAAATAAATATTTTGTATTTTTCTCTTAAAATTTTTTGATTATTAAGCAAAATAAAACACTGGTATTTTAGTTTTCTATTTTAAGAATACATATTTTTATTTATAATTTTAAGACATTGTTTTTAAGTGTGTATTTTCTAAATATTTAATAAAGATAATAAAAATGGAAAATTGCCTTCATTTATTTTAAAGTTTAAAAATTTTTGTAGTAAAAGAGCATTTTTCAGTGCACATGTTCCATGTTTGTGAGAACTACAACGGATGCAATCGGGATGTTTTTCATCGAGCTCTCTTAAATTACAGCAGTTGATATTTTCTATATTGAAAACGTTTTTCCGCAGCATATTCTCCAACCACTTTTTCTTTTCCAAACCCTTGACAAAAATTAAAGAACCCTCTGTGTTTGATTTGAGAAATTCGCACACAGACTTGAATGATACGGATCCATCTTCCCATTGCAGATGATGATGATTTTTTGTTAACCAATTGACTTGTTTTTGATTCTTTGGTGATAAATAACTATAATCGAAGGGGGGTTTTATGATGAAATTTATATACTCCTTAGCGTTAAAAACCAATGCAATTTCTTTGGCAATAAAATTATTAGAATCTGCTCTAAAGCCTTGGAGATCAATAAAAACTATTTTTGGCATTTCCATTGCTTAAACAATTTTATGAACCTGTCCTGTCAAAGGCGTATATTCAATTAAACGATCATGAATAAGAATGCAGTAAGCTGATGAGTTTGGTGGTATATTGATGCCAGTCTCAAACATAATTTTTATTTCAATCGGACCCCTTGCAACCGTTTCATTTTGATGGCTTACATCAATAACTGTAATAGGAGCTTTATTTTTGAATTCTTGACAAGTGAGTAGAGGTTGAGGTTCTCTCATATAGTAGTTTTGTTGAAATCTGACATACATATCATAGAGGATGGCAAAGCGTTCTTCCCCAAATTTAATGTTTAGATCATCATAAGGATATGACTCTGAGTTTAAGTGAACTTTGATGTTGGTTAAATCACAATTAATTAATTTATTCTCACGCAGGAATGCTATCAAAACGAAGCGAGGTCGTTCCCTATTTGCAGATAATTTAACATTCCAAATGTGATTAGTTCCGCTTGATAATTGAGGATTAAAATGACAGTCCCAACTGCGGAATGCTATTGGTAAATTTGTTCCATTTTGTATAATTTTTATCATATTTATTTTACTCAAGTCAGAAAGCTGTACATGTGGTATCCTCCATGAAATATTCTTAATAGTAATTTTTGGTTTTTGAACAGATGCTGTTGAATATACGAGATCATCATCACTTTTGCTACGAAGTAATATCAATTCATGTTTGGAATTTAAAATAATTTTATTAAAGTCTTCAGCTAATCCCAATAATATTTTTAATGGTACATAAAAGTTAAACTGTCCATTTATTACATTTAGGTCATCTACTTTACTCCAAGCAGCATTTTCCATGAGAGCACCGTCCGTTGCCATCAAAGAAACATAATTTTTAATATTAGATGAAACTCCTAGGTGTCTTGTGCGATCAATTTCAATGCCATTTAGCTCATAACGAATTTCATCAAATAGATGAGCAACAAAATTATTTTTCAATCTGAAAGCAAAAGATGCTACCACTTTTTTACTATCGCCACTTTCTTCTTATACTAAACCTTCAATGTAAATAAAACTTTCACTCGGCAAAACATACAAATCCTGATTTTGTATTGATATTCTTATTTCATCGTTATTTTTAAATGATTGCAAGTATGGAGTATAAGTGTGATAATCTTTTTTTATAATGCTTTCATCCGATAAGGGTTTATCCAAAACATTAATTATTGATCTCATTCTCTTTGGTGTTGCTTCTTCAATTGGAAATTCAATGATTTGTGAAAATTTCTATTTGATTCTGTTAAATTGTTGGCTGAATGTGAAGATGAGAACAGCGTGGACGCTAATTTTGGTTTGACTGATGGCAATAATATGGATTTTGGGGATAACAATGTGGTATAAGGAATGCTATTTGAGATAATTTCTTTGTTGTAAATTATCATTATTTTCTTGGCCTTAAATGTAATCGAATAGTAATTTCTTCTCCTCGAAAATTAATTAAATCACCGTCTTGATCAACTATCCGTAGTGTTAGTGAACTTACTTCTTTGGAATTCACTGGCAAATAGATGAGATTTGTAGGTATTTCATCCATTTTATAGCCAGGTGGAACATTTATTGCAAATTCGTGTAATGTATGTGCATGAGAATTGTTTATATATGTGTTTACCACAATATTACATTCTATCCGCAAGAGATTTACCTTAAAAATATTTACTGGTAGATCTGAGAAATGGGGGACATTAGGAGAGAGGACATTCTTATTGAAACCAAACAATTTTCCTATCGAATTCTTCTTGTTAAAGTATATCGAATCTTCGGAACTATACAATTTGACTTGCATTGTATTGTTATTAGCTTCTATAATAATTTTCTTCTTCCCCAACCCATCTTTCTCATATTCCCCCTTTATGAAATCAACAATATCATTCAGCTCATAGGATCCAATAGGTATTGTAATAATTTTACTACCAATGTGAAACAAATTATTGTATTTGTTCACATTTGGTATGCTGTTGTATGTGTGAAAATCTACGAGAGCACACTCGTAATCGCCGTTTAAATTTATTGGAGGAAAGTAATTTGCTGATAAATTTGAGGAGTTTCCGCTCAATGTTAGTGTAATTGACATTTTGCTTACCAAATGGCTAATGTAGGAAATAAAACAAAATATTGTTTTTTTAAAGGGTTGCTTTTTTCTTTATTTTAGATAATTTTATATCAATACTTAAAGTAAAGTAAAGTTTTATATCAATACTTAAAGTATTAATGGGTGCCATTTTTATGATACGATGAATCTTGTGATTGTACTCATCAATTAAATCTTTATATAAATCAATCCAATGATATGATCCGTTGTAGCTAAATTCCTTCCACATCATACCTTTAAGAGTTCTATTGAATCGTTCAACAATAGACGCTTTCATTACACTATACGTTGAGTAGTGATTAATATTATGCTTTTTCATCAATTTACTAAAGTTTTTATTAAAGAATTCCTTGCCATCATCAGTATGTAAATTTTTTGGCACACGACCCAAATTCAATATATTTTCCATTGCTTTGCAAACATCCGATGAACTTTTAGATTTGAGAGGTGCTGCCCAAGCATATTTTGAAAACGTATCAATGACCGTTAGCAGATAACGATAGTCCTTGTTATCTGATGAATAATTACCCATTTCAACTAGATCTGCTTGCCATAAATCATCAATACCTTTCATTACAACTCTTCGACGCTTAAAATTTTTTCGAGCCTGTTTATGCAACTCTTTTACCAGAATTCTCTTTGTATTCATTATCGACAACATATATTAGTTTATTATGTTATCAGTGTTAGACATCATATGTAACACATCTTCCCTCGGCATCAATTTTAGTAGTAAACTCTGCAAAAGTTTAATTCGTTGACGCAACAACTCAAGTTCTCTGTCAAAGTACGATTTTTGATTATGATTTATATCAGAAATTTTCTTATATACTACATCATTATTTTTATCTATATTCAAAAGTATGTCTGTCTGCATTTTGTTGACTTGTAAGAGTAGAAAGTCTTTTGTGACGGCGTCGTTTTCTTCCACAGGGCTCGCAACATTTTTAATTCTTTTGTTTTGGATATTAAAGTTCTTATCGCTATCCAAAATGGGGCCAAATATTTTCGAATCATTCTTTCTTATTATATTATTATAGTTCAGCTTAGAATTGTAATAGTGTCCGAACTTGTCGACAGACATTTTCAATATATATCCTTAACTCACAAAACTTTACATATATATTAATATTATATCAGCTTCCTGCAGTTCTTCGATAATAGAAACAATTTCATTGTTATGATTGTTATGACCAGCAGCTTGAGAGGCGATTAATAATCTGAGGCGGTCAACTAATTCATTCGGATCATTCCAATATACATAACTAGGTTTATTAGAATTTAATTTCATTAGACCACTTCCTGTTTTATCATTTTTAAATAATTTGCTGATAATGTTTACATATTTGTTGGCCCTTGTCCCTTTAATTTGTCCGTCTGATTTATAGTCTCTTTTGTGAGCATTTGTCTCCATTAAAATCTTTTTGTAAATCTCCAATTCTGTTTTATCATAATTTTTTGGAGTTTTATAAAACATTAACTGAACCAAACCTGGTGTTAGCAACCAATTTTGATTTCCTAGCATAATTTTATCATCACTCAACTTAATGTAGCTATTCCCAAATTTCCACTCACCATTCGAATCTTTGTGAGGACCATAAAGCGTTTCCAGTTCATTTTTTCGAGCTAAATGCGATAAATCGAGTGAGTTTATTATTGTATCGTTTGTAACATCAGCGGGGGATTCAGTTTGATAGTAAATATCATCATCATCATCATTTTCATCAATTGTTTTGTATTCATCACTCGTAAAATCTTTCTTTGGGGTACTTGTCCCCAGTTTCATTGGTAATTTTCTAAACGATAAACTCGTCTCATTTTCTATTTCATTTTTAATTTCTTCTTTTTCATCTTTAGAAATTCTCTTTTCTTTAGAAGAATTATTTATAAATTCTTTCAGCGGGTTAGTTATGGGCTTAAATGTTTTTTGTAGTCTTTCATGAGTATTAGCTTCACCCATTTTTATGCTTCGAAATTTCTTCTTCAAAGCATTTCTTACCTTGACCAGTTCCTCCAACACTTCAGTCATATCAGACCAGGAATAGATCAGAAACAGACCAGGAACAGATCAGCAACAGACCAGGAACAGATCAGAAACAGACCAGGAACAGATCAGGAATAGATCAGAAACAGATCAGGAACAGATCAGAAACAGATCAGAAACAGACCAGGAACAGATCAGCAACAGATCAGCAACAGACCAGGAACAGATCAGAAATAGACCAGGAACAGATCAGGAACAGATCAGGAATAGATCAGAAACAGACCAGGAATAGATCAGGAATAGATCAGAAACAGACCAGGAATAGATCAGAAAATGGAACAGATCAGGAATAGATTAGAAACAGACCAGGAATAGACCATAAAATGTAGCAAGCTTATTTGGAATCAGCTGAATTCATAAAAGGATGTAATTATTTAAATGTTTTTAATTTGTTAATCCTATCGATTCAAGAGGTCAAACTTTACTAATATCATCATTTTATTCCAACATCCTTATATTTCAATGAAAAAATTAAATGTCTTTCTATATCGACCAGCATTTAAGTTATCATCTTTACATATTGTTAAAAATCCATAGTTTTCTCTCCAACATTCCTGACATATTTTACGAAATTGTTCAAAGGACATATCCGTTCCAACATGATCACTATAGATGTGTTTCATATTCATTTCATCCTGCTTAAACATTATAATCATATTGGCATCATCTCGTATCAAATGTTTAGGTATTCGGGTATAAGTTTGACACAAGTAAAATGAATCCACATTTTTGTGACGACCCATACATAAGTATGCACGTATATTATTTTGATTTTCACATGCAACGTCATCAAATATAATTATTGAGTTATTTTTAGCTTCATCTGGTGGAATAACACTTTCATTGTTAGAAAATGTAAAATAACCCATTCCTTTAATCGTTGATACGAGTTTATTTAAGTACTCATATTTAGGTTGAAATAATGATTTCGAATATAAATAGATGTTTTCGAATTTTAATCCATTAGGACTTTCAATCAAACTAATCATTACATTAGTCTTTCCACAGTTCGAAGGTCCCACTATAAGTGCTCTTATAGAATTTGGCAATAGAGAACTGTGTTTTCTTCTCATATCTGTACTTGTTGAGGAATCAACATTCCTAACAACTATATTTTTATGTTGTTTGGTCAACCGCATTTCAACAACTAAAACCAAAGTTTTGAATTTTCCTTTTAATTAGTTTCCAGATTATATAAATAGGTCTAACAATATCATAGAATTACCAATCATATGCATTCTGTCACTGGGAGTGGATTAGTAGATAGAATAATAAATTCTCTACCTTTTGAACTTCATTTACCGGGTTATGAATTTTGTGGACCAGGTACTAAGCTAGAAAAACGTTTAAAGAGGGGTGATAAGGGGATAAATCCGTTGGATGCTGCTTGCAGAGAGCACGATATTGCTTACTCTCAAAATAAGGAAATCAGTAAGCGACACCAAGCAGATAAAATACTTGAAAATCGAGCCTGGGAACGAGTTTTATCGAAAGACAGCAGTATTGAGAAAAAAAAAACTCATATTTTATAACTAACGCCATGAAGGCTAAAGTCAAACTCGGCATGGGTCTAAAGTCAAAAAATAAATTTGGAAAGAAAATTTTTGGCACAGCAATACGAATGGCTACGGCAACTTTAAAGAAAGAAAAACCTAAAGATATAAACGACGCAATTAAAATTGCTCGTAAAGTTTTGAATAAATCGCTGAAAGGAAAAAAATCAAAAGTTGTTATACCTCGCATTATCAATGTACCAAAAGTTGGAGGGTTCTTACCATTAGTGCCAATACTAACTGCTTTAGGGACCTTAGGTGGTCTGTCATCTGGTGGAGCAGCTATTGTTAAAGCTATTAATGCTGCAAAAGATGCTAAGAAACAACTCGAAGAGGCTACTAGACATAATAAGAAAATGGAGGCTATAGCAATGGGAAAGGGTCTTTATCTTAAATCATATAAGAAGGGGTATGGTCTTGTATTCGATAAAATGTCAAAAAACTAATTAAGATGCTCCCCAAAAGACCACTTTCTTATATCGATTTGATTAAGTTTACCACACATATTCCACACTTTAGAGGTATTTTTATGAGAGATTCACTCCCCAAACATCCTCGACGAATAGAATGTGGCATTGTTAATCTGGATTGCTCAATTGGAGCAGGCACTCATTGGGTAGCATACTACAAAAATAAAGATCATAAGGAGTACTTTGATAGTTTTGGAAATTTGCAGCCACCACTTGAATTAGTAGCATATTTGGGCTACTAATCAATCTGGATACTTTCCCCATATTTCGTTTGCATTTTAATTGCTTTCAATATTTTGTATAATTTAAGATCCTCCATATCTTTAATATGGAGAATTGGTTTGTTGTTGAGGTCATCAAATTTGTTTATTAATGATTTTGATACAGCGCTCATGGTTGTTGTTTCTTTGAAGACTTTGTTAAGAATAAAACTTTCACATGAATTAAATTTTAAATTAAGTTCTTGTTATATATTAAAATTACTACAACAAATTGCGTGGACTTATATGAAAAGAGGAATAAATTTGTTTTCTCTTTATTTTTTGCAAAGACGGATTAATTCTTCACTCTTTATTTCAAAATATTGTGAAATGTATCCTAAAGATACTACAATAAATTGCTCACTTTATTTTCATAGTATTGTCAAATAGTTTAAATATTCACATTATAAATGCGGAGGGTACAATAAATAATAATAATTTCTGGATTCAGACAGAAAGAACGACTCAGACGATTAAGATGTCAATGCGGGAACAAATTGTAGAATTCCTTAATGAATATAAGGAGTTTATATGTCTAGAAGATTTACACTTCTTTTTAAAGAACGCTGATTATTTCGAATTATATGAGAATAAAAGAATTCTTAATTCAGTGCATGGAGAGCATTTTGAGGATTACATATGGTCTGACGACAGATGTACTGAAGGACCTGATACATGTAGTTGCATCATCTATAAATTTAGAGAAAATTCAGTTAACGATCTTATAAATCTCTATCATAAACATCTAAATTTTTAATTAAATAAAAAAAAAAATAACCGAAATTATTATATTATACGTATTTAAATTTATAAGAAATATTTAATGAGATTTTAATTTAAGAATTATTTCAAAAGAAAGTAAAATAAAACCAAATACATGTAAAACTAATTTTTAGTATTGTTTTTTATTATATTCAACTAAACAAACAAACAAAACACTAACAGATTCCAATTACCGCTTTATTACAAGAAACAAAACCGAACAAAACAAACAAACAGATTCGAATTTCATTAAAACACAAAAATTTGTAGATTAATGAAAATGTCACATTAATAAATAATTAATTTATGACCTACTTGTACATGTAGAATGTATATACCATACACAAAAAAAAAATAGAACATAAACACAAGAAAGAAAAAATGGAAATTTCCTATTAATACAAAAAACAACACATATGTAGATCAATGACTTTCACTTAATGCAAATTTCCTCTTAATACAAAAACTAATATGTAGATCAATGACCACCAAAGAATAGAAAAAAAACACACAAGAGATAAAAAGAATTAACCGACGGCAACACTCATAATTTCAAAAAAGATCCTTGTCAATCTTGCCAATCACGAACAAGAAAAATTTTGTATAACCACCACTTTTACATTACAAGCAAATTTCCTCTTAATACAAAAACAAATATGTAGATCAATGACCACCAAGGAATAGAAAAAAAAAAACACACAAGAGATAAAAAGAATTAACCGACGGCAACACTCATAATTTCAAAAAAGATCCTTGTCACTTAACACCTTCTAGCAAAACACACACATGACAATTTTTGTATAACCACCACTTTTACATTACAAGCAAACAACCGACAGTTGTTCTGTATATGCCACCAAAGAATAGAAAAAAAACACACAAGTAAAAAAGGGCTAAATTCGGCTGTGCCGAATCTTTGAATACCCTCCACCATAGGGGCTGAAGATGATATACGTATATACTTAATTTTGCATGAAGTGTAATATGAATATGTTTTGTCAATTTATGTAATTTAAATACCAAACTGCTCGGGAGGATGTTCAATAATCTGGGTAAAAATTTGACAGACGGACAGACAGACGGACAGAAAGACAGACAGACAGAGAGAGAGACAGACAGACAGACAGACGGACAAACAGACATCGCTAAATCGACTTAAAATTGCATAAGGTTCACGAATATATATACTTTATGGGGTCTTAAACCTATATTTCGACATGTTACAAACGGAATGACAAACTGATATATACCCTCACCATATATGGTGGAGGGTATAACAAGAGATAAAAAGAATTAACCGACGGCCACACTAACCATATAATTTCAAAAAGACTAAAAACAAATATGTAGATCAATGACTTTCACTTGATCATAAAAATTTTGTATTACAACCCTTTTATATTATAAGTATACAACCGACGGCCACACCAGAAGGCAATTAAAGCATTTTGTGTCAACATCAAAAATGAAGGGCAATTAAATCAAGTTGCCTCCTTATACAAAAAGCCATTAAATCACGTTGGTCCCTTATACAAAAAGCCATTAAATCAAGTTGGTCCCTTATGAAAAACCCATTAAATCAAGTTGGTCCCTTATGAAAAACCCATTAAATCAAGTTGGGTCCTTATGAAAAACACATTAAATCAAGTTGGTCCCTTATGAAAAACCCATTAAATCAAGTTGGGTCCTTATTTTCCTACTACTGATATCCACGAATCGGTGCCGTACATAATAACTCCTTGACCCTTAGGAATGCTTGTTCTTGAGCTTTACCCCAATTAAATGGTCGTGCCTTCTTAGTCAGGTCATGTAGACTCGCAGCCACACGGCAAAATTTCGAACAAATCGTCGGTAGTATGTGCAGAGACCTAGAAAGCTGCGCAACTCGTGCAGATTTTTCGGGCTAGGGAAATCTTTTACAGCCCGAATCTTATCTTCATCGGTTGATATACCTTCTGCAGTTACGCGGTGCCCTAAATACTTGACTTTCCTCTGGAACAGTGTACATTTCTTTGCGCTAAGCTTGAGTCCAGCCGCAGATATTCGCCTTAAAACTTCTCCTAAGTTCTTCAGGTGTTCATCGAAAGTTTTTCCCATGAAAATTATGTCATCAAGGTACACTAGACAAGATTTCCAGTGGAGTCCTTTCAGCACATTTTCCATTAATCGCTCGAATGTTGCTGGAGCATTGCAGAGTCCAAAGGGCATCACATTAAACTGCCATAATCCTTCACCTGTGCTAAAGGCAGTTTTCTCCTTGTCTTGGTCATAAATTTCTACTTGCCAATAACCACTTTGCAAGTCCAATGTGGAGAACCATTTGGCTCCTGCTATTCTCGGTAGTGGATAGCTGTCCTTCTTGGTGATATCGTTTAGTTTTCTGTAATCAACACATAATCGGGTGCTGCCATCTTATTTCTTAACTAAAACTATAGGCGAGCTCCATGGGCTAGAAGATGGTTCGATTACTCCACTACGCTCCATTTCGTTGACTAACTCCTTTACTTCATTTCGTTTTGCTAGAGGAATACTTCTGGGCGCCTGCTTTATTGGCCTAGCTTCACCAGTATTTATTCGGTGTTTTACAATCGCCATTCTTCCTTGACTTTGGTTTCTCATGGCGAAGACAGAGCCGTTTTTCCTGATTAATTGTTTGGCTTTATTTCTATCAGGCGGCGCCAGTTCTTTTACCCATTTTCCACATATTTTGTCAGCATCTCTCGATATTCAACGGACGCATTGGAAGGTTCCAAGTACTTTTCGCAACTGATTATTGCTTCTGGCGCAGTACATTTGGCTATTTCAGAGTTCGCTCTGACAACTTTTTCACAATTTGATAGGTTCAGTACTCTTACTGGAACTCTTTTGCCTTTGCTGGTTTCCACGAAGGCTTTTGCTGTTATTAGGTCACTTTTTATTTCTAATGGCTCTACCACCCACAAGCTGCTGTCCTCACAATCTCTCTCCATACGCACCCATACTAAAGTTTCTGCCCGTGCTGGTAGTTTTTGGTGGCTGATGGTAACTAGCTTTCTTACCTGATCCTCGCGTTCATATCCAACACAAAGGGGTATTTCGACATTCTGCCAAATCATAACTTTTTGCCCCATATGCAAGTTAATACCGTGACTAATCATAAAATCTGCACCAATAATCACTTCGTCCACAATAAATACGTGACTGACGCTTATGTTGGCAATTGTTAGTTTCACATTAACCTTACCATAGACAGAAGCCTGCTCTCCAGTAGCTGTTCGCAAACTTACCCCGTGCAATGGTTCAACTGGCTTTCTAATTATATCGGGCCTGATGATGAACTATGATGCTCCTGTATCTTTGGTTAAAATGTGCTTTTGTCCGTTGATGCACCCATAAGCAGTACGATTGCTTTTCCTCTGCTGTGCTACTGATATGGAGATTGTGCGGCCATATGTTGTAGGAGCTAGCTTTACCGCAGTTGTAGTATTTGTCCTTCAGTTTGCCTCGCTTTTCACCTAATACCTTCATAACTGCCTCCTTAACTGCCTGTGTTAACTTCGTGCCTCTGCCTCTTTTGCAGCAGTCACTTTAAGGTTACGCACCTTAAATATTTGTGGCTTGGAAATCACCTTCGCAGTCTCTTGGGCCAGCGCAAAAGACAGTTTCAGCAAAAATCGATTTCTGCGTAGCACACACCGCATGTGTCACATTAGAATCCCGAATTCCATTCACAAATGCTTCAATTTTGAACTGATCTAAGAATGGATGATTTTCGTCTGGATAAGTCAGCTGCACCAACCGCTCAATGACTCATTTGCTTTCTGCAGTCTACCTCTTAGTTCCTTTCGGTATATTTCTTTTTTGTGTTCGCCACCATACTTTCACTGCAGTCCCACCATTATGTCGTCGTAATTATTTCTGCAGGTGATTGGCACACTTTTTAGAATTTCTGTAGCGTTTCCTTTTAAGGCCAGAATCAACTCTATAGCTTTTTCTTCGATGTTCCACATATTTCTGGCGGCGACTGTCTTGAACTGGAACTTGAAAACATTAAATGTTACGCTGCCGTCAAAAGTGGGGGCCTTTGCGCTACCAGAAGTTTCCGAAATAATTCGTACTGGGCCCTCTTGACATTGGATATTATTTACTTCATTTTCCAGTTCTTGCAGTTTTCTCTCAGCATCTTTTCGAATCTATCTACGCCGTTCTCTAAGTCGGAAACTCTTTTGGAGACCAAAGAGATTTTCTCATTAGTGGCTCTAGAAGTTTCTTGAAGTTTATCTTCCATCTTCTCTAGCAATTTCTCGTTCGTTTCCATCTTAGTTAACAGTTTCTCGTTGTCTGCTATAGAAGTTTCGAACAATGTCGTGTTGTTGTCTTCCATCTCTTGCATTAAAACAGCCAATATTGCGCTTAACTCCATGTTACCTTCTGTTTTACGATTACTAACCTCCATTTCTTCTTTTTCGTCAAAGTCGGAAGTCGCAATGTTAATGTTACGCCGCTCGAATTCTTCTATCAGCCTCTTTTGTAATTCAGTTTTATTACCTTCTGTCGGTTGCTCCAACTTACTTAACTCCTTCTTGAGTTGTTCCACTTTAAGCTCCTAAAATTTCATGACTGCTTATTATTTTGCAATCTCACTTTTGACACCAATTGTTACAATTTTACCCTTTATAAAATAGTTGATTTATTTACCTTTTAATAAATCGAGTTCTTTCTATATATAAATAATAAACACAGTTTGAAATTATTTACAGCTCTATTTATTTATAACCGTCACTAAAAATTACAGAAATACACTTTAATAGCACACTTTATTTACACGATTTAGATAGACTAAACGTTAGCCACACTTTAGTTCTTCACACTCTAAGTTTTACTTATAAACTGAACTACTGCATCACCAAATACCCGTATTTATATGAGTAGTCAGGTATTCTAGTTATTTCCAGTTTATTACGACACTAGATTTTTCCAGCTGTCAAAATTTGTGTGAAGAAATTTCTAGTTGTAGAAATTTCTTGTAACACTGCCGCCCACTTAAGCCTGTTCGTCCCAAACAGACATAGCTATTCCTTTTCCATAGTTGGCAAGTCGTTCTAGATGAACAACCTTCATTTGGACCTTGGGCTCTGATCTTTCTGTATTCTGTATACCACATCATTCAACCTTATAGAGTAATATAGGACCCTATAGAGTAATAGAGGGTCCGTTCCAATGCGTTTGTAGTTTGGGAGATAATCCTTTCTTTCGTTGCGGGTTAAACAGCAGAACCAATTCAAAATTTGCTGCTCGATCGTACCTCGCCTTCATCTTATCGTTGACTGTTGTAATTCAATTGCGCACAAATTCATGAAGCTCGTTAAGGTCTTCTTGTTTCCGGGAAGCGTTATCGTTGTCTCTATCTATAGCGGCGGGCCTAGCACCAAGTTCTAAATCGCCTGGTAATTTAAGTTCCGTTCCGTTCCGAAAATAACTTTTTCAGGCGTCCGGGAGGTGGAATCGTGAACAGCCGATCTGTATGCCAGGAGAAATTTGGGGACGTGTTCGTCCCAGTCCTTCTAAGTATTCCTCTAGATTGTGGATGCAGCGGGGTGGTTCTTGTTTTTCTTATTCCATACAACTCACACATTTCCTTGAAGATAGCAGATTCAAAATTCCTTCCCTGCTCAGAGTGTAATTCTAATGATACACCGTAGCAGCAGACCCAGTTGTTCATAAATGCGCTTATTATCATTCTGGCTTCTTGTTTCGGTATAGCGTATACCTTAGGCCATTTACTGAAATAGTCGATCACCAAAAGAACGGAAAGGTTCCGGAATCACTGGCAGGGAAAGGGCCCGCTACATCCGTTGCTATCCGCTCAAATGGGGATTGTATTGTTGAAGTTGCCCACTACTTTTCCTTACGGGTCCTTTAGCTGCGATGCATTGTGCGCAATTTGCTATCGCGTACAGCTTGCTGACAGACGACCCAGTAGAATCGTTGTTTTCGTGACACCGAGATGACCACCACTGGGACCGTCATGGAACTCTTTTAATACTTCGTCTATTTTGCTTGACGGCACCACTATTAGCTTTGTCTTAGTTTTGCCGTCCGCACTTTCCCATATACGGTATAAGCAGTGATTAATTACCCGTATACTGTTCCACTGGGCCCAATACGCTTTCATTAGCGGACTTTCAGCTGATATTTGTTCACTGGAAGGCCTCTTGTCCTTTGCTTTGGCTGACATAATTTTTGACAGTATGGGGTCATTCTGTTGCGCCGCCCACCATGCTTCACTTGACTTAATATGCGTTAGTCTTATATCAACAGTGCACTCTTTTCCTTCAGCCCTCGAACAATGTTTGCACTCTAAATTACAGGGGCGTCTTGAAAGGGCGTCCGCGTTACTTTATGCCTTTCCTGTGCTTGATGCTGAAATCATAGCTTTGAAGTCGTTCAATCTAACCAGCTAGCTGCCCTTCTGGTTGTTTAAATTACAGCAGCCACCTGAGTGCAGAATGGTCGGTTCTCAGTTGAAAGTGCTGACCGTACAGATACTCGTGGTAGTGCTTTACACATTCTACCACCGCCAAAAGTTCCCGTCGCGTTACGCAGAAGTTTCTTTTAGGCTTCGAAAGTACCCGGCTGTAATAGCATATGACTTTTTCGGTTCCATTGATCACCTGCGAAAGCACATCTCCTATTCCGTATCCGCTTGCATCGCTATCCAGCACTAATTTTTCCTCGGCCACAGGATATCCAAGAATCGGTGCCGTACATAATAACTCCTTGAGCCCTAGGAATGCTTGTTCTTGAGCTTCACCCCAATGAAATGGTCGCGCCTTCTTAGTCAGCTCATGTAAACTCGCAGCCACACTGGCAAAATTTGGTACAAATCGTCGGTAGTATGTGCAGAGACCTAGAAAGCTGCGCAACTCGTGCAGATTTTTCGGGCGAGGCCAATCTTTAACAGCCCGAATCTTATCTTCATCGGTTGATATACCCTCTGTAGTTACGCGGTGCCCCAAATACTTGACTTCCCTCTGAAACAGTGTACATTTCTTTGCGCTAAGCTTGAGTCCAGCCGGTTGAATGATGTGGGGAACCATTTGGTTCCTGCTAGGGTGTCTAGAGTGTCGTCAATTCTCGGTAGTGAATAGCTGTCCTTCTTGGTGATATCGTTTAGTTTTCTGTAATCAACACAGAATCGGGTGCTGCCATCATTTTTCTTAACTAAAACTCCACTACGCTCCATTTCGTTGACTAACTCCTTTACTTCATTTCTTTTTGCTAGAGGAATACTTCTGGGTGCCTGCTTTATTGGCCTCGCTTCACCAGTATTTATTCGGTATTTCACAATCGCCGTTCTTCCTCGACTTTGGGTTTTCATGGCGAAGACAGAGCTGTATTTCCTGATTAGCTGTTTGGCTTTATTTATGACTAATCATAAAATCTGCACCAATAATTACTTCGTCCACAATAAATACGTGACTGACCCTTATGTTGGCAATTGTTAGTTTCACATTAACCTTACCATACACAGAAGCCTGCTCTCCAGTAGCTGTTCGCAAACTTACCCCGTGCAATGGTTCAACTGGCTTTCTAATTATATCGGGCCTGATGATAGACTGTGCTGCTCCTGTATCTATGGTTAAAATGTGCTTTTGTCCGTTGATGCACCCATAAGCAGTAAGATTGCTTTTCCCCTGCTGTGCTATTGATATGGAGATTGTGGGGCCATCGGTTGTGGGAGCTACCTCATGCCCCGAAGTGCTAGCTCTTTTTAGTTTAACGGTGACTCTTGAGGTGACTGCTGATCGGCTAGGAGGCTTTTTGTGGGTGCTTTGCTGTTTCGCTGAAAGTGTCCCACTTTACCGAAGTTGTAGCATTTGTCCATCGGCTTGCTTCGCTTTTCACCTAATGCCTTCATAACTGCCTCTGTTAACTTTGTGCTTATGTCCTTTTTAGCAGTTACTTCGATGTTACGCACCTTAAATATTTGTGGCTTGGAAATCACCTTCGCAGTCGCTTGGGCCAGCGCGAATGAGACAGTTTCAGCAAAAGTCGATTTCTGCGCAGCACACACATGCATGTCTTACACCAGAGTCCCGAATTCCATTCACAAATGCTTCAATTTTGAACTGATCTAAGAATGGATGGTTTTCACCTGGATAAGTCAGCTGCACCAACCGGTCAATTTCTGTTGCAAAGTCCTGTAACGATTCGTTTGGTTTCTGCAGCCTACCTCTTAGTTCCATTCTGTATATTTCTTTTTTGTGTTCGCCACAATACTTTCGCTGCAGTGCCACCATTATGTCGTCATAATTATTTCTGCAGGTGATTGGCACACTTTCTAGAATTTCTGCAGCGTTTTCTTTTAAGGCCAGAATCAACTCTATAGCCTTTTCTTCGTTGTTCCACATATTTCTGGCGGCAACTGTCTCAAACTGAAACTTAAAAACATTAAACGGTATGCTGCCATCAAAAGTAGGGGCCTTTGCTCTAGCAGAACTGTTCTGAATAATTCGAAGATTTATTTTCTAGATCTTGTAATTTTTTCTAGACATCTTGTATTTCCACGCCATTCTCTAAGTCGGATAACTTTTTGTCAAATCTTTCCATCTTCTCATTAGCGGCTCTAGAAGTTTCTTGAAGTTTTTCTTCATTCAACATTTTCATGTTGTCTGCTCTAGAAATTTCTAGCAGTTTTTTGTTGTCTTCCATCTTTTGCATCATAGCAGCCAACAATGTGCTTAACTCCATGTTACCTTCTGTTTTACGAGTACTAACCTCCATTTCTTCTTTTTCGTCAAATTCGCAAGTAGCAAAGTCAATGTTACGCCGCTCAAATTCCTCTATGAGTCTCTTTTGCAATTCGACTTTATTTCCTGCTGTCGGTAGCGCCAATTTGCTCAATTCCTTCTTGAGCTGTTCCACTTTAAGCTCCCCCAATTTCATGACAGCTTATTGTTTTGCAATCCCACTTCTGACACCAATTCTTAAGATTTTACCCTTTATAAAATCGTTGATTTATTTACCTTTTAAATAAATCGAGTTCTTTCTATATTGCAAATAATAAACACTGTTTGAAATTGTTTATAGCTCTATTTATTTATAACCGTCACTAAAAATCACAGAAATACACTTTAATAGCACACTTTATTTACACGGTATAGATAGACAAAACGTTTGCCACACTTTAGTTCTTTACACTCTGCGTTTTACTTATCAACTGAACTACTGCGTCACCGAGTATCAGTATTTATATGTATGAGTAGTCAGGTATTCTAGTTAAGCTTATTAAGACAATAGATTTTTCCAGCTGTCAAAATTCGTGTGAAGAAATTTCTATAACTAGAAATTTCTTGTAACAATACATTTTTATATAAACAACTTGATGTAAAGGGTTGAGTTGAACTACACTCTAATAAATTTCTGTTGAAATTTACCCAACTTATAGTAGGAAACTGTACTCCTACTATAAATTGGGTAAATGTACTCTGTGTGCGTAAACGAAACTTAAGTTGGTTCACACATAATGGGTAATTTTACATTGAAATTGCGCAAAAATTAAATGAAATTTTAAAAATAATTCCTAAATTTACTAAAATTGTGCTTAAAAAACTTATTTAAAGGGTAAATATACGCATGAAATGCCTTAAAATGCATTTATATATGCGTAAAAGTATAAAAAATTCATACATTTGGCAACGCAATGGTTTTAATTAAACTACACTCTAATACATTTCTGTTGAAATTTTCCCAATTTATAGTAGGAAACTGTATTCCTACTATAAGTTGGGTAAATTTATTCTGTGTGCGTAAACGAAAAAAGTACATACATTACCCATTATGTGTGTAATGGGAAATTTTACATTGAAAGTGCGTAAAAATTAAATTAAATTTTAAAAGGAATTCAAAAATTGTGCGTTAAAATCCTATTTGAATTGCTCTTCAACGCATTACACGCATTAAATGCCTAAAAATGCATTTCTGTATGCGTAATTACATAAAACAATGCGTATATTTACCAACGTATTGTTTAAATTAAACTACAGAAAAATATTTTTTTTGAAAGAATGAATTTATTTTATGTATGTATGTTTTAATAATAATGAATTATAAATATAATACATAATATATTCTGAATAGGTATGTTCTGTCATGATGGTCATCTTGATTTTAAATTCACAATATTCACAAATATTATATTAATAAATTTTTAAATAATTTATTTTTGTTTTTAGCTTTTATTTATTTTTTTAATATTTTCCAATTTCCAAATGTCAAAATATTTATTACCATTCAAAGTTTGTATATTTACAAAATTGTTTGCGTAACAAAATAATACTGATTTTAGGCACAAAGTGATTAATTTTAAGCACATTATGTCTAAAAATACTTATTGTGTGTATTATTGTATATGAAAGTGTGTACAAAACATTTTTAGTCACTTTTTGTTTATATTTAGCGAATTTTCGTAATATTACATAAAACTTTACCCATATTATTGTAGTACATTTAAAAACATTTTTTAGAGTGTACACAAAAACAATTTTTTTTTATAAGAATATATTTTTTTTTTTTACATAGGTATGTTTTAATAATAACACGGTGCTACACTGAAAAAGAACTTGGGAAATGACCTAGTGTAGGTTGTAGGTCTAGCTGAGTGTATTATATAACCGGTTTTATAAGTTGCAATATACCCTCAAAATTTCGAGATATGGGGAAAAGAGTATTGTTTTGGACTGGCGCACTTAAACTTTTCTAACTCAGTAATTTTTTAACCGATTTCAAAACGGTCAACGGCATTAATTAGAAATGAAATGTATATACTATTTATATAAATGTGTAAAGATTTTTTCAATAATATAAAAAAATTTCATTTTTTTTAACTTTTTAATTTTCTACGAGGGTTTTTTTTCGAATCTTCTTTTAAAACAGCAATAATCTTAAAGTCAGTGTCCTTCTGAGTAAAACAAGCATTTATTCGTGTAAATTGGTTAAAAATTGACAAACTTATAGTTCTTTTTCTAATCAAAAGATATTAGAATTCCTTAAACAATTTTTTTTTTATTTTTGTTAACGAATCGCCGTTAAAGCCCAATTAAAATTGGCTTTTGTTTTATTATTTGCGTTTCAATCAACAAAAAAATTAAAAATCTTGGAGTCGCGATCGAACTGTCATGATAGATGGACGTGTTGTGGTGCTTAAATATGTTTATCGTTTATTCCTTAACAATTTTATTTTTTTACATACTAATCATCTTGTGTAAATTTTTTTTCTCTTAATAAATTACAAGAGAAATAGACTCTAAAACAAAAAACACATTTAACCATGAGTGAGCATAATGCTCTTTACTCATTAAAAAACAATGACAAAAACAATAATAATAACATCTATTGATGCACCAATGGTTAGAGAATGTGGGAAAAAGAAAAATTGTTACAAAACTAGAATCAACATCTAAACATTTAAAAAATAATAACTGGGCACTTCTTGCCGATGGTAAAAATTGCAAAAATGAAATAATACAAAAATGTAAAAAACATGTGCAGGGGAGAGAAGAACCCACAACATCAAAAAACGTAATTACGATTAACTCTCAAATAGGAGAAAACAACAACATTAACAATGTAAAACCAACAGATGTTCATCAATGCAAAAACAAAAAAACTCCACCGCTGTATGTATTTGATGTGGACCCCATTCTCTTATAGAATTCGTGATGAGTGGTCTAAATAAGGTATATAATATAAGATAAGAGAATATAGTAATAATAAAATCCAAATACTAACCTCATCGATAGAGGACTACTCTAAAATAAAAGCATATTTGCTCGACACAAAAACTAAATTTTACACCTTCACACTAAAAAATTTAAAAACAAAAACTTATTTACTAAAGGGCTTAACTGCCAATATCGATATTAATGATATATTACATTAACTAAAAAAGTTTGAAAATGAGAATCTGAAATTCATTAAAGTAAGCCCCTTTACAACTGAAAGAGCTGTGGCTAATGACTATAGTCTACCAATTTATATGGTTCAAATAGGTGGAGATAGTAAAGTTAATGAGCTTAAAGCAATAAAGGGGCTGCTATAACGTTGTATCCACTGGGATGGACTTAGAAAACCCGAAATTGCCAAAGCTTTCTATACAGTGCATCGAATTGCTATCTACCACGAAGATGTGTAAAATGTAAAGATCACCATGAAATCGGAAAATGGTCCCTCCAGGAGGTTCCTAAAAATGAAAGGCAGAAACTTTTCTTCGTGTTATGTAATAACTACGGGCACCCTGCTTCATACAGAGGTTGTCCAAAACATAAGGAACTACAACAAAAACTACCCAACTATTGTGAATGATAGTTTAAGTTATGCGAATATGGTAAAAAATCAACTGACGACACAAAGTGGTAATACAAATAATGCAGTTAAAGTATTTTACAACAACTAAATAACTCGGTGCAAGCCTTGGCTAATCAAATTGTTTATTTAAACAAACAACTGCAATTGCAATCGTCTAGAATAGACACTTTATTCTCTATACTAGAAGGTTAAACTTTTTTTCATAATGGTGGAAACCATTACAAAAGAAATTAGTATTATACAAATAAATGTTAACTCCTTAATTAAGTTAAGTAGAAGATACAATCTTAACTTATTTTTAAATACTCATAATCCAGACTTAGTTTTAATTAACGAAACGAAACTTAACTATAAACATAAACTTAATTTTGAAAATTATTCTCTAATACGTAATGATAGAAAAGATGCTAAAATGGGGGGAGGTACAGCGATTCTGGTTAGAAATGGTATAAAGTATAGTTATTACAATAACAGAAACATAGGCTCATTTAGACACTTGGAAACATCAGTTGTTAGAATACCTCTGTTTCCAAATAAGATGATTTTCGTTATCTCTGCCTATTACCCCTCGGGAAACAACTGTGGCTTCTTTAAATTGGAACTCTTGAAACTTTTTCAATCCTTAAATCTAGAAAATATAGATAAATATTACATCCTGGCCGGGGACCTGACTGGAAAGCACACTAACTGGAAAAATTCATTGTCAAACGCTAAAGGAAATTTTTTGAAGGAATGGATTGAAGACTATGAAATAAGATACAGATGTAAACTATATGCGACATGTACACCCTCATATCCACGGTGTAATTCGTACTTGGACATATGTATAATTGATTCAAGACTTGCAATTCATAAAGCTAATGATTCCATAAATTGTCTGGAGGCGCTTGACTTCATAGTCCATAGACCACAACGCGGTTAAAATTAAAGTATTAGGGTTCGAGAATGATCACCCAATCACGTTTTCAACGAATCTCCTAGAACCAGATTAAGCTATAGGAAAGGAAATTGGAACAAACTCAAAAATTGCTTATTAAGGGAGACCAATGGGAATTTTATAATACCGAGTGATAGAAATCTGAGTAATATTGAAATAGATTTTCATTTTCGTGAATAAAATAATTGTATTATAAAGGCCATAGATATGTCAATCCCTAGTTATAAGTCTCATGATTTGATTTCAGTAAACAATAATTTTCATAACAGACTTAAGCGAATCAGTCCAAAGGACGGCCAAAATATGTTTAATGAAGTGAAGAAATAGTTCAAGATGGCACAGCCTTTTGGTTTAAGTGTTCTGAGAATTCCTTTAGAGGATGAAAGATTAATATGGAACGCTGGTATTGACCCTACAGATTTAGGAAAAAATAATGACAATACTAACTGTACACCGAAAATTTGAACAAACAGGTTCCTTTTTTTTGTACTTCAACGACGAAGAAGAGACCTTTCAAATTAAACACCGTAACCTTTGATGTTGAATTCTTTATTCTTCCCAAAATGCTTATGTACAAAGGGTTTTATAGTTAAAAAAAAAAGAAACAAAAATCGAAATTAGAAACGTTAGAAATTCAGCAATAGAAATAGTTACAAATACAGTTAAGGGTTAGGAATATAAATACATGAATACGTGTTCAAGTTTTAGTAACCATAAATTGAACAAAAATATATTTAAATGAATGTATTGTTAAATTGGAAAAATTCATAAACGTATAACAATAAGATTTGAATATTTACAAATGAGTTCATTTGAGTTTGACTATGCGAAATATAATAATACTAATAAAATTTGATCTGTAGTTTTTTGGCCGAACATACTGCCCCCATTGAAAGATACTTTCAATCACTTTCATCACTAGGTAAAGGTGCAAGTTTATGAATAGACCTTCGAAAAATGCCTTTTTTTGTTTGCACATCCACGACTCTGACTTTGCTATCACGGCCGGGAATGACATTGATGACACGGGCGAGAATCCATTGCTGAGGAGGGATGTTGTCTTCGTGTACGATGACTAGTGAACCTTCTTTGAGATTTGTTGAAGACTTAAACCATTTAGCCTTTTGTTGCAAACTTAAAACATAATCACGAACCCAATGTTGCCAAAATTGTTGTTTTAAAAAGGTGACTAGTTGATAACGCTTCAGATAATTGACATCTTTGCAGTTGTCTAGCTTTTCATCTGGTAATGCCATTAACGATGAACCAATTTAGCAAATGTGCAGGTGTCAAAGCTTCGCCATCATTTGGGTCATCAGATCGAGGAGCTAATGGTCGAGAATTCAAAATGGCTTCGACTTCAATGAGTACTGTTTGCAGTTCTTCGTACGTAACACCAGCCTTTGACATGTTTTTTATCAGAACAGTTTTTGTTGACTTGACGGCCGACTCCCAAAGGCCACCAAAATGGGGAGAACGAGGAGGAATGAAGAAAAATTTGAAACCGGTTACTGAACTATATTGCATCATATTTTTAATGTTGGCTTCATCAAAAAACCGTTGTTTAAACTCTTTTAGTTTTGTGTTGGCACCAACAAAATTCGTAGCGTTATCACAATAGAGCGTTTGGGGTATTCCACGACGACCTATAAATCTTTTAAGACAAAGAAGAAAATTATTAGTAGATAGATCCGAAACAAGTTCAATGTGAATTGCTTTAGACGAAAAACAAACGAATATAGCTACGTATGTTTTATATGGTGGTTTTCCTCGAATACGATAAGATGTGTAAAATGGACCACAGAAGTCTACACCAGTGACAAAAAAGGGACGTTGAACTTTTAATCGATCGGCAGGAAGATCACCCATAATTTGTTGCAGAAGTTTTGGTTTATATTTGAAGCAGTGTACGCAATTACGCACCACTTTTCTTACGATGTCTCTAGCGTTGATTGCCCAAATTTGTTGCCGAAGAATACCGATGAGTGCCTTTGGGCCAGCATGTAGATGTTTACGATGAAGGTGTTCGACGAAAAGTTGAATGAAGCGATGGTTTGGTAAAATTGCAGGAAATTTAGTGTTGTACGGTAAATCTGAATTTGCTAGCCGACCACCAACTCTAACGACGATTAAAGTTGAATTGCAGCATCGTACTTGGTCGAGAAACGGTGACAATTTTTGAAGACTTGGCTTTAAAAACTCTTTCTTGTTGAGCAGATCAATTTCATCTTTGAATGAAGTTTGTTGAATAATATACACAATTCTCCAAAATGATGATTTCAGTTCTTCCGATGATATAACAGAATTACGATTTGATTTGTCGAGAAAGCGATGAATGTATGCAATGATATGAAGAATGCGTAGATACGAAGATTGACGATGAATGATTTCATGAATAATAGTTTCGACGACAATAGTTGTGGTGAAAACTGATTTTCTCATTTCAGTTTGAGGTAGATCAAGGATTTCGTTGTTAATTTTAGGCCACTCGCTCGCATCTTTCTTAATAAATTCTGGACCACTAAACCAAATAGTTGATGTTAATTCATTTGCTAGACAGCCTCTCGAAACCACATCTGCAGGATTTTGTTTAGAAGGCACGTGCCTCCAAGGTATATTATGAGTTAGATTTTGAATTTCCGAAACTCGATTTGCGACGAAACAAACGTAAGACGATGAGTGATTACTGAGCCAATTCAAAACGATCTTCGAATCAGACCAAAAAAATATACGATAAGTATAACGATTAAATTTGTGTTTAATTTTTTCCCAAGTTCGACTTAGCAATAAAGCAGCACAAAGCTCCAAACGAGGCAAAGATTGTTGCACAACTGGAGCCACTTTTGATTTTGAAATGAGCAAAGTTGACTTACATTCGTTATTTTGAAGCACTGAAACGTAAAAACAGCATCCATAAGCTAATTGGGAGGCGTCAGCAAACCCATGAATATCAAATTTTATTTCTGGAGAAACACCTACAAATCTTGGAACCTCAATTTTATTTATGTATGAAAAACTTTGTTCAATTTGTCGCCAACGACTCAATAAACGTTCATTTACGGGCATATCCCAATCCATTTGTTGTTTCCACATTTCTTGAATTAAAATTTTACAAGATATGATAATTGGACTTAGTAAACCGAGAACATCAAAGATTTTTGCAACAGCTGATAAAACTGTTCGTTTAGTGGGAACTTCCACCATTGGTAAATCGAAACGAAAGCAGAAAACATCTTCCTTTGGTTTCCAAGCCATTCCAAGAGTTTTAGTAATATTTTCATCATTTGTTTTTAACAGAATTTCATCAGTGGAGTGCGCTAATTCTGGAAAATTTGAATTCCACTTGCTCAATTCTAAGCCAGCCTTTCCTAAAATTTTAATTATTTCAGATTTTTTCGTGGAAAGTTCTAAAATGTCATCTGCCCCCGTGAGAAGATCATCAACATAAAGATCCTGTTTCAGAACTTCAGATCCGATAGGACACACCTCCTTGTAAAAATCAGCAATAAAAAATAAACTTCTAACGGCGAGAAATGGAGCGGATGAAGTACCATAAGTCACAGTGTTTAAATGGTATAAACTTATAGGATTGTTGACGTTGCTTCTCCATAAAATAAGCTGAAAGTTTTGGTCTTTTTTGTCCACCAAGAATTGACGATACATTTTACAGATATCGGCCGATAATGCAAATTTGTTAAGTCGAAAAGAAAAAATTGTTGTTATTAAATCCTGTTGTATAGTAGGACCGACCATTAACGTTTCATTGAGCGAAATGTTGGTAGATGTGCGGCAAGATGCATCGAAAACAACTCTGAGTTTTGTTGAAGAGCTTTGAGGACGAAGAATACAATGGTGTGGGATTATGTAATGCGGAGAGTTGAGTTTATCAAAAGAAGCAGGTGACATATGGCCAAGACTAATATATTCGTTCATGAAATCAATATACATTTTTCTTAAATTGTCATCTTTTAAGAGTCGCTTTTCAAGAAACAAAAAACGTCGACGGGCAGTGTCAAAGGAATTACCAAGTTTATTAATATTAGATTTGAATGGCAAACGTACCTGAACCCTTCCAGATGAATTAAAAATAGTGTTTTTTACGAAATGCTGCTCACAAAGATCTTCTTCTTCCGTTCTTGGAGGTTTGGAATTTGCAAATTCTTCAATTTCCCAAAAAGATTTTAACAGGTTATCTAAATCTTGAGGTTTTGTGATAACATTGCACGTTAGAGAACGATGTTGTTGATGAATATTTACCTTGCCCCCGACAATCCAACCGAGTGACGTATTTATTATACAAGGTAGATTATGTCCGAGAGATATTTTACCAGCTTGTAAAAGATCGAAGAAAATTTCAGAACTTATCAAAAGATCGATTCGCTGAGGTCTATAAAACTGTGGATCTGCCATCTGGAGGTCATTTGGAATGCTCCAATCGGCTGTTTCGATACGTTCTGCTGGATGTTGAGACGAAATTGATTTGGTCACGAAAAAATTAGAAGTCCATTCAAATTCAGTTGTTCGAGACTGTATAGTGGCAGAAACTACGAACTTGAGGTGAGAACGAATATCTTCAACTGCAGCGATTTCTTGCTCAGATCTTGTTTGCTTTAATCGAAGGCGACTTACAGCATCTTGAGTTATTAAATTTAGTTCTGAACAAGAGTCTAACAACGCACGAATAGGTTGATAATTACCATAATAATCTTTGATCAAAACGACGGCTGTAGGTAAGAGATTCATATGACTATTTCGAGTAAGAAACGATGAATGTGTAGTTAAATGAATGGCAGCAGAACTAGTTGATGGATTTAACGGTGACGGTTGTTGTGGTACAAAAGGTTTAGACGAAAACGAAGATTGAAGAAATGATGAAGTAGAAGGTTGTTGAAACGATGAATCCGATGACAAATGTTGATTTTTCGATGCACGATGAGATTGCGATTGATTAAAAGATGAATTGTTGTGATCAGATGTAGTTTTAGAATCATTTGGTAGCGATGAGTTGGAATTGTGTAAAGTTGTGTGGTGTGAAATACGACAAGTACGGCATCGAAAGTTTGAAGGACATTTTGACACCATATGTCCCTTTTGAAGGCAATTAATGCAAAGGCTTGAGCTTTTAACAAATTCAAAACGACGAGGTACAGGTAAAGCTAAGTATGTAGGGCAAGAACCGATAAAATGTTTATTATTTTTGCAATATTCACAAAAGGTAGTTGAAATTAAGAACGATGAATTTGGACGTCTGGCATTAGGCTTGGATTTCGAATTACGTTGTTGATAAGAGTCTCTTTCAGCAGTTCGACTTTCGAGAAATTGGCAGCGACGATTAAGAATGGAATAACAATCATTCCAGGAAGGCAGAGCCTTGAAATCTTGTTTTTCATCATAAACCCTTTTTGATTCAGAGTCTATTTTTGAAAGTACGATGTGAATTATCATTGCGTTCATAACATCAAGCTCTGATCCCAATGAAAGAAGAGAACCACGAAGACTGGCAACAGTATCAATAATTGAACGCAAAGACGTAGCATTAGGTTCGTTAATAGGAACAATAGAAAATAAAGAATTGACGTTTTCGATAAAAATTAAAGGTTTGTTGTCAAATCTTTCCTTTAAACGGTCCAAAGCCAATTTGTAGTTTGACTCAACCACTTGAAACGGCTCAATAACTGCCAATGCTTGACCGGATAAACAATTTAATAGATAATTAAATTTATCAATAATAGGAATATTTGAATCTTCATTTACCAAGGTATTAAATGAACTGATAAATCGTGAATATTCCGAATATTTTCCATCGAATTTCGGTAATTTTAGTTGTGGCAAACGATTGTGATGCGAAAATGGTGTATTTGTTACATTCAAAAAGCTTTGTTCAACGTCGCTGTGTCTACGCTTATTATTCATAAGACTAATTATAGCCGCCTTGGCAGTTATAAAAAGCTCTTCCAGATCCGATCGGTTTGTATCAGCTGGATCTTGTTTTTCAATTTGGGATTGAATGTAGCAAATTTGCTTGAAATATGATTCAAGAATCTGCAATCGGCATTCCAGTATGGTATAATCTGACGAAGCACCATCCTTTTCTATTTTTGCCTTCACTTGCGTAATATTCCGTTTCATTGTAGATCTTTGTACCCTCAATGAAGCGAGGTTTTCAGATTCCACTTTTTCGTTTGGCATCCTTTTTTTTTTTTTGATGTTTTAGGCAATGAATATTTTAATGTACAAATTTAATAAAGAAGTACTAAGGAAAAAAAAGTACCACGTGAATTCCCTTTTAGTGCCCAACACTGATGTTTTGTAGGCAATTAAGTGCGCTCGACGAATAATTAAAAGTCCAATTTTATAAAAAAAAGTACTAGGGAAATGAAGTACTACGTGAATTCCCTGTAATGCCCAACACTGATGGTTTGTGAACAAACCAAATGAGATCGATGAATGCGTGTGTGAGAGTGATGTGCAAATCAAAGAAAAATTAAGAGTAAAACACATACCAAGAACACATTCCAAATGTTAGGTCTGCTTGCTGCTGGTATGTTGTTGTGATGTTACCAAGCGATGCCGACGTTGATGTAGATAAAACGGCAGAGAGGTTTGGTGGCTAGCAATACAGTTGACGATGATAATGATGATTGACTATGATGACGATGAAGTTTGATGAAAGTTGGTACAGGTGGATGATTGTGTTGATTTGAAGGTCGTTATATTTATGATGAAGTTTTTCATGCCACTAATTTAATTCTTTAAATGTTTGATATTTTTTTGTTTCAGAATTTAAATTTTATTTATATTAAATTTTCACAATGTTATTTAATTTAACTTTCAAATTTAATTTAACTAAATAGAATTTAATTAAAAACACTTTTAAACTATTTAATTATTTATAAGTGTCCTGTCACGGTCGCCAAAATTTATGTACACCGAAAATTTGAACAAACAGGTTCCTTTTTTTTGTACTTCAACGACGAAGAAGAGACCTTTCAAATTAAACACCGTAACCTTTGATGTTGAATTCTTTATTCTTCCCAAAATGCTTATGTACAAAGGGTTTTATAGTTAAAAAAAAAAGAAACAAAAATCGAAATTAGAAACGTTAGAAATTCAGCAATAGAAATAGTTACAAATACAGTTAAGGGTTAGGAATATAAATACATGAATACGTGTTCAAGTTTTAGTAACCATAAATTGAACAAAAATATATTTAAATGAATGTATTGTTAAATTGGAAAAATTCATAAACGTATAACAATAAGATTTGAATATTTACAAATGAGTTCATTTGAGTTTGACTATGCGAAATATAATAATACTAATAAAATTTGATCTGTAGTTTTTTGGCCGAACACTAACTACTTGATTACCGAAGAAGTGCAAAAATTGAACACAATTGGTTCTTATTTGGAATTGGTTCACTCCTATAAAAAGATTGTTCCCGATAATTCTGTACATATACAAGTAAATCATTGTTTCACTGAATTTTTAGAAGAGAAAAATCAGTACAGTAAAAATGACTCAACCTTAACGACGTTTACAGCATCGAAAAGGGCAGACGACTTAAAAGATTTTTAACTGAATAATTTTTTTATATCTAAAGATAAAATTTTATCAATTTTTAAAAACTTAAGACCAAAACTCTCAACTGGGGTTGATAAAATACCTAACGTGGTTTTACGTAATTACCGGATGAATTAATGTCCGAGTATGCAGCACTTTTCAATAACATGTTGAATAATGCTTACTTTCCTCGTGCTTGGAAGCAAGTTAAGGTGATCATTTTACCTAAAAAAGATAAGGATACGGGCAATCCGAAAAATCTTCGTGCAATTAGCTTGCTTCCAATTATCAGCAAAGTATTTGAAGTCTGTATCAATATTGACATCCTAAAGTTCTGCGAGGACAAAAACATAGTTAGCAAAAGTCAATTCGGTTTTAAACACAAGCACTCAACGATACATGCAGTTCATTTACTTGTTTTAAATGTTCAATGGAACCTAAATAAATCGTTATATACCGGTGCCTGTTTAGTAGACTTTGAAAAAGCTTTCGATAGTATTTGGATACCCTGTTTACTATCTTCCAGACGACATTACTATCTTCCACGCCGACGATACAAGTGAGAAAATTAATTGTGGTTTGCAAAATAAATTTTTAGCTATCGAAATATATTCCGTAGATTGGCATATGAATATAAATTTGAACAAATGTGAGTGCATCCTTTTCAGGCCACCAGTTGGCAAATGTAACGACAATATAAGAAGAAACTGGAAATCTTTTGATATTAGATCAATTAATAATATGAATATTCCAGTAAAACAAACTGTTATATTATTAGGTATTCACTTAGATAAATTCTTATATTTTAACAACCATATAAGCCAGCAACTTACAAAAGCAAGGAAAGCATTTTTCATGTATAAAAAAATATTTTTTTCAAAATATATACATTCAAGGGTAAAAATTATTATGTGCCAATCTTTTATAAGACCAATTCTATTTTATGGTTGTCAAATATGGTTCAACATACCACCTTCTTACATGGATAAGATACGGATATTCGAAAGGAAATGTCTCAGATGTTGCACTTCTATATACAGATCCCAAACAAGTAACCACAAAAATACATATCAAACAAAATACTGTATTAAATAGCTGAAATATCCAGATTTGATAACTTTGTTATTCATATTATAAGAGATCACATTGTAAGCTGTATGAATATCATTGAAAATAACCTCATTATGGCTAGCTACTATGTTTCCGAAGACTACATTTCAAAAACATTACAAAATGGATACGTTCCACCTGAGGCTTTTCTTTTCCTGGATAGAAATGTTTTCATTCAAAATGAAGATGGTATGCCTATTTTTTATCATATATATAGACGTGCAAATATCAAAGAAATAAATTGAAAAGAACTTACGTCTGAAAATTGTCGTTTTGATACAAGTATATATTCGGGTGATAAAAATACTAAACCTAATTTAAACCTTAAAAGGTATTGGTGGCTATCTCAATAATAACTCTGTATTTTATCCCTTGACCCTGTTTTTTATCCTTACTAAAATAAAAGTAAGTTTTTTGTCAACCTTTTTGCTTATATTGATTGTAATATTAGTAATTTTCCTTATATTTATGTAGATAGATTTAGTTAATAAAAAATATCTTTATTATTAAATAAATATTATACTTAAGAGCTCGTTAAATGGGACTTTGTATATACAAATAAGTTATCTTTATACTTCTTGTTTATTTGGAGTTTGTTATTAAACATACCTTACATGAATAAATAAACGTTAAAAAAAAAATTAAAAATCTTTTGTTTTTACTTTAGATTGTTACTCAAGTTCGGCGTATGCCAAAGCCAACTTAAGGAACTTAGGTCAATTACAGTTCTAGCTTTAGGACTTATTATACGAGTATGATACAAACAAGACATAAGTGCGAAGGAGAAATAAAGTAAATCCACTCTGTAGTTCTCTATAATACTATATAAGGCATTATTTAAATTATTTTTGTACTAATACCGTTACTTTTTTTTTGATACTTGCAAAAAAGTTGTTTACTAGTTAGTATTAGTGGTGCAGCTTTAAAAAACAACATTTTTTTCTTAAAAAAAAGCTAACCAAAATATTTAATTGTATTATAAGCTAAGTGTTAATAAAAATCGTTTGATTTATTAAAAGTTGAGTGTGTTAGTGAATTTCTAGAGGCGTATGGAGAAATGAGATGCAGAATGTCAATCAAAATAAATTTTTTGCATTCTCACTTGAAATTATTCCCAGAAAATCTGGGTCAATTTAGAGACGAGCATGGCGAACGCTTCCACCAAGAGCTATCAACAGAGGAAAAGCGGTTCAAGGGAAAAAGTCATATCAGAATGCTAGCGAATTACTGCTGGTTGCCTTTCAAACGTAGTAGATTAAGTAAAGAAAAAATAAACGTAATTAAAAACAAGTAAAAAAGGGCTAAATTTGGCTGTGCCGAATCTTTGAATACCCTCCACCATAGGGGCTGAAGATGATATACGTATATACTAAATTTTGCATGAACTGTAATATGAATATGTTTTGCCAATTTATGTAACGAACTTTTGTTATTTAGTTTTAGTAATGTTATTTATTTAGTTTTAGCAATGTTATGTACAGATTTCTGCTCTGTTAGCGACTTTAACATTGTTGATTTTTACGTTAACTTAGTTATCAGAGTAACACACATATAGCTCTAAGAATGTTGTTATTCTCCATGTAATACAATAAATGTAATCGAACAATAAGAAGACTTAATAACATTTTTACTTACTTAACAGAAAAAAAAAATAGATGCAGAAAAATTGTACAAATTTGTATGGAAAATTTAGAGGTACCTTCACATTTTCACTCATAATTTTTGAACCGCTTAACCGATTTTGCTCATTTTAAATACCAAACTGCTCGGGAGGATGTTCAATAATCTGGGTAAAAATAGGCACCCCCGCTTGCGTCTTCGCGTCGTGATCGCCATTTCAACAGACAGACAGACGGACATCGCTAAATCGACTTAAAATTGCATAAGGATCACGAATATATATACTTAATGGGGTCTTAAACCTATATTTCGACATATTACAAACGGAATGACAAACTGATATATACCCTCACCATATATGGTGGAGGGTATAAAAATAGTTCGTACTCCATTTCTTTTGTTGAATCATATAATCGAAATCGGGGTTTCGTTGTTTAGAAAAAGTACTATAACATTGTCATTTTTTAACCAATTTACACCAATAAAAGCTTGTTTCACTCAGAAGGACACTGACTTTGATTGTTGTTTTAAAAGATGATTCGAAAAAACCCTCGTAGAAAATGCAAAAGTTTAAAAAAAAATTAAAAACTTTAATATTATTGAAAAAATCTCTACATATTTATATTAACAGTATACGGGAAGTATATATATTTGGAAAGAGTACGTTCATTTCTAAGTCCAAAAAATACTCTTTTCCCCATATCTCGAAATTTTGAGGGTATATTGAAACTTATAAAACCGGTTTTATAATACAATCAGATAGACCTACAACCTACACTAGGTCATTTCGCAAGTTCTTGCAATTTTTTTTTTGTAGCAGCGTGTAATTAATGATAAATATAATATATATAATATATTTCGAATGGGCATGTGCAGTGATGGTCATCTTCAAATTGAATTGTAGTATTTTTGCAATATTGTCGAATTTTTAAATTTCAAAATATTTATTACCATTCTATATTAGTATATTTACAAAATTTGGGCGTAAAATTTTAACTTAACAAAAGAATACTAATTTTAGGCACAAAGTGTTTAATTTTAAACGCATTATGTCTAAAAATACTTTTTGTGTGTATTATTGTAAATGAAAGTGTGTACAAAACACTTTTACGCATTTTGTGTTTATATTTAATGAATTTTCGTGATCTCTATATATAAAGGAATAACGTTACTGACTCACTCACTCACTCAGTCAAGCAACATCGTCCAGCCCATACCGCAAGAGGTAGGAGGGTGAAATTTGGTATGCAGGTTCCCCTCAGGCGTAGATATCCGCTAAAACGGGGTTTTCGGAAAGTCCTTCGGGGAGTGGCAAAAAGAAGAACGCCCCTTTCACGGTCTGCCCAAACCCCTTTAGCTAGAAACCTGAATTTTGAAATGTGCCTTCCTGGGAGTATGTGCTAACTCCTTAATGAGGTACATTTTAGAATTTTGACCAGTGATGTTGGACCATAAGGATCCATAAGGAACATTTTCCTTAAATACCAATATGTTCATTTATTAATTCCCCATCATATGAACTTTGTAAATATATTACAAACATTCTTAAAAAGATAACTGAAAACTCTAAATATAATGAAAAAGATTCTTTACATTTTTGAGAAAAGATACAAAATGATATTATCGAGGAAAAGTGGGATATTATAAAAGATTATACGGGAATTGAAAGGAGCCTTTTCATACATATTCTGAAATTTTGTATAATAGACAACATATATTTTAAACATGATAATGAAATATATTTACAACAACAAGGACTTCCAATGGGATCTTCAGCTTCACCAATTATAGCTGATATTGTAATGGAAAAATTATTAGATTCTTGTATAGAAAAATTAAATGTGAAACCAAAAATCATCACAAAATATGTTGATGATTTATTTTGCATTATTTCGAATGATTCAATTAGTGATATTTTATCAACTTTTAACTCATTTCATGACAATATAAAATTTACGATTGAGAAAGAATGTAATTCTAAAATTCCTTATTTAGATACATTGATAATAAGAAAGGGTGAGAGTTTATTAATAGATTGGTATCAGAAACCAACAGCTTCTGGAAGAGTTATTAACTATTTTTCTAAACACCCGAAAAGAATCATACTTAATACGGCTAAGAATTTGATTGAAAGGATATTAAAGATTAGCGATACAAAATTTCATAAAACTAATATAGAAAAGATTAAAAATATTTTGTTAAATAATAATTTCCCAATTCAATTAATCTGTAGATTGATAAGACAATGTAAAAAACAGAATAATTTAGTTACGAGAACGGTTACTGAACCTAAAATTTATAAATCTCTAACTTATGTTCCTCTTATATCTGAAAGATTAGAAAAATCGAAAATTTATGATAATAAGAAATATATAGTAGCACATAAAACATATTATACATTAGGTAGATTATTTAGCAAAAGGAAAGATAAAATAGATAAATCTGAAATGTCCAATTTAGTTTATAAAATACCTTGTAGTGGAAATGATAATGAGAATTGTAGTAATGTATATGTAGGTACAACAAAGAATAAATTAAAAACAAGAATTGCAGGACACAGATCTGATCAGAAATACAGGAACACTACTTCTACACAGAAAACAGCATTATCATTACATTGCACGAATTTTAATCATTATCCTGATTTTGATAGGACGTCAATTTTAAACACGGAAAATAATTACAGACGTAGATATATGTTAGAAATGTTACAAATTATGAAGGTATGGTACCTACACAACGAATTAATTATAAAACAGACATAGCAAATATTGCACAAAATTACAGACATTTAGTTAATAAAAACTAGGATAAATATTATTATGTTAAATGACATTTTTATAAAATATTTTTTTGTTTTCTGTGATATTATTATTTTTTAATATTGACAAAAAATAATTTTTGATTTACCGCCTTTTTTAAAAAAATTGTTATATATAACATAAGTTTTCAATTTATAATTTTCATTTATTAATTATAAAAAACAATTTCCCCTGAAGAAGTCACCCAATGTGGTGACGATATATTAGGATAAATAAATATTTATAATAAATTTTTTATAAATAAAAGATCTTTAGCTCAATAAAAAATATATCACAAATCAAGAAGATCGAAGAAAACTAAAAGAATTGCTTTAACACTTTATTTATACAAGACAGGTAAAAAAGTCTTGAATTTGGCTGTACCGAATCTTTAAAATCCATCCACCAATATTTAAAAAATATTCCACTAATATTTATATTCAAAAAATAGAGGTACCTTCACATTTTCACTCATAACTTATTGACCGCTGGACTGATTTCGCTCATTTTCAATACCAAACTTCTCGGGAGGATGTAATTAATGAGCACCCCTGCTTGCGTCTTCGCGTTGTGATCACCATTTTAACAGACAGATAAACAGAAAATTGCATAAGGGTGTCTTAGGCCTATATTCGAAATGTAACATACGGAATGACAAACTGATATATATACACTCACCATATATGGTGGTGGGTATAATAACATAAAAAACAAAACTTAAAAAACATAAAAATGAATTCCGTACAACAATTTAAATTATTTAGTCGTTACAAAAAAATTTAAAAAATAAAATACTCAGTCATTTCGTAAAAATTAAAAATTCATATGTTTCAAAACCAAAAAAAAATTATTAAATTAATAGTTTGATTTTAATTGTTCTTTAAAAAATTAATATCAAAAAACAAAAACACAACAGGTTAAATAAATTAGTTTATACATAAAGAAGTTGCATAAAAGTATTGAGAAAATATTCCAAATTACTCAGGAACCAAATGAGTCTCCACCTTAAAATTTTGCACAAATGTAGAGAGAGAGGTCTTAAATTTTAACATATATTTTTTCAGAATTTTAAAAAAATTGTATTTTGAGATATGGGTCTTCGAATATTAAACTTAAAAAAATTACCTTTAACCTTTTAATACAAAAAAACTTTTGGGATGCCATTTTGAAGGTTATATAGTTTAGAAGTTATGGGCGATTTTGTATGGACACTTTTTCGTTATTTTGACGTTTTTGCCAATATTCATGACATCATATTTCGAAAACTGAAAGGGTTTGGGGTCGAAAGGTTAATGATTTGATAAACACTACCCATTTACAATATTTGTGGCGAATTTCATTAAAATCGAAGATGACAAAACCGAATGCTGTGCGGTTTGACATGGAATGACCCATATCTAAAAATCAGTTTGACAGATCTATTTCATTTCAGAATCGTCAATAATTATAACTATTTAAAAACAAATTTTAAATTCTTAAACATTCCAAAATTTTAACCTTTTGCGCTACAAAACCTATTAACAGATTTTTGAATTTTATTTTTAACTGATTTGGAATTTTTATCAACATTTTTCCGCAATAGAACGTATATTCAAAACAAAATTTCATATTAAATAAAAAATTTAAATTCAATTTGTTTAAATTAAAAAATTAGTATACAAAAACTCAACAAAAATTAAGTCAATTCCATACAGAAAATTAAGTAAGCTAATCTTAAAATAAAAAAAACATATGCCTTTTATTAAAAAAAAAATAAAAATATGTTACATATCGATGGCTTAATATAGAAAAGGCGTATATCGATTTTTCGATACTTAACAGGACAAGGAAAAAACTAAATAAAATTAAAAATACTTATGATACAAACACCGTTTTAATGCAATTTTTATTTAAAAGAAAAACCAAATTTATCATTCCTACTTGCAAAATTTGTTGAGGGAGATGTGTTTACGAGTTGTGTACAAGAAAAATTTTATAACACGATATTTGCAGTCAACTATTTGGAATAAATTAGTTATAGAAATGTTAAGGAATTTTTTTAATAGTTGCAAAACGTAAATCACTTAAGTTTTTTTGTGATTTGTAACTAAGTTGGGGGGATATATCTCGCTATCCCCCCCCCCCCCTGAATCCGCGCCTGTGCTAATCTGCAAATGAGTAAATGGGCAAATATGCCAATTTGTAAATGTAAAAATGTGTAAATATGTAATTATTTATTTATTTCATTCAACATCGCTCAGCGCAAACCTCAGGAGGTAGGACGCTGAAATTTGGTATGTAGATTCCCCCTGCGGCGTAGACATTCGCTAATAAGAAGTTCTTGGAAACTCCTTCGGGGAAGAGCAAAACGGAAACAAAACACCCTTTCACGGCCTGTCCAAACCACTATAACTAGAAATATGAAGTAGATGAAGTCTCCCCTCAACAGACTTCACAAACCGTTGGACCTAGAAAGTTGAAATTTAGTAGATAACAGTGAACATGTTATTTTTGGAAAGTCCAATGGGTAGGGGCAAAAAAGGGAAAAATATTCACCCTGCCAAAACCGCTGGAGCTGGGAAGTTGAAATTTGGTGCATAGGTTCCTCCTCCGGTGTAGACATTCACCTAGGTCAGATTTTTGGAAACAGTCTCTCCCCTTAAAGGGCTACACACCGATTTAGCTAGAAATCTGCAATTTTAAATATGTGTTAACTGGAGTATGTGCTAACTCATTGATCAGCTAGATTTTAGAATTTTAGCCAGGTACATGTTAAAAATGGGGGTTCAAAAGGAAAAAATCTTAAATTTTAAATATGTGTTACCAGGAGTTGAGGTACATCTTAGAATTTTGATCTGCACTCTACAAAATGGTTGTAAATCTACTACAATAAAATGGGTAAAGTTTTATGTAATATTACGAAAATTCGGTAAATACAAACACCAAATGCGAAAATATATTTTGTGAATACTTTTATATACAATATGTCTACAATTAAACACTTTTTGCCTAAAATTAGTATTATTTTATTAAATTAAAATTTCACTTACAAATTTGTAATTATACTACATTATAATGGTAATAAATATTTTAACATGTTAAAATTGGAAAAAATAAAAAATTAAAAAAAGCAAAAACTTATAAATATCAAATTCATTTATACTACGTCCATACAACAAAAGATGATACAAATCATGCCATGCCGCACACTTTAAGTTGAAGGTGACCATTATTGCACATGCCCATTCGAAAGCTGCGCTAAATTATGTAAATATAGCTAAATGCATTATGAATTATATTTTTAAATAATTGTTAATAAATTATAAATGTATGACATAAAATAAATTTTTTATCTTTTATATCAAATGTTTTTGTGCAGTTTAATTTAAAGCGTTGCGTTGGTAAATATAGCAATTTTTTATATTTTTACGCATTTAAAAATTCATTTTTAGGCATTTCATGCGTATATTTACACTACAAATAGATTTTTTACGCAAAATTTTAGTAAATTTGGGAATTATTTTTGAAATTTCATATAATTTTTACGCAGTTTCGTTGTAAAATTACCCATTTTGTGTGCACCAACTTACGCATAATAGGCATGTTTTTTTGTACACTTAAGCTAGCAAGTTATTTCATTTATATGGAGAATTAAGCGAGTACTAAGCGACTAGTTCTTAAATCGCTTAATTCTCCATATAAATGAAATAACTTGCTAGCTTAAGTGTACAAAGAAACATGCCTAATGTGTGTACTTTTTTCGTTTACACACACAGAGTAAATTTACCCAACTTACAGTAGGAGTACAGTTTCCTACTATAAGTTGGGTAAATTTCAACAGAAATTAATAAGAATGTGGGACATGATCTGGGAACTCCGTATATTCCCGGGCTTTGCCCGCTAGTATTACATAAAACTTTACCTATTTTATTTAAGTAAATTTACAAACATTTTTTAGAGTGTATATCAAAATAAAATTATTATTATAACCTCCACCATATATGGTGGTTTGTCAGTTTGTCGTTCCGTTTGTAACCTGTCGAAATATAGGTCTAAGACCCCATAAAGTATATATATTCGTGATCCTTATGCGATTTTAAGTCGATTTGGCGATGTACGCCTGTCTGTTTAAATAGCGATCACGGCTCGAAGACGCAAGCGGGAATGGACATACTTCCGAGGTGTTTGGGATTGAAAATGAGCAAAATCGGTCCAGCGGTTTCTATTATTTTCCATTAATAAGCTTTGTTTGTAAAACTCATATTTTACATTTGTGTTTTTATTTTTCTACCAATTTAAGTTGTGCCAATCAATGACATAAATTTCTTCAAGAAAAAATTTTAGTTGTAACTATTTGTCAATAGGTGGCGCATGAGACAGAGTATTCTCTCCATAAGGCATATAAGTCTTTGTTAGCCATATTGTGCTACAATCAGACATATATTTCTTAAAGAAAGAACAGTGGTTAAAAGTATTTCCCAATAGGTGGCGCATTAGAATGTTGCATTATCTCCATTAGGCGTATTTTGCTGTAGCCATATTGTGTTACAATATTCAATGGAGTATAGAGCATTCAAAAACCGAAACCGAAAACCGGTCAACCGGTTTCTTTATTTTTAAAAACCGATCGGTTTCGAATATTCTGTAAATTCGAAGAAAACCGAAAACCGGTCTTTTTTGTTCGGTTAACCGGTTTTTTTAATTACATCACCAACTGGTCTCTTTTATTTTTTCCGAACACTTTTATAATCGTTTGTTTGATTATGAAGATTTAGATGTAAGTCTGATAGATTCCGATGAAAACTTAACTTTGGATATTCCAATTTAAATAGTTTAATTTCTCATATAAATAACACAATAAACAGTATTCAAAATCCTAAAAAAGAGACTGTACACAATCATTCATCATTATATGATGATTTCATATATCTTGATAAATGCGACAAAATAACTGAAAAGTTGGAAAATTTATATAATTGTCTTTTGACTATTTGTCCAACATCTAGTATTTGTAAAAGAGTATTTTCCACTTCTAGCTTTATCAAAAGCAAACAAAGAAATCGTCTTAGAACAAAACATTTAAATTGCATATTATTTCTAAAATATTATTTTAGAACTGAAAAATACATTTTTTTTACTTATTTAATGCCAAACGTTTTAAACGTTCAATTTACAAACTTAATGAATTTTTAAGATATTATATTAAAAAATATTAAAACCAATAAATAAAATCTTGAAATGAAATACAATAAAAAAATTAAATTTAAATGAATATATATATATATATATATATATATATTAGGGCGGGTCGATTTGTAGGGAGTGAAAAAATTCACCAATTTCCCTATGATTTCCGTATTCTATGGGTTATTCCATGAAAATTTGCCGAAGGAACCATACCTCTATCGTTAAAATCGAGTCCCCTACTTTTTGTTGGTAGATTTTTTCCCAAATTGACGTTCGTATGAAATATTACCTACACGTTAACACCCATAACTCAAAAACTATCGATCGGGTTTAAGGCGCGTTGGAAAGGTGAGCTTATTTTGATAAATTTACAAAAAAAAATCTCCAACATTGGTCCAACGGTTCAAAAGTTACGGGCATTTTTGTCCAAATTTTGGAGCCTTTTTCCATTTTTTTCATGATTTTGTCCAAGAATATTACTTTCATGGCCATTTTTTGGCTCAATCCATTATTTAATTCAATTTACAATTCAAAACGAAGAGTTTAAGCCCAAATTTATCGAATTCGGTTGATTAATTCATGCGATATTGCTAAAACAAAATAACACATAAAACCAACTTTTTGATTTTTTTTCCCTTTTTATTTTTTTTTCTACAAAAATTCAAATTAAGAGATAATAAAGTATCTATCAACCTATTATCAAAAAAAAATATTCAATTTGAGTGTAGTAAAAGACAAAATGTGAAAAAAAAACATTATTTTTTCTGAAAGTCTTGTTTGCTTTCAAGTCTGGGTGTTTTCGTACGGCTCTCTAATGTCGTCGCCATAGCGCCTTCTACATTCTTTCCTGCAACTCGTTTAGCAGTGGCAGCCAGCAATTGGACATGTCTTTCCGTTCCTTAAATGTGTAAAGGAATTTGTGGATCATCGAACGGTGGCACTTCGTAATTTAAATATCCCTCCAAATGTTCATACGAATAACTTTGCGTAAACGGTGGTTCGAATAAAATGGTATCGTCATTTAAATCAATCATATTTGTATATTCCGTACAATTAAAGTTTATAAGAGATTTTTTATAAACTCTAAGTTCCGTTGGGTCGACAATATCTCTTCGGTAATGTAAAATCTTCTTTATAGCAATGTTTCGTTTTTCCATTCTATCATCAAACAACATAGATAGCAAGATATTTTCTGAGTGTGCAAAATATGGATTATCTTGAATTACTGTATTTACAACTCCAAGTAAATTCCGTGGTAAAAATCGTGTCCAAGTAATAAATTTAAAAAGTAATGTACTACCGTATGCGGCAGAGCTATAATACTTAACATTGAAATACATTGGCGTGTATACTTTTATTATATAGTTAGCCAGAATTTTTAAATTTTCAGTTGGATTATTAGTTGTCACATACAACCGTAATAATCTATTGGCTTTGGTCAGCCAACGAGAATGTGCAATTGGCCCTGGTTTTATGTGAGATAAATCCGCAGGAACCACACCATTAGGAATTGCATTGGCCATTAACATCAAGTACCTCGAATCAGTAGATAATTCTTCTGGATTTAAATCACCAGGAGGCATATTTTCCAAAGCGATTTCCTCAAAATCGGTTACCACCTGAAAATAAAACATAAAAGCTAAAAAATAGAATAAAAAATGGTAAAGAATTAGCTATAAAAATTACATACCGGAAGATTTTCACAATCAGCAATTTTTGAGCTCAACTTTCCGGTAGTTGATCGTGGTCCAGTGGTGGTTGATTTGTCTAAAGTGTCAAACAAATGTCTAAACGGAAGCTCGTTAAAGTGCAGAAGACACACAAACCAGTGCAGTGGTCTCTTTAACTGTTTTTCGAATAGTCGCAAAATTCCACCGTGTACGCCAGTATTTGTTGGTTCACCATCAGCGCATATGGCAATTAATGAATCGAGAGACAATTGTTTTTCTTGGAAGAATTCGATCAATTTGTTGACTTTGCTTGCCGCAGTTTCACTTTCTAGTTTTGTGTAGCCTATCAATTGAGAATTTGGTTCCCTCAAAACAACTAGATGAGGTTCTTTAACCATCCTTGGATGCAACTTCTCATCAATTTTTTCTACAGTTAGAGCATCATTTTTCCTGCCGTCGAATGAAAATGATATCAAATTCGAGCCATCATACCGCTTACGAAGTGCGTCTTGTCTCCATTTTTCTCTTTCTCTACGAAGTTTACTTTTATCCATGATGACAAGATTGCCATGAGCATCTTTTACGCCCAGGTCTTCCATCAGAGCTGTTGCCAATGCTGATCCCATTCTATCATGCACACCAAATCTGTCACACATCATTGCATAGTTTTTAGTATTGTATCTGGGAGTGTATGTTTGTGGTGGTAGAACTAATTCTGAACCTCCTCTCACATCAACTTCCATTTCGTCATAATGTGGTTCGTATGTAGGATCGTTGCTCACTGGGATTGTTGGTAAAGTCGTTGGTATCGTCTCTTCACTTCCACTATCGTGTTCCGGTATCGTTTGTATTCTGTCATTATATTGATCGCGCATGAAATCTTTTAAGTTTTCTGGGATAGATCCACATGAGCAGTCGTTTTCTTTCAAGTTGCATTTACATTTTCCAATGTTGAATAATTGGTTTGTTGATTCTACGAATTTTTTGAATTCTGTTGCGCGTTTTACTCGTTGTTTATCTGCATTACTATATGCGTCAAGCAAATTATTCAATTTTCTAATGATGCTACCTTTGAGTATAAGTTCAATATTAAGTTGATTCCAAATTTCTAACAATCTGTCTGCTACTTGGGGAGTAAATCTTTTATACGAAAACATTTTGCTTTGGGCTTTTGAACGTTCGGTCAAGAAAAAATAGTACTTCAATATATCTCGTTTAGTTGACAGATTAATATCAGGTAATTCACAGCCCACGCCAAAAGAAAAAACATCATGAGAGACCAAATGTTGCAAACTACTGCGTTGGGTATCTGTTGGATTTTGCGATGAACCAGGCTCTGAATCCATTTTTTAAACCGTCACTAAAAGAATTATATATGTTTTTCATAGAATAATAATATAACTATTAACTATAATAGTTAGCAATGTTTTTACACTTACCTTTAAATCTTTTCTAAATTTCAAAATAGTTTGATTATTTGTTAGTTATCACTGAAATGACGCTCAAACAAAACTAGCATACACTGGAATCCCCACCCCGCCAACTACAGCTGATTGTTTCGTCCAATTAGAATTGCTGTGTATTTGTTGTTGTCAAAATGACGTCAGCGAAGAATTATTCTTTATAAATCGTATGCAAACCCAAAAAAGAGAGCAAAAATAAAAAGGGAAAAAAATCAAAAAGTTGGTTTTATGTGTTATTTTGTTTTAGCAATATCGCATGAATTAATCAACCGAATTCGATAAATTTGGGCTTAAACTCTTCGTTTCGAATTGTAAATTGAATTAAATAATGGATTGAGCCAAAAAAATGGCCATGAAAGTAATATTCTTGGACAAAATCATGAAAAAAATGGAAAAAGGCTCCAAAATTTGGACAAAAATGACCGTAACTTTTGAACCGTTGGACCAATGTTGGAGATTTTTTTTTGTAAATTTATCAAAATGAGCTCACCTTTCCAACGCGCCAAATGGCGATTAAACCCGATGGATAGTTTTTGAGTTATGGATGTGAACGTGTAGGTAATATTTCATACGAACGTCAATTTGGGAAAAAATCTACCAACAAAAAGTAGGGGACTCGATTTTAACGATAGAGGTATGGTTCCTTCGGCAAATTTTCATGGAATAACCCATAGAATACGGAAATCATAGGGAAATTGTCGAAAAATAAATCGACCCGCCCTAATATATATATATATATATATATATATATATATATATATATATATATATATTATATATTTATATATATATTATTATATATTAAATTTCTTTTTTTTGTTTGCTATAAAAACAATTAACAAATTATATAAGCTTTTTTTTTTTTTTTTTTATAATTTATTCTTTATTTACAATCTATCCAAGGATAATAAGCAAATTTGTTAAAATAAAATGCATCACAGAGATTGTGTAACTCCATTGAGTTACACAATATAAAGACAAAATAAATTATATAATTTTTAAAAGATTAAATAACAATTCATAAAAGTGTATATATACAAATGAACATCATGTTTTATTTTCGGAATGGGAGATCTAAGATATGGCTGCGTTTTAGTCTTCTAGTTTCGTTGGTGCTGTCTAATAATGAGATCGCCACAGGATTATCGTGATTACTTAATCTTTGCAAGTATCTCTCGCTTGCGGATCTAATTTCCTCTCGAACAGATGATACAGAAAGATCTCTTTGGATAACATTATTTCTAATATACCATGGTGCATCAAGGATTTGTCTAAGTGTTTTGGATTGATATCTTTCAAGTATATCAATATTGGAATTGCTTGCGGTACCCCATAATTGGATTCCATATGTCCAGAATGGTTTAAGGATAACTTTATGTATTCGTAATTTATTATTTAAACTTAACTGCGACTTTGAACCTAAAAGCCAGTAAAGCTTTTTCGTTTTGATTTTAAGTTGTTGTTGCTTACTATTAATGTGAGCTTTCCAGGTAAGACGTCTATCAATAATCATTCCTAAATATTTGACTTGATCTCTTTTTGGAATCAAATTACCATTTATGGTAACATCAGGACAATTACCACGTCTAAGCGCAAATGTTGTGTGATTGGATTTATCAGAATTTACTTTCACGTTCCATTTTATTAGCCATTGGTTCAGTTCATTAAGCTCATTTTGTACAAGTGAAGATGCTTCATCAGGGGAATTGCTAGTGGCAATTATTGCTGTATCGTCTGCGTATGTTGCGACCAATACACTATCAAGTGTGGGTATATCTGCTGTATATATTGTATATAATATTGGGCCCAATACACTTCCCTGTGGTATACCAGCATTTATTTCAAAAAGTTCGGATCTTTCATCATTGACTTTAACGTAAAAATGTCTATTGGACAAATAACTTTTAAAAAGTTGATAAAAAGGTGCAGGTAAATACTGTTTTATTTTATAGAGTAACCCCTGATGCCAAACCCTATCAAAGGCTTGCTGGATATCAAGAAAAACGGCAGAGCAGTAACTTTTTTTTCCAGAGCATCTCTAATTACATTCACAATTCGGTGTATCTGTTCAGGAGTACCGTGCTTGTGTCTAAACCCAAACTGATGTTCAGGAATTATATTTCTTTCTCTTAAAATGGGTGATAATCTTCTTAAAAGCAATTTTTCAAATATTTTGGAGAAGGTTGTAAGCAAACTAATTGGTCTAAATGAAGATGCTAAGTTATTCGGTTTGTTAGGTTTTTGTATCATTATGACCTCCGCACATTTCCATTGAGATGGGAAGTGGTTAAGTCGCAGGATTGAATTATAGAGTGTAGTTAGAAATACAATACATTTACGAGTTAACTGATTGACAACATTTGCGTCAATTAGATCATATCCAGGACATTTCTTTTTATTTAGCATTTTTATTTCATTTTTGACTTCATTTGGCGTGAAAAATTTAATTGGAAAGTCCATTTGTAGCGGACAAGTTAGATACTCCAATACTTCTTCTTGTTGTGTCGTTGTGTTGAATGAAAATGGCGTAAATACTTCTTTCAAATGAAGAGCAAATGCCTCTGAGGTATCTTTATCGGTTTTACACCACAAACCATCCGATTTTTTAAGAAGAATATTCCTCTTTGTTGGCCTTTTAAGATATTTAGTTGCTTTCCACAGCAGGTGCTCATCATATTTTGAATTGTTAATTTCTTCAAGAAATTCTGATGTTTTTGCATTCTTGTGTTCAAACAACAATTGTTTAAGGTCTTTGCATGCTTTATTAAATAACCGTTTATCATTAACATTCCTACTTATTTGCCACCTTTTGCGTAGCCTTCTTTTTTCTGCTATGAGTTGTCGTATTTCGAAGGATATATCAAGGTTTACGGGTTGTTGTGATATTGCTTGCATTGGAGTGGAAATATGCGCTGCTTTGTGTATCTCATTTGTAAAATATTCAACCGCTTCGTCTAGCTCGAGTTCAGTCTTGAGACTTATTTTCAGATTAATATTGTCATTCAAGTATTGTTGAAATAGCGAAATGTTAGTATTTTTTTTTAATACCTGATACTTAGGAGGTTTCAGGGTGACAGTGGTGTTAAAGTTTACTAAGACAGGTGTGTGATCTGAACTTAAATCAATAACACTTTTCATATCAAGTTTGTGACTACCTATACCAGTGTAAACTATGAAGTCCAGAAGATCTGGAATTTTACGTGGGTCACTTGGCCAATACGTTGGCGTTCCAGTAGATAAGGATGAATAATTGTTTTTTCTTAAGCATTTGTAAAGTTCTATTCCTTTGGGGTTTGTCAAACTGGAACCCCACCACGGATGCTTGGCATTATAGTCACCACCAACGATAAATCGTCTACCAAGTGAACCGAAGAATTCCTCGTATTTTTCACATTTAACGTTATGTCGAGGTGGAAAATATATTGAGGATACAACTAGATCACCATCATCACATTTGTTGCCTGAAGATATGTTTGCTGCACTTCGTTTAAGATAGCATATTTTGTTGTTGATTTTATCAGAATTCCAAAACCTGCATGAGCTCTATCATCTGGGTGGTTGGTATTTATAAAGTCATAACTATTAATTTTAAAGAAACTTCTACTTGTTAAATGAGTTTCGGAGACTAGGAGTAAATCGATGTAGTTTGTTTTGAGAAAAATTTCTATTTCTCTTGTATGGTTGGATATGCCATTAGCATTCCATAGTGCTAAGCGTAAATTTAAACGCATAACTTTGTTATAATGAGTTGCATCATACTTAAAAGTTTGTTTGTTAATTCATTTTGTTTTTGAAAAAAAAATTCTAAACTTTTCAAAATGCTTTGTTCTTGTTGATTATTGTTATTTTAAGTTTGAGCATAGCTGTATTGGTTTCCTTCAAAACAATTGTTTGAGGCGTTGTTATTATAAAATGTTGTAAAACCAGGATTGCTTATCTCAGGTGTATTTCTATTTTGTCTGCGATAGGCATTCTTTTTCTTCAATATATCTCTATAAACTCCACATCCCTTATAGTTCGCTGTGTGACGTTGTAGACAATTGACGCACTGCGGTGGAGTATTATCTGGTTTGGGGCAATTATCGGTTGGATGATTTAATCCACACTTTACACAATTAAACTGTTTCCTGCAATAAGTTTTTGAATGCCCAAACTGCTGGCATCTATAACATTGTACTATTTCATTTATTTTTATAGGGGGTTCCACTCTTACAACAGCATTAAGAAGATATCCAACTTCATAAATCATTTTGTTATTCTGATTTGGCTCTAAGTCAACGTAAAACATCGACATTGGTAGCTTGGTTACCCTACTTTTGATATTTATAACGTTTCGGACTTGATGACCTAAACTTTGGATTTCTTCTTTAATCTCTGAAATTGGCGTAGAATAGTGTAGATTTTTAACAACTACTCTGTAGGCTCTCTCTTGTTTGAGTTGATAGGTGTGAAATAATATTTTTTTATCATCAAGATATTTGACTAATACTCTATATGATTTTATATTTTTAGTCATCAGCCTTACCTGACCATCTCTCATAGATTTGTAGGAAAAATCTTCAGTATTTATTAATTTACTAAATTTAGTTATCATCGCTTTTATATTAGACACATCTGGAATTATTATTGGTGGTGGTTTTGTTTCAGAAGTTGCATTATTAACGTTATCATCATTATTATCAGTATCATCATTATCATTAGTTTGATTCATATTATCATCATTATCTACATCAAGTGCAGCAAACTGGTTGTTGCTGGTACTTGGGAAATCACTATTGTTGTTACAGTTATCATTTTTCAAAGCCTTGCTTTTATGTTTAAAAATTTCTGGTGATCTTATCAATCGTCGTTTTGTTGTTTTATTATTAGAAACTGTTTGACAGACAGTTTCGTCTTCTTCACTATGTTCGCTGCCACTAGACATTCTGCTGTAACAGCAGAGGATTAGTAAGGCAGAGCACTAATCCCCTTTTTTTACTTTTAACAAACAGTAAAAACTTTGTAATTGTTTTAAACACACAAGTATGTTAGAATACTATTTTAACAATAACAATTGTTATTGTTTAAAATTTTAAAGAATTTTTGTTTTCTGTTTAAGAAATTGATCACAATATTCGTCTGCACTCTATCACGGTCAAAGAAAACCGAAACCGGTTTTTTCAAAAGGCCGGTTTTTTGAATACTCTAATAGAGTATTATTTTGTTTCGCTCGTAACATAAATGAATATTTGCCAAACATATTCATTAAGATGTTTAAGAGCACAATATTGCAATATGTTCACTTGGGTTTGTTTTTTATGAAAAAATGAACATAAATATATAATAGCCAATGCCTCAATACTCGAAAATTATACAAATTTAATGAAAACATACTATTTTCCTATATGAAAATTTGTTTTTATACACTGCACCATATATGGTGAGGGTATATATCAGTTTGTCATTCCGTTTGTAACAGGTCGAAATATAGGTCCCCGTTAAGTATATTCGTGATCCTTATGTAATTTTAAGTCGATATTTCTAAAAATTTCTTTTAAAAGCTGGAAATTTCTAAAAATCATTTTTGAAGCATTTAAAACAGAATTTACAGCTTTTGAATTCCTAAACAATTTTTAATTAAAACTTATTTATTACATTGACTGAGATCTAATGTATACATTTAATATTAAGTACATTTTGATTGTTTTTTTTTGTGTTGTAAAGGTTCTCTCCGCTTTTAGATCATTTTGATAAAAATCTATTATGCAATATATTATAATTCTTTATCGCATTATCGTAACCAGAAAATCTATTTGTCAGGCGAAAATTTTTACAAAAAATCGCCCTGTTTTGAAATTTACCCAACTTATAGTAGGAAATTGTACTCCTACTATAAATTGGGTGAATTCACTCCCAGCGTGTATGTGAACGAATTACGCACATAATGCATAAGTTAATTACACACATAATGTGTAAATTTACATTGAAAATGTGTAAATATTTTTAGAAATTTTGTGTAATTTTACCATTTTTGTGCGTAAATTTCCAAAAATCTATGATGTACCTACCAAAAATTAAAGAATCAAATCGTTTTTAAAAAATTTTATTCATAAAAAATTTTGTAATAAAGTTGTTAGAATCTGAGAGTTTTTCTATAGAAAGAGTCCTCAAATTCAGTGGGATTTTTTGATGATTTCTTTTTCTAAAGACAATAGAGAAAGCCATACGAAAACATAAAAAGCGTCAGTTTCTAAGCATTTTATCCCATACAAAAAAGTTTATGTTTTGAAAAAATTTCCTTTAGAAAAATTAGTGCTCAGAACCAGGAACCATTTCCTATAGGAAAAATCCAATAGAAAAATCGACAGATACTAAGCACTTTGTGTTATAAAAAAGCCTTGAAATCTATAAAATTGTGCCTAAAGAAAATAGCTCGGATTATAAACACGTTTTTTATTGGAAAAGCTTCAGATTCTGAGAACTTTTTCCTTTAGAAACGTTTAATAGAAGAAAGTTATTACTATTGGAAAAAGAATTTTTTTAATCTATTATTATTATTTGATAAATATTTTTTAGAAAACGATTTATAACATTATAAATTTTTTTTTTATATTTTTCAATTTCATGAATTTTTTCAAATGTCAATATTTTCGATGTCAGTAAATTTACAAAATTTGTGCGTACAATTTTAATTTATAATTAAAATAAAAAAATCTACGCACAACATGTCCAAATTTAAACACATATTGCCTATAATTATATTATATGTGTATGAAATGCATATGAAAGAGTGTACAAAATAATTTTATATTAAACAAAAAATTACTCATTTTATAGTAGTAAATTTACAAAGTGTTTATAAAATGTTACTTGTTAAGCTATTATTTTACTTTATCCTTTAAAAGTTGGTATCATTCTATGACATTAGTTGTCGAAAAAAACGTTTGAATAAAAAAAGTTAAAGAATGTAAAAATAGAAAAAATTAAACCACCTTGTGGCTGTTTCCCGATCAGTGATTTAGCCTCTGATTCTATAATTTAAACAAGGCAAAATCAAACCAAAACCATAAAGTGCTCTAATTTGCGATCATGTTATGAAATTAAAAAAAAAAAACTCTTTAAGAAAATACTGTTTTGTAGGAAAAATTTTTATAATAAATTTCTTTCTTGAGGAAGATGGCATTCTTTTCAATCTCTATTTTCTTATTTTTAGCAATAGCTAGCGCTTTTTAGATATCTAAGATATTACATTACAATTATATTCTTAAATAATTCATTACTTTAGATTTCTGGTTTTCCCCAAGGCATAGATTTTGTTTATATTTATGTTTTTAAGGTTTTTTTAACAGTATTTTCTTACGTTATTTTCAAAGACAGAGAACTTACCCTGCAGAGCGTCGAAAGGCCTTCCATGCAGTTTTGTTTTCACCAAAGTTTTTTTGTTGTTGTTATTTTCTCTTTTTTTTTTCTTAATTTCACTATAATCCCGCTTATTTTATTCTTGTATATATATTAATCTTCATCATTTTATTTTTTATACATTATTTTTTTTATCAAAAACAAATTCTACTTTTAGATTCTTTTTTAAGCTTTGACTCTTTAATTTAACTGTTTATTTTCGTCACAGTTAATAAATCAGGTAAGATCATTTATTTCATTCTTTTATTCAACAAGTTGACTAGAATTTTCTTTCAACCATTTAAAATTACTTTGGCACAATAATAGAATTGATTTGGTTTTAAACTTTTAAAAATTTTTCTGGAGTATTCTTTTTTTCACTACTCAATTCTACTTCTTAATGATATATCAATTTTCATGTTGAATTTACTTTTATAAAGTTTTAAATAACACTATGGAACATTTTTGGGATTATTGTCTGGGGGGTGAGAAATTCCAAGTCAGGGTGATGGTACTAGGTCAGTATAGTAAAACCCTCAAAGAGTTTGGCGTTCGTATGTGTCTGTTTTTTTTTAAGACCTTTTAAATTTTTTCCTTATCTTGATGTTTTTTCGCTTAGTTGTAACATTTTGGCAAAAACGTAGTTTAACATAACTCGAGAACCACTTGTCCGATTTTGCTAAAACAAACTCAAAAAAATTTAGAATTACAATTTCTTTAATCAGTTTATATAACGTTTTTCTTTATAATCAACAGTTTTGCCGGTAAAAATAAATTTGTGGAGAAAAAAAAAATATTTTTTTGCCTAAAAATTATTTTTTTTTTAAATTCATAAAAAATCCAAAATTAAAGGTTGATTTATAAGTCTAAAACAAGAAAGTAATAAAAACGTCAGAAAAAATATATGTAGTTTATTGTTTTTAAATGTTGTATTTTGTGTGGGTATGAGCTGGCTAAATAAAATCAAAATTCAGGTATCAAAATTTCTATGAAATTTAAAAATTGTTTGAATATTTTGTCAAAGGAATTTTAAAATCTTCTGTCAATTTGTATTTAGTTTAGAATTTATTTAGCTACCTCCCACAGGTACTTAGTGTAATTATTAAATTTGTATATTTTCTTTTAAAATTCGTGTTTCCAATTGTATTACTGTTTTTTATTTAAAAATCTGAGATTCAAATACCACATTAAGTCTTAACTGGAATCTCCAAAATTTCAGATTTATGAGTTAATTTTTATATCAAAATATATGTATTAAAAGTTGAAAATATTTAATTAACAACACTTATATAGGCTTTCAAAGTAGTTATAGTAGTTAAAAAGTAAGATTTTATAAAAATGCGGCCAAGTCTTGTCTTTTCCCTTTTAAATTCTTGTATTTTCTCTTTTAAATATGAACAAAAATATTTGTCAAAAAAATATTTGAAATGTTTCTATTTGTAATTTGATAAAATATTAAAAACAACAAAAGCTAACAAATAAATTATGTGTTTGTTAGTAAATGTAGATTAGGACATACAATATCATTGCTATATTTCTTGTTTCGTTGAAGTCCATGTATGAAAACAATTAGCTATAGATATAGATATAAAAATAAAGCTTTTTTATAAAAAAATGGACAAAATTGTCTAAAAATGACAATTGAAATGAAAAAAAATCGAAATGAAAGAACACAATTAAAATTCAAAAAATTACAAATAAAATTCGCAATCGATACATCAATTAAAATTAAAAAATACCAAACGCAATTAAAAAAATCATTGAAATTCAATAAATATTTATTTTATTTAATTTGGTGTTTTTGAATTTCAATGATGCTTTAATATTTAAAGGTTGTTGCTATGCAAATTTCCGTGGCGTAATTTGATTGGTTAAGATTTTGACCTGTTACTAGGCGCGAAAACGATCGTTAATTTTGTTGCTAACCAAGTTTTGTGAGAAGTCGAAGTAGTCACAAGAATGTTCTACCAAGGACCCTATAAACCAGGATGAACAAACTTCCAAATTTTTAGCCACCCATGATGCTGATGCCAAATGGTGCAACTACAAAAAAATTCTTAGTCGAAACCACGAAATTCTTAGCCGATTTACAGAAAAAGTTTGCCTCTAGCAAGGGTTGTACCAATTCAAACATGTTTCAAATTCAAACAACTCAAGCAATTCACATAACAATCACTGTACTTGCGCTATAACCCTTGCTAGAGGATAAGTTTTTCTGTAAATCGGCTAAGAATTTCGTGGTCTCGACAAAGAATTTTTTTGTAGTCGCACCATTTGGCATCATGAGTGGCTAAAAATTTGGTAGTTTGTTCATCCTGATTTATAGGGTCCTTGGTATTACAGTCGTTCTTTCCTTCATAATCAGTGGTACAGTGCAGGTCGTCTAATCAAACTTCAGTTGAGTTGGTGTTGTACTTAATTTTTATACAGGCAACAAGTGGCCTTATCCCTCGAAAGGTATTAAAAATGTTATAGATTAATACAGTTTTTTAAACGAAAACTATTTCGTTATACAAAATTTTTTATAAGCTAATCCTATTGCTTTCCGAAATAAATCTGTGGATTTATCAATTCCTTTCGGTAGGGAGATCGGAACAACCAGAAAGCATTGATTAGTACATGCCACCATTTTTTAGCTTAAAAATATCTGAGAGACTAAAATTCTAAAGGATAAATTGACAAATTTCAAGGCAATTTTAAAAAAGAAGTTTACGAACTACTGTTAAAGAATTCTTTTATAGATCCATTGGCTGTTTGAGGGATAATTCAAATACTTTCTTTAAAAGGTAAATTAATTTCTCTACTAATTGCTCCGTGCATTTACAAACCAGTTCTATTTTTTATTCGATTTCAATTACATAGTATTGTTGGTATATTTGGAGGTTTACTCATAATCATGAAAACCGCATATATACAATATCATGTTTTTTCCTGTGCGTCGTATGTACCCATGGATAAACTATTTATCCGATTCAAAACAATTTAAGAATAATGGCATCGATTTGTTAGAGCATATTCTAGCAAATTTTATCCTTTAGAGCATATTTCAGCATAAGAGCATATTTTGAGGTAAAAGCATATTTTTAGGGCATATTTCTACATTTTTAGAGTATACTTGTGTCTTTTAGGGCATATTTTGACTTCTGTTATGCATACTTTTTTATTTTATTATACTATAAACTAATATTTGTTAGCGCTTCCCCTGCCCCTCCCCTCCAAAGCCGCCATTTGTTGAGCAATACGGTTTAGTAACAGAAATAATCAAAATTATTGACAAGGTACCAAAATGCTATACCAAAAAAATTAAGAACAAACTTGAACAGATTGTAACAAATAACGATGGTCAGCAGGTAATAAAAAGAAAAAGCGAACAGCTGACTGGATCTTCAATAAAATCAGTTTTGGCTTATGATGTTAAAGAAGTACTAGACTTTAAATTCGCCCCCCATTACATCAGTTGATGTTGAACGAACTTTTTCAATGTACAAAATTATGCTTAGATGTAACAGACAACGTTTTTTTTTTTGAAAACTAAATTCAAAGTTTGCATTTTATTGAAAATCGTATTTTTTTTATCAAAAAAAAAAAAACAGCCAAAAATTTAAAAGCTGGTATGATGTAATTTTAGGGAATTTTCCTGTTCCTTTGTTCTACTTATTGTTTTAATCAAAAAGAAGAAACCGTTTAAAAAAAAGTTTATAAAAAAAGCTAAAGACGCGAAAATCAGACACGAAAGAGTCCGAAAGAGTCACTTTACCAAATAAAAAAAAATTATTTATATTTTTTTAACTAAATGTAGAATTGACTAAAATATGGAAAAATTTACAGTTTTTCGCAATACCTTTTAAAAATTTAGTTCCTTTGTTTTTTCGTTTTAGTTGCTATGCTTATCTTATTTTTTAATACGAAAATTTTTTGTGCACTCAAAATATTATTTCATTAAAAATAATCTAAAATACACATTAAATTATCGAAAATGTAATCAAAAAGAGGACTACTGATTTTTCATTTATTTCAGCCAATTTTGTTGTTTATTTTCAATCATTATTTAATAATAGACAAAAGCAATAAAAACAATCGAAAGTGGTGTAAAATAACCATCACTGACAAAACGGAAGAAAAAACGATTTTTGTGGTTTGTTTTTCAAATTGAAAGTTTTTTTATTTGTATGAAATTAAAAAAGACAACACACGCAGATGTATATATTTTGATTTTCTATACCTCATTGAAATAAATTTGTATTAATACGTATTCTTTTCACCAAACAACAAAAAGGGATTATTTCAATTTATTTTTTTAGAAACAGATAAAAAAAATAGACGAAACCCCCGAAGAAGCCAACATATAATTGATGAAGCGTTGGGTGTAAGATATGGTATAAAGTTTTTTATTGACATTAACTACGTTAGGCCTTAAAAGCTTGTAAACAAATAAAAATTTTAGAACAAAAAATTGTACGTTTAACTGAAAATATCAACTTCTACTGAATGTCTGTATTCAAATGAGAGATTCAAATGGTTAAAAGATATATTTCTATGAATTTCAACTGATTCTTCATTTAAGAACAAACTGTACGTATTACTTTTTAAATACAGTCAGTAACAGAAAATATATTGTCTATACACACAATTTTGGTTTCTTAATAAAAAATATTTTTTTGTTTAAAAAAATATATAAAATTTTTTATTTTTAGAGCATATTTTAAGGGCATATTTCTATATTTTTAGTGCATATTTTATGCGCATAAAACACTTTTTTAGAGAATATTTGCGGTTTCCCTGCTCATAATTATTGCAAATCAAAGGCACGCATGAAGAGGACAGACAACTATTACTTAAAGTCATGTACTAAGCAGACGGTTTTTGTTCCTCTTTCGAAACACATCATGTATTAAATATTAGAAATTAAATCAGTGAAACTGCAAAATTATTGCGAGGTCAAAATTATTAATAGAAAAAACAAATAGTCTAGGTCATGCTAAATTAATATGAATCGTGCCAAATTGGTGGTATCAAGAGGGAGGTTTTCTAAAGTAAATTTCGGTATGTTTTTTTCATTGAAAGAGTAGCTGAAATAAAAAGAAAAAAAAACGACTTTTAAACGTAGTTTTGTTGAATATTCTTATAAGAAATTTTTTTTTTAAATATAAAAGTATAAAAAAATACATAATAATATTCGATAATATCAGAACAGTGTTCGGAAAAATATGAAAAAAAAAACTTATCGTAACAATTCACAAAAACATTTCCCAAAATTAAATTATAAAAATATTGCACATAAGAATTGGGAATATAAAAGAAAAAACAGGATTGCACATAAAGGAAAATAAATAAATCCCGAAATACGTAAAACAAAATTGATAAAAAGAAAGTAATACAAAATTTTTAATTGTTTAAAAATAAAAAGAAAGTAATAGATCAATGTTTTGGCTAATAAAACTCTATGAAGTATTTATTTGGAGAATATCCCGATAAAGAAAAATAGTGTTTTAATGACCAAAAACATGAATAGAATAATGTTAATTGCAATATTGAAAGGTCAAAAAAAGAAATTTTAATTTTTATAAATTAAAATTGAATAAAATACAAATGAATTTACTCATTGTACGGAGTAAAAAACTTTCCTATTTTGGAAAGTAAAATATACATATCTATGGCAACCAAAGGTTGTCTCTATATAAATTACCAAGATTGCCATAACATTGTTCTATAAAGATAGCTGGTTTAAACAAAGACAATATTGTTCTTTGTATAATTCTCAATTAGTTGAAAGTATACAACTAATATAGTGTTTGCTTTGGAACCTTAAAGTTATCTTTTTACTTTCTAAAGAGATCTGAAGATGGGGACCTAGAAAATCCCCGAAACGCGTCATCTCATTCTTGAAAGTAATAGATCAATGTTTTGGTTAATAAAACTCTATGAAGTATTTATTTGGAGAATATTCCGATAAAGAAAAATAGTGTTTTAATGACCAAAAACATGAATAGAATAATGTTAATTGTAATAAAAATAAAAAATTATAAAAATGTTTACTTAATTTTTTTAGTAGTTTATGGCCAGAAGTCTGGAGTTATTGGGGAAAATTTATAAAAAAGGCGATAAATGACACTTTTTTGAATAAAAACAAATATCAATATTCTTGCCAAAATGGGATACCTTCACTTAATTGTAAATAAAAGCAGAACGTGTTAATCGATTCCTATGATCTATGTCGCAGTTTGTTTATAGGTTATGTGATTTTACATGAAATTTTCCGTTTTGGATTTTTTATGAATTTAAAAAAAAAAATTAATTTTTAGGCAAAAAAAGATTTTTTTTTTAAATTCATAAAAAATCCAAAACGGAAAAAAGGATCAAGTGTTATTAATTTCATGTAAAATCACATAACCTATAAACAAACTGCGACATAGATCATAGGAATCGATTAACACGTTCTGCTTTTATTTACAATTAAGTGAAGGTATCCCATTTTGACAAGAATATTGATATTTGTTTTTATTCAAAAAAGTGTCATTTATCGCCTTTTTTATAAATTTTCCCCAATAACTCCAGACTTCTGGCCATAAACTACTAAAAAAATTAAGTAAACATTTTTATAATTTTTTATTTTTATTACAATTAACATTATTCTATTCATGTTTTTGGTCATTAAAACACTATTTTTCTTTATCGGAATATTCTCCAAATAAATACTTCATAGAGTTTTATTAGCCAAAACATTAATTTATTACTTTCAAGAATGAGATGACGCGTTTCGGGGATTTTCTAGGTCCCCATCTTCAGATCTCTTTAGAAAGTAAAAAGATAACTTTAAGGTTCCAAAGCAAACACTATATTAGTTGTATACTTTCAACTAATTGAGAATTATACAAAGAACAATATTGTCTTTGTTTAAACCAGCTATCTTTATAGAACAATGTTATGGCAATCTTGGTAATTTATATAGAGACAACCTTTGGTTGCCATAGATATGTATATTTTACTTTCCAAAATAGGAAAGTTTTTTACTCCGTACAATGAGTAAATTCATTTGTATTTTATTCAATTTTAATTTATAAAAATTAAAATTGCTTTTTTTGACCTTTCAATATTGCAATTAACATTATTCTATTCATGTTTTTGGTCATTAAAACACTATTTTTCTTTATCGGGATATTCTCCAAATAAATACTTCATAGAGTTTTATTAGCCAAAACATTGATCTATTACTTTCTTTTTATTTTTAAACATTTAAAAATTTTGTATTACTTTCTTTTTATCAATTTTGTTTTACGTATTTCGGGATTTATTTATTTTCCTTTATGTGCAATCCTGTTTTTTCTTTTATATTCCCAATTCTTATGTGCAATATTTTTATAATTTAATTTTGGGAAATGTTTTTGTGAATTGTTACGATAAGTTTTTTTTTTCATATTTTTCCGAACACTGTTCTGATATTATCGAATATTATTATGTATTTTTTTATACTTTTATATTTAAAAAAAATTTCTTATAAGAATATTCAACAAAACTACGTTTAAAAGTCGTTTTTTTTTCTTTTTATTTCAGCTACTCTTTTAATGAAAAAAACATACCGAAATTTACTTTAGAAAACCTCCCTCTTGATACCACCAATTTGGCACGATTCATATTAATTTAGCATGACCTAGACTATTTGGTTTTTCCATTAATAATTTTGACCTCGCAATAATTTTGCAGTTTCACTGATTTAATTTCTAATATTTAATACATGATGTGTTTCGAAAGAGGAACAAAAACCGTCTGCTTAGTACATGACTTTAAGTAATAGTTGTCTGTCCTCTTCATGCGTGCCTTTGATTTGCAATAATTATGAGCAGGGAAACCGCAAATATTCTCTAAAAAAGTGTTTTATGCGCATAAAATATGCACTAAAAATATAGAAATATGCCCTTAAAATATGCTCTAAAAATAAAAAATTTTATATATTTTTTTAAACAAAAAAATATTTTTTATTAAGAAACCAAAATTGTGTGTATAGACAATATATTTTCTGTTACTGACTGTATTTAAAAAGTAATACGTACAGTTTGTTCTTAAATGAAGAATCAGTTGAAATTCATAGAAATATATCTTTTAACCATTTGAATCTCTCATTTGAATACAGACATTCAGTAGAAGTTGATATTTTCAGTTAAACGTACAATTTTTTGTTCTAAAATTTTTATTTGTTTACAAGCTTTTAAGGCCTAACGTAGTTAATGTCAATAAAAAACTTTATACCATATCTTACACCCAACGCTTCGTCAATTATTTGTTGGCTTCTTCGGGGGTTTCGTCTATTTTTTTTTTATCTGTTTCTAAAAAAATAAATTGAAATAATCCCTTTTTGTTGTTTGGTGAAAGGAATACGTATTAATACAAATTTATTTCAATGAGGTATAGAAAATCAAAATATATACATCTGCGTGTGTTGTGTTTTTTAATTTCATACAAATAAAAAAACTTTCAATTTGAAAAACAAACCACAAAAATCGTTTTTTCTTCCGTTTTGTCAGTGATGGTTATTTTACACCACTTTCGATTGTTTTTATTGCTTTTGTCTATTATTAAATAATGATTGAAAATAAACAACAAAATTGGCTGAAATAAATGAAAAATCAGTAGTCCTCTTTTTGATTACATTTTCGATAATTTAATGTGTATTTTAGATTATTTTTAATGAAATAATATTTTGAGTGCACAAAAAATTTTCGTATTAAAAAATAAGATAAGCATAGCAACTAAAACGAAAAAACAAAGGAACTAAATTTTTAAAAGGTATTGCGAAAAACTGTAAATTTTTCCATATTTTATCAATTCTACATTTAGTTAAAAAAATATAAATAATTTTTTTTTATTTGGTAAAGTGACTCTTTCGGACTCTTTCGTGTCTGATTTTCGCGTCTTTAGCTTTTTTTATAAACTTTTTTTTAAACGGTTTCTTCTTTTTGATTAAAACAATAAGTAGAACAAAGGAACAGGAAAATTCCCTAAAATTACATCATACCAGCTTTTAAATTTTTGGCTGTTTTTTTTTTTTGATAAAAAAATACGATTTTCAATAAAATGCAAACTTTGAATTTAGTTTTCAAAAAAAAAAAACGTTGTCTGTTACATCTAAGCATATTTTTGTACATTGAAAAAGTTCGTTCAACATCAACTGATGTAATGGGGGGCGAATTTAAAATCTAGTACTTCTTTAACATCATAAGCCAAAACTGATTTTATTGAAGATCCAGTCAGCTGTTCGCTTTTTCTTTTTATTACCTGCTGACCATCGTTATTTGTTACAATCTGTTCAAGTTTGTTCTTAATTTTTTTGGTATAGCATTTTGGTACCTTGTCAATAATTTTGATTATTTCTGTTACTAAACCGTATTGCTCAACAAATGGCGGCTTTGGAGGGGAGGGGCTGGGGAAGCGCTAACAAATATTAGTTTATAGTATAATAAAATAAAAAAGTATGCATAACAGAAGTCAAAATATGCCCTAAAAGACACAAGTATACTCTAAAAATGTAGAAATATGCCCTAAAAATATGCTTTTACCTCAAAATATGCTCTTATGCTGAAATATGCTCTAAAGGATAAAATTTGCTAGAATATGCTCTAACAAATCGATGCCATTATTCTTAAATTGTTTTGAATCGGATAAATAGTTTATCCATGGGTACATACGACGCACAGGAAAAAACATGATATTGCATATATGCGGTTTTCATGATTATGAGTAAACCTCCAAATATACCAACAATACTATGTAATTGAAATCGAATAAAAAATAGAACTGGTTTGTAAATGCACGGAGCAATTAGTAGAGAAATTAATTTACCTTTTAAAGAAAGTATTTGAATTATCCCTCAAACAGCCAATGGATCTATAAAAGAATTCTTTAACAGTAGTTCGTAAACTTCTTTTTTAAAATTGCCTTGAAATTTGTCAATTTATCCTTTAGAATTTTAGTCTCTCAGATATTTTTAAGCTAAAAAATGGTGGCATGTACTAATCAATGCTTTCTGGTTGTTCCGATCTCCCTACCGAAAGGAATTGATAAATCCACAGATTTATTTCGGAAAGCAATAGGATTAGCTTATAAAAAATTTTGTATAACGAAATAGTTTTCGTGTAAAAAACTGTATTAATCTATAACATTTTTAATACCTTTTGAGGGATAAGGCCACTTGTTGCCTGTATAAAAATTAAGTACAACACCAACTCAACTGAAGTTTGATTAGACGACCTGCACTGTACCACTGATTATGAAGGAAAGAACGACTGTAATACCAAGGACCCTATAAATCAGGATGAACAAACTACCAAATTTTTAGCCACTCATGATGCCAAATGGTGCGACTACAAAAAAATTCTTTGTCGAGACCACGAAATTCTTAGCCGATTTACAGAAAAACTTATCCTCTAGCAAGGGTTATAGCGCAAGTACAGTGATTGTTATGTGAATTGTTTGAGTTGTTTGAATTTGAAACATGTTTGAATTGGTACAACCCTTGCTAGAGGCAAACTTTTTCTGTAAATCGGCTAAGAATTTCGTGGTTTCGACTAAGAATTTTTTTGTAGTTGCACCATTTGGCATCAGCATCATGGGTGGCTAAAAATTTGGAAGTTTGTTCATCCTGGTTTATAGGGTCCTTGGTAGAACATTCTTGCGACTACTTCGACTTCTCACAAAACTTGGTTAGCAACAAAATTAACGATCGTTTTCGCGCCTAGTAACAGGTCAAAATCTTAACCAATCAAATTACGCCACGGAAATTTGCATAGCAACAACCTTTAAATATTAAAGCATCATTGAAATTCAAAAACACCAAATTAAATAAAATAAATATTTATTGAATTTCAATGATTTTTTTAATTGCGTTTGGTATTTTTTAATTTTAATTGATGTATCGATTGCGAATTTTATTTGTAATTTTTTTAATTTTAATTGTGTTCTTGCATTTCGATTTTTTTTCATTTCAATTGTCATTTTTAGACAATTTTGTCCATTTTTTTATAAAAAAGCTTTATTTTTATATCTATATCTATAGCTAATTGTTTTCATACATGGACTTCAACGAAACAAGAAATATAGCAATGATATTGTATGTCCTGATCTACATTTACTAACAAACACATAATTTATTTGTTAGCTTTTGTTGTTTTTAATATTTTATCAAATTACAAATAGAAACATTTCAAATATTTTTTTGACAAATATTTTTGTTCATATTTAAAAGAGAAAATACAAGAATTTAAAAGGGAAAAGACAAGACTTGGCCGCATTTTTATAAAATCTTACTTTTTAATTACTATAACTACTTTGAAAGCCTATATAAGTGTTGTTAATTAAATATTTTCAACTTTTAATACATATATTTTGATATAAAAATTAACTCATAAATCTGAAATTTTGGAGATTCCAGTTAAGACTTAATGTGGTATTTGAATCTCAGATTTTTAAATAAAAAACAGTAATACAATTGGAAACACGAATTTTAAAAGAAAAAATACAATCTTAATAATTACACTAAGTACCTGTGGGAGGTAGCTTAATAAATTCTAAACTAAATACAAATTGACAGAAGATTTTAAAATTCCTTTGACAAAATATTCAAACAATTTTTAAATTTCATAGAAATTTTGATACCTGAATTTTGATATTTTTTAGCCAGCTCATACCCACACAAAATACAACATTTAAAAACAATAAACTACATATATTTTTTCTGACGTTTTTATTACTTTCTTGTTTTAGACTTATAAATCAACCTTTAATTATTTCTTTTTTAAAAAACGTTCGAAAAAAGATAAAACGCATTAAATTAAATAAAAAAGGCAATTAATCGGCTTTTAAAAACATAAGTGTGTTTTTGGTTGTTTTTACCCAAATAATATTACGAGTGTGTTAATAATTAATAATAGAGGAAGTAGGCTAAGTATAGAGATTTCTCATTTCTGCACAAATTGGGTTTGCAAAAAAATCAATTGGAAACAAAAAATACAAGTTTTTTGTATATATGTATACTAAACATCCTAAAAAATTTTATTTTGGAAATAATTTTTGGGAGGGGGGGGGGGGCCCGATGTCTGCGGGGCAAAAAGGTGAACAGTATCTCCCTTAACATGCTGCCCAAATGGATTTAGCTAGACACCTAAAATTTTAAATATGTGTTAACTGGAGTATGGGCTAACTCAGCTACATTTTAGAATTTTAGCCAGATACATGGTAAAAATGGGAGTTCGAAGGGAAAAATCTGAAATTTTAAATATGTGTTACCTGGAGTATGGGGTAAATCATTCCTGAGGTACATCTTAGAATTTTAGTCTGGGACATGGTAAAATTTGGGGACACCGTGTAATTATCTGGGAACTCAGTATACTCCCAGGCGTTAGCCCGGCCAATCCCGGACAACCATTTTCTACGCTAACAATGTAGCAGGCTTTGCCTGCTAGTACATACATATCGAGCCCTAACCGCGAAAAAGACGTAAGCGCCAAAAAGCAAATTTTACAGGAAAGGGTTTTTGTTATTTTTTATCTAATTCATCTGAAGGATTTCATTGAAACGTGAAATGTAGCATATAAAAGGATGCATATAAGAGACAAATACATTTTTAAGCTTATTTTATGTTCAACAAATTTTTTTTGGCGCTTACGCTTATTTTGGCGTCACTGTTTCAGGCAGCAAATACTGAATAATGGCGCTTACGTTTTATGGTTTTTAATAAAAAATTTTTGTTTTTAGGTACGAAAATATTTATTTTGTTTCAAAAACAGATACACATACATTATTACAGTTTTATTTTGTATATAGATAGTGATATGATCTACATTTTTTACACATCTTCTTCATCAATTTCGTTCAAAGTGTCTTTTATATATTTCGAATGGTTTAGGTTAAGATATTGGCTATGAAAATTTTTTGGAATGCTTTTTTTGTTGCAAAGAGTTTTCAAATCATTATATTTATTGGAAGAAATGTGTATTTATCTAGCATACAGAAGAGTCTGTCCCCGGTCAGTAGAGATACTAAAGTTAGTTTTTATACTTTTCTTATCGCTTTTTTTAAAATAGCCGTATTTTACTGTGAAATTGTTTTCTTCGAAACTCATTGCGCTTAATTTCAATTTAATATTTTTGGGAAGAAGGATATCAGAAAATTGTTTCCAATTTAAAAAATTGGAGTGTTTTAACGATATGCATTCATAACAGCAAGGACTTGTTCGCGCACTGCGCATAACTGTAGGCCACTCACTAGGAGCCCATACAGTTCGGTTTCGCGTAAACGATTCAATTGTGCTGTGAATTGAATCAACAGGCATCATGGTATGACCAGGTAGTAAGTATGTGATTTTAATACATTTAATAAATGTGGTGGATTTAATTAAAAATGCTATCATGCCAACATAACTTTGTTACGATTTTGTCCGGCACAGCTATCGTAATATAAACTTAACTCCTTCACAGTTCTTCTTTCATCTAAAATAACTAGATATTTATATATTGCTGTACAAATTTCGTTAGAACCTCGTTTGCCATCCTTTTCGCCCCATACAAAACACAAACCATTCCTTGTCACGTTTTCATATATACTTAAATTATAAAACCTTTTGTAAATCGAAACTGATACATAAAAACGAACTATTTTCCATCTTTTTTTTTGCTCTTCTAAAAAAATTTTCTTAATATGATCTTTCTCCATTAAATGTGAATATAATTTTTCTGTAACGTTGCTGTCCGAATTTTTTCCTTGATCGCATGTAGTACATCTATCATTTTTCGGCAAATGAAAACCAATATAAAAATCATTATTGAAAATTTTGCGAAAAACTCTTAGACACAAACGAGTTTGTAAGATTTTGTTCTTCTAAATATTGGATGTAACACTTATATAATGTTGAAACGTTGCGAAACTCCTTGGGAACATATAACTTATTGCTCTTGTTTCGACAATAGTGCGAAGGAACAGCCGGTAATTGTTCAATATATTTTTTCACAATTGCAATCTTCTCTTTGTCAGACTTATTGTGTGGACTATAGTCTTTTTTAGTCTTCACTTATTTCCTAGATGACACAGCATTTCTAATCACAGATTGTGATACATTTAAGGTTTTTAATAGAAATTGCTGGCAAACTTTTATACGCTTTGCGCTGCAAGTTATGAAATATTCATAACTATACCGTTCTCCGTCTTTTAACGCTTTGTTTTATTACACATGAAGTCAACCAAGCTCTTTGTTTAATTTTACTCATGCCCCAGTAATTTTCGAGAATAGCCTAGCGATCATTTTCAGAAATTTTTGCTGCACAGTCATTTCCACAAATTTTGTTGAGACAAGGATTTGGTTGCACACGATTTTGAGCACAGTTTGGTAGTGGTTTTTTTCCTTTTGTTTTTTATACCCCCGTTTTCCAACACAAGTCCTTATTCGTATGTTTTACTATCAATATTTGATTCACTGTCAGTGCTACTGTACGGCACAAGAGGCATTTCGCCTATAACAAAAACATAAGAAAATCAAAAACATAATAAATTGTTCTCAAAATCCCAAACGAAACACATTTTACGTTGTAACACGACACACATCCATTTGTGAAATTAACTAAATCAATAAAAATAACATTTTGAATTACCTGGTACTATTTATTTGTTTCAAATTGAAAAACATAACAAATATTAAGTTTTGTAAGTTTAATTTGCAATAATCGATTTTATCTGTTTACACTCCACTTTTCAAGGCTGATGCAATTACAATGTAGATTTCACAAAAACAGATCATAAAAGAACATTAGAAGATCAAAATATTTAAGAGAGTGGACATTAAAAAATGTATATATTTTCCCGTTAATCATATGGACTTAAAATGCTGTTTCTCTTACGCGCTACATTTCATTTATACAAGTTGTTTGCTTTATTGTCGCTTACGTTTTTTTTGCGGTCAAGCAAAAAGGCAGGTGGCGCTTACGATTAAATTTGAATTTGCTTTATCTTTGCAAATATATATATTGAATTTTTAATCTTTTCCGTGTAATAGCGTAGGGCAATTGTCTATCGAATTTCATCAAAAAGTCAATTTCGAAAAAATGTCGCTTACGTTTTTTTTGCGGTTAGGGCTCGATATAATAATAACGCATAAAATATGTACATTAAGGTGGTCCAAAAAAAAGTTCGAATTTACGAGCTCAACAACCCTACAAATATGCCATTATGGAAAAATTATGGTCTGCCAAGAAATTAAAAAAAATTATATTCAGAGGCCATTGCAGTTTCAAAGTTGTACTAAATAATTATAAATATAATATATTTTTGGGTCTACCTTGCGAATATAATGTTACAGAAATTTCGCTTACTAGAAATTTAATCATGCGAAATAGTAAATTCTTTGACAGCTTGAAAAATCTAGTATAGTAATAGCTGAAAATAATTACAATACCTGAATACTCATATAAATACGGGTACTTGGTGATGCAGCAAGACAGTTTAAATAAAACGCCGAAGTGATAAGAACTAAAGTGTGGCTAACGTTTAGTCTATTTACATAGTGTAAAAAAAGTGTGCTATTAAAGTGTTTTCTGTAATTTTAGTGCCTGTTATAAATAAATAGTGCTATCAATAATTTCAAACTGTGTTTATTATTTGCAATATAAAATGAACTCGATTTATTTAAAAGGAAAATAAATCAACGATTTTATAAAGGGTAAAATCGTAACAATTGGTGTCAGAAGTGGGATTGCAATATAATAAGTTGTCATGAAATTGGAGGAGCTTAAAGTGGAACAACTCAAGAAGGAGTTGAGTAAGTTGGAGCTACCGACAGCAGGTAATAAGACTGAATTATTTATTTATTTTATTGTATTAAACATATAATTACAAATTATATCTTAATTCCCTTACAGAGCACTAGCAACGAAGCCCTTCGGCTCGTTGTAGCGTGGGAATCGAACCCACGACCCCCGCACTGATAAGCTAGAACGCTACCAACTAGCCTACCGGGGCGCTCGAGACTGAATTAGGAAAGAGGCTGATAGAGGAATTTGAGCGGCGTAACATTGATATTGCGACTTATTATTTTGATGAGAAAGAAGCAATGGAGGTTGGTACCCGTAAAATAGAAGGTAATATGGAGTTAAGCGCAATGTTTGCCGCTATGATGGAAAAAAAGGAGCAATTCTTAGCAAAACTTCAGGAAACTTTTAGAGCAGACAACATGAAAATTTTAGGAGCTTATAGAGCAGAAAACGAGAAACTATTAACTAAGATAGAGACGAACGAGAAATTGCTAATGAAGATGGAAGAAAAGTTTCAAGAAACTTCTAGAGATATCTCAGAGGTTTCAAAAAGTGTTTCCGACTTAGAGAACGGCGTAGATCGATTCGACGTACAAACCAAAGATGTTCAGAGAAAACTACAAGATCTAGAAAATAAAGTGAATAATCTCCAACGTCAAGAGGGCCCAGTACGAATTATTCAGGAAAATTCTGGTAGAGCAAATGCCCCTACTTTTGATGGCAGCATATCGTTTAATGTTTTTAAGTTCTATTTGAGACAGTTGCTAACAGCAATGTGTGGAATAACGAAGAAAAGGCTGTAGAGTTGATTCTTGTCTTAAAAGGAAACTCTGCAAAAATTCTAGAAAGTGTGCCAATTACATTACAAGATACCTTGTCAGGGAAATGATCAGGAAAATTGTGATAAAGTATATATAGGAACGACAAAGAATAAATTGAAAACCAGAATTTCAGGACATAAATCAGACCAAAAACATAGAAATATTAATTCGGAAAAAAACGCATTGTCATCTCATTGTTCTATATTAAATCACCATCCTAACTTTGAAAATGTTTCAATATTAAGAACAGAAAATAATTATAAAAAACGTCATATGTTAGAAATCATTAATACACCTTTGACACAGAGAATGAACTTTTAAGCTGACACAGAAAATTTAGCTCAGAATTATAGATATTTAATTACCCATCTGAAAATCGAAATATATATGAGCATACATGATCATACATGGGCCTGTATATGATCATACATGGACATACATGGTCATATACGTCCATACATGATCTCATATATGATCATATATCTTCGGATCCGAAATTTGAGGGTATATGGTGATATATGTGCATATATTATCATACATGCTCATATATTATTCATGTATGCTCGTATATGATCATATACGTCCATATACCCTCAAATTTCGGATCCGAAGATATATGATCATATATGAGATCATGTATGGTCACATATTGAACAATGTATGGACGTATATGACCATGTATGCCCATGTATGAACATATACAGGCCCATGTATGATCATGTATGCTCATATATATTTCGATTTTTAGATGGGTAGTAAAAAATTAGGATACTTAAATGTATAGATATGTTTTTAATAACTATAATAATTTAATTTCATAATGTTATTTTATTTTATAAACAACATTTATTATGTTAAATTTCATAAACCAAAGTATTAAACCAATATGAAAATATTTTTTATGATCTTTAGCAAGAAAATGTTGTTTATAAAATTACCACTTCTATTTGCTTAAATGTTAATTTAATTTTTTAAAAATTTAATTTATATTTAAATGTTAAATATTTTTTATATTTAAATGTTAAATATTTTTTTGTTTGTCAACTTTTTATAAATATTAAAATTTTGTTTTCCTGAAGTTGCTAACAAATTGTTAGCGAAATATCGAAAATAAAATAAGAAATTTTATAAAAAAAGATCTTTAGCTTAAAAAATTGAATATTAATAATTATGATGATATTATGGTGGCACTGCAACGAAAGTATGGTGGCGAACACAAAACAGAAATACAGAATGGAACTAAGAGGTAGGCTGCAGAAACCAAACGAATCGTGACAGGAATTTGAAACAGAAATTGAACGGTTGGTGCAGTTGACTTATCCAGGATAAAATCACCCGCTCATAGATCAGGCTAAAATCGAAGGGTTTCTAAATGGAATTCGTGAACCTGATGTAAGACATGCGGTGTGTGCTACACAAAAATCGTATTTTGCAGAAACTCATTCGCGCTGGCATAAGAGACCGCGAAGGTTATTTTTAAGCCGCAAATATTCAAGGTGCGTAACCTCGAAGTAACTACTGAAAAGGATATAAGCACCAAGTAAACAGAGGCAGTTATGAAGGCATTAGGTGAAAAGCGAGGCACCCCGAAGGACAAATGCTACAACTGCGGTAAAGTGGGACACTTTCAGCGAAACTGCAAAGCACCAGGGAAGAGCCTCTGGGTGATCGGCCCGGAGACTCTTCACAGGAGTCAACTTTAAACTAAAAAGAGCTAGCTTCCACAACCGATGGCCCCACAATCAGTAGCACAGCAAGGGAAAAGTAATCATACTGCTTATTAGTACATCAACGGACAAAAGCACATTATACGATAGATGATGAATTTCATTTGAAAATCGAGATAAAACTGAAATTTTGAAACCGACCACCTCAGATATCGATGAAATTTTGTTTATAGCTAAATTTGATCAATACAAACAAACTCTCATTTTTAGAAATGACTGTTTTGCGATTTTTTGGGCGTGGCACAGTGGAAAAGTTTTCGAAAAAAGGCGAAAATAGTCGAAAAGAGCTCCATTTAAACTACAATAACTCAGAATCGGCTGAACCGATTTACATGATCGTGGTATCATTAAAAAGGTATTTTAACATGCTTTATGACACGTTTAAAAAAAAAACGAAAAATCCAAAAAGATCAAGGAGTTTGTTTGTATTGATCAAATTTAGCTATGAACAAATTTTCATCGATATCTGAGGGGGTCGGGTTCAATGCATCTCGATTTTTACATGAAATTCATCAGATACAGGAGCATCACAGTCCATCATCAGGCCCAATATAATTAGAAAGCCAGTAGAACCATTGCACGGGGTAAGTCTGCGAACAGCTACTGGAGAGTAAGTTTCTGTCTATGGTAAGGTAAATCTGAAACTAACTATTGCCAACGTAGGCGTCAATCACGTATTTACTGTTGTCGATATTGTGGACGAGGTTATGATTGAGGCAGATTTCATGATTACTTAATGCCGTGATTAATCATGAAATCTGCATATGTGGCAAAAAGTTATGATTTAGCAGAATGAGCAGAAACTTTAGTGTGGGTGCGTAAGGAGGGATATTGTGAAGACAGCAGCTTGTTTGTGGTAGAACAATCAGAAATAAAAAGTGAAAACCAGCAAAGACAAAAGAGTTTCTGTAAGAGTACTGAGCCTATCAAATTGTGAAAAAGTTGTCAGAGCGAACTCTGTAATAGCCAAGCGCCAGAAGCAATAATTAGTTGCGAAAAGAACTTGGAACCTTCCAATGCATCCGTTGAAGATCGAAAGATGCTGGCAGAATATGTCGATAAATGGGTAAAAGAACTGGCGCCGCCTGAAAGAAATAAAGCCAAACAGTTAATCAGGAAATACGGGTCTGTCTTCGCCATGAAAAACCAAAGTCAAGGAAGAACGGCAATTGTAAAACACCGAATAAATACTGGTGAAGCGAGCCAATAAATCAGGCGCCCAGAAGTATTCCTCTAGCAAAATGAAATGAAGTTAAGGATTTAGTTAACGAAATGGAGCGTAGTCGAGTAATCGAACCATCTTCTAGCCCATGGAGCTGGCCTGAGTTAAGAAAAAAGATGGTAGCACTCGATTCTCTTTTGGTTACAGATAACTTAACGACATCACAAAAAAAGACAGCTATCCACTACCGAGAATTGACCACACTCCAGACACGCTAGCTGGAACAAAATGGTTCTCCACATTGGACTTGCAAAGTGGTTATTGGCAATAAGAAATTTGTGACCAAGACAAGGAGAAAACTGCCTTAGCACAGGTGACGGATTATGGCAGTTTAATGTGATGCCCTTTGGACTCTGCAAAGTCTGTAATGGCAACTGAAAATTTTGCTGTTATTACGGGAAATTCTGCTAATTTGAGCCCAGCGGTATTTTTTGCTAATCTTAACAACACATGTCTGCTGACGTGTAGTACAATGAAATTAGTAGAAAAATTAGTAGCCGCTACTAAATTTTAGCAGACTTTTAGTAAAGTGGAATTTAAAATCTGTTTGCTAAAATCAGCAAAAAAAAAATACTAAATATTATTAATATTAGTACAAAGTTTTAAATTTTTAACGAATTTATTATTTTGTTTTAATTTGGTAGTTTCTGTTTTGAAAAATATTTAATTCAATTTTTTTTTTTCTTTTAAGGTTAAATTTTAATTGTTTTTAGGGCTGATTTTTAGAACTAAAAAAACTTTTTAGTGCTATTTTACGTGGATGTCCTCTTTTTAGACATGAGCTGGTATCTTCACTTCCGATCCCTTTTTTAAACCTATGTAATATTTTAGGGCAATTTAAGTTTGTATGTATAAGTTTTAATTATTAGAAATAACATTTCCTTCAATATCCACTTTTTTAAAATTAGTAATTTTTTTTGCTAAATTTAGCAAAGCGGTTTTCAAAAATTTGTAGAATGATTTCTGAAATTAGCAACAAAAATTTGTAAATATTCTGTAAAAACTCTGTAATTTGTAAAATGTAAATAGCAAAATGATTTGCTAAATAATAATGTTTTTACTAAAAATCAGTACAAAAATAATAAAGTGGGATTGAAAACCGTTTACAAATTTTTCTACTAACTTTTTTTTCTGAGTGTACTATGGGGACTCTGCACCATCGATTTTAATGGTAAAAAAGTGGTTAACTGACTTTCGTTGTGGTCGCACAAGTACAAATGACGCTGAACGTTCTGGACGTCCAATTGAGATCAATACACCCAACAATGTCGAAAAATCCACGATATGGTGTTAGCCGATTGAAGAGTAAAAGTGCGTGAGATTGCTGATACCATAGGCATTTCACATGGCAGTGTGGTTTCGATTTTAAATGATCAGTTCGATTTAAGAAAGCTGTCTGCAAGATGGGTGCCGCGCTTGCTCTCAATTCACCATAAACGTAATCGTGTGACAACTTTATAGGATTGGTTTGAGTTATTTCACCACAATTCGAATGAGTTTTTGCGGCGTTTTGTAACTGTGGATGAAACATGGATCCATTAAAACACTTCGGAGACCAAGCAGCAGTCTAAACAGTGGGGTCTTCCGGGTGATCCGGCTCCGAAGAAGGCCAAGGTAAGTTTTTCGGCCAACAAGGTGATGGCAACAGTTTTTTGGGATGCACGCGGGATAATCCACATCGATTAACTTCAAAAGGCAAAAACAATAAACGGCTAATATTTTGCCAACTTATTGGACCGATTTAAAGAGGATTAAAAAAAACGACTCCATATGGCCCAGAAAAAAGTTCTTTTCCATCAAGATAATACACGGGTGCACACGCCTGTTGTTTCAATGGCAAAATTCCATGAATTTGGCTACGAATTGGTACCTCATCCGCCATATTCTCCGGCCCCCAGTGACTTTTTCCTATTTCCAAACCTAAGAAATCTCTCGGTGGAAAGAGAATTAGCCCCAACGATGAAATTATTGATCAAATAAATGCCTATTTTTTGGACCTCGAAAAATCTTATTTTTTTAGGAGGGATACAAAAATTAGAGAAACGTTGGACTAAGTGTATTGAGCTAAAAGGAGATTATGTTGAAAAATATATTTTTTTTTTTTTGCAAAAAAAACTGTGTTTCATTTAAAAAGTCACGTACTTATTGATCCACCCTCGTATACGCTATATCGAACCCGGAAGCCAGAACGGTAATAAGCGCATTTGTGAACAACTGTGTGTGCCGCTACGGTGTTCCATTAGAATTACACTCTGACCAGGGTAGAATTTTGAATATGCTATCTTCAAGGAAATGTGTGAGTTGTATGGTATAAGAAAAACATGAACCACACCGCTGCATCCACAATCTGATGGTATGGTCCAAAGATTTAAACGCACTTTAGAGGAATACTTAAGAAAAGTGGTCAGTACACATCAGAAGGACTGAGACGGACACATCCCCAAATTTCTGCTGGCATACAGATCGGCTCTTCACGATTCCACCTCCCGGACACCTGCAAAAATTATTTGCGGAACTGAAACGCTTCCCAGGAACAAGAAGACCTTAACGAGCTTCATGAGTTTGCGCGCAATCGAATTAAAATAGTCAGCGATAAGATGAAGGCGAGGTACTATAGGACAGCAAATAATAAATGATTTAATGAGGGTCAGCTGGTTCTGCTATTTAAACCGCAACGAAAAAAAAGGTCTATCACCCATATTACAAACGTATTGGGACGGCCCCTATAGAGTAATTAAAAGGTTGAATGATGTGGTATACAAAATACTGGAAGATCAGAGCCCAGGATCCAAAATGAAGGTTGTGCATCTAGAGCGACTAGCCAACTATGGAAAAGGAATAGCTATTTAAGTGGGTGGCAATGTTAAAGAAATTTCTTTTACTTGAAATTTCATCACGCGAAACAGTAAATTTTTTGACAGCTGGAAAAATCTAGTGTAGTAATAGCTGTAAATAACTAGAATACCTGACTACTCATATAAATACGGGTACTTGGTGATGCAGCAAGACAGTTTTAAATAAAACGCTGAAGTGTTAAGAACTAAAGTTTGGCTAACATTTAGTCTATTTAAATCGTGTAAATAAAGTGTGCTATTAAAATGTTTTTCTGTAATTTTGGCGCCTGTTATAATAGTGCTATAAATAATTTCAAACTGTGTTTAATATTTGCAATATAGAAAAAAGTCGATTTATTTAAAAGGTAAATAAATCAACGATTTTATATAGGGTAAAATCGTAATAATAACATCAAAAATAAATTCATAAAGAAAATTTTCCGTTTTCATCAAGAAATTTTCTTATATTTACCTCAGCACCAAAGTCTTTTTTGAGTGATTATATGTCCACGGAATGCCTTCTTATGTGAGACAGGATTTTTGTTAACAATTTAATTTTAATACGCTAAATAATAGCGAGAAACCAAAAAAAGTTAAGTTTTATGTATGTTCAGTTACAAGGATAACTATTATCCTTTCAAAAATTAAAAGCAATGCCATTTCTAATGAAAGCCCTTGATAAGTAGATTGCAAAAGCATAAGATGTTAGATATTGCGATGACCAAGTTTTTAGATAGTGAGGAAAATACCACAAAAAAATGAGTTTAGTTGAGTTTTCAAAAACCACGAATAATTAAAAAACTACAAAGTTGTTTTTAATTTTGATTACAGATTCGAAATTTTAAGATCAGATTTGAGAAATTCACTCAAATAAACGTTGGAAAGTTGAATTTTTACTTACACCTTTTCACAAAAATTTTGATATTTTGTACTAATATATGTATTTCTATGTAAAAATTAAAAAAAAAAATTCCATTTTGATCTAAAATTCCTTTTATGCACATTAATTAAGACTATATTGGAAAATTTTAATAAATTATAAGGTATAGTTTAAAAAATAATTCAATTTAAAGTCAACCCTACTTTTTGTATAAATTACATAACGCCAATTTACTAATTCTTAAATATTTACTTCTTGTGATACCTCTAAACCTAAACGAATTTTGCTGAAACTTTACACAGAAAGATTTTCGAAACTAAGGAATAGAGGCTACATTATGGATATTACGTATTAAAACTTTGATATTTTTGGACTATCTAGCCTATTCATATTAAAGTTTAAAAGCATTTACTTACATTGGCACAGCATTCGGTAACAACGCATAGCTTTTTCTAACCTAAAAATGTTTGATAGCGCAAAGTGGTCCGAGCAAACTGGGCGTTTCGGTTGAAGTCCAGACTGCAAATTTTGCTCCACTTAAGCCGGCGGTCATTATCCGGTTCGTTGCAGAAGCTTCCATTGCCGGGTTTTTGGATCTTTTTGCATTTGCGACAGCTTTTCATGTTTTACTTTTTATTATATGTATGCACTTTTAAACAAACTCAAATGTAAACATTAGAGGCTACGGTCGGAATTAGAATTTAAAATTGAAAAAATCGATAATTTTTTTTAACATTGGTAATAACGTATCTTTTTTAGTTTATAAAAGCCTACATATTTCGTATGCTACACATTTATGTATTGTATATGAAAATTCCGCGGTTAAAAAAAAAATTGAAAAAGTATTTTAAAAAAAATATATTTTAAAAAAAGGAAGTGCTTTTTTGAAAAAGTTTTGTTTTCCAAAAATAAGTAGCAAAAAATCCCATAAAAAATTGTTTTTATGACCTTTTTTTCTAATACAAAAAATCAATAAGTTGAATTTTCGTTTGAATATGTTACGGTAATACTGCGTTTTAAAGACCGGGTAGACCATAAATCTAAAATTTCCTACTTTTGGGCACCTACGTGGGTAAAAATCTAACAAAACAAATCACACAAAAAAAAGATAGAAATAAGTCATAAGTCTCAATTCTATAACACTGGTTAACAAAAGGAAAATAATTGTTTGTTTCCTGTGATTTTTTTGTTTTTATCTCAAATTGACGCATAGTTTTTAAATATGGCAACAATTTTTCTTTTTTGTTTTTGAGCTACAGCTAACTAGCCTCATTTACTATTTTTACTTAGATTTGCGTTTTTTATTGAACACTTAAATATATTTTGTTGTTGCTTTCGATATGGCTTCGTCAAGAAGATGTTGTATGCTTAATCCCGATTGCTTTTGCTATATTTGTGGTAAATGCGTATTTGCAAAATATCGAAAACCTATATCGGACTTTGTAAAAACTGCGTATCATGAATACTTTAAAATCAAATTGTGTGATCAGGACAAGCCATGGGTTCCTCATATTGTATGCCAAAAATGTGTGGTATGTCTACGGTTATGGTCCAGTAGAAAACAGATGCAGTAATGTTCTTAACACCCATGATTTGGCGAGAAACTCAAGGCGGATAAACGAAGTTCTCTTGTGTCATGTGTCTCTGGGACAGTCGTGACAAACATCACCATCGGACACAAAAAGTTTGGCCAGTGCGGGAAGAGCTAAAAGTTTGTACCAAAAATGTTATAATTATGCCTTTAGTTAGCCGAGACGGCATAATTCTTCCACCACTGTATATTAAACTCGGTAAAATGAAACAGTTTGTGAAGGCGTTTGACAAAAGTGGCGAATGTTTCAATTTTCTTTCACGCATGTTTCCAGGATTTAGTACAGAAAAATTGAAAGCTGGGCCACAGATTAGGCAACTCCTAAAAGATCTTGGTTTTGTCAAATCAATGACTGAGGCCGAATCCAAAGCTTGGAATTCACTTGACTTGTTTGTGAGTACTTTCATAGGCAAAAATAAACCTAACGATTACGTCGATCTTGTTAGGTCCATGCTGTCGAACTTGCAAGAGCTAGGGTGAAACATGAGCATAAAAATCACTTCCTGCACTCGCATTTAGACCAATTTCCATAAAATCCGATTGATTTTAGTGAAGAGCAGGGTTAAAGATTCCATCAGGATCCTCGGACAACGGAAGAGCGGTACTGGGGCGGTGGGAATTACATATAATGGCAGATTACTGCCATCTGGAGTTTACAACAAGTTCTACCTAAAGTCGTTCATTCAAGGAAAGCTAATAAGACATAATTTGATATTGTTCAATAGAAATTTTGTTAACATAATTTATTAATTTTCTTTATTTTTTTGTCAAAATAAAAAAACTGTATATTTCAAAAATTAAATCTGCTAGCAAACTCCCAGTATTTTTTCATAGTCAGGGCCATAGAAATATCCAATAAAAGAAAAAAATAAAGGAAACAAGACTTGTGTTGACCAGTGGAATGTAAGCAACTCTATAGCATACATGGAACTAGTTTATTTTTTAATAAATTGATTATTTCATTACGATTTAATTTTAATTAATATTAATGATATAAGAATCTGTTTTCATTGATTAATGAAAATTAATTAACCAAATAAAAAAAAAACATTAGCATTTTAAAAGTCATTTTATGTGACACTGTTATGAGTACAATTTTTGCTCTAGTAGAGTATTAATATACTGCGATAAAAATACTGCCCTAGTTTTAGGAAATATTTTTCATTTGCATTAGTGACAACTAATGGAAATTAAATTTAAATGTTAATGAAAAATTTCCACTTATGTGACAAGTTTAATGGCTAAATTTTTACTCTAGTAGAGAATTATTATAGTGCGATAACAAAATTCGCCTAGTTTATCATTAAATGGTAATAAAATATTTTTTATTTGCATTAGTGTCAACTAATGGTAATACAATTTCAATGGTAATGAAAATTTTCCAAGTATGCTCTATAGTACTATATCTTTGTATTCGTATTGTGTATTCTATGTTGTGTTTGTACGGTTTGTGCTTTTTAGCATTTTTCTGCATGATTTCCTTAAAGGCTATCTTTTAATGTTTGCTTATTCATTCGTTTAAGATTTGTTGTTCTCGTTTTATACATCTACATACATATACCCAGCAAAACCTCGGTAATGTATTTTCATTACTAATATTTTATTTATAAGCAGTAGAAATAGCACCTTTTACATATAATTCACTGTCAAAACTCATTATTCTTATTCAATAAGGTCATGTTTGTAGGTACCCTGTGGGAAAAGAACGTATCCCAGGACATGTCACGTGACCGGTTCATTGTGATAGGGATCGGTTTTTTATATGAAAAAACCGGTCACTATAACATGGGGTATAAAAGAACATGTCACACAACTAACCCCAAAGAACATATCACAGAACCAACACAAGAGAACATGTCATGACATTTATACCGGTCACTTGGTAGGTACTTTAGGAACAAGTCTTCTTTTCATCTATCTCGTGATATGTATTTTCGGAAGCAGTCCAGTTTTCACCTATCACGGCACAGGCCACAATTCCCAACTGACCCCTTTATTTCCGCAGGGTAGTTGTACATATTTGCTGCAGGAATAAAACACGCAAAATTTGTGCATTGGTGTGCTGAAAAGCAGATGAAAAATAAGTAGTTAAAGGTTTGTAATTTATAAGGCTTTCTCATAATAATTAAAAAAATAACAAATTATTTTTGTAATTACATAAGTAATCGCGATTAAGTTTGGATTTTTATAAAAACGACTAGGCTGTAATAAAAATTTAAGTTTAGTTATATAACCCTTTATCTGGTGATGAAAGATTTTGCTGGGTATGGATTTTAATATATTTTACAATATTCGAATAGTGCTGAGCAATGTAGAACCTTGTGTTTGTATTATAACTATCATTTGCATCCATGAGTATCCATATTTATATAATATGTATTCAAATTATGACTGGAAACAATAACATAAAAATAATTCGGTTTATTTCTGAATGTGAAAAAATAATTTTAAGTTGTTTAAAAAATGTGGAAATTTTTTGAAATGTATCAAAATTGCATTGAAATTGAAGTGCACATCTCCTAGTGGATTTTTAATTATTTGAAATTCCAGTTAGTTAGTAGTTGTATTAATTTCCCAGCAAAAATAAATGGAAGTGATTCTTAAGGAATACATTTTTGATTCCAAAGTATCATTACAAAAGTATCATTACAAATTCAAAATTTATTTGGGAACATCAAAAGATCTCATTTTTTACTAAATCATAACATGCAATGAAAAAGGATCATAAAGAATTGAAATTTTGCAGAAATGATCTAGACGTAGTTCTCACTAAAAACTGAGAAGCATTTTGCAACTTGTGGAACAAAAATATTCTTATGCCTTGTATAATAATGAGTTGAAATTTCACTGAAATAATTCAGATCTAGTTCTGACTTAAAACTGAGAAATATTTTACAACCTATAGAATATAAATATTCCAAAACTGCATTATGAATTCAGAAAGTCTTTTACTTTTCATAAATTTGTATGAAATAGCCACGGTTTTTTTTCGGTCCTATGTTCGAAAAAAATCAACTTTTGTTTTTTATACTCGTAAAAGAATAAATTAAAAACGAGCAAGAACGAATTTAAAAAGAAAAATTGTTGTATAATTGATGTATGTAAATTTGAATTGATATGCATTGGAGCCCCCCATTAGATTTAACGTCGACCGCTCTACCCGGTCAAACCGATTTTAAAACACACGACAAAGTAAATTTTGCACGTACATGCATGCATATTAGAGGCTATGGTCAAAACCGGTCTAGACCGGTCGTCCGGACGACCGGGTAGACCGGTTTACCTGGTTAACAGGGTTGTAGTACTTTTTCCAAATGTACGTTTTTGATACTTTTTTCTTTTAATTAAATTGCAACAATTTATGTAAATTTTATACAAATTTGATGTCAGAATTATGCAGATGCAAAGATACATTGGCATTTTCATATTAATGTATGACAGGTACAGGATTTTCTAAATTTAAGAGCCAATATCGAAATATTTTTTGTTCCACAAGTTAAAAAAAAGTTTACAGTTTCAAGTCTGAGTTACGTCTAGAATTTTGATAGATTATTTCTGCAAACTTTTAGTCCATTCTAAATCAAATCATAAAAGCGGCGGACATGGCACCATATAAATGTATGATAAATGAAGGACTTTTTCAATTCAAAAGCCAGTATCGAAAAATTTTTGTTCCACAGCTTAAAAAAGAGTTTGCATTTAAAAGTCAGAATAACATCTAGATTATTTTTGCAAAGTTTTAGTCCATTCTGAACCAAGTCTTAAAAACGGCGGACATGGGACCTAAAAAGACCGTGGTATTTCTGTATAAATGTATGTAAAGTGAAGGACTTTCTGAATTCTAGATCCAGTATCGGAATATTTTTGTTTTACAAGTTAAAAAAAGTGTACAGTTTTAAGTCAGAATTACGTCTAGAATATTTCTGCAAACGACGTACATGGGATCGAAAAGCGCAGAACTTTCTAAATTTAACAGCCAGTTTCGGAATATTTTTGAATCTTAGGTCTAAATTATGTCTTTATTGTTTCTACAAAATTTTAACCCATTGTGAGCAACAGTATAAAAAGGCCGTATTTAAGACCGTAGCTCTTTCATATACAATACATAAATGTTTAGTATACGAAATATGTGGGCATTTATAAACTAAAGGTGCGTATAAACTAAATATATCTGCCATTTTTGGCGAACAAGATATAGAATCAGAAAATACCAGGGGTAGTAGCATAAATCGTAACATCGATAATAATAAACGTAAAAAACTTCGCAAATAGTTACCACAATTTTGTAGACCAATTTTTTAATATAATGTATACATTAAAAACTTAATTGAACAACTTAAAAAAAAGACAATAGATTTTAAAATTATAAATAAATCTCATAATAAAAGCAAACTATTCCTAACTGATGTAGCAACACCTTTAGAAAAGATGCAATTACTTCGCAACAAATAAATTGAATCATATTCATACACTCCAAAATAAATTAAACGTAAAAGTTTAGTTTGGAGGTTTATATCATCAAACTAAATTTAAGGACATTAAAAGGGAACTGGACACGATACAGCCGAATATGGTAAAATCGGTTTTAAACTTAAAAACACCTTTATCTAGTAAATATTATTTGGATACCGGGTCATTCTTAGCAACATTTCCAGGAATTGAAGCAAATGAAATTGTATCTATTAAATCTCTTTTAAATCATATTATATCTTGGAAAAATCCAAAAAATAATCCAATGTTGATGATGCCATAGAATAGAAAAAAGAATCGCTGTAACTTCAAATATTACAAATGCTTTATAAAGTTCTACAAATATTTCACAAGGAACAACTTTTTCCAGTTTATTTAACAATCTAACACAAAATGAAAACCATAATATAATACAAAAACCCCCAATCATTCAAGAATTGCTAAAAATAGCCAGACTTGAACCAAATATTATTTCTTTAGAACAAAAACTTGAAAAATTTTTTAAAAATTATACAAAGTTATCAAAATCTCAGGCAAAAGATGAGCCTGATTTTATTAAATGAAGTTCAGAATCAATATGGCTCATAAAAGTTTAAATTTATTAACATTTAACGTTAGAATACTTGTTGCTAAAATTCTGTTTGGTCACCAGCGTGGAGTTTTTTACCTCTTTGGTTTTCTCCACATTGTTATCACAATGGGTTTTAATAAAACACATTTTTTACCTTTTTTATACTTATTTTTAATAACAACACCTTTGTTATTATTTCTTTTTATTAAATATAATTTTCTTGAATATAATGGATCTTGAATGTAAATATATAATTAAAATATAACATAAATTAATATAATAATGAATTGTACAACCATGTTAATTCTTTTCGTCAACCCTTTATGATTTGCTTAGTATCTTAATTGTAACGGCATTTGCTGAAATAGAAGAGAAGAAAGAAAACTGGAACAGTAAGTAGCTTGATGCTCCATATTGCTTAATAAAACGATACAGTTGAATTTTTAACAAATTTTGGTGGTCTTTTAATTATCAAAAAATTTTCAAGAGATTATGATGGAGTAATATTAGGAGGGGACCTGAACGCAAAAAATACTATATGGAATGGATAAACGAATTCTCTCCCAATTTTTTTTTAATTTTCAAATATCAACATATCCTAATGGTAATTCATTTTTAGAAAATTTATTAGTTAGCACAAACTTAATTGACAACCTTAATCCTAATTTCCAAACTTCCTCACTTCCATCCTTTGCAGATCATTATCCTTTAAGAATGAATTTATTTTTTTTAAATTTTGAATTTATACTAAAAACACCTAATACGTTTATTTCGTACAAAAAAAAAAACGGGGAGTCATTTAGACATGATATAAACAAAAAAATTCTTAAAAACTTTCCACCATCGGATAGGAATTTAAAAAATAATGAAATAGATAACTTTATTGATATATTCTCTTCAAATATTAATGAAATATCTAGCATGCATTTAACTAAAATTGAATGCAAAAATAGAAAATTTATAATTTCTGATAATATAAAGAAATTATTTATAATTATTAAAATATCAGTGGCAAAAATAATTAAAACAAAATTTTAATTGAACTCTTAATATACAAAATCAAAATTACATTTTATTATCAAAACAAATTGCTCAAATTTATAATAAAAGAATAAGTTCAAATAGAACAATCAAATATTTTTCAAGAACGACTTAGAAAAATAAAACCATGCCCTAAAGCTTTCAAGGAAATTTATAACATATTAGGAAATAAAAGAAAATCATCTTATTCAGATATCTCTATAAATGGAATAGAAATTGATAATTTAGAGGAAAAAATAAACTTTTTAAAAGAACATTTTAGTGGTTCTTATAATGGTTCTTCACCTTCTAGAAATACTTCCATTACTGGAAACATTAATTATTTATTTTGATCTAAATTTTAAATCAACAAATCCACACAAAAATTCCAAATTAACTTCCACAGATTCAATTTCAATAATTAGAAAATCCTTAAATAATAAAAATTTTATAATTAAAAAACTTCCTACTAATGCCTATCAATATACTTATTAAAATTTTATTTAATAACTGCATCAATAATACTTATTTTACTAATGTTTCCTTAGAAAAAATATGTCCTATTTGAAAAAAACCTGGAATATCAGATATAGGAAAAAAGGGTAGTTAAATTTTAAGGGCCGATGTTGATTTGGAATAAAACAAATTATTTAGGAAATTATTGTCATTTCTTTTTATTATGATAATATGGTATGGTTCAATTATGTATGGAACAAAATATTGGCCAAATGGCCGCCGCGATCTCGGCGGCACACCTCCATCCGATGGTCCAAATTTTCGATGACGCTGAGGCATAATTGAGGTTCTATGCCGTTAATGTGTCGAATTATCTCATCCTTTCGCTCTTGCATTGGCTTATCGACGTACACCTTTTCTTTCAAATAATCCCAAAGAAAGAAGTCCAACGGTGTCAAATCACATGATCATAGCGGCCAATTGACATCGCCACCACGTGAGATAACACGGCCATTGAATTTGTCGCAAAAGAGCCATTGTCTCGTTAGCTGTGGCACCATCCTGTTGAAACCACATATCGTCCAGGGTCATATCCTCAATTCCCGGCCAGAATAAGTTCGTTATCATTCTCGCGATAGCGAGCCGACCTCACGAGACACTATCGCGAACAACAGCAATGTTTTCTGCAGAACGAACTAAGCGAGCCTGCACAGGTGTTTTCACAGACCCGGATTGCTGAAATTTTCCCATAATTCTCCCGATTGTGGACACATTTGGTCGATTATGCTGACCAAAAAAATCACGAAGTGCACGAAATGCATTTTGATTTGAACGCCCATTTTCATAATAAGCCTGAATAACTTTAACGCGTTGCTCGATTGTGTATCTTTCCATGGTTCAAATTGAGTTAGTCTGAAATTGGGAAATGTCAAATGAAATGCAGAAAAAAACTTGACGTTTAGGTGTGGTTCACATTCAACATCGGCCCTTCAAATTTAACCACCCTTTATAAAACCTATTTCATTATTATAAAACATAGGGAAATTAGTTGAAAAAGTAATAAGAGAAAAAATGGAGAACAATTAAGAGAATCAATATATCTCAGACTTTCAATTCGGTTTAAAAAAAAATCATTGCACTCTGCATGCGTTACAAAAATTCCACAATGATGCTATTTGTAAGCTAATAAACAAAAATGCACAGTAGTAATTTAGAAAAAGCATTTGATTAGATATTTAAAAAGCATTTGATAAGGTTTATCATGATGGAATATTTTATAAAATAATTAATATTGGATTCGATCCTTTATAATTAAACTTTTTCAAAGCTTTTTACAAATAGAAGATTTTGTGTTCAATTAGATTACAATTGTTCATTAATCTGCGAAGTCAAATGTGGTGTACCTCAGGGATCAATACTTGCCTCACATTTATATAATAATTCAATTCATGATTTTTCTCATGAAAAACCTGGTTCAATTGGCTTATTATATGCAGATGATTCTCTGATTTATGCCCATCATGAATCACCAATTGAATCACTTCGTATTGCTTATCATCATCTTCTAGTGGTTAATAATTATTACCGTCAATGGGGAATTATAATTAATGCATCTAAATCTATTATATATTATGTTCTAGAAGAAACTAAAAAATTAAAGCTATTCCTTAATGAAACGGAAATTCCAATTGTTAACAACTTTTAATATCTCGGAGTCCATTTTAATAAACTAATGAAATTTAATGAAAATGCTCATATATACTTAAAAAAAGCTTTTTTGGAAGATTATTTCTTAAGACATTTCTTCCCGAAACGACTAAACTATTAATTTACAAAACATGCATTCGTCCAGTTATTTTATATGCATTTCCAATTTGGTTTGGTATTTCTCCATCAGTTATGTATGAATTGGAAATTCTGGAGAGGAAAATTTTGAGACTTTGCATTAAAAAATATTTTGAAAGTGACAATTAACGGTATTCAAACATATTAAAACTACCCATGGCACTCATAGAGGTTAATTTTATTAGTTTTAAATTTAATACTTTTATTTTGGTATACTTATGTAAATTTTATTTTAATAGTCTTATGTAAATTTGATTTTAATATATGTTAATTTTAATTTTAAGCTAGATTTAAGTCTATATCCTATTTAAAGATATTTACTCTCAAATTTAAACAATTGTCGGGAGCAAGCAAATATACTAACTAATCTGTCAAATTTTATATTAACAACACATTAATGTCAAAGCATGATGCTATATAAAATCATCGCTTAATTGTTTTTAAAATAATACATTACAATTTTGAATATCTCTATATACATTATTATAAGATTTAAACATTATATTTTTATGAAAACATAATGAAGTCTCAATAAATTTAACTTTAATTTATAAGTGTCGGGTAATGGGTAGATTAGTAGCCAATCCAAATTTCCGAGTTCAAATTTCGTAAAAAAATATTTTTTTTTAAATTAAAATATATATAATATATAATTAAAATATATTTTCTAAAATATTTTTTTAAAAGCTGTAAATTTCTAAACCCAATTTTTTTGAAGCATTTAAAACAAAATTTACAGTTTTTAAATTCATAAACTATTTTTATTTTAAACTTATTTATTACATTGACTGAGATCTAATGTATTAGCTTAATGTTAAGTACATTTTGATTGTTTTTGTATTGTAAGCTTCTCTCCGCTTTTAGATTATTTTGATAAAAATCTATTATGCTAAAAAATTCTTTGGACGAAACGTCAAAGACTTGGCTTGGTGCAATATATTATAAATTCTTTACCACATTATCGTGACCGGAAAATCTATTTGTTAAGGGAAAAAATCGCACAATTTTCGTTAAAATATTTTCATTTTGTTTTTGAAAATTTTGTTTTTCATACATTAGGAACGAATATAATTCTTAACAGGTTTCAAAATTGCCAAGCTCTAAGACGCAATGTCATAAAAAACCATTCGCTCCAAAATTTTATAAGATCGTCGGATGCTGCAAAAACCGCATATCGGCTCTTCCATTGTTACCAGCAAAATAAATAATAACTGGCTGGAGGACACTCTCATGGACGGAAAGCAGAAATTTACTTAATTTTTGAACCATTTTGAAAGGCGTTGGTTGCTTATCATCAAAATATATATTTAATTTATATAAAATGATTTTTATTCTAATTCTTTAAAATATTTTAATTTACGTTGGCCCAAGTAACTATAATGTTTATAAGAAGTACATTCGGGTGCTATTGATTCCATGCATTATAAATGCGTATAATGCTGTGCATAAGCAACACTTCTTTGCTTTGCATATTTTGGAGTCACTTTTCATTTCATTATACATATTTTGGGTAATTTTTTAATTCTTCATATTAGTGTTATATTACAAAATGAATAAAAGCCTCAATTTAATAAATGAAAATATGCCCCAAACTTAATTTTGTGGCTAATCTTCATTTGGTTGGGTAATTTTTCATTATATTTTTAGTGTTAATTTTCATTTTCAGATTGGGATCATATTTCTTGGAGCCATTTTGCACAACGCCACCGTTAACTACATCGAATTTTTTAAAATAAAACACACCACAGATATCATTGGAACATGGAATAGCCACGTGCAAATTTTTACTCAAATTGAAAGACCATTTCAAAAGCGATTAGATTGTTTCAAAAACTTTCGGAATGACTGCAAATGTAATTTATAAAGCATCAATTGAAATTTAAAAACACCAAATTAAATAAATATAAATATTATTGAATTTCAATAATTTTTTTAATTGCATTTGGAATTTTTTAAAATTTAATTGATCTTTTTAAGTATTTTTTATTTGTATTTTTTTAATTTTTTTTTATTTTATATTATATCTTATAATTGTTTTAAGAACCTACAACTAATTTCACAACGCGATGCTAACTAAAACTGAAACTTCTAACCTAGACAATTGGCTGACAATTAACACATTTTCAAGTACGACCAAGTACTATCTTTAGATTGTCTTTATGGAGTACTACACTCACAATATTATTTCGTTAAAAATAATATAAAATACATAATAAATTAATCGAAAATACAATCAAGAAGAGGACTACTGATTTTTCATTACATTCAGCACATTTTTTGTTTATTTTCAATCATTGTTTAATAATCGACAAAAGTAGTAAAAGCAATCGAAAGTTGATTTAAATAACCATCAATTTTTAACTAACAAAAAGTAGAAAAAAACGATTTTTGTGGTTTGTTTTTCAAATTGAACATTTTTATTTGTATGTAATTGTACAAAACACAACACACACAAATGTATATATTTTTTATTTTCTTGTGTGTATCTATATTTGAATAATTTCTTGTACTTTTTATTGAAATAATTTTGTATATATACAAACTATTTTGGAAAAAAACACGAAAGAATTATATCAACTTCAATTTTTTAAAACAGAAAACATACAATTTTACATTTAACAGAAAATATCAACTGAATGACTGTAAATTTTTATAGTTTGTTTTTTGAATGACTGATTCAAATAGTTAAAAAATATATTTCTATGAATTTCAATTAATTCTTCTTTTAAAAACAAACTTTACGTATTACTTTTTAAATAAACTACAGTCGGTAACGGAAAATTTATTGTGAGTGTATATACACACTAGGTTAGCTTGTTTCTTTTTTGTGCATTAAATTCCTTGTGCTTGTTAAATTTAGGGGATATATTTTTATATTTGTATTATTAAATTAATTCTAAATCTTAAACACTTTTTATTTATATTAATGATATAATTACATATTATATCCTAACACCCTAACAGAGCACTAACAACAAAGGCTATCGTCTCGTTGAAGCGAAAAAAGGCCAGAGCCTCTGGTGGGAATTGAACCCACGACCCCCGCACTGATAAGCTAGCACGCTACCAACTAGCCTACCGGGGCACTCAATTGAATAGAATTTGAATTGAATTTGAATTTAAATTGTACTCTTTTATTTCGTTTTTTTTTTAATTTTTATATTTTTTTATCTCTATATCTTTTACTACTTGTTTTCCTATACGGACTTCAACGGAACACGAAATATAACAATATTGTATGCACTGCTCTACATTTACTAACAAAAACATAATATATTTGTTAGCTTTTGTTGTTTTTAATATTTTATCAAATTACAATTAGAAAAGTTTCAAATATTTTTATGACAAATATTTTTGTTCATATTTAAAAGAGAATAGCCAAGAATTGCTACTTTGAAATTCTATATAAGTGTTGTTTATTATATATTATATATTTTAAATTTTAAATACATATGTTTTGATATAAAAATAAACTCATAAATCTGAAATTTTGGGGATTCCAGTTAAGACTTAATGTGGTATTTGAATCTCAGGTTTTTAGTTAAAAGTAATACAATTGGAAACACGATATTTTTTGTTTTAAAATAAAGTATATAAATTAAATAATTTCACTTAGGACATGTGCGAGGTAGCTAAATAAATTTTTAACTAAATACAAATTGACAAATGATTTTAAAATTTCTTTGACAAAATTCGGATACCTAAATTTAGTTTAGATTTGATTTAGCCAGCTCACACCCACACATAGTACAATATTTAAAAACAATAAACAACATAATTTTAATAATACTGAGTAAGAGCAGATAAGGATAGTCGACGTGTAAATCAACCTTTAATTACTCCATTTTAGAAAACGTTCGAAAAAAGATAAAAGGCGTTTAATTAAATGAAAATGCAATTGATCGGTTTTTAAAAACTTAAGTGTATTTTTGGTTGTTTTTGCCCAAATAATATTACAAGTGCGGCAATAATTTATATTAGAGGAAAGATAAGTATAGAGATTTCAGTGAAAGAAGCGGCTAAATAAAATTTTTTACATGTTACAATTATTACAAAGTTCGATAACTGAGAAGAAATTGAACAAATTTCCCAGATTTCAAAGCAAATTTTTCTCATATCTACACAAATTTCAGCAAACAATACAAGCTATTTTTTATATATGTATACTAAACATAGTAAAAAAATTGTATTTTGGAAATAGTTTCGGGGGGCCCAGGCCCCCTGCCCCCTCCCCCTGGGCACGCCACTGATGCCAACCATTAAAAATAGAAATGTTTATATATCAAAGAAAATTCAATTTAATTGTGGTGCAGTAAACCAAATTTTGTGGAACTTGGAACAAGCGACATAGATCAAAACGTATAAAATTTTTGTTCAGTTGGAGTATATGTACTGCGATAATAAAAATCTGACAGATCCAGGGAAATTCCGAGGGGTCTATTCTTATATACGAACGTAATGGTACGGGGAACGAAATTTTTATTATCGGAGTGTATTAACTTATATTATCATATAAATTGACAAAAACAAGTAAAAAAAGGCTTAAATTCGGGTGTGCCGAATCTTTAAAAACCCTCCCCAATATCCTAAAAAAAATGTTCTCTACTGGGTTTGATACAAACAATATAAAAAACTTTTGAAGTAAAATTATGGAGGTGAAAAATAATGTTTGAGCTGAAAAATATTTCAGGTGAATACAAAATATTATTCACTTCTAAGCGACTGGTGAAAAAATATAAGAAAATATATTATGTACCAGTCGCTACTATGAAATTGTACTAAAATACACCAATTTGTATGGAAAATTTAGAGATACCTTCACATTTTCACTGATAACTTTTTAGCCTCTGTACCGATTTTGCTCATTTTCAATAGCAAACTGCTCCTGAGGATGTCCGCGAGGACCACCGCGTGCGTCATCGCGCCGTGACTTCAACAGACAGACAGCAGACTGAAAGACAGACAGACAGACAGACAGACAGGATCACGAATATATATACTTTATGGGGTCTTAAACCTATTATCGAAAAGTACTTTTTTCAGTTCTTTTTTATTTAACAATTTGATTGAGGTTTGTTCCTAAATTGATCCCGGGAAGCCTTTATGGATATAAATAAATTTGTGGTTTTTCGAATCTTATCCAGAAAATTTAAACTCAAAAACTGTCTATGTTAGAGTTGACGAAGAACTATACTGTCATATACCAACAGATTCGTTGAAGTGCCCTTTCCGTATCTATGGTAATATTAAAAAAACGATATCAACTCCACAGTTAAGAGTTAGTTTTCAATAGTTAACACTAATTTTTTATTAAATGAAAAAAATTGTGAGGATTAGCGCTAGAGGGAGTGCACACTTTTATTTTCTTCTTTTTTACAGTCTCTTTTTAATTGAGTCTATCTGATAGAATGTGTGTAGTAATTTAAATATTTGTTTATTATAACGAACATAGTTTTTTTTCAAATTTTCCAAAATTATCGATTTCTTAGAAAGCTTTACGAATTGTAATGATTTGACCAGCGGCAAGCTTTGGGTGTGAATTTACATAAAATTAATTTTATATTCTGACGGGAAAAATAAAACTCCTCAAATGAGTTTTATTTTATGACGGCGAAATAAAAGTCCCTTTTTAAGAGTTTCATCCGAACTTTTATTTTTACATGAAAAATAACTGTTTTAGATGAGTTTTTTATTTTAAAGTCTTAAAATAACTGTTATAAAAGAACTTTTTTGATATCACAACAGTTACGGGCCCTGATATATTTACTAGGACCCTAGGGTTGTGGCTCGATGGGAGGCATTTTGAACACTCTGTATGTTTTATAAAGGCCTTGATTTGGATGAAAATGTTGTTATTGATGTTGTTAATGATATTTGCGTTAGTGTTATTTTACTGATGACGTTGGTGTTGTTAACCATATAGATGTTGTTGTTGTGGATGATATTGTTGTTTATAACTTTGGTATTGTTGTTGTTGGCGAAATTGTTGTTGTTGTTAATGCTGAGATTATTGCTTACAACGTTAATATTAGTGATGTTGGTGAGATTGTTGTTGTTGACGTTAACGTTGTGCTCATTGACGATGTTGTTGACCGTTGGTATTGTTGTTCGATTGGTATTGTTGCTTGATAAAACATTGCTGTGTCTGAAGTTTATATTTTTGGGATAGTTGTTGCTGATGTTGTAGTTCATACTAAAGTTGGAGCTGGTGAGATTTTAGATGAGGTTTATATTGTTGTTATTGACGTTATTGTTATGAGTGGAGGGACTATTGTTGAGAATAATATTGTTGTTTTTAAAGTTGCTTGTTAATGAGTTGATGTTGATTCAATTATTGCTCTTGGTGTTGCTAGTAACAAGATAGTTGTTGTTGACGTTTTTGTTGGTCAGATTGTTATAGTTTGTATAGTTGTTGCCCGTAATGTTGTTGTGTACGAAGTTATTGTTGTAATTATTTTTACGTCGTTGGCTTTTGCACAAGATTTGGAGGATTTGGTTTTGACTTTGTTGAAGTGAACCACATTTAGTTGCGCTTAACCCATTTTCTTTCGTTAAACCTTTTTCTAACAGCGGTCGGGATCTCGAGCACAAACATTTGCTGTTTTTCATTAAATAATTAAAAATATTAGGTTATGGAATGAAACTATTTTGAAGATACACCTGGGAGGATATAAAAATAGACTAAAAATAGCCTATTTTAAATTTAATTGCATAAAAAAGAAAAATAAAAAGCGTTATTGATTTAAATAGTTAACAGATCAAAAGAATTTTAATATGCAGAAACTATTTATTACAGCTACTCCAGCTGAGCTTGTAACGACAGAAGTCGCGTCGCTCGTTTCTGTATACACACATTGTTACTGCACTGGCGACAACTACAATTAGCTGCCATTAGGGGTATATAAGGAGCAACATCGAACAAATCTGCGTCAGTCGCCAGCAGCCGTGAACGGGACAAGGTAATTTCATCACTAATAATTAATTCTAATATCCTCCGAACGTCCTTGGAAGTCATGCTGATATCCTAGAAGGTCCTGCAAATATCGTTGAAGGTCCTGCGGATGTCTTTGAAGGTCCTGCGAACTTCCTTTTACAATCTGTATGTATTCTGCGTACATCCTTGAATGTCCTTTTGATATCCTTTAAGGTCCTGCGGATATCCTTGACTGTCCTGAGAACGTCCTGCTGATATTCTTGATGGTTTTGCGGATATACTTGAAGGACCTGCGAACATCCTTGAAGGTCCTGCTGATATCATTGAAGGTCCTGCGAATATCCTGCTGATATCTTTGAAGGTTCTGTGAACATCCTTTGAGAATCTGTCCTGCGAACATTCTTGAGGATCGTGAGGATATCCTTGAAGGTCCGGTGAAGATCCTCGAACCAAGGATGGTAAAAAACTCAGGATGTACAAAATGCAGAATTTTTAGCGTCAACCTTAGTCTCGCTGCCTTGCTATTTCGTTGCCACTTAGCCGTTACCACAAAATACTTAGCCGACACCATAAAATTCTTAGCCGATTTACAATCCACTTCTAGTTATGGTGCTAGCCCAAGTACAGTGATTGTGATGTGATTGTATAAAATGTATACTACGTATATATATTTGAATTTTTTTTTGTTGTCTTAGGCAAAAAAAAAAACAAAAAAATAACCGCTTAAAAAAAGTGAGAATAATGACTTACCAGTACGGTTACTCATAGTGAAGAAATAAGTAGAGAGGCCGCATATCTTTGTGGAAAATTTGTGCTCACATGCACTGAATTTTATGCTTTTATAAAGAAAACGTTGATTATATGAAGAATTTTTTTATTTGGTCCAAGGGGGATGGATTTCCATCCATCACACTGGGGTAGATTTTCATCAATTACATCGGGGATGGATTCCCATCCATCATACTGGGGACGGATTCTCATCGATCACATTGGGGATGTACTCCCATTCATTATACTGGGGACGGATTCTCATCTATCACATAGGGGGTAGATTCACATCCATCATACTGGGGCTGATTCTCATTCCATCACATTGGGGACGGATTCCCATCCATCACACTGGGGATGGATTCCCATCCATCACACTGGGGAAGAATTCCCATCCATCATACTGGGGACGGATTATTATCCATCACATTGGGATGGATTCCAATCCATCGCACTTGGGACGGATTTTTATCCATCGCATTAGGGTTGGATCACTCTCCATTATACGATGGACGTATCTCTATCCATTTCACCCCAAGAGGAGGACAAGGAGCAAGACTACAACGGGAATACGCAGAAGGAAGAGAAACTAACGGAAAACCCACCCAAACAACAAGAGGAAACTGCAAGAGAGAAACTACAAGAGATGTACTACGAGAGAGAAACTAGGAGAGGTGTACTACAAGAGATGTACTCAAGAGAAAAACTACTAGAGATGTACTACAAGAGAAAAAAAAACAAAAAGGAGAACATACAAGAGATGAACTACATGAGTGAAACTACATGAGATGTACTACAGGAGGTGAACTATAAGAGGGAAACTCCAAGAAAGAAATTCCAAAACAGCCACCACATACAACAGGTTACTCAACGACAAAGTGAAGGAGATAAAGAGTATAAAAGGAGATGTGTGTGAAGGAAAGAGGTCTTAAGCCCAAATTACTCTGACGTAAACGCAAACGCACGGAATCAGCTTATCCGTTAGCTTTATGAAGAGAATATTAAAAGAAGTACTCGAACGTGTAAGTTTCGTAACTTTGCGGATTATTCTGTTAAAAACAGATTTTCTCCCGGTTTTTACGTGACAGTATAAAACAGCTGATTAGTTGTTTATGTGAAAATAAAATCATAAATGAAATAGAAAAAAAAATTAAAATGTTTAAAATATTTGAAAACATATTCTGAAAACCATAAAAAACATACAATGGATGATGAAAAGCTGATATTGTTAGTCCAGGGCAATGATGTGCTGTACAATAAAAAAATACTATATTATAGATTGCCGGACAAAAAGAAAAAAACTTGGATGGAAGTTGCAAGTCCCTATGTCAAAAATATATATTTACAATACTTTTTTTATTTAAATTAATTTTTTGACTTTTTTTTTGATAAATTATTGGAAATAACCACAAAGCATAATAGAGTTTTTTCGTTTGTTAACTATGTAATTGTCAAACCATATGATTCGTTTCCGTAATTTGAGTAAGGTGTTATACAGAAGTTCCCCGTTTACGTTTACGAACCGTTACGTTTACGCTCAAGTAATGAAATCTTTAGTTTGGCAGCCGGCAAGCGGGCAACATCTGGTAAGAAAAGTGTACTAGTGTGAAATTATAGGGTGTTGGATTTCCATCTGACAAAGATATCGTCGGCTTACATCCGACGTGCTGGATTAACATCCAGCACTGAGTTTAGGAGTATACAGAGAGGGTTCAGAGGAGAGGCTCCCGGCTTTACAACCAGGACGAAAAGGGTTGGATATGCATCGGGCACAGATTTAGGGGCGGATTACCATCCCCCACGGTTGGATTCCCATCCAACAATCGGACTCCCATCCGAACAGCTTAGGAACACGAGGAAGAGTCAGGAGATATAGAGAGTTCACACTATTATTTCAGATAAACCGCTAGGCGGCAAGGCCAAGAAACCAAGTAAAATTAATTTAAATCAATTGCTTAATAAACCGTAAAATAAAGGGTGAAATCGAAGTTGCTTTTATTTAATGCAAGGACCCTGGACTAGCTGAACTATCCCAGCTTCAAACCCGGACTAACGGGAGGTTCCTTACAAAGTGGTAACCTGCAATAATAAAGTAAGTCGTTATTCTTAGTAAAACAATAGTGTACCCTAATCAAGTAAAATTTTCTTACTTAAAGCAATCGACAAGAATAATTTGTATTTAAATTATAAAAAATCTTTACAATAGCTACTTTTTGAACTCAAAAATCTAAGTTCATAATTCACTGCTATTTCTCATAGAAAGGCCTTAAAATATTAAAATTTTCAAAAAATAAATTTTACAGCAGATAACTTTTTATTTTGTCCTAGTTTTTCAAATCAAATTAATAAATATTGTTACGATTTTATCCTTTTTGAAATCGTCGATTTATTTACCTTTTAAATAAATCTAGTTCTTTTTATATTGCATTTGTTGTATTTTCTATAATATTTTTGTTGTTTAATTAGGCCTAACGATCACAGCAAAGCAGTCTATACAGCCAGAAGAAATATGATTTATTTATGACTGAAGATATATTAAATACTATTTTGAATCACACAAATTTGAAAATTTCTCAGCTTAGACAAAAATATAAATTGCAATTGTGGAGGTCCACAATTTCCGACTTTAATTTGGTGGAATTGAAAGCCTTGTTGGGTTTGTTATTCTTGTCTGCAGCTTTGAAGAGTAATCACCTTACTGCTGACCTCTTATTTGACACGTCTTACTCTGAAGATATATACAGAGCCACAATGAGTAAAGATAGGTTCAAATTTATATTAAAAGCTCTGAGATTTGATGATGTCACTACAAGAGAAGAGCGTAAATTTTCTTCAATTTGGGAAAATTTTATAGACAAATGCAATTTAAATTTTAAGTCTGGATCCTATGTTACTATAGATGAGCAACTAGTTGGTTTTCGTCGTAGATGCCCGTTTAAAATTTACATACCAAATAAGCCAAACAAATTGGGTATAAAAATTGTAATGCTTTACGATAATGCTACAAAATAAGTTATTAATGCCGAACCTTGGCAAGTCAACTAAAACTGAAGGCAAGCCATTGGCCACTTACTATGTTGAGAAACTGACGAAACCTTTGTACGGAAGCAGTCGAAACATCACAATGAATAACTAGTTCACCAGCATTCCTTTAGAACGAAATCTGTTGGAAAAACCATACAACTTAACTGTTGCGGTAACTTTAAGGAAAAACAAGGCAGAAATACTACCAAAGCTACTTGATCTGAAATCGCAGGATCTTCTCGATTTGTTCATGATAAGAATATAACCCTGGTGTCTTTCAAGCCGAAATAGAATAAGAATGTTTTACGAGTATTGATATCAACAATGCATTTGAGTGGAGCACTTAACAACTGGAAAATCAGAAATTGTGCATACGTATAATTCCACTAAAGGTGCGGTTGACACCTTTGACCAGATGGCTCAGAACATTTGCTGTAATCGAATAACAAGACGTTGGTCTCTTTGTTTTTTTTTTGTTATATGCTGAACATTGCATCAGTTAACGCTTATGTTATTTATAACTATAACGCAATGCAAAAAGGGATTAAGCCAATGAACAGAATGAAATTTATACTTAAATTGCAAGAACAAATTACCAGGCCATGGCAAGCACAACCACTAAGCACGACTATCAACATGGCATCAAAACTAAAACAAAATATAAAAAATAATTGTCAGATCAACTAGGCTTGCGAAGAACCTTCTCAGGAAAAGGGAAAGAGAACATATTGCAAATATTGTCACTACTCAAAAAAGCGCATGACAACCACATACTGTCATATTTGTAAAAACGCGGAGCATCAGATAAAAATATGCAAAGACTATTAACCAGGACTGATAATATATACTTACATATAAGCATTTACTTTATTTAACCTATGATTTGATCTTAAAGATTAATTATATTTATTTTTAAAAATTGTTTTTGTTTATTTATCATAAAGATTGTTTTGTTTACTGAGTTTAATATGAATTTAATATAAGTTATTTAATAAATAAAAAGCAAAAAAAAAAAAAATACAAATTTTCCCACATTAAGGGCTTTAGGAAAAATTCAATAGTACGTAAAATTTACGTGGTGTTAGTTTTAACGTATAATTAAATCTTGTTAGGCTTCTAGGGCTAATAAAATCCCTTAAATTTTATTATTTTCTATGTAATTCCTTGTTGATTTTTAATTTTTTTTTATCAGATATTTATTATATTTAAAAACTGTTTTATATTATTGAGCACGCTCACGTAGATTACTTCCGCCGCCGATTTTGAACAAATTTATTGCTGCAAAATACAAAAAACTAACAACAAATAAAGCAAAAGAAATATAAGTTGTAACACACCTACGCTGACACAATGTCAATTGCCATCTATTGTTTATCTGTAAGTTTACATTTTTATAATTAAATGTTTAGTTTAGTAATTGGGGTAAGTTGGACAAGCATCATAGAGTAAGAATAAGTTATTGAAATTTTATCGTAGCACCGTCCAAAAAAATTTTGCACAGATTACAAAAATCCGGTAATAGAGAGAAAACAGGAGAAAATTTAGTTCAAAGCAAATTTTTCATTGTAACTTGCCTAATTAAATCTTTCTTTGAAATAAAAAACACTTATCTTTAATAAATTTAAAAAAGAATTTAAGAAATTGTGAGGATTAAGTAATCGTCAGCCTCATTCTAAACTACCCGAGCAAAAATAAATGGAAATGATTTCTAGGACATCAATTAAAATCTATGAAGGGTAACTTATTTTAAAACCAAATACATTTCAATATAAGTAATAAACTCTAGTTATTTTGAGACAAGTTATCAGGTTTGAGTGATTTGTATCAATTCTTAACTTACAAGTTATACGATTTTAAATTCTTATAATCGTAGTTATCAATACAAAAAGTAAAAAATTTATTATAGTAAAAATTACAAGAATTTCGAAGAAGCTTGGCACCTTAAAGCTAACGAAAATATTTTAAATGATGAACAAGTTAAAAATCAATTTTTTGTTATTGGTGTAAAACTTGATGAAATTGTGTCTGCTTACGATTCTGTTTTAAATTTACCTTAAAACAATGATGCTTATGTTTTAAATACTCGTTATACAAATTCTGATTAGAAGAACACAATTATTAAATTTAACATCAAAAAATCAAAAGAAAAATTCATGGCAGTTAAACACATATTGAGGGAAGTTGAAGGAAAAGATAAAAGTTTTGTTCATTATCTACTCAGTGAGGAGACTTTAACACTACTAAATTATGCCAAAACGTTGAAAACAGTTGGGTATTTATATCTGCGTACCCAAACCAAGGACGATTTTTTGCTAAAAGGAGTGCGATATCTCGTGCCTGCTTGATAAGAGATGAAGATGACGTTGATGATATTTTACTTGATTCAAGCTCTAACAAACCAAGGATCCGTAGAACTATCAACAAAAGTGCTGTGGCGGATTTTGGTAGCAGTGACTATGAAACGAATCTATTGATAATAAGTTAAACTCAATACAAAAAACGGGTTAAAAAACATAAATTAGAACCTATGCTAATGCGATTTAAGTTGTTCTGCAACCTCGTTTTTGTATTTTTACTTTTTACTGGGTATATAATGTGTTCTACTACACAACAAATTGTCAAAATCTAAAAAAAAATAAAAAGGCAAATTTTTAATAAATGTTAAATATAATAGTTTTAAAAGAAAAAGTTTAAAATATATGTATAAAGATATTTAAGCGTACGTTTTGGAAACAACATTATAAACAAGATATGGTCCCGACATCAGTATTAAGGGCGGTAGCGTTTACGGCAATTATGTTACTTACATACTCTGCTAAATAAGTAAACTTTTACGATAAAACTATCAGACTTGTCACAGGTATTTTTCGGAATTTATTTAGTTTCGTAATTTCACGCAGTTATGTTCAATTTCCAACGCAGTTATGTATATCCTTCTGGATTTGTAGTTTATTCTTCTATTTTTGTGTTGTAAAAAAAGTAATTATATTGCTATAAGCTTTAGAGTGGTAGCAACAATTTTTAAAGCTTCTTCAGATAACGTAAACCGAAAGGAAAAATCGTTTTCATTCCACTTTCAAAAACCAAAGTGGAATTGATATTTCTAGGAACTTAAACTCGCAAAATCTATTTTTAGTGCTATTTATCAATTCTTTAAAGTGTTGTTTACAACTATTTCACTTAATAAAAATGTTTTTGGTTGCTGGTTTCTTTCTGTAAAATTAAAAAATATAATTCTGCGCAGTGATTTATTTATTTATTTTAGCTCAAAACTGGATGTTTAATAAAAACCTAGCAGTTGGAACACAAAAATTCCACAAGAAGCGTTTTTAAACATTTTAGGATTTACCAAAACAACAAATACCTGCAGAAGCAAAAGTAAACCGTTACGAAATTTAACTACGAAATCATGAAAATTGCATAATAAATGTGCCACATGCAAGTGCCAAAATCTCAATACACTCATTCTTTTTTACTACCACACTTACACACATGCTACTTGCGACACAGCTTGCAATGAAATATTGCAGCAAGTGAATTTTTGACAGTTGATGCAAGTAGAATAACAAAACGAAAACCAGAGTTGCCGAGTACTTAGTTTATATTAATTTATTTATTTGTTGCAAAAGGAGTTAATGTTATAGCTGATTTTGTGCACATATAAAAGGTTAATTAGAAAGGATACAAAGTCGCCTTTTAAAGGTAAGTTCAAATAAATGAAATATAATAAGATGATATATATCTCTAGCTACGGCAAAGTGTTAAGTACTTGGCAATTCTGTGCTTCATTTAAGACAGCCAATTTAGATAGTACTTCTGCTGTTGACGACATTTTAAAAATAAACTTGCACTGTACAGTATAGCCACTCATCTTTTATTGTTTTTCGTTGATAACACGTATACTTGCAAGTCATTAATTGCATGTGATAACCGGGGGTTACTTGCAAACAGCTCTGTTTATTTCCCAGCAAAATAAAATGGATGTTATTCTTTACGAATCTCTTTTTCAGAACATCCAAAGAATATAATAGTGCAAATTTTTCGATTTATAAGAAGTCATTTTATACAACTTCCAAAATGTTGATATTAAACCATTACTGGCCATTGTACTTGCACAGGTACAGAAAAACACTCATATTTGAAAAGCCATAAACCCAATAAGAAATAAGTTTTTTCAGTATTTGTTTTGATTTTGTGTCATGTGTACTCTGCTTAATAAAAGCACATTGACAAAGCAGCGGTTGCAAATAACGGTACTTTGAATTTTGCTTTGTTTTGCTTAGCATTTTCCAGATTTGAGCATTTTGTTAGTGATCGTTTGAATCTGCCAAAAGTGTGTTGCATAACAATTAAAAGAACTTGCACTTGATTTATGAATAAAAAGGTTTTTCTTTTGAAATTTGAAAAAAAAACCTTTTTAAAAGAATTCGCACAAAGCGAGGTTTGAGTGTATAATTATATAGGGTCCGCCTTTTAACGTTTTTTTTCAACTAGTGCTTATGTCTGATTTGACAGATAATTAGTTTTATCCTTCCGCTGAACGAATATGGTTGTGTATACGCTTGAACAACCCTGGGAAATATTGCGACATTACTTTGAAAATCATAGTAATGTTGCAGAATGTCATCTTTTCAGATGAAGCTCATTTTGATCTTGGCGGGTATGTAAACAAGCAAAATTGTCGCATTTGGGCACAGAAAACCCGCACGCATACATTGAAAAGCCGATGCACCCAAAACGAGTCACTGTTTGGTGCGGATTTTGGTCCAGAGGCATAATTTGGCCATTTTTCTTCGAAAATGAGCAAGGAGTGGCCGTTACAATCAATGGCGATCGTTATTGGGCCATGTTGAACGAATTTTTGTGCACAAAAATTGCCACACAGCCGAAGCTACACTCGATGTTTTGCGCCCTGTTTTTGAAGATCGCGTTATCAGCCGCAGAGCTGATGTCGTTTGGTCACCTCGGAGCTGCGATTTGACACCGTTGGACTATTATTTGTGGGGTGCCGTCAAAGATAAGTGTTACGCCGACAAGCCAGAGACAATTGACGCTTTAAAGGACAATATTCGTGAAGCCATTGGTGACATACAGCTGCACACAATCGATAATGTGCTTAAAAATTGGACCGATCGTGTAGGCTACTGCATGGCCAGCCGAGGCAGCCATTTGAATGAAATTATTTTCAATTATTAACCGGAAGGATTGTACTTTCAAATAAAAAACTAAATTTGAGAAAATATTCAGTAATTTTTTTTTATAGCATTTTCAAAAAAAAAAATTATTTGGCGGACCCTATATATTCAGTAATTTGGAAAAAATAGGGAAAATTTCTAAATACATGTATCATGGCTGAAGTAATGTGACTAAATAGGTCCAGTACTTATCTAATTTTATAGAATTATATATAATATTATATATAATTATATCATATGGACTAAGAAAAAATGTGGAAAAATAATTATATAATTTAAATAAAAAAAATATGTAAATTTTCACCACTTATAGGACTTTTGGAAACACAGATAATACATAATTATATGTATCCAGATTATTATAAATTAATGTTTTGTATCCTATCAAAAATTTGTTTTAATATAAATCCAAAATAAAAAACACAAAAAAAAAGAAAAATTTTATCTCCCTGGCTGGGATTTGTATTTGTATTTATTAAAAAATTGTCTACCAGTGCAGTAAGATATAATATCTTTTAGATTTAGCACTGCACTTATAATGGCACATTAGAATTGATTAACAAGAAATAAAATTATAATTTAATAATAATTAATAAGTTACATATACAAAATAAAATCAGTAATATGAATCAAGTATAAAAAAAAACATTGATTGAATAAAAAAGAGTTAGAATTTAAGTATTTGTGCAATTAAAATTATTGGTTTTCAAAATAATTAAAATTGATTTTTTGAACAAAATTGCGTTGCTTGTGTTTTGAATATTATAAGGAAGTTGGTTCGAGAGACACTTGGCAAATAAAAAATTGACGTTCAGATGTTAGAAAACGATTCCAAATATGAATCAAAACTTTACCTCTATTAGACCTCGCAAAGATAAGTTTGTCTTATAAGTAGATTTGCTGACCTGTATACATCTATACTGTATACACTATTTTCTGCAAGAACATATGACTCCGGCACTTTAAAACCATTCGAAACCATTCACATGGGACCACATATAATTATATATTATATCATCAAAAACCCTAGATATGCAACTAGTACATATTTATGTATATAGAACAATATCTCAAATTTATTTGCAAATATTGTACCATATATAAGTATATATCATATTGTACCATATTTAAAAATATTTTAGATTATGGATGGACCATATATATACACACGGCAGCTGTCAAATTGATACACGTGTCTCTTGAAGGCTAACTAAAATCATATCGATTTAAGTCAGGACGGGCACTTCTCAATATATATATAGAGAGAAGTTTTTATATAGTTCATCTGTTTTTTTACATTTCAAAAAAAATTTTACGATATCGAACCACACTAAAAATACATTTTCATACATATAAGTATTACAAAAAAATATCAAATATAAAATAAAAACTTCGCTACTAAATATAACTTGTTACGGTAAAAAGAATCGTTTGAACAATTTAAACGCATGTCTTTCATATTAGCTAATTGCTAATTGGGACATACAGTAATAAAAGAGAATGTAAAAACCACAAACATTTTAAGTTAATTTCATCTAAACTCAATAAAAAAAAAATCAACAGTATGTTAGCATAAAATAGCTTTTTCCTTTGATTTGTGAGTTAAATAGAGATATTTATAAATAACACTTTCAAGGGTACGAAAAATGTTGATAAAGGTCGTATTGGACCAGAAAATGCAATCAATTCAGCTTGTATCTAATAACTTTTTCTTTGTATTCTCCATGATTACTCAATAAAAAATAAGAAACATTTTTTCTATTGAAAAAAAAAATTCTATGATCTCGAACCAGACAAAAAAAAAATACATTTTCATATATACAATATCTTTTCATATAAATCATATCCAATTTTATAAAAATGAATATAGAATAAGACGTGGTTATATATAGCACAATATAAGGCAATTAAAAAAAGTAACATGTATTTATATATGGTAATGTATATGAACGTATGTAAATATGATTATATCTAAACTTTTTTACTCGGGTACTCATTATTTTTGGCTCTTTGTTACTTTGTTTTTTTTTTAGGCGAGAAGATAATGACTACTTATTACTTTTTGGACATCGCAAACAAGAGTAAGTAGTTGAAATCCTCTTTTTGCTTGGAATCAAAAGATTTTATTTTAGGAAATCAATTTTCGACAAAGGGTTTCTGAATTAAAATAAAAAATAATGAAATGTAAACTCCGTAACAGTATTTTTTTGTGCAAATAAAAAAAAGATTAAAATATTTAAATTGTGCAATACATATTATAAATGTAATACATATTTCATTGTACAATATTTTTTAATGCAACAAATTGATGTCAATAAAAACCAGCATAACTTTCACCTTTTAAGTTCTATAAATTTGAATTGAGGTTATGTGCACGTTCTTATGTCTTTTTCCACTTTTTTTTAATGCTCTGTATCTCTGCGTTTTCACTTTTTTTAAATTTTTTCTTTATCAATTCTAAAAGGTCTCCCAAAGACCTTTCCAACAAGCCCAAAAACAAATTAAAATCCGACCACTGATTCAGAAGTTAGCAGTTTTACCATACTACCCTCCGACCATCAATCCGAAAATTTTGAAATCGCTGCCATTTCGCACACTTGCATTTTCGGGGATGGTCGTAATGGACATATTTTCATGAAATGAGCCAAGAAATACGCTGGTGAATAGAGTATTCAAAAAACCGGCCTTTTGAAAAAACCAGTTTCGGTTTTATTCGAAAGTCGAATTTTAAAAAAACCGGTTTCGGTATTTTAATTTGAATATAAAGCTTATATAATTTGTTAATTAAAAAATACATTCTTTGAAAAAAAAAAAAAAAATATATATATATATATATATATTCATTGCTCATACTTTGGAGACATCTGTATATACAGCCAAAAAAGTCCCTTTAATATGCGCTGTACCCAGTAAAATGTCTTCAGTGTAAACAGTAGATTAATAAAAAGTATGAGGCCGGTCCCCAAAGTAACAAAATGTCTTCAAAGTAACTTGTGGAACGAAAAACCGTCCCCGCAATATGAGCTGTGTACATATATATATATATATATATATATATATATATATATATATATATTCATTTCGCATTCTTTGAAGACATCTGTATATACAGCCAAAAACGTCCCTATATATATATGTGCACGGCGCATGTTGCGGGGACGGGTTTTCGTTCCACAAGTTACTACGAAGACATTTTGTTACTTTGAGGACCGTCCTCAAACTTCTCATTTATCTTCTGTATACACTGAAGACATTTTACTGGATATGGCGCATTTTATAGGGACTTGTTTGGCTGTATATACAGATGTCTTCAAAGCTAAATGAATATATATATATATATATATATATATATATATATATATATATATATATTCGTTGTGCATACTTTGAAGAAATCTGTATATACAGCCAAAAAAGTCCCTATTATATGCGCTGTATCCAGTAAAATGTCTTCAGTGTAAACAGTAGAACAACGAAAAGTTTAAGGACAGTCCCCAAAGTAACAAAATGTCTTCATAGTAACTTGTGCAACGAAAAACCGTCCCCGCAAGTTACTATGAAGACATTTTGTTACTTTGGGGACTGTCCTTAAACTTTTCGTTGTTCTACTGTTTACACTGAAGACATTTTACTGGATACAGCGCATATAATAGGGACTTTTTTGGCTGTATATACAGATGTCTTCAAAGTATGTGAAATGCATATATATATATATATATATGTGCACGGCGCATGTTGCGGGGACGGTTTTTCGTTTCACAAGTTACTATGAAGACATTTTGTTACTTTGGGGACTGTCCTTAAACTTTTTGTTATTCTACTGTTTACACTGAAGCCATTTAACTCGCTACAGCGGATACTATAGGGACTTTTTTGGCTGTATATACAGATGTCTTCAAAGTATGCACAATGAATATATATATATATATATATATATGTGTGCTCGGCGCATGTTGCGGGGACGGTTTTTCGTTCCACAAGTTACTATGAATACATTTTGCTACTTTGGGGACTGTCCTTAAACTTTTCGTTATCCTACTGTTTACACTGAAGACATTTTACTGGATACAGCGCATTTTATAGGGACTTTTTTGGCTGTATATACAGATGTCTTCAAAGTATGCGCAATGAATATATATATATATATATATATATATATATATATATATGTGCACAGCGCATGTTGCGGGGACGGTTTTTCGTTTCACAGGTTACTATGAAGACATTTTGATTCTTTGGAGACTGACCTCAAACTTTACATTAATCTACTATATACACTGAAGACATTTTACTGGATACAGCGCATATTATAGGGACTTTTTTGGCTGTATATACAGATGTCTTCAAAGTATGCACAATGCATATATATATATATATATATATGCATTGCCCACACTTTGAAGACATCTGTATATACAGCCAAAAAAGTCCCTATAAAATGCGCTGTGTCCAGTAAAATGTCTTCAGAGTAAACACTAGAATAACGAAAAGTTTAAGGACAGTCCCCAAAGTAACAAAATGTCTTCATAGTAACTTGTGGAACGAAAACCCGTCCCCGCAATATGTGCTGTGCACATATATATATATATATATATATATATATATATATATATATATATATATATGTGCACAGCACATGTTGAGGGGACGGTTTTTCGTTCCACAAGTTACTATGAAGACATTTTGCTACTTTGGGGACTGTCCTTATTAAACTTTTCGTTATCCTACTGTCTACACTGAAGACATTTTACTGGATACAGCGCATTTTATAGAGACTTTTTTGGCTGTATATACAGATGTCTTCAAAGTAAGTGCAATGAATATATATATATATATATATATATGTGCACAGCGCATGTTGCGGGGACGGGTTTTCGTTCCACAAGTTACTATGAAGACATTTTGGTACTTTGGGGACCGTCCTCAAACTTTTAATTATTCTACTGTTTACACTGAAGACATTTTACTGGATACGGCGCATATTATAGGGACTTTTTTGGCTGTATATACATATGTCTTCAAAGTATGCGAAATGAATATATATATATATATATATATATATATATATATGCATTGCCCATACTTTGAAGACATCTGTATATAAAGCCAAAAATGTCCCTATAAAATGCGCTGTGTCCAGTAAAATGTCTTCAGAGTAAACACTAGAATAACGAAAAGTTTAAGGACAGTCCCCAAAGTAACAAAATGTCTTCATAGTAACTTGTGGAACGAAAACCCGTCCCCGCAACATGTGCTGTGCACATATATATATATATATATATATATATATATATATATATATATATGTGCATAGCGCATGTTGCGGGGACGGGAATTCGCTCCACAAGTTACTATGAAGACACTTTGTTACTTTGGGGACTGTCCACAAACTTTTCATTATTCTACTGTTTACACTGAAGACATTTTACTGGATACAGAGCATATTATAGGGACTTTTTTGGCTGTATATACAGATGTCTTCAAAGTATGGGCAATGAATATATATATATATATATATATATTCATTGCCCATACTTTGAAGACATATGTATATACAGCCAAAAAAGTCCCTAAAAAATGCGCTGTGTCCATTAAAATGTCTTCAGTGTAAACACTAGAATAACGAAAAGTTTAAGGACAGTCCCCAAAGTAACAAAATGTCTTCATAGTAACTTGTGGAACGAAAACCCGTCCCCGCAATATGTGCTGTGCACATATATATATATATATATATATATATATATATATATATATATATATTCATTGCCCATACTTCGAAGACATCTGCATATACCGCCAAAAAAGTCCCTATAAAATGCGCTGTGTCCAGTAAAATGTCTTCACTGTAAACAGTAGAATAACGAAAAGTTTAAGGACAGTCCCCAAAGTAACAAAATGTCTTCATAGTAACTTGTGGAATGAAAACCCGTCCCCGGAACATGTGCTGTACACATATATATATATATATATATATATATATATATATATATATATATATATATATATATATATATATATATATTCATTTCGCATACTTTGAAGACATCTGTATATACAGCCAAAAAAGTCCCTATAATATGCGCCGTATGCAGTAAAATGTCTTCAGTGTAAACAGTAGAATAATTATAAGTTTGAGGACGGTCCCCAAAGTACCAAAAAGTCTTCATAGTAACTTGTGGAACGAAAACCCGTCCCCGCAACATGCGCTGTGCACATATATATATATATATATATATATATATATCTACTGTGCACATATATATATATATATATATATATATATATATATATATATGTGCACAGCACATGTTCCGGGGACGGGTTTTCGTTCCACAAGTTACTATGAAGACATTTTGTTACTTTGGGGACTATCCTTAAACTTTTCGTTATTCTAGTGTTTACTCTGAAGACATTTTACTGGACACAGCGCATTTTATAGGGACTTTTTTGGTTGTATATACAGATGTCTTCAAAGTATGGGCAATGAATATATATATATATATATATATATATATATATATATATATATATATGTGCATGGCGCATGTTGCGGGGACGGGTTTTCGTTCCACAAGTTACTATGAAGACATTTTGTTACTTTGGGGACTGTCCTTAAACTTTTCATTATTCACTGTTTACACTGAAGACATTTTACTGGATACAGCGAATATTATAGGGACTTTTTTGGCTGTATATACAGATGTCTTCAAAGTATGGGCAATGAATATATATATATATATATATATATATATATATATATATATGCACAGCACATATTGCGGGGACGGGTTTTCGTTCCAGAAGTTACTATGAAGACATTTTGTTACTTTGGGGACTGTCCTTAAACTTTTCATTATTCTAGTGTTTACTCTGAAGACATTTTACTGGACACAGCGCATTCTATAGGGACTTTTTTGGCTGTATATACAGATGTCTTCAAAGTATGGGCAATGCATATATATATATATATATATATATATATATATATATATATATATATATATTCATTGCCCATGCTTTGAAGACATATGTATATACAGCCAAAAAAGTCCCTAAAAAATGCGCTGTGTCCATTAAAATGTCTTCAGTGTAAACACTAGAATAACGAAAAGTTTAAGGACAGTCCCCAAAGTAACAAAATGTCTTCATAGTAACTTGTGGTACGAAAACCCGTCCCCGCAACATGTGCTGTGCACATATATATATTCATTGCCCATACTTTGAAGACATCTGTATATACAGCCAAAAAAGTCCCTATAATATGCGCTGTATCCAGTAAAATGTCTTCAGTGTAAACAGTAGAATAACGAAAAGTTTAAGGACAGTCTTCAAAATAACAAAATGTCTTCATAGTAACTTGTGGAACGAAAAACCGTCCCCGCAACATGCGCCGTGCACATATATATATAAAGGGTGTCCCAAGAAGAACGCAATTTTTAAATTTTAAATAAAACACAGATATTTAAAAAAAAATCGTGAAACTTTATTATATCGTAATGTAGACAGAATGAGGTTATGTATGGAACAATATATCGTGCAGATGGCCGCCGCGGCTTTGCTGGCATGCACGCGATCTTTTAATGAAATTTTCAATGACTGTTTTGCATGAATATTGCGGTATTTCATTAATGCAGCGTCCAATTTCCTCTTTTAAGGCTTGAGTCGTCGTCGGCTTATTCGCGTAAACCATCGACTACAAAAAACCCCAAAGAAAAAAATATAATGGTGTTAAATCGCACGATCTAGGCGGCCAATTCTGATCTCCAAAACGTGAAATAATACGACCGGGAAATGACTGATGCAGCAATTGAATTGTTTCTCTGTCTGTATGACATGTGGCGCCGTCTTGTTGGAACCACATGCCCTCCACATTCATTTCTTTAATTCTAGGCAAGAAAAAACTGGTTATCATTTCACGATACCGAACACCATTGACTGTTTGCGCTTGACCTGCCTCATTTTCATAAAAAAAAGGTAAAATGATTCCTCCAGCCCAAAAACCACACCACACAGTGACACGTTGAGGATGCATTTGCTTCTCGTGAATCACTCGAGGATTTTCCTCACCCCAAATGCGACAATTCTGCCTATTGACGAAGCCATCAAGATGAAAATGGGCCTCGTCACTGAAGATGATTTTATCGGCAAAATCAGCATTTTCATGTTGTCTCTCCAATACCCAATTAACGAACTCCCTTCGCTGTCCATGGTCAGCTGGCTTCAGTTCCTGAGTCAATTGAACTTTGTATGCATGAAGATGCAAATCTTTCGTCAAAATTCGCTGCAAAGTGGATTTGGAGACACCAATTTGCTGAGCTCGGTGTCGAATTGAGGTGGATGGAGTTTGAGCGACATCATCACGTACAGCTGCGACATTTTCGGTCGATCGACCTGGTCGATGGCGCGTTGTTGTCTTTACATCACTAACAGACCCAGTTTCGGCAAATTTATCCATTAATCTCTTTACAGTTGACTCTTTTGGAGCATTATTATGACCCCAAATTGATCGCAATTTGCGAACTGTAACCGCAAAACTTTCACCATTTTGGTAAAACAATTTCACAATAAGAATGCGTTGTTCATTCGTGTAGCGCTCCATTTTTACTAACCTCGTACCTTCTACTAGCAAACAATAACAATTGTTCAAATGTCAAACAATGACACTTCGAATGTTGCCAGATTTAAAAATTGCGTTCTTCTTGGGACACCCTTTATATATATATATGAGTTAGATTTCTGATAAAAATTTATTTACCCCATAAAAACGTACAAAACGAACTTGGGAAAATCGATAAAAATGAGAAAAACATTAAAATTTTACTTTTTTTTCATTTTTTGGTTTTAAATTGTCACTCTAAAAGCGAAAAAAAATACGTCACAACATAGGCATGACGTCACCAAAGTGGCACCCAATCATAACTAACCATACCAAATTGCATCTCCCAACTGAAGGTGTGTTCAAAGTGATAATGCGTTATGAAACTTTAAATGCGTTTTTCTCAAAATTTCATTTTCAAAAACTAGGTCCCTTTTCTCGGAGGTCACATATAATGATGAATGATTTTGTACAGTCTCTTTTTTAGGATTTTGAATACTGTTTATTGTGTTATTTAGACCAGAAATTAAACTATTTGAATTTGGAATATCCAAAGTGAAGTCTTCATCGGAATCTATCAGACTTACATCTAAATCTTCATAACCTAACAAACGATTATAAAAGTGTTCGGAAAAAATAAATCAGACCAAGTAACCCAGTTGGTGATGTTATTAAAAAAACCGGTTAATCGAAAAAAAATACCGGTTTTCGGTTTTCTTCGAATTTACAAAATATTCGAAACCGATCGGTTTAAAAAAAAAAAAGAAACCGGTTGACCGGTTTTTGGTTGTGACTGAATCACCCAGTATATATTTTTATTAAATCCTTTAAATGGAATTTAAAATTCTCATGTGAAAATTTTCATATATGTATGTTCATATGTCGTCGTATATAGTCTAATGTATTAGCATATATGCTTTCTTTTATGAGCATATATGAACATACCATGTTATGTATGTAAGCATATATGGGGAAATATATTCAAAGAAAAAGCTCATATATGGTTACATATGATACCAAATATGGCAATATCTAAGAAATATGGCCACAAAAAGATGATGGATACAACAGAGTGCCTTTGATATGAATAAACACCAAACCCAAAAATTGGAGAGCTTTTAAACAGCTCCAAAAACGGAAAAAGTTTTCTTTTGTAATTCAGTTATTGATCTCAGTATTTAAAACAAAAAATTTAATTTTCTTTAAAATAATTTTTGAACTAAATGAATTAACTTAATTTATGTATTATTTAGTTTTTATTTTATTAGTTTGAATATTTCAAACTTGTTCGTTAAAAATTTCTAAATGTGTAAATTCATCAGCAAATCGTAAATAGAAGTATAATATTTACATTTATGGCGTTTTCTTTTTTAAAAGAAAAGTGTTGCCTTTTTATAAGTTAACATTATTAAAATGTTGAACACACCCTCTCAAAATGTTGCTTTTTTTTGATCACAATAGAACAAAAAATATGCCCTTTTTAGCACCTGTTCATAAATCAGCTGTTTTTTATAAACAAAAATTAAAAAAGAATTGGCGCAATTAAAGAAAGGTTTATAAAAATTAAAAAGACATGGCAAGTGAATGCGGTGATAATGGTGAAAGCCCATCATACAAGAGAATTCAAAGTAAGTACAAAAATTAAAATGATTGTTGTAAAAATAATGTATAAACTAATTTTGTTATAGTATGGTCAGATGGCGAAACTAGACGGCTTTTAGATCTGTATGCTAACTACATGCCTGAAATTGGACCAATCAAAAAATTTAAATCAAAGAAAGACATGTGGGTCAAAATTGCCTCCGAAGTAACAGGCAAGACTGCAAAGCAGTGTGAAGAACGATACAAAACGGTATTAAAAAGAAAAAAGGTAGCAGTTGATAATAATAAGACCACTGGCTCAAAAAGAAAACAGGTCGAATTTGAGGATGAGTTGACGAAAATATGCTTAATGGATGACTCCATTGAACCGGAGGTTCAAATAAGCAGTCATAAATGTCTTAAGATTGAAAAAAGTGGAAATGTTCAAGCAAAGTTAAAGAAAAAGACAGTTCAGGAGACATTATTGGAAATAGCAGATAGAAAAGAGGAAGCAAGAGAAAGACGCCACAAAGAAAGAATGGATGCTGCGTCTAAAATGCAATCCACACTTAAAAAAATATTAGAAGACAAAGGGGCAACCCATTGATTTCCCCCAGATAGTACTTTTTGAGGTGAATTAACACAAATATTTTATTTTAAAGACTCGTTGCAAAGTTTAGAAATGGGCTTGGCTGTATAATTATTATTTATGTTCAATTGGGAACAATTTCTACACCATTGGAAAGGTAACTAAAATATCTTTTTTTTGTTAACTCATTCCTACTCCACGAAGGAATTTTAATTTTTTTTAACTTTAAAGTCTTGAGAATATTTTAATAACCTAACATTTTATTCTCATAAAACTTTTTTACGAAATAAAAATTGTTTTTAAAAAACACAACGAAAATTCCTTCAGATGGTCGAAATCGGTTAAAAAGATATTTTAATTACCTTTTCAATAGTGTATATATTGTTCCAATCCGACTATAAATTACAAAAATATAGCCACGTCCATTTCCAAACCTTGTACCCTCAAAAAAAAAAAAAATAAATAAAAAATTTGGAATCAATTGGTAGTGTGCAAAAACAAAATTTCACTTGTTAAATGTTCCTTTTATTTTGTAAATGAAATTGAAATTAGAAATAAAAGATTAATTTTTAATTGTTGAATTACATAAAAGAGTTTTTATTTCATTTCTTTTTATTTGTCCTAATTGTGTTAACAAATTGTCTCGTCTATCGTGCTCGAAAGGTTCGGAATTAATGTGGGATTCACTTATTTCTCCGCTTATTTCTTCATCACAAAAATCGTTCCTATCAATACAAATATTGTGAAGAACACAAGTTGCAATGATGAATTGCGCCATGGTTTCAACATTATGGAAATCTAGTCGTAATAACTGACGAAAACGACCTTTTAGTGCACCAAACGCATTCTCTATCTTGACACGGGTCCGACAAAATTTTAAATTGTAATTCTTTTCCGAATCAGTCAAATTTCCATAATCTCGAAACGGTGTTAGAAGATATTCCCTTAATGGGTAAGCCGAATCTCCCAGCAAATGGTATTTTGGTACACAAATATTTGGCAAATCTTTCCCAATAAACGACAGCTTCAATATCCTTGAGTCATGGATTTTACTGGGAACACCTGTGTATACATCCAGAAACCGCAACTTTGAATCACAGATACCTTGTAATGTTATTGATATGGTATCGTGTCTATTAGCATAGGTGGAACGTATTTTGTTTTTTGGAGTTCTTACAGGAATATAACTGCCATCCACACACCCCAAAACATTTGGAAATCCCGGTATCTAAAAAGAATTAAAATAAGATATTTTTATGGAATTAAAAATTCTGTCATACTTTTTCAAACTCCTTAGCATCAGCTTCTTTTTCAGCATTTGATTCTGGAAACTTTATGCGTTCTGAAGCGACTTCTTCCAATAGAAGCATGAAGGTTTGACAACGACATATCAAAAACGTTCGCCACTTCTCTAAATGTGGTTTTGTTGCCGCTAAACCTAAAAATAAAATTAATACTTTTTACATTTTCGTTGTTTTAAAAAGCTTACCGAGCAATTCCATATGAAAACGATCAAAATTGGCAAATTTTTGGACGACCCCTCTCCGATTTTAAAATAAATAGTCTCAATCGATTGCCCAGCAAAAAATAATGTACCTACATATTTTTTTTTTTTTTATAGTGACTGGTTTAGTGGTGGTGTACACCACTGTCATGTGACAAAATTGAAGAATTCATCATAAGGGACCTCATTGAAAGTTGTTTAAAAAAAAACTACTAAAGCGATCGCAACGAGTGATAGCTCGTTGGAAAGGAATTGGGCCCATGCGATGCGTTAGGGGGAACCCTAAAACGCATGGCGACTAAGGCAAGTTTGCAAAGGCCATATTAACACAGTTTTATGCACTCAAAAAGAACACGATGCCATGGAGCGACGACTTCAAAACAGAATAATAATGTCAAAACTATAACTGGAACGCAAAAGTTTCATTGCTTCATACCAAATATTTCTGATATGTCAATTAATATAAAGCGGTACTCTTCGTCTGCCGACGTGCTAAATTTAAAGTTACTTTAATTTTATAATGATGCCAAGACAATTGAAATTTTTAATAAATATTGTAATTAAGTATAAGCAGCAAAATAAGAAAGATTTTTTCTTCATAAATGTATTTTTAACTGTAAAATAATTTTTAAAATGTATTTTTAATAATAAAATAAAATAATGTTAAATAATTAAAAATAATTCAATTATAAAAAATATAAAAACAATGAGAACAAGGTGGTCTCTTAAATGCTCTTCTCCTGTCCAAACAAGGAGTCGGGGCCCATTTTTTTATTGCTGATTCTTAAAGCAAAAATTATGAGGAATCCAAAAAAAATAAAATTAGCCGGAAAATTTAGGAGCTTCTGTGGAAAATCGGAAAATTTATTTTCATGGGAAAATTTAATTTTCATGGGAAAAAAGGTAAATTTCTGAAAAAAATTAGGAAAATTTTATTTTTCAATTCAGCCTGATTCAATACCTTTCCAACGAGCTATCACTTGTTGCGATCGCTTTAGTAGTTTTTTTTAAAACAACTTTCAATGAGGTCCCTTATGAAGAATTCTTCAATTTTGTCACATGACAGTGGTGTACACCACCACTAAACCAGTCACTATAAAAAAAAAATATGTAGGTACATTATTTTTTGCTGGGCAATCGATTGAGACTATTTATTTTAAAATCGGAGAGGGGTCGTCCAAAAGGTGATCGCTTTCATATGGAATTGCTCTATAATAGAAATCGTCGGTAAATCAAAATTTACCGAAGTAAAGGTACCTGATTACTTTAATAATTTAATATTTGATGTAATATTTTTAATAAAAAAGTTAATCAAAGTTTGGCGAGCTCGAGATTTGCATTACGTACAGAAGGATTGGCCAACAAGATCCAACTCTACAGTAGGTGAAAATAATGTTAAATATACTGCTTTAATAAAAAAGGAAAATGTAATTTTGCCACCGTAATATATCAAGCTGGGATTGGTGAAAAACTTTATAAAAGCATAAACGCGCTCGTCACGCAGGATTTGCCAATATTTTTGGCATTAAAATTATAATTTTTTAATGAAACTGTTTGGTTACTTATTATATTTTCTTTTAATAACAATATGGTACCATATTTACATACAAGTTTTTCTACCCGATATTTGATCTAAAATTAAGATTTGACAACATGGACGGATAATTCCTATGCCAGATGAATGCATTAGGTTATTATATAAAAACCTCCAAAGGGTTTACGCTGTGCGGGTACAGTCGAATTTCATGAAAGTTCATAATCTTAATTTTGGCCAATATTGTAAAAATTGATCTGAGAAAAATTCAGTGACAATAAATTCACAATCAAATTTTATGAGAAATTTTTAGTAGAAAATTTTAACCTGCATTTTTATGTATTATTTTAGTTATTTTTTCACGAAATACGAAAACGTCCCTTATAATTGGAGTTTTATAAGCTAAAAAAATTATTCTGAAGATGAAAAATCTTGAAAAAGCTGAATTAATATTTATTACTTGTAGTTCTGTTAAATAATAACGCAAATCTACTTCTACGAACTAATTGGTGTTGAACAATTGCTGGCCTAAAGTAAAATTTTAAAATAAATTTGTTCGTTGAATGTTTTAACTGGAGCCTCCTATTACCCGGTTAGACCGGTTTAGAAACCGGTCTAACCGGTTTGTAGTACTTTTCCAAATGTACGTTTTTGATACATTTTTCTTGCAATTAAATAATAGAAAAGTTGCAACAATTTATATAAATTTTATATAAATTTGAAGTCAGAATTACGAAAATTATTTTTGCAAAAAGACATTGGCATTTTCATATAAATGTATGACAGGTGCAGGATTATCTAAATTTAATAGCCAGTAACGTAATATTTTGTGTTCCACAACTTAAAAAGAAAATTTAACTCTAAGTCAGAGTCACAGCTAGATTATTTCTGCAAAGTTTTAGTCCATTCTGAACAAAGTTATAAAAATAGCAGACATGGGACCGAAACAAACCCTGTTGCTTCCATATAATTGTATGAAAAATTAAGGACTTTTTCAATTCAAGAGCCAGTATCAAAATATTTTTGTTCCACAGCTTAAAAAAAGTTTGCATTTCCAAGTCGGCATTACATCTAGATTATATCTGCAAAGTTTTAGTCCATTGTGAACCAAGTCATAAAAACGGCGGACATGAGACCTAAAAAGACCGTGGTATTTTCCTATAATGAATTTAAAGTGAATAACTTTCTGAATTCAAAAGCCAGTATCGGAATATTTTTGCTCCACAGTATTAATAAATTTGTTCAATCTTAAGTCCAAATTATGTCTATATTGTTGCCACAAAATTTTAACCCATTGCGAACAACGGTATAAAAAGGCCAGATATGGGACCGAAAAAGACCGTTACTCCTTTATAAACAATACATAAATTTGTAGTATACGAAATATGTAGGCATTTATAAACTCAAGATACGTTATTGTTAATTTTGGAAAAAAGCTATCGATTTATAAATTCTATAGCTCTGTTAACCGGGTAGACCGGTCTACCCGATTGTCCGGCCTAGACCGTAAAAACGGCTAGACCGTAACCTCTAGTTTTAACTCTTTATCTCTTATTAAGGGCTATATTTATTTTAGTGGTATACTTTTATCATTTTGGTAAAAAAAACGACAAATCCTTATTAAATTTTACTTATGGCGGGAAGAACTTGTTTCTCTTAAATTAATAAATTACCAAACGAAAAATTAATTCGGTTGATATAAAATCTTTAAACAGAGCTCTAGTTTATTATTTATAGTCCTGTCAAATAGCAATAAAAATGTAGATCAGAGATTCTTGGCTTCAACGCTATAAATTTTATGGTCAATTTCTTTCATTGAATATTTAACCTTATGGGCACCTTTTTAAAAAAAAATCACAAAAGTAGAGGTCTAAGATAAAAAGAATCTAAAAATGGGAGATAATTATTCTTTAGTTGTTTAATTAAATATTTTTTAGGACCCCTATATTTTTTTACAGTACTGCAAGTGTTAAATTACAATTTAGCTTATTCAGGAGACCATAGCCATAATTTTGTCGAATAAATTTATTTGCAGTCTGCCCCTTGTTAAATTTCGTAGACTGAAAGAAAAATTAAGACAACCCAGCAAAACCACACATTACCAAATAATGGGTAAAGTAATGTGTAGCGATAGGGGCTGATGGATTACTTTACACCTTACTTCATTAATGAATTTTACAGGCGATGAGCCTCAAAGTAATATATATATATATATATATATATATATATATATATATATATATATATATATATATATATATATATATATATATATGTGCACAGCACATGTTGCGGGGACAGGTTTTCGTTCCACAAGTTACTATGAAGACATTTTGTTACTTTGGGGACTGTCCTTAAACTTTTCGTTATTCTAGTGTTTACTCTGAAGACATTTTACTGGACACAGCGCATTTTATAGGGACTTTTTTGGCTGTATATACAGATGTCTTCAAAGTATGGGCAATGCATATATATATATATATATATATATATATATATATATATGTGCACAGCACATGTTGCGGGGACGGGTTTTCGTTCCACAAGTTACTATGAAGACATTTTGTTACTTTGGGGACTGTCCTTAAACTTTTCGGAACGAAAACCCGTCCCCGCAACATGTGCTGTGCACATATATATATATATATATATATATATATATATATATATATATATATATATATATATATATATTCATTGTGCATACTTTGAAGACATCTGTATATACAGCCAAAAAAGTCCCTATAATATGCGCTGTATCCAGTAAACTGTCTTTAGTGTATACAGTAGATTAATTAAAAGTTTAAGGACGGTCCTCAAAATAACAAAATGTCTTCATAGTAACTTGTAGAACGAAAAACCGTCCCCGCAACATGAGCTGTGCACAAATATTAATATATTTTCTGATAGTCAAGCTGCCATTAGATCTCTGGAATTGTTGATGTGGCCCCGTCTGGATAGGAAGCGCACGCACAGGATGCTGTCACTGTCATATATCCCTACTTGTGTCCGTCATGACGGGACACTGTCTGATTGGAAGGCACGCAGTTAGGTCGAGGGTTGCGGCTAATGACTTTTGCAGAAGCTGTGGTGACGAAGAGGAGGAGGAGTCTGTGGAGCACCTTCTCTGCACTTGTCCTGCCATGACTTGCAGGGCTCATGTTTCTTTGAGGACCTGGGTGATTTGGCTGATATCGATATCGGCCGACCTAGGGGTTTTTTTTTGGCAATCGGGATGACGGGTGAAGCTAGGGATATGATTTTACAAGGGACTTTATAGTCTACCAAATCAACCAAACCTAACCTAGAGGTATTCTGAAGAAAATGAGAAAAATGTTTTTTGTAAAAAATTATTTTTTTTTATTTTTATTAATTTATAAAAACTCGAAAAGGCAAAACAGTACCGTTTGTATTATTTGATCACAAAGGTATGTATGTATGTTACAAATAAATCGTATTATATATAGAGCAATTCCATATGAAAACGATCAAAATTGGCAAATTTTTGGACGACCCCTCTCCGATTTTAAAATAAATAGTCTCAATCGATTGCCCAGCAAAAAATAATGTACCTACATATTTTTTTTTTTATAGTGACTGGTTTAGTGGTGGTGTACACCACTGTCATGTGACAAAATTGAAGAATTCTTCATAAGGGACCTCATTGAAAGTTGTTTTAAAAAAAAAACTACTAAAGCGATCGCAACGAGTGATAGCTCGTTGGAAAGGTATTGAATCAAGATTTAATTGAAAAATACAATTTTCCTAATTTTTTTTTCAGTTTCATTTGAAATAAATAAACGGACACATAATTATGAGCTAAACTCTCCGCGACAACAACAAGGCTTACGGTCTGTAGTTACTTATCTTCGTTTTTGAAATAAATGCAAAAAGGATGCACCGTGCACTGGTCGTTTGCCCAGTGATAAGCCTGAATTTCATCCTGAACGAGAAAAGTGTAATTCTCGGCAAAGTCGCTTATCACAATGAATTAATTTTGGGCTAATTTCTCCTTACTTTCCTTTAGAAATTTCGATTGCATCTCGGATATGAAATGGTGCGCCTTCAGTTCATTCAACTTGAATCCGAATTCCTCGATGAATTCCGGAATCTGCTTTACCACGGTCTCAAGGGAACATCTGCCGCTGCTAATTATCCACTGTTTGAAATGCACCTCCTGAATTAACAGCTGTTCAAACTTTTCCGCCAAATATTCCTCTAGCTCGTCAATCTTCGGACAATTGTCGCATTTGGACAGATGACAATTTTCCGTGGGGTATGCGCACAACGACTTCGACAGGAGGTCCCTATATGTTTCAATTTCACCGTGAAATACTTTCAATTTCTTGCATGGAAAGAACATTAATTTGATGTTTTGATGAAACATGCAAACGCAGACTGAATGCGTTCCGTGCCTGTCTAATGCCAGCACGCATTCTTTTGGTCGTAGGATGGCAAACTTAGATAATCCCACTTTTTCTGCTGGGTATTTCTCTTTGAACTGATGGTATGCTTCGGATAGATTACATAATAATAATCTGCGCTGCTTGTGTACTTTTTCTCCATCTTCACGTGTGATAACATAGTCACGTGTACCTGGGCAGGCGCGGCTGTTGTCATCATTGCAGTAAAAATCTTGAATCAATTTCACCGTTGCTTCTTTGCTTCTTCTCGCGATGTAAAAAGATGTTTGAAACTGTTCAGAAATCTTGCGTATAGACCATGATTGAGGCAGCACAGATAAAATGAGATATTTCTAGGGAAAAGTGGTCGCTAAATTGAATTTTCTTTTCAACTGCTCAATCATTTGTTTGCCGTCATCAACGTCATCTGCTTGACTGCATTCGTTATCAGAGCCTTCATCAAATATTGTCGCCATTGCACTCATAACCTTGCCTTTTTTATCTTTCCTGTATTTTTCACTTCGCAACTTTCTTTTTCTAATAGGCGTTTCACCTAAAGTGGTAATAGCCTCATTCAAAGGACTCAAAGACATATTGACCATCGGAATGTCTGCCTCACTATCAGATGAAACATTTTGTTCAATTGTCATTTCACTCTCGGATTGTGGTTGCATTTGTTTCAATGCATTTGCTTGTTGAGACAAATCGATTTTACACTTGGGGCAAATGAATTGTGCTTCTTCACCGTATTGTATATTTAATTCATTCATGTATCGCTTCGAAACACCAGTTAATTTTAATACTTTTATCTTTTTCGAACGATGTCCACTCTTGTTAAACGGATTGCAGCAAAATTTATTCATTTTACTTCAAATTGTCTTTACAGCTTCACTCTTTACTTTACAAAAAAAAAAAAAACACTTTAACACTTTCACGTTTAGTATTCAACTGAAATTTGACTCAGAGTGTGTGAAGTATTTATATTTATTTTTTGGTAAAAAATAGGTAAAAAAAAATAAGCGATATTTGCTTTTCTTTAATAGGAAAATTTGCGTGAACTACTGGTCATAAAATGTTTTTTAAAGACGGACTTAATTGGTTACTGCCATAAAATGTTTTGTAAATTTTTTAAATTACCAGGTAATAAATATTTCGCCATAAATCCGTGTTTTATGACTTGTTTCTGCACGTGTCATTTTAGGCGAAATATTTATTACCTGGTAATTTAAAAAATTTACAAAACATTTTATGACCTGTAGCCTCAGTCGGGTTTGGTGTGCCATTACATGCCACTGCTGCTATTATCCATGGATTTATGGCCGATCTTGTGAAGGCAGGCAGACCATATTCACTACACACTCAACTTGGGGCTCTTAAAAAAAATTGATTTTTTCTTCATAAATGTATTTTTAACTGTAAAATAATTTTTAAAATGTATTTTTAATAATAAAATAAAATAATGTTAAATAATTAAAAATAATTCAATTATAAAAAATATAAAAACAATGAGAACAAGGTGGTCTCTTAAATGCTCTTCTCCTGTCCAAACAAGGAGTCGGAGCCCATTTTTTATTGCTGATTCTTAAAGCAAAAATTATGAGGAATCAAAAAAAAAAATAAAATTAGCCGGAAAATTTAGGAGCTTGCGTGGAAAATCGGAAAATTTAATTTTCATGGGAAAATTAGGAAAATTTTATTTTTCAATTAAAGCCTGATTCAATACCTTTCCAACGAGCTATCACTCGTTGCGATCGCTTTAGTAGTTTTTTTTTAAACAACTTTCAATGAGGTCCCTTATGAAGAATTCTTCAATTTTGTCACATGACAGTGGTGTACACCACCACTAAACCAGTCACTATAAAAAAGAATAAAAAATATGTAGGTACATTATTTTTTGCTGGGCAATCGATTGAGACTATTTATTTTAAAATCGGAGAGGGGTCGTCCAAAAGGTGATCGCTTTCATATGGAATTGCTCTATATATATATATATATGATGAATTTTACAGGCGATGAGCCTCAAAGTAATATATATATATATATATATATATATATATATATATATATATATATATATATATATTCATTGTGCATACTTTGAAGACATCTGTATATACAGCCAAAAAAGTCCCTATAATATGCGCTGTATCCAGTAAAATGTCTTCAGTGTATATAGTAGATTAATGTAATGTTTGAGGTCAGTCTCCAAAGAATCAAAATGTCTTCATATATACAGTGGTTGTCAGCTTATTTGATGCAAGTAATGAAAACAATAATAAAAGTCTGATAACTTAAAACTAAATGAGATATCGAAATAAAAAAAACTGTATTTTATAGAGCAATATGTTTACTTTGCACTAGGCCATCTACTCATTTCATATTCTTTGTCATTCTACAAAAAAAAATAACAAAAACAAAAATAAGTGAGATAAAAAATTGAGCAGCTTATTTGATGCAGTCAACTTCTAACAGGATATCTCCCGTTATTTTAAGAGTTCGTTCACATATTTTTTTTATGTCTCTTGTGCAGGTTCATTGTAATAGATATTGCATAGTTTTTAGTCTGATCAGGCAATTTAAGCGGTAGTGGCGAAATAATTTAAAGATGGGCCGGCGCATAAGTATTGAACAACGAGAATTGGTCATTCATCACTTCAAAAATGGCCAATCACAACGTAAAATAGCTGAAATGGTTAATTTGGCAGCATCAACAGTCCAGCATATAATTGAAAGATTTTTGCGAGAGAATAGGGTAAAAAACAAGGACAGAAAAGCGCCAAATAAAATTTTTACACCGTACGATGAACGATGGATTATCAGAAAAGTCCAGGAAAATCCAAAGTTATCAGCTCAACAATTAGCAAATGAGGTTCAGAATTCTCTTGGCAAGACGTGTAGTGCGTCAACAATTCGACGTCTCTTGCGTTCCCATGATTTTCATGGTCGAGTTCCACTTCAAAAGCCCTTCATAAATAAAAAAAAATCAGATCAGCCGGCTAAACTTCGCACAAAACCATATCTCAAAGGACTTGGACTTCTGGAAAACTGTAATTTTTTCAGATGAATCCAAATTTAATATATTTGGTTCGGATGGAAGGTCCTACGTGTGGCGAAAGCCCAATACACAGCTTCAGCTTAAGAATTTGCGTGCAACAGTAAAACACGGTGGTGGAGGTGTCATGGTATGGGCTTGCATGGCAGCAACCGGTGTAGGAAATTTGGTGTTCATAGAAGGAAATATGGACAAAACTATGTACCTTAATGTCCTGAAAGAAAATTTGCTGCAAAGTGCAGAAAAACTGAACCTAAGGCGCAACTTCCGGTTTTATCAGGACAATGACCCCAAGCACAAGTCTGGTGTGGTTCAGACCTGGCTCATATGGAACTGCCCGCATGTGATGGAACCACCGGCGCAGTCACCCGACTTGAATGTCATCGAAAATTTATGGGCACTGTTGGAAACCAACATTAGAAGACACAACATTTCTAGCAAAGAAGGTCTCAAGAAAGCTTTAATGGATGAGTGGAACAAAATAACGCCAGAAACCACACTAAAACTTGTTGAATCGATGCCAAAAAGATTGTCGGATGTTGTGGCTCAAAAGGGTTACCACACCAAATATTAAAATCTTACAAATAATTAGCTATTTTGTTATCTTTTAAATGGTTTTTATACTGCATCAAATAAGCGCTGCTCAATTTGAAAATACTATTTTTTTTGTTTTCCTTATAATTTTTTTCAAAATAACAAAATGTGAAATAAATGAATTACATAATCTAAAAACACATATTCTGAAATAAAAAATGGCTTTTAATTTTTGTAAATATCTCATTTAGTTTAGCAGATAATTGAAGTATTAACTTCTTTTTTCACTTGCATCAAATAAGCTGACAACCACTGTTTCACAGGTTACTATGAAGACATTTTGATTCTTTGGAGACTGACCTCAAACTTTACATTAATCTACTATATACACTGAAGACATTTTACTGGATACAGCGAATATTATAGGGACTTTTTTGGCTGTATATACAGATGTCTTCAAAGTATGCACAATGAATATATATATATATATACTTTAGAGGTGATAATGTAAGGGGTTACTTATATGGTTATGAGAATGGAAAAAGTAATGTGTCTAAAAATAGATTTTAAAAAAAGAGGAATTTTTATTAAAAAAAATTATTACAAATATTTTATTTAAAACATTTATAGTTAAAAACAAGTAAGAGCGGCTAAATTCGGCTATGCCGAATCTTATATACCCTTCACCATGGTTGGGAAAAAACTGAACTTTATATATGGACATATATGAAATGGACAGATTTATATACGGACGCCTTTAAGAGGAAATTAACCATTTAGTTTGGAGATAAAACTTGGACTCGGGAAGATTTATGGTTCCAGAAAATAGGTATTTTAAAAAAATTTATGTTTTGGGCATAACTTTTTTGTATCTGAACCGATATTTCCGAGTTTTTCAGCAAATATGTTATACTAAAGATTTTCGATCTTTTGCTATATAAGACGTATCCATAGGTCATAATACAGCTCTAGAATAGTGTTTGTTGTTTGTGTATAAAAGGTGAAGAGGTGAAAGAAAAGAATTTCAACAAATCGTTGAAAGAAATCACTAGAACTGCATGTGTTTTATTTCTACAAAATAGTTTGATTTAGCTTTTTCGCTTTTTTATTAGAAATATTTGTAATTTCTTTAGCTTAATTTTAAAAATTTGAAGGAAAATAGTTTATTTTTTTTTTATAAATTATTATAAGTTATGACCTAAAATAGTTGCACTCAAAGGTAAATTATGTATAAAATTTTCTTAATATGTGAGAAATAAAATGGTTTATAAATCTTTTTATAAATTCTTTTAAATCGGAGCAAAAAATAGAAATAAAACTGTTTGTATTTTGTTTGTATCAGAGGGTTTTTATACAAATTTTGATGTTTTTAGCCTATTTATGGATTATTTAATTATTAATATAAAATTTTATTTAAATTAATTATTAAATGTAAAAAAAAACAAAAAATAAACAAAAAAAAATCTTAACGAACCCGCGACCCTTCCACCTGTGGTGAAAGGTATAAAAACGTTTGTATTTTGTTTCTATCAGAGGGTTTTTATAAAAATGTTGATGTTTTTAGCCTATTTATGGATTATTTAATTATTAATATAAAATTTTATATAAATTAATTATTAAATGTTAAAAAAAACCAAAAATAAGCAAAAAAAAAGTCTTAAGAAAATAATAAAAAAAATGTACAAAAAAAAGTGAATTGACCTGACCGAGATTTGAACCTCGAACCCTGCGGCCTTAGAGAAAAAAAAAGTATTTGTGACACAGCGTCTAGACAACTGAGCTATTGAAGCTCACACAAAATCATCGTCAATAGAGGTACATATATAAAAGTCTTCGTTCATTAGAGATTTGTTTAGTTTTTATTTAAATGACAAATCTTTATATGTGTGTTGTTTGTGTATAAAAGGTGGAGATGAAAGAAAAGAATTTTAATTATTAATATAAAATTTTATATAAATTAATTATTAAATGTTTAAAAAAAAACAAAAATAAGCAAAAAAAAAAGTCTTAAGAAAATAATAAAAAAAAAAATGTACAAAAAAAAAAAGTGAATTGACCTGACCGAGATTTGAACCTCGAACTCCGCGGCCTTAGAGAAAAAAAAAGTATTTGTGACACAGCGTGTAGACAACTGAGCTATTGAAGCTCACACAAAATCATCGTCAATAGAGGTACATATATAAAAGTCTTCGTTCATTAGAGATTTGTTTAGTTTTTATTTAAATGACAAATCTTTATATGTGTGTTGTTTGTGTATAAAAGGTGGAGATGAAAGAAAAGAATTTTAATTATTAATATAAAATTTTATATAAATTAATTATTAAATGTTAAAAAAAACAAAATAAGCAAAAAAAAAAGTCTTAAGAAAATAATAAAAAAAAATGTACAAAAAAAAAGTGAATTGACCTGACCGAGATTTGAACCTCGAACTCCGCGGCCTTAGAGAAAAAAAAGTATTTGTGACACAGCGTCTAGACAACTGAGCTATTGAAGCTCACACAAAATCATCGTCAATAGAGGTACATATATAAAAGTCTTCGTTAATTAGAGATTTGTTTGGTTTTTATTTAAATGACAAATCTTTGTATGTGTGTTGTTTGTGTATAAAAGGTGGAGATGAAAGAAAAGAATTTTAACACATGGATGTGTTGTTATGCTCAAAATTCTACATACATATTAAACAAAGGGATTTTACTGGAAAAATTAGAGGTAGTCCTGGTTTTTTGCTAATATCTCAGCCATTTATTAACCGATCTGTCTGATTTTTAATAGCAAACAGAAATGGATCACATGTAACAGAAATAAAAAAGAATCAAGTCCTCATCATGTCTGGGTTCTTCGGAAAACCCATTTCAACACACAGACGGACAGACGGACATCGTTTAATCAACTTCGCTCTTCATAAGGACCCAGAATATATATACTTTATAGGGTCTAAGATCAATATTGTAGAAATTACAAACGGAATGACAAACTTATATATACCCTTCCACCTATGGTGAAGGGTATAATAATGTGTTCAAGTTGGGAATCGAAGCAAGGAAATCTGGTTGCCAGCCAAGAACTCTACACACTGAGCTATCGACGCATATAGTATTTGATTGCTTTAAACTTAAATGAATTGTTGCGCTTCGTTTTTTCGCTAGTGTTATCAAAACAAACATACATTACTCTTTTGCTTACAAAAAACCACAACGTAATGTATCTAAAAATAGATTTTCAAAAATATTTCATTATTACTTTACATATATAAATCATATATTACGTAATCAATAATGAGTAACTTATTACTTTATGCTTGCAAATAATGAAAAAGGTAACGAGCTATCATTACAAGGTAACGCATGAGAATATCGCACCCATTACCAAAGTTTTACTGGGAACTGTGAATATAACGTGAATTCTTTCAGCAAAAGCAACGATTTAATTTTAAATCATTTAAGGTGGGTCGGCAGCAAAACTTTTTCCCATTAATTTTAATGAAGATCAAAATACTGCCAAGGGAATATGCAGCAAATGTGTTACTGCCAATGAATATAAACGGTTGTATTTAATTTTTCAGAGCTAACAGCAATAATTTTTGCTTCCTGGAGTTTGGCAGTAGTTTGGTCGTCATATAAAATGCATGGGAAAACAGGTTTTGGTGATAGTAGCAGCTTCATTAAATGTGTTCAAGCTCTTTGTTGTGGTAACACACAGAGCTTTTGTGTCTAAATGCAAGTTAAACTGCGTTTGTCTCATTTAATGAACGAAATATTCGTACACATCCGTACATATTTATTTTCATAAATATTTTGGCACATCATTTGTGTATGTTTGTTAGCATCACCTAAAATACTTTATATGACCTCAACTAAGTTTAGTATAAAACAAAAAATTAAATATAAATGACTATAGAACTGGCAGTGACAAAAGTTTTATGTATGTGTTTTTATGTGTCATCATCACCACCTCCAAACACTTCATCATATTTTGGACAAAAAAAAAAAAAAAAAACAACAACAATTCAGAAAACAATAGCTTGAGCAAAAGACGACATGAAAATGCAATTTTAGCGTATAAGTGAATTCTAATCCACATAAAAAATTACATAAATGCACCCATTCTATTTTGAATAAAACACAAATTATTTAGGAAATGATTGTCATTTCTTTTTATTATGATAAAAGGGTATGGTTTAATTATGTACGAATCAAAATATCGGCCAAATGGCCGCCGCGACCTCGGCGGCACACCTCCATCCGATGGTCCAAATTTTCAATGATGCTAAGGCAAAATTGAGGTTCCATGCCGTTAATGTGCCGAATTATCTCATCCTTTAGCTCTTGAATTGTTGCTTGCTTATCGACGTACACCTTTTCATAATAACCCCAAAGAAAAAAGTCCAACGGTGTCAAATCACATGATCTTGTCGGCCAATTGACATCGCCACCACGTGAGATAACACGGCCATTGAACTTGTCGTGCAAAAGAGCCATTGTTTCGTTAGCTGTGTGACAAGTGGTACCGTCCTGTTGAAACCACATATCGTACACATCCATATCCTCAATTTCTGGCTTCAAAATTTCCGTCATGATCTTGCGATAGCGAACACCGACGGCGAGTGGAGGTTGACGGCTATTCTGCCACACTATCGCGAACAACAGCAATGTTTTCCGCAGAAGGAACTTGCCGAGCATGCACAGGTGTTTTCTCATTTCCTACAGACCCGATTTGCAGAAATATGTGAACAATTATCCCGATTGTGGACACATTTGGTCGATTATGCTGACCAAAAAACTCACAAAGTGCATTTTGATTTGAACGACCATTTTCATAATAAGCCTGAATAACTTTAACGCATTGCTCGATTGTATATCTTTCCATGGTTCAAATTGAGTTAGTGTTGAAATTGAGAAATGTCAAATGAAATGCAGAAAAAACCACCCTTTACATAAATATGCGAAAGCGTATACATATGTGTATAGCTTGAACAAAGTACCTTAAGGATATTTGCCAAATACAAAAAATATAAAGGTGCTTATGGGAACACTAATGTAGATACTAGGTATAATATTAGGATCTGGAGTTTTGAACAAAGATCCTCACCCATTAAACAATTTTGCTAGAACTCAAGTATAACCAGGCGCGGATACAGCTCAAGTTTTTGGGGGAGGAACTTCTTTGATTTTTTTATACCCTCCATAGTGGTGAGGGTATATATCAGATTGTCGTTCCGAAATATAGGTCTTAAACCCCATACACACTGATGCCCAAATAACGTATTTTCGATTTTTTCAAGTTTTCAACTTTTAAATATCATACAAATTTTAAATCGAAAACTTGAAAATGATGAAAACACGTATTTTGGTGCTGAGTATGAATGGGGTATAAGGCCCCATAAAGAATATATATTTGTGATCCTTATGCAATTCTAAGTCCGTCTGTCTCTGCAACTGTCAGCCTGTTGAAATTGTTACTCATTTTTACCTAGATTAATGGACATCCTCCCGACCAGTTTGGTATTGAAAATGAGCAAAATCGGTCCAGCGGTTAAAAAGTTATGAGCGAAATTGTGAAGGTACCTCTAAATTTTCCATACGAATTGCTTTATTTTCGTACAATTTCATACATGCGACTGGCAATATATTCACTTGTTATACCCTCCATCAGATATGGTAAGGGTATATATCAGTTTGTCATTCCGTGTGTAATATGTCGAAATATAGGTTTAAGGCCCCATAAAGTATATATATTCGTGATCCTTATACAATTTTTAGTCGATTTAGCGATGTCCGTCTGTCTGTCTGTTGAAATGGCGATCACGACGCGAAGGCGCAAGCCGGATGTCTATTATTAAACATCCTCCCGAGCAGTTTGGTATTGAAAATGAGCAAAATCGGTCCAGCGGCTAAAAAGTTATGAGTGAAAATGTAAAGATACCTCTAAATTTTCCATACAAATCTGTACAATTTTCTGTATCTATTTTTTTCTGTTAAGCTTTGTTGGTTTTTCGTTTCATTCCATAAAATTTATTTTTTGTTTTTGAAACTCATACTTATGTAACATTTTTGTTTTTCTACCAATTTAAGTTATGCCGAAAAAATTTTAGTTCTAACCATTTGTCAATAGGTGGCGCAAGGAATATAAATTTTTGCCATTAGTCAATAGATGGCACATCTGAAATTTATTACCTTCATTAGGCATATTCTGCCGTACAGGTAGTCTCCATTAAACAACTTGCGTTACCAATATTCAATAGAGTATTATTGACTTTCAGTTTCCCTCGTAACATAAATGAATATTTGCCAAAAACTATGCAAAAAAATTTGTCGTATGTGAATATTATTCTTTAATTTTTCAATTCAATATTCATTTAGAGGTTAAAGACCACAATATTGCAATTTCTTCACGTGGATTTGTCATTTTTTTGTATGAAAAAAAATGAACATAAATATATATTTGCAAATACCTCAATACTCGAAAATTATATAATTTAATTAAAACATACTATCTTCCCATATGAAAATTTGTTTTTGTAAAACCATATATGGAGACATGTCGAAATATAGATCTAAATCTATTTAATGATGTCCGTCTGCCTGTTGAAATGGCTCCAGTCGCTTTTATTTTCCTACCAGTCGCTTTTATTTTTACATCCAATATATTTCACATCAAATATTTTTCACCTCAAAATTGTTTTCACCAAAAAATTTGTTTTTACCACAAAAATAGTTTTCACCCTAAATTTTTTTCCCTCCAGAAAAGTTGTTTTTGCTTCCAAATAAATTTTTTCAAATCCATAATTTTATTTCTATATTTTTTTTAATTGTGTGTAACATACAACAAATAAATAAATGATAAATAATAAATAATATTATTCTTTAGTACTTTTTGCGGTACTATTAGAGCAACGGTTCCCAAGTAGGAGGTTGCGACCCTCAGGTGGTCCGTAGCTGCATCCGAGAGAAGTTCGTAAAAAATGGTTTAAAAATAAGAAGGTAATAATAAATAATCTTCCAATTTCAGTTACCCCAATTGTATTTAAAAAAATCCAAACAAAAAATAATGAATATACCGCGATTTTCAAAACTGGAAGGAAATAAGAAACTCTGATAAAAAGTTGGAGCATTCTGATTCTTAGGACTTTTCAGACTCCGGAAATTTGTTCGTTTAATTGAATACATATTATTTTTTATTTCTGATATAGAAAACGTTCTCAGTTTCGAAAAAAATCATCAGAATTTGTTTAAGAATCAATTTTTCCTATTATAAAAGTCACAGATACTTAGAAGCTTTTTTATAGAAAACGCCTCAAGATCCTAGTTTTTAAGTTTTTTAGGATAATTTAATTGAAAGATAAATTCTGAAAATTTGACAATAATAAAAACGTTTTTCCATCTTTCGTATAATTTACTACTACTATTTTCTGAAAATCTTTGGATGTAAATGTTTTTATTTAAATATAAAATTTAAAAATTTAAATTTAGAAGTACTTTATTTATTCATTCTTTTTTATTTATTTTATTTTTTCTTTATTGTTTTTTATTTTATTTTTGGTACTACGGTATTATGCAATTGATTGCATGTTTTTTAAAGTTGCTTGCTAAGTTTTGTCCGAATATGTACTATAAGCAACAAAAGAGAAATACATATGAGTGCGAAAGAGAAATAACAAAAACATGCGAAAAATGAAAACCGTGCTTGTTTTGTTGCCCCGCTTGCTTCTCTACACCGTTCGCCATTACATGCAAAAAGTCACCGTATATATTGGCTCAGAGTTGTTTTTTCCTATATATATAAATCTAATTACAATAATTTCGTAAGTGACATCTAGATGAACCTGCTGTTGAAAACTTTAATCGTTTATATTTATAATATAGCTATTAATTGACACCACTGCTTGTCAAAAATGACTATTGAGAACATTCGTTCAAGTTTTTTGGTCATTTAATTTAAAGTGGTATGTATTTTTTAATATTTTTGTTTAAATAAAATAATTTGAATCAAATCATCTCATTAATATTGAAAACAAACAAATGATTGATCATTAATTCATATTTATTAGAAAATCGGTATGTTACAATAGATAGAATACAGTATTTAACTTCTAAATGGTTCTAAATGCTTCTATATTTTTCTATTTTTTCATAATAACGGTAGTTGGCTACAACAGCTACTTTAAGACCGATATGAAATTTTTAAAATGGGGATTCCATTAAAGGCAAGTTTATTTTTTGTATAACCGGGCTTATTGCGCTATTTTACCGGTTCAATATTGAAGAGCTGGACAGACAACTACCGTTATAATAAAAAGGTATTGCTTGCCAACTATGGATATTTTCCATTGATAAGCTTTGTTGGTTTTTCGTTTCATTCCTTAAAATGTTTTTTCTTTGTAAAACTCCCAATTTATATTTTTTGTTTTTCTACCAATTGAAGTTGTGCACATCAATGACATTATTTTTTGAAGAAAAAAATATTAGTTGTAACTAGTTGTCAAGAGGTGGCGCATGAGAAACTCTATTCTCTCCATTAGGCATATTGTCCTACATTAATTTTTTAAAGAAAGAACATTCGTTGCAACTATTTGTCAATACGTGACTCATCAGAAAGTGCATTCTCTCCATTAGGCATATTCTGCTGCAGAGCTAGTCCCCATTAGCCAGTAACAAAAATTAGAATTTCCCATGTAACAAAAATTAGTATTTGCCTATGCTTTAAAATGAGTTTTTTGTGCAGTCCAGTGGTTAAAAAATAGTGAAAATGTGAAGGTGTCTCTAAATTTTCCATACAAATTTAATACAATTTCATAGTAGCGACTGGTACATAATATATTTTCTCATATTTTTTTCACCACTAAATTTTTTTCACCACAAAAAATTTTTTTCACCTTTAATTTTTTTTACTTAAATTGTCGTAAAGTAGTTAATAATATAGAAAATTTTATTAAACTTTCAGCATTAATTCTTTATTCTATTAGCAAAGAAATTTAATATTTACTATAATGATAACAGAACAATAACAAAAAATTTCAAAACAAAAACCTATGGCAACACTATTCACTCAGTTTTGCACGTTTTGAATAACTCAAACCAAAGTACGCTGTACTTTTCTGATCAATACCAAATTTCCGTTATATGAGGTTGTCATTTTTTTCAGTAGTTAGGCTTATTATGTGCTTTTGTTTTTATCAGTAATAACACTTTTAGATAATAACCCAGCAAAAAAGTGGTAGTCATTCTGTGACTATAACTTCTTTCATTGCTTCCTAAACTTCAGTTGACATTCTTTTATAATTTTTTTGTGTCATTCTAAAGCACTTCCAAAATAATTCATGTGTTCATATTTCAAATGCAGTGATCTGAATATAAACCCGAAGCATATCTTAAAAATTCACTCTTATTTATTTATTTTATTTATTAATCATATAATTACAAATTATATGTTAATACCCTAACCGAGCACTAGCAACAAAGGCCTTCGGCTCGTTATAGCGAAAACAGACCGGAGCCTCTGGTGGGAATTGAACCCACGACCCCCGCACTGATAAGCTAGCACGCTACCAACTAGCCTACCGGGACGCTCAATTCACTCTTCATTACTTCTAAAGCATACACTCTAATTAATTTCTGTTGAAATTTACCCAACTTATAGTAGGAAACTGTACTCCTACTATAAACTGGGTAAATTTACTCTGTGTGCGTAAACGAAAAAAGTACACACATTATGCGTAAATTGGTACACACATAATGGGTAATTTTAATTGGAAGTGCGTAAAAATTAAATGAAATTTTAAAAATAATTCGCGAATTTACTAAAATTGTGAATAAAACAACCTTTTTGAAGGGTAAAAATATAAAGAATGCATATGTTTATCAACGCAATGGTTGAATTTAAACAGCTTAAAAACTTTTTTTATAAGAAGAAATTTATTTTTTTGTTTACATAATATTGTTACGATTTTACCCTTTATAAAATCGTTGATTTATTTACCTTTTAAATATCAGGTATTCTAGTTATTTCCAGTTTATTACGACACTAGAATCTTCCAGCTGTCAAAATTTGTGTAAAGAAATTTCTAGTGATAGAAATTTCTTGTAACAATATTTATATTTGATAATATGAATTATATAATGAATAAATATAATACATAAAATATTTCAAATGGGCATGTGCAGTGATGGTCATGCCCAATTTAAATTGCAGTGTGCAGCAATATTGTACCCTCTTCTCCGTTTTAAAGAGCAACGTTTCCAGATATACAGATTTGAATGAGATGTTGTTGCCTTGAAAATATGTTGACATAATTTGGTTTCATGTATCTTAAATTTTATTTCACTTTTTTTGTATGGAGGTTTAGGTTTTTTGGTATTTGACCATTTTCCAATTTTCACAAATATTATATTTATTCACTTTTTATAATTTTGAAAAATTATTATTCGCTTTTAGCTTTTTTATTTTTTTATATTTTCCAATTTTAAAATGTCAAAATATTTATTACCATTCTAAGTTAGTATATTTACAAAATTTGTGCGTAAAATTTTAATTTAACAAAAGAATACTAATTTTAGGCACAAAGTGTTTAATTTTAAACGCATTATGTCTAAAAATACTTTTTGTGTGTATTATTGTATATGAAATTGTGTACAAAATATTTATACGCATTTTGTGTGTATATTTACCGAATTTCCGTACTTTACACAAAACTTTACCCATTTTTCTGTAGTAAATTTACCTACATTTTTTAGAGTGTAAGTTATGGTATATCGCATATTTTTTTGGAATCAAAAGCATTTATTCAAATTGAAAAAATAGTTCTGATGAACTTTTTAAATTTTATTTATTAAATCATTTTTTATATTTAGTTTAAAATTTCATGAGGATTAGAACTTATGCAGTTTTACAATTTTTATAAAAGTTTTAAAAAATCAAGAAAAACAGATTTTTTTTTACCTTTTATTGAAACTAGCTGGCCTGTCATTTGCATTTTTTAAGCTTTTAATATTTATGACGACGCAATCTGTGCATTTTTGCATTATTATTATTTAACACTACACCATTTCCAGTTTTAATTCAGAATTTATCAAAATAATTTTAAAATTGTGTAAAAATTATTTCAAATTGCCCAAAAATGTTTTTAAATTGTACAAAAATTATTTAAAATTGTTAAAAAATATTTTAAAATTGTCTAAAAATGTTTCCAAATTGTACAACCAGTTTTTAAATAATGCAAAAATATTTTAAAATTTGTCTAAAAATTTTCACAAAGGTCACAAATAACAAACTTTTGTCTGTTATTTGTTTCTAGCATACTTTTTCTCATGGATTTGGACCTACTGAACACGAAAATGAATTTTAAAAATTTTTCTGTCGATTGGTTTGCGAGATACAAATTTTTTAATTTTTTTTTTTTAATTTTTGGAGGTACACTTACTATTTTGAGCATATCTTTAGTCTTCTTTGACCTATTTTATCCTACTACTACTCAAATTAAAGACAATTGAGCCGTCTACAACTTATTCTCAGAAAATTTTCAAATCGGGTTAGTAGTTTTGATGTTGGCGGCTTAAAAAGGTTAAAAAACTGCGTTTTTTTAGTAAAAATGTGGCTGAAAAATTCATATAAAAATTCATATAAAATGTAAAACGCGATGTTAACAGCGATTTTAATTTTTTTACGTATAGCTGACACTTTTCCAAAGAAAATAAGCCCTTACTTAACAAAATCTGATGACAAATGGCCGACTTATTATTTTTTTGGTAAACGACCGAAATTCCGCTATTTCACGATTTTTTGATTTTCATTATTTGCACAGCTTACCTACCCAACGCAAACGAATAAATACATTTGAACTTAATTTAAAATAAACAAAGTAGTCTTCGTATATTTTTTTTAAATTTATTTACAGCACTACATGCTCATACATATTTAAACATAAGGAGACACGGTTATCAATTGCATTTCAAAACTGTCTGTGAAAGTGTAAAGAAGTTAATATTTAGAAAACGCAAGGAAGACAATGAGTAAAAGACTACGTGTGTTCGAGTGTTTGAACGATCCAGACAATTTCTGCAATGTTTGTGGCCAGTTTATAAAAAAAAATCACGCACACAAGTTTACTCCAGCAGTACAATTGCACTATTTGAATTATTTTGGTATTTCACCAAATATCACAGAACCATGGACACCTAAGTCGCTGTGTGATCTTTGCTATATAATCTTAACCAACTGGGCAGCTGGCGGAAGGTAAGAATTTTTATTTAAACACATTATACATAGCGAATATAGTAATTTATTTTAATTTTAGCCGCCATATGAAATTCGATACACCAATGATGTGGAAAAAGCCGCTATGCCATTCCACAGACTGTTATTTTTGCCTCACCACAAACAGTGGGGTAGGAAGATTTTTTAAATGGAACTACGCTCAAGTGGGATCGTTTGCGCTTCCAGTACCACATTCGCATGATGTGCCATATCCAGTGTGCCCTGGTGCATCTCTTCAAAAAGCAGAATCGTCAGAAGAAGAGTCTGAGTCAAATGCAAGCGAATTTGAGCCGGGTGCAAAGCGAAAATTACTGTCACAGGCCGAACTAAACGATTGGGTGCGCGATTTTGGTCTCACTAAGGAGAAATCCGAACTTTTTGCGTCTCGGATGATACAGTGTGGATTTGCGGCTTCAGAAGTGAAAGTATCAGCGTACAGAAACCGTCACAAGGAGTATGCAAAATTTTATACAAAGAAAGACCAAATATGTTTTTGCAGCGACATTTCAGGCTTGTTCCAAGAGCTTCACACAATTCACAACCCCAACGAATGGAGGTTGTTTATTGACAGCAACAAAGAGAGCTTGAAGGCAGTTCTCTTACATAATGGGAATGAAAAGCCATCTGTTCCTATTGCTCATGCGGTTCATTCAAAGGAGAACTATGAAACTATGGACATTTTGCTGAAATGCATAGAGTATAGGAAATACAATTGGAAAATATGCGCCGACCTTAAAGTTGTGGCCATTCTGTGTGGACTCCAAGGAGGCTATACGCGACATTGCTGTTTTCTGTGCCTTTGGAATAGCCGCGCTGATGATCAGCATTATATAAAAAAAAAATGGCCGGTACGAACGAAACCTGCAGTTGGAGAAGCGAATGTTCAGCGCAAACCACTAATAGAGAACCGTGAAAATATAATACTTCCGCCCTGCATACTGCACATAAAATTGGGTTTGATTAAAAATTTTGCCAAAAAATTAGACAAAGAAGGTGAAGCTTTTGCCTATTTACGGTCAATTTTCCCTTACCTTTCGCTGGCAAAAATTAAAGAAGGAGTCTTCGCAGGACCCGAGATAAAAAAAATGTTGAAAGATGAAAAATTCCCAAAGCTGTTATCACCCATCGAAGCCGCAGCATGGAATTCCTTCAGGCTTGTTGTGGAAAACTTTTTAGGAAACAACAAAAGCCCGAATTATAAGGACATAGTTGAGGATCTGGTAAAGAACTATGAAGCCATGGGAGTGCACATGTCACTTAAAATACACTTTCTGGATTCTCATTTGGATTTTTTCCCTGAGAATTTAGGAGACGTGAGCGACGAACACGGCGAGCGCTTTCATCAGGAATTGAAGGCTATGGAACGACGCTATCAGGGCAACTATGACACGGCTATGATGGGTGACTATATTTGGACCCTAATACGTGAGACCGATTGCAGCGAATACAAAAAACAAAGAAGAAGTCAGCAGTTTTTCCACATGGCATAAAATGTACACTTATATCTTTGTTTTTACTCATTTTTTTGTGCGTTGATTTGCTTAATTTAATTAGTTAGTTTAATTTCGTTAGTTTAGCTAATTGTGCGATACATTGAGCATGTAGTGCTGTAAATAAATTAAAAAATAATATACGAAGACTAATTTGTTTATTTTAAATTAAGTTCAAATGTATTTATTCGTTTGCGTTGGGTAGGTAAGCTGTGCAAATAATGAAAATCAAAAAATCGTGAAATAGCGGAATTTCGGTCGTTTACCAAAAAAATAATAAGTCGGCCATTTGTCATCAGATTTTGTTAAGTAAGGGCTTATTTTCTTTGGAAAAGTGTCAGCTATACGTAAAAAAATTAAAATCGCTGTTAACATCGCGTTTTACATTTTATATGAATTTTTATATGAATTTTTCAGCCACATTTTTACTAAAAAAACGCAGTTTTTTAACCTTTTTAAGCCGCCAACATCAAAACTACTAACCCGATTTGAAAATTTTCTGAGAATAAGTTGTAGACGGCTCAATTGTCTTTAATTTGAGTAGTAGTAGGATAAAATAGGTCAAAGAAGACTAAAGATATGCTCAAAATAGTAAGTGTACCTCCAAAAATTAAAAAAAAAAATTAAAAAATTTGTATCTCGCAAACCAATCGACAGAAAAATTTTTAAAATTCATTTTCGTGTTCAGTAGGTCCAAATCCATGAGAAAAAGTATGCTAGAACCAAATAACAAAATGGCTGTTGCCTAGTGAAATCAATTAAAATATTTGAAAAATGTTTCAAAAATGCTTTTTCACTAATGCAGAAAAACAAATAAATATATTTGTTTTATTAATGCATACATTTGTATATCAATGCATAAATTTCGCTACTTTAAACTTATTTTTCTGCATTCTTATGAATTAAATTTTCATCAAAGCTTAAATACTACAAAGTATAGGAACATTTTCAACTCATGCATCAGAATACCTTATCATTGTATTATCATTGCTTCCTAAGAGTAAAGTGTGAGTAATGCTAGTAGCTACATTTAAATACTTCCATCCTATGACACACTAATGTTTAATTCATCGAAGAAACCATTAGAAAAGAAGTGATGCCTTTGCCATAGTAGTGATGCTTTTATTGCTTCTTTGGCAGCTTCATTTTTGCTGGGAAAGTAAATAAATAGCACTTTTACATAATAAAAAAATGAGAAAAATCAACATAGACACCGAAAATAGCATAGTAGCTTTGACTAAAAGTGGGCACTCATCCAGAGTAATTGATGAAAAAATAAAGGTGAGTCAACGCACCGTGATTGCTGTACAAAAACGACGAAATGTAGTGTCTATGTCGAATACTGGAGGTCGTCCCAGATTATTAAAAGATTCAGGCGCGCGATTAATGCTAAGAGAGATGAAAAAAAAAATGCTTTCAAAACACCCAAACAAGCCGCTTGTGCTATTAGTAAACGCAGCAGTCAAAAAGAAAAAACCAGCTCTGTCCGATAAGAATATTAAAGCGCCTCTGAAATTCTGCAAAGAGCATGGACCATAGAGGATTGGAAACGGGTTATTTGGTCCGATGAAACAAAAATTAACCGATTCCAATCTGATGGAAAGGCATACTTCTGGAGCAGACTTCATGAAGGTATTCAAAAGCATCATGTGAAGCAAACTGTCAAACATGGCGGAGGTAGCTTGATGGTTTGGGGTTGTTTAACTTGGTGGAGTTTGGGACCGATTGTAAGAATTAATGGAATAATAAAGAAAAAGGACTACCTCCAAATTCTGCAAACCCATTTACCCCATTTTTTAGAACACAGCGTCTATCCCGAGGATGAAGTAACTTTCCAACAGGACGGAGACCCCAAACACACGGCAAAGGTTGTCCAAAATTGGTTGTCTGGGCAAAAATTTCAGATGATGAAATGGCCTGCGCAAAGTCCAGACCTGAACCCAATAGAAAATTTGTGGTCTATATTAAAGAGGCGATTGGGGCAACACAATCGAGCGCCTACCAACATAGAGGAGCTTTGGACCCGTGTAAAGATAGAATGGGAAAATATTCCAAGTGAATTTAAAGAGAACTTGGTGGAAAGTATGCCAAAGCGTATGAAAAACGTAATTAAAAACAAGGGATTGTGGATACCGTACTAAAATTAATACTTTATAGTTGCACCAGAGAAACGTGCAAAACTGAGTTAATTGAGTTGTCTTATGTTCTTGTATTGATTTTTTTGTTATTGCTTTGTTATCATTATATTGAATATTTAATTTTTTTGCAAATATAATAAAGAATAATTGCTGGAAGTTTCATAATATTTCTATTATTATTTACTATTTTATGTAAAAATATGCACTCACTTTTGCTCGCCAGTGTATAGTTAATACGAGTACTATAATACATTTTGTGCCACACAATTAGAACCTCAAATGTACTTTTATTCCTAAAAGAATTAAAGATACAAATCTATGCCATTTCTAATACCATATAAAAGTTTTTAATTTCTATAGTATGGTTAATTTCGTAGATATTTAGACATTTGTGGGTTTTAATGTAGCTTTGCACACTACAGGGAAAGCCATGGGAATAAGTACCTTGCTGTCATTTAAAAATTGAACCAGGCCCTAAAGTTTGTTTCGATATGTACTTAGCTAAAAAAGTATTTTTTTTAATGCTTTCAGTTTTAGGGGATTTCTTTTGGGTTCACTAACTCCCAACGAATACATGGTGTTACGTTTGCTCTTTAGAAAGCTTTGTATTTTTTTTTTAGAATCGGTTTCTAAGTGTGTAAGGTAAATATGTGTAGAGTTAAAACAAACATGTTGAACACCTTTTATTTTAAAACATTTTGTCTGAAAGAGCTCCCAGGATTAAATAAAAAAGGTCAAAAAACATATATGTTACAAAATTAAATAAAATTTACCGAAAATATCGATTAAATTTTGAAATATTTTGTTAACATGTGTTATCTGTGATTTGGTAAATGATTGTGTTTTTAGGACATGGAGGGTATTCAAATATTCGACACAGCAGAATTTAGAATTTTTTACATGTATAATTTGAAAATCATATTTTTTCTTTAGATGTTTTACAAAGGTTCATTATATCTTAACGAGGATCCATGTTTTGCTTAATAGACAACATTTTAAATGAAACGAAAGATTTTAAAATTTGCTTTAACAGTTTATTTATAAAAAACAAGTAACAAAGGCTTAAACTCGCTTGTGCCGAATCTTTAAATACCCTCCACCCATATCCTAAGGACGCAATATCCTAAAAAAAATCTCTAATATTTTTGATACAAATAATGTAATAACTTTAGAAGTAAAATTATGGACGTGGAAAAAATTTTTGAGATGAAAAACTTTTTTAAGAATTAAAGTTCATAACAAAAAACTGTAAAATATAGAGGATAAATATAAATTGTTAAATTTCATTGATGTTAGTCTAATTGTGTGTTGTTTTCGAGTTTTTTAATTTGTTTCCAAACACTCAATATAAAATAGACAATCATCAACAAGCAATGACCAAAGGGGAGAAAGGAGAGCATGTATATTGATAAGGTTGGGTAGCGTCAACCGAAAATACTAAGTATTCTATCCGTCTTTGCAATAAAATAATTTATAAAAAGAATATGGTTATATGATCTAAAATCCTACAATACTATTTATTTACAAAATAACAGATCAACAATTCATAAAAAAAACTTCACTTCTTTAAATTATTAATTTAATAATTTCTTTTTGTTTTTGCAATATATGAAGTTTTAATTTTTATGAAATGACTGATTATTTTATTTTTTTTTTTAATTTTTTTGTTAAGACTAAATAATTTAAATTGTTGTACGGAACTCATTTTTAATTTGTAGTCTTTTTTTTTTGTCATTATACCCACCACCAGATATGGTGAGGGTATATATATCAGTTTGTCATTCCGTTTGTTACATGTCAAAATATAGGTCTAAGACACCCTTATTCAATTTTAAGTCTATTTAGCGATGTCCGTCTGTTTATCTGTCTGTTCAAATGATGAATAAAACGCGAAGACGCAAGCGGGGGTGTGCATTAATTACATCATTCCGAGAAGTTTGGTATTGAAAATGAGCAAAATCGGTCCAGCGGTCAAAAAGTTATAAGTGAAAATGTAACCTCTAAATTTTCCATACAAATTGGTATATTTGAGTACAATTTCATAGTAGCTACTGGAAATATTTTCACTTGTTTTTTACCAGTCGCTTAGAACTAAGCAATATCTTATATTCACCTCATTTTTTTTTTAACTCAAATAATTTTTTTTCACCACTAAAATTTTTTTTCACCTCAAAAAATTTTTTCACCTTAAAATTTTTTTCCACCACAAAATTTGTTTCCACATCCAAAAAAGTTTTACATCTCAAAAATTTTTTCCACGTCCATAATTTTACATCTAAAGTTTTTTGCATTATTTGTATCAAAAACAGTAGAGAACATTTATTTGAATATTGTTGGAGGGATTTTAAAGATTCGGCACAGCCTAACTTAAACCTTTTTTTAATTGTATTTTATAAATAAAATGTTGAAGCAAATTTTTAAATTTTTCGTTTCATTTAAAGCATTGTCCATAAAGCATAACATGGATCCTCATTAAAATATAATGAACCTTTGTAAAACAGCTAAACAAAAAATATGAATTTTAAGTTATACAAGTAAAAAAAAATACTAAATTCGGCTGTGCGGAATATTTTAATACCCTCCACCCATGTCCTAAGATCACAATTATTTACCTAATCTCAGGTAATATATTAGACATGTCAAAAAACTATTTTAGAATTTAATCGATATTTTCGTAAAATTTTATATTTTATCCTGGGAGCACTTTCAGATAAAATGTTTTTAAATAAAAGGTGTTTAACATGTTTGTTTTAACTCCACAAATATTTACCTTACATACTTAGAGACCGATTTAAAAAAAAAAAAGCTTTCTAAAAAGCAAACGTAACCCCATGTGTTCGTTGGGAGTTAGTAAGCCCGAAAGAAAAATACGCTAAAAACTGAAATCATAAAACAATAAAAATACTTTTTTTTTAGCTTAGTACATATCGAAACAAACTTTTGGGCCTGGAACAATTTTTAAATAAAAGCAAGGCACATATTCTCATGGCATTTCCATTAGTGTGCGAAACTACATTAAAACCCATAAATGTCTAAATATCTAGGAAATGAATCATTTTAGAAATAAAAGTACATATATGATTCTAATTGTGTGGCATAAAATGTATTATAGTACTCGTAGTAACTATATCATCCCCAAAAAATTATTTTCTATCCACCAGTTTTTAAAAGAAATTAGCTCACAAAAGTTGTCATAAATAAAAAAATAATAAAAAGGGGACATTTTTTGAATAGTACCAAATGATTCAAAGGAATATCATAGCACTTTTAAGGTTCTAATAGTTCAAAAGTTACTTAAGTATAAACTTTATCAATCCTGTCCTCCAGTGTTGTGATACAAGTAGTGTCAAAAAATTAGATGTGAAAAAAAATTGTTTGAGGTGAAAAACTTTTTTGGATGTGAAAACTATTTTTGAATTGAAAACAAATGTTTGTGATAAAAAAAAATTTAGTGGTCAAAAAAGGGTAGAGGTAAAAATAATTTTTGAGGTGAAAAATATTTGAGGTGAATATAAAACATTATTCACTTTTTATATTTCGACATGTTACAAACGGAATGAAAAACTGATATATACCCTCACCATATATAGTGGAGGTTATAAAAAAAATCAAAAAAGTCCCCCCCCCCCAAAAGCTTGAGCTGGATCTGCCCCTGATGCATCTCATAATTGATTTTTGCAAATGTTTGAAATTAACCAAAAAAACAAGTTCTATCGGAAAGCTAAGATGTCAAGCAATAATTATTTGCAGAAATTATAGTTATTATGCCAACAGAAGTATTCGAATATGGCGACAGAACACACCACTTTTGACTTTAAGGATTTGTGTAAATAAAATTATACCATATTCAAGAGCGTATTCTTAATATTTATAATTATTTTTTTTTGGGATTGTTATATCTTGGAAACGGTATCTTATCCAGATTCTATTTTTTAATGAGTTTTGTAAATATTGTTATCAGATTTGAAATTTATTAATTTGAAATATATAATTTTTTTTGGCGTCACTACGCAATTTTGACTAGGATTTTAACTGTTGGCGCCGTTTGCCGCCGATCTAGTTTTAACATCGAATTAAAGATTAACTTATTATCTAAAAGATATATCGAAACTAGCTGCCTTTTCGTACCTATAAAGAAATGGCATGCAAAAATGTTGAGCCACTCATAAATTAAAAAAAATATATATATATAATTTTAATTAGCTTTTTTTATCTTGGCAGTTTTGCGTTTCTTAATTAACAAGAAAATAATTTACGTGATTTGTCAAACAAAAACTCTTTATAATCGGTATAAACGTTTTGGTTTTTCACAAAAAAACAACGGATTTAAAAATGAATATTTTTAATGTTTTTTTCTAATTTTAAATTAACTTATAGAAAGATTTTACGTAATTCTTCAAGTTTGTCGTCTGGTTTACCTATAGACCCTAAAAAAATTTTGAATTATGCACTCGCAAAATCATAAGTTAAAAAATGCAATTGGTATTACCATCGTCAGTCCACAAAAATTTTAATACATGAGGAAAGTATAATAAGTCATTTCGCAGTATTGCCTATTGGGAAACTTTCGGAACTGTATAAATAAATATAGGAAGCGGCTTTGTTTTAAAAATGTGATTTTGAACACACCAAGAATTATTATTTCGAGCAGGACAAAGTGGTTATTACTGGTATGCAAAATATGTTTTCAATAAGGCATTAAATGACTGCAGGAATTAACCATTTATAGACCAAATTGTTACACTAAAAAAAAAGACGAACTAAAATGTAATCAAAAATTTCCGTCAAGATAGTTTATAAATTGTCCTCAATTTAAGTAAAATTTTATTAAAAGTTAGAAAAATTTCTTAAAAAGAATAAAAGTTCCTAAGTTCGAGGAAAAACGAAATAGTTAATATACTTAGAAATAGTTCATATTTTTCCTAAGTAATATTTCTTGATTTTTGGAAAAAACAAGGCAATTAAATACAAATTTATTAATCTTAAGAAAAACATCTTAGTTTAAAGGAAATTGCATACTCAAATGTAATAAAATTAAGTTTAGTTCAAAAAAAAAATTTAGGACATAAATTACTCCAATTTAGTTAACAAATTGTGTCTAACTTAAATCGAGAAAGTTCTTGAACATAATGTATGTTCATTTTTTGTTCGCGAGTAGTAAAATTAACTAAATTTTAGAAAGCCATTTCCAAATTCAGTTTTTAAATATATACTACTTTCTAATTTTGAAGAATTATTTTCTAAAAATTAGTTCAGACAATTAAAACAAAAAGTAATAAATTTTTTCCTATGTAGTAATAAAAAATTACTTGATTTTAGAAACTGATGAACTATTTCTTAGGAAAATTTTCATGCAACTTAGTTCAGATAAATTTTAAAAATTTGAATAAAATATCTTTTTTTCAAGAAAAAGTTTTCTAATTTTTAAAAAATAATAAAATTTGGTATAGGATTTTTTTTTTTGTTGGAAAACGTTTAAATTATTTTTAATATTCTATTCCAAAAATATTATATAAAAATATTATATAAAAGAAATTAAAGTAACCATTCAAAAAACTATCGTGCATGATTGTAATTTTTGGTTCGTGATCGTGCGTGAGCGTGAATCAAAAATCTCTTACGTGCCCATCTCTAATCTTAACAGTCTTAAATATTGAACTTAAAGTAGCTTAAAATATATTTTAAAATTTTTTAGCAAAGGGTAAAAAATTTCGAATTTGCGCTTTTATTTGTTTGTTGACTAAAAATATCGCAGGCACATTTTATAGATTATGGCATAATGGCTTTCCTATAACACTATGGAACATTTTTGGCATTATTGTCTGGGGGGTGAGAAACTCCAAGTCAGGGTGATGGTACTAGGTCAGTATAGTAAAACCCTCAAAGGGTTTGGCGTTCGTATGTTTTTTATGACCTTTTAAATTTTTTCCTTATCTTGATGTTTTTTCGCTTAGTTGTAACATTTTGGCATAAACGTAGTTTAACATAACTCGAGAACCACTTGTCCGATTTTGCTAAAACAAACTCAAAAAAATTTAGAATTACAATTTCTTTAATCCGTTCATATAACGTTTTTCTTTATAATCAACAGTTTTGCCGGTAAAAATAAATTTGTGGAGAAAGAAAAATATTTTTTTGCCTAAAAATTAATTTTTTTTTTTTAAATTCATAAAAAATCCGAAACGGAAAAAAGGATCAAGTGTTATTAATTTCATGTAAAGTCACATAACCTATAAACAAAATGCGACATAGATCATAGAAATCGATTAACGCTGTTCTGCTTTTATTTACAATTAAGTGAAGGTATCCCATTTTGACAAGAATATTGATATTTGTTTTTATTCAAAAAAGTGTCATTTATCGCCTTTTTTATAAATTTTCCCCAATAACTCCAGACTTCTGGCCATAAACTACTAAAAAAATTAAATAAACATTTTTATAATTTTTTATTTTTATTTTATTTATTTATTTTTATTTATTTTAATAAATATTGCCTAGACTTTTTCGATGGTGGTTGTTCGGGACTAGTGGCATCGCATTCATCGCTATCATCAGTTTCTGAACCACACATAATGTCAATGTGTGATTCCACTGTTGGCCCTTCTGCATCTCCTGAAAATTCTTTATCATCAAGATCATCCTTGTCTTGCCACACAAGCTTACTCCACCAGCAAATTTCCGCAATTATTGCACTCGGCGACTTTTTGCCTCTATATCTGTAAGTTTTTGTTTTATTAAAATGAGTTTGAAAAAATAAAAAATCAGTATTACCTCATTTAAAATGGCATAGCAACTTGATGATAGCGTTCACCTTGTTCATCAGATTCGGTAGCCAATTGTTTGCTGAAGTAGTCCAGATGATGATGTAAATAATGGATTTTCTAGGACATGTGGACACCAATTTCCGAGAATGCTCTTAACATCCTTGCGACAGAAACATCGTAGTTGTTAGAACGATGCTTTCCCAACAAGCCTTCTATTACTTCTTTGATTGCCTGCCATGCATTCAATTCAGCGTCAATCAAAATATTGTTGAATGCGTCACTTTTAATCAGCTTTCGTATATCTGGACCATTTACTACGCCTGATTGGAAAAAATTAATTTGTTAAGATGGAAAATCATGGGAAATGATGTGATATTATAACTTACCTTCTTTAATTTTACTTTCGCTGAGTCTCGGGTAAATTAGTTTCAAACACAAGAAAACTTCATCTCTTTTGGCGACAGTTTTGATAAAATTCTTAAAAATTCCAAGTTTAATATGCAGTGGAGGCAGCAATATCTTCTCCTTCGGCACTAGAGGCTCACGAATAATATTGGCCGTTTGTAACCCGCTCTCTGAGTTTCCATCCGTGGCATGCATATTGGTCACCGGAAAATCGTGTGTCCCAATCGCACAAAAAGCACATATATTTTATATAGCCGCTTTGAAGACCGCAAAGCATTGCTACAACTTTTAAGTCGCAGCATATGCGCCACATATGTTTGGCGTAGTTAACCATTTTTAAAATATTTTCCAGTGCATCATATGAACTGAAGGTTTTTATTGGTCTTATGCAGTAAAACCGCCTTCAAGCTGAGTTTTGAACTGTCAATAAATAATCTCCAGTCATCTGCTTCATATTTTATTTCCATTGCGTCCATCAATTTTCCTACATCCGGCCAATATGCAGAAGTTTTTTTATCATTCACAAGGAATAAACTTTGGAGTGTTGCCTGACGACTTCGATAAGCTGTGACTTTCACACCGGATGCCAACAAATTGTTTGATTTTAAAATGGAAGCCAGCTCTTCCGATTTATGCTGTGTTAATTCCAACTTGGCAACAATTGAATCAAGCTTATTTTGATTTATTAAAATTAGCTCATTGGATACTGATGGCTCATATGGGGAATCATCACGTGCATATTATGTCGGAGCAGTCGTAGAAGAGAAAATATCTGGGCTAGAAGCTTTTGGCACAGGAATGTGGTCCGAATGAGACAATGGTGTTGCGGCACTTGCAACACCAACGTAATTATACGATTTTCTTATCCTTTTTGCGGCTCCTTTATTCGCACATGCATAGCAATTCAATGGATTGTGACCTTCGCCAGGATTAGTCCAAGTCATTGGGATACCGAATGGCATACTTTCACGTCTTCTATTTTTCCAATCCATTAGACGGTTGTAGCAGCTTTTACACACTATATTTGGTACCCAATTTTCGTTCACTATAACATTTTGGTTGAAGTACATCTCGTATGTTTGAACAAAATCAGTACTGAAATTTCCCCTTTTTTTATGTGTTGAGACATATTGACCACAGCAGTAGCAAAAGCTATTTATATCTGGCTTGCACAGTTCCATATTCTGTTCAGTTTTGTTCACTTTTAAAAAAACTGGAGAAAAATCACTTTTACTGTTCGCGTTCGTCGGCACTTGTTGAATGACAAAAATCACAGAACCAGTGTGAGAAAGAGAAGAAGTATAATGACAATGCATGTTTTATGTGAACATTACAGAACCAGTGTTGCCACATCAATATTTCTCTTTTAGTACAGTACAAAAATATGAGAGAGTTCGGCTTGTGAGTGTCAATGTTTTCTCCAAATAATGTTGTGCATATCTGGAGCAAATTTTTGAAATTCATACACTTACCTAATTGTGAATAAATGAGAAACGCGTGCATCGATTTTCATGATCTATGCCTTTTTTGCTCATGAGTTATGTGACTTTACGCGAAAGTAATTAGTTTTGGCACTTTTTTCCATTTTGGATTTTTTATGAATTTAAAAAAAAATATATTTAAATTTTTAGGCAAGAAATACTTTTTTCCCTTCATACATTCATTTTTAACTTCGAAAGTTTTGCACATATAGGAAAACGGTATAGAAACAGATTAGAGAAATTGTAATTCTTAATTTTTCTAAATTTGTTTCATCAAAATCGGACAAGTGCCCAGCAAAAACATGGTATCAACCAAGAATGATAAAATAAAGATTACGACATGCGCATGATTTCCCGTTATGTGACGTAGAAGGGCCATTCTAAGGGTTACCAAGAATATTTCATGTGTTAGATTTAAAAATTCTTGCGAAAAAATGTATGTTTTATGTGATAGTTGGTAACCTTGTAATTGAAATCACATTGACAATTCTAAAAAAATATTACATCGTGTTTTGATAAAATAAATAAATTTGATATTGTATTTGGTGATAAATAATATTCAATTAATTAATAACGTTCATTGTCGTGTTAAAAAGTATAAGTAAAAGCTGTTGAAAAAAGAAAAACGAACAAAAAAAAACAACAACAAATATAAACATGAAGTGTGCAGTGGGCAAATGTAAGCAAAGCAGCAGTAAAAAAACAAGTGAGAAAAAAATTAAATTTTGGATATTTTTAATGGAACTAATATATTTTTTGCTATAGATGTATCGTTTTACAAATTTCCCAAAGATGCAGGACAAAGAAAGCTTTGGGTTATGTTTTGCAATCGATGCAAACCCATAGATGTTAATAATGATAGAATTTGTGCCTTACATTTCAAAGAGGAGGATTTTGAAAGAAATTTAATATTTGAAATGGGTAAGTCAACATATATTTAATTGTTGCAGTTCACTGCTTCATAATTATGAATAGGATTTAGCAATCGGCGTGCACCAAAGTTGAAACCGGGAGTGTTTTAAAAAAAGTGAGGAAATACTTATTTAAAATCTTTTCTAGCGATGCATTGCGCAAGGAGAATGGTATCCTTAAAACTGCACAAAGTCAATCTGCGATTACAATAAAAAATTTGTCTCGTAAAGTTCAGAGCTTAAATTTTGCAAACTTAAATTACAAAAAGGCATTGAGAAGTTTATTTACTAAAGGCCAAATAAAAAAACTTAAAAACGGCGATAAAAAACAAAACTTTACTGAAGCAGATATTGCTCAATCAATCACTTTATATTCCACAAGTGCCAAGGCTTATAAGTTTTTAAGGAAAAAACATTTCCCACTTCCTTCAGTCAGAACATTACAAAGATGGTCACAAAAATTAGATATGTCAACAGGTATTTTGGACCCTGTTGTAAAAATTTTATCTGCGGCTAACCAAATGTCTGAAACTGAAAAACTGTGTGTATTAAGTTTTGACGAAATGAAAGCAAAAAAAAAGTACTGTTACGACAAGCAAACAGATTCTATGCTTGCACCAGCCAATTATATCCAAGTAGCTTTATTGAGAGGTGAGTTATTTACAAAAACTTTTTTTTTTGTTAATTGTTTGTCTATTTAATAATAGGTTTGATTGGGAATTGGAAGCAACCAATATATTATGATTATGACTGCCAAATGTCAAAAACACTTTTATTTTATATATTGAAGACAATGAAGCAGAGTGGCTTTTCAATTGTGGCAATTGTATGCGATTTAGGTGGTGGGAATAGAAAACTTTACAATGAACTTGAAGTTGATTTTAATAAGCCTTGGTACGTTTAATAAAAATACGCATCTATCTGCTTTTTACTATTGTATTTTTAAATTTCCAGGTTTTTGTTTGACGACATAAAAATATTTGTTTTCAATGATGTTCCACATCTAATCAAACTGTTGAGAAATCATTTTATCGATAGTGGATTCATCATTGATAACAAAGAAGTTAAAAAAGATATCATTTTCAATCTTCTGTCTCTCCAATCAAATGATTTAAAGATCACACGTAAAATATCAGCACAAAATTTAAGTGTGGTTGGTGCTGAGAGGCAAAAGTTTAAACTGGCTACCAAACTTTTCCCACACACAATTGCACAATCTATAACGCGAGCTGCAAGTTTAATAATAGCAAAATTATTTTTGTGATTTTCTTTTACTAGACCAACGACTGGTTTGATGTCATGAATTCAAGGGTGCCGAGACAAGATAAAAGAGAGCGATTCCACGCATATGGTTTGGCACCAGAAATACAAAATGGTATCTTAAATAATATGACGAAAATGATGTCAGAAATTCGTGTGATCGGCAGAAATACACTGTTACCATTTCAGAAAGGTATAATATTATATAACATGTTTAAAAATCTTTGCCTAAAATCTAAAACACTTATTTTACAGGCATCATTCAATCAAATAACGCTTTACAAATGTTACATATCGAACTAAAAAATCGATATAATATTGACTACATATTAACGTATCGCTTAAATCAGGATGTTCTGGAAAATTTTTTTGGAATAATTAGATCTAAAGGCGGACTTCACGATCATCCCGATCGTCAGGAATTTAAATATAGACTACGGTCATATATTCTAGGCTACAACGAAGGCATTTTAAGTACTGAAGCAAATGTCGAAGTCGACAATGCGCCTGATTTAGATAAAACTAATTCTTTAACAGGTAAACCTCAACATACAATTTTAAATAACACATTGTTTAGTTTTTCTTGTGGTTTTTTCAGGTGCTATATTTAAGCGTGTTAATAATAGTATCCAAGAAGATGTAGTTGAAACCGAAAATAATGAAACCGACTTAGAAAACCTGCAGTATGACGGATTGGAGAATTTGGCAGAATATATTTGCAACAGATTAAAAAACGAAACCCCTAATCTTGCAGTTAATCCTCTAGAGGAATCGAACTACTCCTGGGTTAACCATCTAAGTGAAGGTGGGCTAAGTAAGCCATCAACTGCTTTAATGAAAACACTAAAATCATGTGATGCAATATTTTTAAAAATGGTGAAAAATTGTTGCTTGCAACCGGATATTTGCAAAAACATTTATTGGAAGCAAAGGACATTGAAGCCAATGATCAGGTGAAAAAATTTTTTTTTAGATGCAGAATGTATTTTAGAATGAGATTACTTAATGTCGAAATTGCCCAAAATATTACCAAAAGAAAAAGGAAAATGAATAAAATAACAACATAAAGAAAAATGGTCTTTAATTGTTTTTTTTTATTGTTACATAGATAATTTTTATTAAATGGAATAAATATAAATAAAAAATATAAATAAAAAGAAAAATTAATTTTTAACTACAAAATAATTTGAAGAGAAAAATTATAAATTGTCCCACTGTTGTGTTTACTCATAAACATTACAGTTCGACAGCTGGAAATTATTAGCCAATAGAAACACAGAATGTGTGACGTCACAGGGCCAACATGCGTAGAACATTTTAAAATTTTAAGCTTGTTGGCGTAATCTTTATTTTATCATTCTTGGTATCAACTACTTACCAGGCTATTTACTCGCTTAATTACTTTTGTTCGCGATGTCCAAAAAGTAATGGGTACTCATTATTTTTTGGATGTTCGTAAGCGAGAGGGTAATGACTACCCATTACATTGTGTTTTTTGCAAGTGAGAAGGTAATGACCACTCATTACTTTTGGGACATCACGAACAAAAGTAATTAAGCGAGTAAATAGGCTAGTAAGTAGTTAAACCCCTTGTTTTTGCTGGGTGGTTCTCGAGTTATGTTAAACTACGTTTTTGCCAAAATGTTACAACTAAGCGAAAAAACATCAAGATAAGGAAAAAATTTAAAAGGTCATAAAAAAAAACTGACACATACGAACTATACTGACCTAGTACCATCACCCTGACTTTGAATTTCTCACCCCCCAGATTGGCTGTTGTACTGTGTAATTGACATAGCGCTTATTAAACTTTATATTTATCGAACTTAATAATAAAACTTCTGTTATAATTAGTTTGATTTTAAATGATTTAATACCCGGTGTTTTCTGTTGCCGGTGTTTTCTGTTGCTGTTCTCAAAACCAAGTGATTTAATGTACAAAAAAAAAAATAGAATTTTGCCAAAATTCTATTTACTGCAACAAGACAAACAAACATACATACAGACTAATGCATGTACTCAAAAGAGTTCTAGTCAGAAGATAAAAACTGGTTTTGAGTACATTAGGGCTAACAGTAAAAAGGTTTTATACATATTAATATTCTAACAAAGCATAAAACAAAATAACCAATTAACAAATTATTAACCTTTAAAAGGCAAATTAATATAAAATTGAACAATTATATAAAATAATATAAATATAATAAAATTTCGTTTCTTTCTACAACATTCTCCCCCACTAAGGACGACAGTACTTAAACCAAGGCAGCATCATCAGGTTTTGTGGGTGAATCATTTTTATGCTCATCAAAGTTATTATTTGTTGGCAAAAATGCGATTTTAGAAATCGGACGTTTAAAAGTTTTACCATTTGAAAATAGGGTTACCACCCTTACACAGCCATCTTTGCCGGGATGAACATCTTGAACTCGAGCGAGAGGCCATTCACCTGGAGCGCATCGCTCATCAAAAACAACTACTAAATCGCCCTTTTCAGCATTCTTGTTGATTTTTAACCATTTTGGTCTGGCTTGAAGACGAGACAACCATTCACCAGCCCAACGACGCCAGAAATGTTGTGTTAATTTTTCGATGACTTTCCATCTACTGAGTCTGTCGATATTTACGTCGAGCAAATCTTCTTCAGGAACACATAGCGTTGGTTCACCAATCAAAAAATGAGCAGGTGTGAGCGCGTTGCAATCTGAAGGCTCAGAACTAAGCGGACAAAGTGGTCTTGAATTGAGACAACTCTCGATTTGAGCCAAAAAAGTAGTTAGTTCTTCAAATGTTAGAATACGATTCATCATTAGCCTTTTTAAATGATATTTCGTTGATTTTACTCCGGCTTCCCAAAGACCACCAAAGTTTGGTGAGGCTGGTGGTATAAAGTGCCATGTAGTGCCATTAGAAGCAAGGCTCTCAAGCAGGCCTTCTGGCAGTGAAGATTTGTTTCTGTTGTACAAAATTTGAAGTTCTTTACTTGCACCAATAAAATTAGTCCCACAGTCCGAGTAAAGATCGGTGCAAACACCACGACGAGCAACAAAACGACGAAATGCAGCCATGAAAGCATCGGTCGATAAGCCCGTAACCGCCTCCAAATGCAATGCCTTTGTCACCATGCAGACAAATAAACAAATATAACCTTTTGTTGTGATTGAGTTTCGGGCTGTTGACTGTTTTATAGTTATTGGGCCAGCGTAATCCACACCACTGTGCTTAAATGGACGTGCTGGTTTTAAGCGAACACTTGGTAGATTACCCATCATCTGTTGAGCAGCTTTGGCATTATATTTGAAGCATTTAGCACATTTTCTTAAAACCAATTTTGCCAAGTTTCTCCCGTAGAGGATCCAATATTCTCGTGACACATACGACTGCATTTGATTTAAACCACCATGAAGAGTCTTAATATGAGCATCTAGAAAAATAAGGTATGATAATGGATTTTGTTTTCTAAGTAAAATGGGGTGCTTAGAGCCAAATTCTAAATCACAGTTTTGTATTCTACCGCCAACTCTTAAGATTTAAGATGAATCAAGGAATGGACATAACCTAGCGAGCGAACTATTATTAGTAATTTGAACATTTTTTTGAAGCTTATATATTTCATCGAAAAAATCTACTTTTTGTGAAATTCTTATAAGTTCAAGGCGAGCAAAGTTAAGCTCTTTGGTGGTCAGAAATCCCGTCATCTTACTGGTACCTTTGTCTATTGATTTATTTTTGTAAAATTTATGTATGAAATTATTTTTGAAACGGATTCTATATGCATTTACTCGAATAAGTTTGTTCAAGGAAGAAAACTCGGTTAAAATCTCAGGATACTCATTAACTTTGACCACAGCCGAGTGTGTATTTATATCAGGAACTTCACCAAAATTATCGTAATTAATTTTGGGTTGTTTGGGCCAATTTGATGGCATTTCGGCTAACCATTTTGGACCACTCCACCATAAATTATGCAGGACCAATTCCCTTGACGAAATACCTCGTGACGCACAGTCAGCAGGATTTTCATGTGTTGAAATATATCTCCATTGAGAAGTAGTTGATTTGCGTTGTATTTCTGCCACCCTATTTCCCACAAAAACAGGCCACCTTGATGATTGTCCACGAATCCAAGAGAGTACGGTTGTACTATCAGTCCAAAATAATACTTGGGAAATTTCATTATCCAATGAAGATGTTATTCTCTCAACCAAATTTACCAATAAACTGGCTCCACACAGCTCCATTCGAGGAATAGTTAACCGTTTTAATGGACCAACTTTAGTTTTAGATTGAATAAGACTAATCTTTACACCTCCATCATTAGAAATAGTTTTTGAATAGACTACAGCAGCATAAGCAAGTTTAGATGAGTCACAAAATCCATGTATTTCGATTTTAACATTTTTATTTAGCCCAATCCACCTTGGTATCTTTATATTCTCAAGTTCCTTTAGATTTTGTCGGTATTCTAACCATTTAATTTTTAAATTTTCAGGGAGACTATCATTCCAATCGAGTCCCAATAACCACAAGTTTTGGAATTCAATTTTAGCCAATATTGTCGTAGGAGCTAACCAGCCTAGATGATCATAAAGTTTTGCAGCATCTGACAACAAACTTCTTTTTGTAACATAAGCATTATGATTATCAAAATTAATTTTAAAAGAGAAATAATCACCCTTTGTATTCCATTGAAGACCAAGAGCCTTAACGGTACTGGTATCATTAAGTTCATAAACATAAGAATTTTCTCTAAATTCTACTGGAATAAGGGCTAAAAGTTCATTTGAATTAGTGGTCCATTTCCTCAAATTGAAATGACCTGCCTTTAACAATTGGCATAATTGTGTGTGTAGTTCAAAGGCATCTTCTAAATTATCTGCCCCAGAGATAACATCATCTACATACGTGTCGGTATTGAGCACTTTACTGGCCAATGAATAATTTGCGTGTTCATCGGCAGATAATTGTTGCAGAACTCTTATTGAAAGAAAAGGAGCTGGCGTTGTGCCATAAGTAACAGTTGACAGTTTGTAAATAAAAATTTCATCAGAATTTTCGTTTCTCCATAAAATTTGCTGATATTTCTGGTGTTCTTCTACCACGTTGATTTGTCTAAACATTTTCTCTAAATCTGCCCTAAAACCGATTTTAAAACGTCTCCATCTGGTGATAATGGTGGGAAGATCGTTTTGTAACGCTGGACCAGAAGCTAACTCTTCGTTTAAAGATGATTGAAGGTTTCGTTTGCAACTACCATCAAAAACCACCCTCAATTTAGTAGTAGAACTATTTTCTTTCAAAACACCGTGGTGAGGTAAAAAGAAACCATTTTTCTCTAAATTATGAGAATAAATGCCAACCCTTTTCATATGTCCCAGATTTTCATATTCTTGCATAAAATCTCTATAAAGTTTTCCAAACGTAGGTTTTAAATTACATTTAGCTTCAACACTTTTTAAAAGACAAAGCGCACTATAATCAGTTTGTGTAAAAACTGGCAGAGGTCCCCCTCTAAGTATAGATTTAAAGGGCAACGAAACAGTGTAACGACCACTTAAATCACGAACTGTGGTATTTTTAAAATGTTGTTCACACAATAATTCCTCTTCTGTTAAGGCACGTTTTTCCAAAAGTTCTTCTTGCTCCCAAAAAGAGCGCAATTGTTGATCTATTGAGCATAAATTTACGTTTATATTATTTTGATACGATATAGGGGCAGTAGGGCCAGAAACTACCCACCCAAAATGTGAAAACTGCAAGAAAACGCTTTCATCGAATTTTCTTTGTTGAGGTAAAACAATATCACCATAAAGATCACGACCAAGCAATATGTCAATTTTACCAGCTTTCGAAAAATGCGGATCAGCCAGCTTAAAATTTTGCAAATTCGGTAAATATCTTTCATCAATCATTACAGGTTGATATGATGTTATTTTTGGTAAAACAAACGCCTTACAGTTAAGTTTAAATCCAAACTCAATATCCGAAAAAAGTGTAAAATTAACAAATTTTCTTGAAACGCAATGTCGATTATCACCAAACCCACTTATTTGGGCATAAGTACTATTCATTGCTAGATTTAACATTTTAGCAGCCTTTCGAGTTATGAAAGTAGCTTGAGCACCTTGATCAAGTAGAGCACGTGTGTTTTAAAAACAACTTGCATTGTGGCTAAAAGAACTTGTGGTATATTTTGGTTATTTATTGTACCGCAGTTTAATGAAATACTAGCAGATGCATTTTCAGCAGCCTTTTGGGACGTTGAGGGGTTAGAAGCTAGTTGAGACTGAGAATTTGAAGAATTTGTAACGCCTTGCGTTTGAGAATTTGAAATATTAATACCTTTATTATTTATTAAAAACATATTATGAAGAGTTGTGTGATGATTTTGTTGACATATGTGGCAACGAGATGATGAACGACAGTGATAACTAAAGTGGCCAACGTTTAAACAATTACGGCAAACCCTTTTTATTTTCATTAATTCACGTTTAGCGTCAGGTGACAAAGCAGCAAATTTAAAACACTTGACCAAAAGATGGCGCTTGTTACAGCAGATACAGTTATCATCGTTATCTGAAGTAGTAATATGTACATTTCGACGCAAACTATTCCCTTTTTTATTATGGAGAGAATTAGTATTAAATATTTTTGAAAAAGAATTACCACAATTGAGTTGAGATGGTTCAGCAATTGTCTCTAAGGTTCGAAAAGTGGTTTCAAGAAAAGTAAACAACTTTTCAATTTGGGGAATTTCAGTTGAACCCTGTAGGGACTGCTCCCACTCCTTACGAGTTTGTATATCAAGTTTGTTAACGGTTATATAAATCATTATAGCATCCCACTTATCGGTAGATATTTCCAGAGTATGGAGTAATGCCAAACAATTTCGGGTCGTATCTAAAATAACTTGAATGCCTTCGGCAGAACCTGTAGAAGCTGGTATCGCAAATAATTTCTTAAAAAGATTGTCAACAATTTTTCTTTTATTATGATAACGTTTGTTAAGAGCGTTCCAAGCCAAAATATAGTTTGCATCTGAAGCAGGATATTCATTAACAATATCCAATGGAACCTTTGCGCATGAACCTCTTAAAAAATAGTATTTTCTTATATTACTTAAAGCCTGATTGTTGTGAACGAGAGAAATAAACATATCTCTATACGATATCCATGACAGGTAATCACCGTAAAAAGTAGGTATATCGATTTTCGGTAGGCGAACCTCAGCAGACAAAGTCTCGTTTCTATTGTGGAAGGGGGCAGAAAAAGTGGAATGAAAGCCAAATGATTGTGTAGTAGAAGATTCATTAATAAAATCGAAAATTTGTCCTCTAAACGAAAGAGACATATCTTGAAATTGATAAAATATGTCCTCTGTAAAGTATGGAATATCATTAATATTCATAGAATTATCCCGAACAATATGCTGTAATTGTTTATGGATTTCCTTAAACTTTTCGGTAATTGAAATAATTTCATCAAAAACCATCTGAGCATAACCTCGAGTTTTCTCAATCTTCGCATCATAATTTTGAATAGTCCGTTTCAAATGCATAAACATAGCCCTTTGCTCCTCAATAATAACCGAAGTATCCGCCATTTTAAATAATTCAAAAAATAAATATATTTAATACATACAGTTTTTAGCATAAATCATAGACGTCAGCAACAGCAACGCAAGATTTTAACAAACCAAAGATCCAAATCCTTCCAAAGCAACAGCAACACAGAATGGTAGTTTAAAAAAGGCGGCAATAAATCAGCAGACAAAATGGAGTTCCAACAAGGCAGCAACAAATAATGGCAGTTTAAAAAAGGCGGCAATAAGTCAGCAGACAAAATGGAGTTCCAACAAGGCAGCAACAAAGAATCAAGTTTAAATAAAATTTATTTAAATAACAAGTTCCAGAAACAGCAATATCCAATAGACAACCACAACAGAGTTAGACGATTCCAACACAATTAAGACATCAGTTCCAAATTATTTTTCCAAATCGCAATCCAATTAAATATTAAAGTTTCAGTACAGTCATCAAGCAACTAACAACAATTAGGAATATTCCCGGGTTTCGGCACCAATGTTTCGTTTGAGAATTTTTTTTATTTTATTTAATGAAAAATTATTTATGAAAAATTTTATTTTTTTTTTATTTATGCAGTTGCACTTAAGTTATAAAATATTTATTTAAACTTCTGTTATAATTAGTTTGATTTTAAATGATTTAATACCCGGTGTTTTCTGTTGCCGGTGTTTTCTGTTGCTGTTCTCAAAACCAAGTGATTTAATGTACAAAAAAAAAAAAATAGAATTTTGCCAAAGTTAAGTCCTAGATTTTAGTAAAAAAAATTATCTAATGAACTTAAATAAAATAAAATTTTTCTTAAAACCAAGGAAACATTTCCTAACTAACAGTAAGATTTTAGATGATGTATGAACTAATTAGGAGGAAATTTTAATGTTTTCTAATAAAAATTTACTTTTCAGTAGTAAAATTTTTCTATAATTTAGAAATTTTGACCAAATTTTACGTAAAATTTGTTTGTTAATTTCAAGGAAAATTTTATTAAATATTGTTAAAAAGTGTCTTTGGCGCAGTTTTCATTTCAATTTTTCCTCTAAATAAGTTAATTTTTTTGAGTGTATAAATAAATATTTAAATAAAAAATGTATGTGCTTTTCAATGGAATTGTTACAAAAAATTTTATTCTTATGACTTCATAAGTAGGGGTTAATAACAACATTTTGGAAGTTGTTTAAAATGACTTCTTACAAATCGAAAAATTTGAACTATTAACTTCTTTGGATGTTCTGAAAAAGAGATTAAAACTTATAAAAGATTTTCATATAGAGATTTTAAAACTTTTGATGTTTTCACATTTTATAAGTGATTCTGATAAAATAATCGTGATTCTTAATACAATAATCGTAACTTGATATATTTCTTAAAGTAATATATTTTTATATTTTATTGTTTACCATGAATTATAAAATTTAATTTTTTTTAATATTACATATACCAATACTTACATATGGTTATAATATATAATATAGTATATAATAATTTATAAAAAACATATAAAATAAATAATTTATTTCGTTGTAAATAATAAATTCCAGGTAATAAATAGTCAAGCTTAAGGTCTATATTACACAAAATTATTAATTTTCTATCCAATATTATGATATCTCAATGGATAGCATCTTCGGGGTTTTTGGTTTTTTTAATCTTAAACCAATTTTTTAAAAAACAAAATTCATGAAACGACAAAATTGTCAATTTTAAAAAATATTAAAAATTATACACAGGAAACAAAAATTAATCTATTAAATTTTTATAAACTTATTTAATTTCCTATCTTAATCTTATAAATTAAATGTCTGTAATTCTGAGCTATATTGTCTGTATCTGTTTTAAAATTAATTCTTTTTCTATTGGTATGTTGATAATTTGCAACATTTCTAACATGAAGCGTTGTTTGTAGTTTGTTTCTGTATTTAAAACTGTTGTATTTTCAAAATCTGGTGCATGATAAGAGTGGCACAATGTAATGATAATGTAGTTTTTTGAGAAGATGTATTCCTGTATTTTTAATCAGATCTATGTCCTGCTAATCTAGTTTTTAATTTGTATTTTGTGGTACCTATATATACTTTACTACATATTTCAGTATCTTTACCCTTGCAAGGTATCTTGTAAATAATATTAGATCTATCTAATTTCTCTGTCCTATCCTTCATTTTACTAAATAATCTATCTAATGTATTATATATTCTATGAGCCATCCTATAATTACACTGCACAATAATTTCAAACTTTTTCCAAAATTACGCGGTTCCGACGATTGATTCTTGTTACGGAGGCCAAAAAAAAAAAAAAAATATTCGTGTGTCGGCGTTTTGATAGTTTACATCGGAATTTCATTTTAGAGGCGGTTTAAGTTTCCCAGCTCTGGCCTGTTCTTGCAGCATATCGGTATATAATACTATGTTTTCTTTACATCTGAGGTGCAGGGTATGTTCAACAACTTTGAAGATAATGGTATGACAAATATTTTTGTAGAACAAATTAACCCTCTAACTCCCCCACATAACGGCATTTTTTCGCTAAATTCTAACAAATTGTAAAAATCATCCCGAATAAGGGGAAGGGCGGGGATGAAATGTTTTACAAAAATGTTGGTCATAAGATTATACTATATATGTCAGAACAAACTTAAGCCCAAAACTTAATAAAAATACCAAAAACCAGACAAATTCAAGATTTCTCATCAAATTTCTAGTCACATTTTGGGATGAACTATATATTATGTTGGTGATCCCAATTTTTTAATATGTTCGTCAATCCAAAATTTGACTAGAAATCTGATGAGCAATCTTGAATTTGATTGGTTTTTGGTGTTTGTGTTAAGTTTTCGGTTTTGGTGTGTTCTAAAATATATAGTAGAATTTTATGGCCAACATTTTTGTAGAACATTTCATCCCCGCCCTTCCCCTTTTTCGGGATGTTTTTTACAATAAGTTAGAATAAAGCCAAAAAATGCCGTTATGAGGAGGAGTTAGAAGGTTAATATGTTCTACAAAAATATTTGTCATACCGTTATCTACAAATTTGCTAAACATACCCTACACCTCAAATGTAAAGAAAACATAGTTTTATATGCCGATATGCTGCAAGAACAGGCCAGAGCTGGGATCCTTAAACCGCCTCTAAAATGAAATTCCGATGTAAACTAATCAAAACGCCGACATACTTATATTTCTTTTTGGTCTCCTTAACAAGAATCAATCGTCGGAACCCCATAATTTTTTTTGTGTTGAACTGTGATATTGATATCATAAATATTAGAATTTTCTAATCGCTCAGAAATCATTGGTACATAAGTTAAAGACTTGTAAATCTTATGTTCAGTAACTATATACAAACTTCCTTCCCAATGTCCTTTGTACTGTCCAATCAATTTATAAATCAATTCTTTTGGCAAATTATTATCCTCTAAAATATTTTTGATTCTTATTTTATTATTTCTATGAAAAACTATATCACTAATACTTAAAAATTTATCTATAAGATTTTTGGCAGTATTTATAATAACTCTTCTCGGATGCTTTGAATAATAATTAATAATTCTCCTCGAAGAAATTGGTTTTTGAACCAATCTACTAACAAGTTATTCTCCTTTCTTATTACTAATATGTCTAAATATTGAACTTTATGATCGCATTCCTATTCAATTGTAAATTTAATATCCTGGTGAAATGAATTAAATATGTTTAACATATTTTCTATTTCACAATCGGAACTAATACAAAATAAATCATCTACATATTTCGTTAGAATTTTTGGTTTAATAGATAATTTTCTAATACATGTATCCAGTAGTTCCTCCATAACTATATCTGCTACAACTGGAGAAGCTGGAGAACACATAGGTAATCCTTTTTGTTGAGAATATTTTTGGGAAGAAGGATACTACATCTAACGAAATTATCTTCTCCTCATTTTGTATCTTGATTCTCTTAATTTTATCTTTAAATTGTAATGAGTTGTTCACATTATATACTGAATTTTCTGTTATCTGCTATCAATGAAATTCTATTTTAACTCTACTGCAGCTGAATATGTTTTTAAAAAAAATGTAACCTTTGGCCTTTGTAAATATTGAGGTTTTAAAGTCTACGGGCCGAAGGTTGCTGTTATACGAAAACTCAAAAAGAAACCGAAATTGTATTTTTAACCGTTCATAACTTTTTTTTATGATTCGATTTTTATGATTGAAAATACAAATTAAAGCTTAATAAAAGCCTATTCAACAAAAAAAAAATTATACATAAATGGATGAGTATCCATTCAAAAGTTACATATTTTTGATCCGAAAATGATCAAAATTTTCCACTGTGATGCGTATAAACTCAATGGATTGTTACCGTCGCCAGGATTGGTCCAAATCGTTTGTATACCGAATGGCATTGATACACGTACTCTATTTTTCCAATCCATTAGACGATTATACAACTTTTATAGGGTATATTTGACATCATATTTATGTTCACTATAACATTTTGGTAGAAAAAGATCTCGTATGTTCAAACAAAATCATCACTGAAATTTCCCATTTTTCAATTTTTGATACATATTTTCCACAAAAATATTTGTACAGACGCCGAATTATGAGAAGTAAAAAATTTTAGTATCATATAAAACCACTTATTTGACATTAAAAGATTTTGCTGGGTAATCTTACTGAGGGAACCAAAACTCTGTTGTCACAATCAAATTTGTCTTGTCTAAATTAGATTTTTGTTGTCGCAACCGAAAATACAGTTACTATATACAAGCCGTTCGATTAGCGACAAATACAGTTGTGATTAGGGATGCCGATCCCGGAATCCCGAACTAGAAAATCCCGGGACTTACAATTTCCGTAATCCCGGAGTTTCAGTTTTTTACATAGTTGGCATTCAATACCTTTTCATAATAACGGTAGTTGGCTACCACAGCTACTTTAAGACCGATATGAAAATTTAAAAATGGCCATTCCATTAAAGGCAAATGTCTTTTTGTATAACCGGTTCAATTTTGAAATATCTGAAACTACCGTTATAATAACGCTAAACTACCGAAACACCCATTTCTACCGGTATTTTGCACATATAACAAAATTTAACGGGTAATATTGTGAAATAAACTTCGTGATATTTGAAGACACATGTCACTATTGCAACCGCAGTTTTAAAATTTTCGTATCGGTATTGATCACAGCGTGATAGACAACTACCGTTATACTGAAAAGGTATTGCTTGCCAAACATGGTTTTTGAATAACTATATTTATAGCTTGTTTTTTAATGATACACCCTGTGAACTAACGAATACAAAAGAAAATGATACCAACCTTGATATGGTTATAAAAGATGAAAACAAAAAAGAACAAAATACATTGTTATGATTATAAAAGTAGTGAAAAAAATCATTCACAATAATTTTTAAAATTTAAAATAAACTTTAAAGTAAGAAAACTTACCGACATAGGATTTGTAAAACAAGAAGATTCTCTTGATGAAGCTATTTCAAGATTGATAGCGCTTGATGAGTATCCGTTTGTCACTTATTACATCCACCGAACTTAGAAAATCATTAAAGGCCATAGGATTTGATGTTCCGAAATTTATGGATTTTTATTTTAAATGCAAAAGCAGCATGAAGATTGAAATTAAAAACATCAGATTACAGGGTTATAAATTTAGTTTAACTTTTGATGAATGGTCATCAATGTCTAATAAAAGTTACATAAATTTAATTTTGCACTGGAATGAAAAGTTTTTCAATTTAGGACTGGTAAGATTAAAAAAAATCTGGAACTGTTGTAAACTGTGTTCAGTATTTGAAGGAGAGATTGAAGGAGTACGAATTGTCATTGCCAAAAGATATTGTAGCATTTACAATTTAAGGTGCATCTACAATGCAAAAAATTAGTAAAATAGTTGAACCTAAACAGCAAATATGCTTAGCCCACTTGGCATTAGTGGATATGTTGTATAAATCTCATCCAGTTCAATCAATCCAATCTTCTTCGGAAGAAGATGATGAAGTTATTAATTAAATAACAAAAGTACTTAATCCAATAAAAGCTACAGTTGAAGCTCTATATCGCAATGAAATGGATCTGTGTAATGTGGATGCTGCATTATCTTTTATTATAAAATAATTGGATGTTATGGGATGTGCCTTGAGTGATAAGCTAAATAAGTATCCGCAAAAAGAATTAAGGAACGCAGAACTATGTACTCAACACTTTTAAATTTTTAAAAAAAAAACCTAATTTAAAATTCAATTTAGATGAAAGCTTTAAAATATTTTCAATAAAAGTGAGATTAAGTAAATCGTTAGTGTCTCGTTTTAAAAGAAATTCTAACCACGATCCTTAGATTGAAGAAATCTGTAATATAGATGACGATGATATTGTGATTGAGGAAACAATATTTGTTAAAAATTAAATTAAATGATGCTACACAACGAGTAAAAAGCCCAGTCAAGTCTGTTTATGCCATTAAATCTAGCATCGATAAAGAAATTGATCTATTTGTTTCCGTAGGGGTTAGAACAACATATTTGCAGGCGGCGTATAATTATCTTTTAACTTCTCATCAGAAGCATCGGATTATACAATTATATTCCTAATATCTTATTTAAAACAATAAAAATATTGTAAAAATATTTTAATTATTATTAGACTTAATAATCATAACAAAAAAGGTTAAGGAAATCTTACATATAAAAGTTAGGGATGTGCGATTAATTAATTAATTTAACATTCTGATCAATTTATTGATTAATCCATTAATTGATAAATCATAGTGTAAAAGTATAGTATAGTTGTAGTATGTAGCTCTATTGTGCTCGACTGCATAATATGCAAGGGGGCGAGAGTAATAACATTAATAGGTAGTTGTTGTATAGACGCCATAAAGAGCGAACGTGTTGTCTTACCTTCTTTGATATAATTTCCTTTGACAATCCGAATAACTTTGAATAAATAAACTAAATTTTTATTTTAATAATAAACTAAACGTAAAGAGTTTTATTCGGTGTCCTGACAGATTCAGAAGTGGGATAGAGATCCATAAGAGGGAAACGATTGAGTGTATATATGAAGACACATCGAAATAAAACAACAACGAGTGATAACAACGGAAATATATCCACATACAACTAGAGGAATATAGTGATGTTGAGACTACAAATTGTAGCAACGTATAACATCAACAACGAGTGGTAACAACGAGAACAAATCCACAACGGGGAAAAATAAATCTGCAAACGGCGGCGTACAAACACAACGAAGACAATCAACGTAGAAAAAAAGACAAAAAGTTTTTTCTTTTTTTTGAAGGAGAACTAGACGCTACTACAAACGTATGTAGAAAGAAAAAGGGAAAAATTGTAACGAAAAAAAAAACGAGAAAACGTGGAATATTTAAGAAGATTTTTTTTTAGTAAAGAATAGAAGAAAAAAAAAAAAACCAGAAAACGTGGAATATTCAAGAACATTTTTTGGAAATAAGAAAAAATATATAAAAATGCCAACGAAATCAGAGGAGTTACGGGTGGAGCAGCTAAACCAACTCCTGAGAACAAACGGTTTGCCAACTACGGGCACACGCGCAAATAAAATTGCAGAATTGATGGAAGTTTTGGAAACGGATGAAGTGGAATAAGATGAAATAGGTGTCGAGCCATGGGAGACCCAAATCGACGAACTACAGTTAATGATCAGTAATGTTCAACGGGGTGATAACATTGAAACACTTTCAACACCTAATGCATCCGGTCTACTAGGATTTATGGAAAACGGAAATCAGGCCGTAACAACGCCTGCTAGGCACACCAATAGCACACAGGAAATAGTTGGAATTCTTCCGGAATTTGACCCGATAAAAAGGTCTCTATCATCCGGGCAATTCATACAGAAAGTTGAACAGCTACAACGAGCTTATGGCTGGGACGACGAAAGTGTTCTATTTGCAGTCCAGCATAAGCTTAAGGGTTTTGCGAAAAGTTGGCTAGATTCCCAACCCGTTTTTGTATCGTGGATCGGGTTTTCTACAGCTTTCCGATAAGATTTCCCACACATGACAACGGCAGCTGATGTTCATCGGGAGCTACAGGATCGTAAGCGATTAAATTCAGAGACGTTAGTGGAGTTTTATTATACAATGCTGAATCTTGGAAGACGTGGTAGTCTAGATGATTGTTCGATTATTTCGTACGTGATCAACGGTATCAACGATTCATATTTGGTGAAAACGTTATTGTCATCAAATTTTATAAGATGCAATGACTTATTGCTTTCTCTTCTGAAACTCACGGTGTCAGCGGTATTATCAAGACAACATCACAAACCAGATGAACGTAAAGGTGAATCAAAAAGCCTTAAATGTCACAATTGCAACGAACTGGAGCATATTTCGGTTAACTGTTCAAAGCCTCAACGTAAAGAGCGATGCAATGGATGTCATAAAATGGGACACAACGAGAAGGAATGCCGTAGCAAATCAAAGCCTTCAGTGGCCAACGTGGAAGATACGGGCGAGGTTGAAACAATAATGTCACCTCCCATCATGAAACAAATTAAAATCAACGATCAAATTTTAACAGCATTTGTGGACACTGGTAGCGTTTATTCATTAATAAAATCATCTTTAGTACAAAATGCAACGTGTCAGCAGCATATAAACGTTTACAAGGATTTGGAGGTTCTATTATAGAGGTGCATGAAACGGTTAATCTGCCTATAGAAATAGATGATGAAGTTGTAGATACGAAATTCTACATAATTACCGATGACGAATTGCCATATGACGTTTTGCTTGGACGTGATTTGTTGTGCCGAAATGATAAACGGATGGTAATTGAGGCGGGTGTACTGCAACTACAGGAAGCAGATCAGAGTAATTTTACTACACTCAGAAAAAAAAGTTAGTAGAAAAATTTGTAAACGGTTTTCAATCCCACTTTACTATTTTTGTACTGATTTTTAGTAAAAAAATTATTATTTAGCAAATCTTTTTGTTATTTACATTTTACAAATTACAGAATTTTTACAGAATATCTACAAATTTTCGTTGCTAATTTCAGAAATCATTTTACAAATTTTTGAAAACCGATTTGCTAAAATTAGCAAAAAAAATTACTAATATTAAAAAAGTTGATATTGAAGAAAATGTTATTTCTAATAATTTAAATTTATACATACAAACTTAAATTGCCCTAAAATGTTACATAGGAATCAAAAAGGGATCGAAAGTGAAGATACCGACTCATGTCTAAAAAGAGGACATCCACTTAAAATAGCACTAAAAAGGGGTTTTTAGTTCTAAAAATCAGCCCTAAAAACAATTAAATTTAACCTTTAAGATTTTTAAGCCTTTGATTTTTTTTTCATTTTGTAAAAAACATCTTTCAAAAAATATAATAAAAATTTTTGATGCTCGATAAAAAAAATAAATCTAAAACTTTGTACTAATATTAATAGTATTTAGTAATTTTTTTTGCTGATTTTAGCAAACAGATTTTAAATTCCACTTTACAAAAAGTCTACTAAAATTTAGTAGCGGCTACTAATTTTTCTACTAATTTCATTGTACTACACGTCAGCAGACATGTGTTGCTAAGATTAGCAAAAAATACCGCTGGGCTCAAATTAGCAGAATTTCCCGTAATAACAGCAAAATTTTCAGTTGCCATTACAGACTTTTTTTGGTGAGTGTATGACAAACGATATCGATGATGAACAACGTCGTAGTCTCCTAACGTTATTGGCGAAATTTGAAAATTGCTTTGCTGAAAATATCGAGAATATAGGACGGTGCCAAACGACAACAATGACAATTGAAGTGACCACCGATAAACCGATCATTGGTAAACGATATATGGTACCATTCTGGCAACGTGAAATTTTATCAAACATTATTACAAATTTGGTGGAGCATAAAATCATCAGACCAAGTACGTCACCACATGCAGAATCGGCATTGCTAGCAAAGAAGGCTAATGGTGAATTCCGAATGTGCGTGGACTTCAGAGCCCTTAACGCCGTTACCGTTAAAAAGCAGTATCCAATGCCGGTGGTCAAAGAGCAGCTATCCAGGTTAGCTGGAAATACATTTTTCACAACGTTAGATATGACTTCGGGCTATTATCAAATACCCCTGGATGAAAGAAGCAAAACGTATACCGCTTTCATAACACACGAAGGACTTTTTGAACACAACGTCATGCATTTTGGCTTAGTGAACGCCCCGATGGTATTCCAGGAAATGATTGTTACTATTATAAAAACGCTAGAAAATAAAAACAAAACAATCAGTTAAGTTGATGAAGTGATTATTGCTTCGAAAACTCCTGAAGAAGGAATTATTATCTTGAATGAATTTTTGGAAGCTATACGGAAATTTGGTCTTACGTTGCGACCATCCAAATGTACGTTTTCAAATACAACCGTTAATTTTCTTGGTCACATAGTTGGTGAGCATGGTATACGACCAGGTACGCAGAAGACGCAATGTATTCACGAATATCCAATCCCTAAAGACGTTTCCGGTGAAAGAAGGTTCTTGGGAATCACTGGGTTTTTCCGAAAATTTATACCCAACTATAGTTTGATTGCAACGCCACTAACTAAGTTATTGAAGAAAAATTCCGAATTTAAATGGAACGAAGAACAAGAACATGCATTTGACCAGCTAAAATATGCAATCACGAGTAAACTAATACTGACACTATACGATCCAAACCAGGCGCATGAGGTGCATACGGATGCGAGTTCGGTGGGACTCTCTAGAGTGTTATTCCAACGGGAAGGTAAATATCTGAAACCGGTGTTTTTCTTCAGTCGTCAAACATCAGATGCAGAACGAAAATATGCTAGCCACGAATTGGAAGTGTTAGCAATCGTGGAAACCTTACAACGATTTAGAATGTATTTACTAGGTAAACATTTTATTATAGTTACTGATTGTAATGCAGTAGTAACCACAAAGGCGTCTAATCCCTTACCGCCAAGCATAGCCAGGTGGCTATTAAAATTACAAGAATTTGATTATAAGTGTATGCATCGGGCAGGACGCCAGATGTCATACGTAGACGGTATGAGCCGTAGTCCTACTCTACCTCCAGCCCAAACGACAACGGTAGCCGACTACATTTTATTCAATTTTGACTCAGATTGGATAATGTCAATGCAGCTACAAGATCCGAAGTTGAAATTAATAGTAGATGTTCTCAAAGGCAACGACTTTACGAATGAAAAGCAGATAAAAAAAGAATATTTCATACGCACCAATCGACTTTTTCGAAAGATGGATAGAAATGCGAAATTAGTGATACCTCAGGCCATACGTTGGCGCATCACCAGATCATGCCATGTCGAAGTGGGTCATTTTGGGGTTGAAAGGCAATGGAAAGAATTTCTAAAAATTTTTGGTTCCCACGTATATCCAAGCATGTCCAGACTGTTGTTTAAATAAAGCGAAGGGTGGTAAACCAGAGGCTCAACTACATGTGTCGGAAGTATTGCCAATTCCGTTCAGAAGCGTACACATCGATCATTTGGGACCATTCCCAAGAAGTAAGTCTGGTAAAATATGTATAATCGTTTTAGTTTGTACTTTCAGTAAGTACACCATTCTGAAAGCATTAGGAAACACGAAGACCAAGCCGGCTCTCAACGTTATAAGAGAGATGATGACTATCTTTGGGCAGCCATTACGTTTAATAACCGACAGAGGAACGGCCTTCACCTCTAAGGAGTTTGAACAATTCGTCTCAAATTATGGAATCCATCATATACGGACAGCAGTCCGTACACCACGGTCTAACGGTCAAGCCGAAAGAGTAAATAGAACGCTACTCTCATCATTAAAATGTACAGCTGGTAATAACAAAGATTGGGATCAGGCACTCCCAAACATCCAATGGTCAATTAACTCTCAACGAAATTCAACAACTAAATTTAGTCCTAATGACTTGGTTTTTAACTACAACCCACGTGATTTTAGCTCAAATCGAATGATTCAAGCCCTTAATGATGAAATTAACGAAGAACCTCATCATTACGATCTACGTCAACGAAAAGCCGCAGACAATATAACCGAACAGAAACGTAAATGGAAGGAGCGATTCGATAAAAAAACACCAAGCTCCACGACAATATCATGAAGGTGATTTGGTCGTCATCGACCATGTTCCAGGTGCTACCGGTACATCCCACAAACTAGAGCCACTCTTCAAGGGACCGTATACTATCATCAAAGTATTAAATAATGACCGTTACGTTATAGAAGATCTCCCTGATGTTCCTAAAAATCGTCGTCGGTACGTGAACGTATTTGCCAGTGATCATATAAAGCCATGGTGTGGTCTACCTAACCTAGAAGTAACCGAGAAACCGCCACCTAACTACCATGAATACTCCTCAGATGACGAACCGTCAGGAAAGGCCGAGCTGTAAAAGTATAGTGTAGTTGTAGTATGTAGCTCTATTGTGCTCGACTGCATAATATGCAAGGGGGCGAGAGTAATCACATTAATAGGCAGTTGTTGTATAGACGCCATAAAGAGCGAACGTGTTGTCTTACCTTCTTTGATAAAATTTCCTTTGACAATCCCAATAACTTTGAATAAATAAACTAAATTTATATTTTAATAATAAACTAAACGTAAAGAGTTTTATTCGGTGTCCTGACATTAGTTTATGAATAATCAATACTACAATTAGTTAATTTAAATTTTGAATAATCATTTAATCGATTAATTACGTATTTGATTAATCAGAAATTTAATTAATTATGATGTTTGATTAATCGCACATTCATAATTATTTTTATTTAATTTTAAAAGTTATTGTTTTATTGTTCTTTGTTTTTTTAAATAATAAAATTAAATGAATAAAATAATAAAATGTTTAATTAATTATATAAATTTTAATGTTTTATTTATAAATTTAATTGAAAAATGTGTTAAAAATAAAATCCCGAAAAAACCCAGAATCCAGAAAAATCCCGGTTCCCGAAAAATCCCGGGACATTAATTTTAAAAATCCCGGGATTTCATAAAACCAATCCCGTTCGGATTCCCTAGTTGTGATCGATATGTGACTTCTAAACCTAATACTACACTAATTGTCTGGATAATTAATAATCAGAAGATAAAAGCTTTCTTCACACAAACAACTGTCACACAAATGTATGTTTAGATACAGATTAATTTTAAGTATTGGAACTGTGACGATGTATGTCGAATTAGTTGCCACGGGTGCTGGTTAATCTGTGTTTAAAATCTCTAATCACTATTTAAATTATTTCTAGATTACTTGTATATCCAACATACTCTATTTAAAAACGAATCTATTATTTTAAAACGGATATAAAAAGGTAAAAGTTTTGCTTAATAACTCTATGTAAATGGCAAATTAGAATGTTGCCTTATTTGGGAAAATAACTGCATTTAAAAAAGAAGGAAAAAAATAAATTTTTTGTAACCAAAAACAAAATTATGCATATGAGCGAAGCCAACAACGCGATGCATAGCTTTTATTTCTACGGCTTTTCGTGTTTACATATATGTTTGCCATTTTTTCTCCAACTGTCAGGCATCCGCTGACCAGTGTCTATGTAGGCTTTGTGGACTACATTTAGCATTTTTGTTTAAACTAAAAACCGAGAACTTTTTGTTTGATGTAGAGGTTTTATTATTTTCTCCCTTTTGTTTTGCATGTATAGTTAGTATGAATATATAAATAGAAGAACACTTTTAACAATAAATTCATATTAGCTGAACGTTACATATTTACACAGTTGGGTCTATTTTAACTTCATTCAACTTTTGTAGGTATCAGTATGTGTACATGGTTGGTTCAACACAGATATGTTTTTTTTTTTGTGAACTTATGAATGTGTGTGTGAGTATATATGCATGTTTATATACCAGAGCCCCCCATTACCAGGTTTTACGGTCGACCGGTCTTTAGGGTCTACTCGGTCTTTACGGTCTAGACCGGACAACTGGGTAGGCCGGTCTACCCGGTTGTAGTACTTTTTGCAAATAAACGCTTTTGGTACTTTTAATTGAATAATAGAAAAATTCACACAATTTATATAAATTTGTAAAAAAAAACTAGAAAATTTTATTAAAACCGATAAATTTTTTAAAAATCTAAAAATGTTGTAAAAATTGAAAAACTTTGTAAAAATCTTAAAATTTTGTAAAATTCGAAAAACTGCAAAAATTGAAATATTTAATAAAAATTGATAATATTATAAAAATCCATAAAAAATTTTTAAAATCGAAAAATTTATTCAATTCAATGGCATTCTTTATTTAACTTTTAAGCATGGATGGTAACCAAAACAAATGCGGTTATTGGTAAGGGTAACGCTGTTTTCTATTATTTCGGTAACGTTATTTTAAGGGTAACGCTATTTTCTATTATTTCGTTAACGTTATTTTAAGGATAACGATTTTTCAGTTATTTCGGTAAAGGTAATTTAGGGATAACGATTTTTTCAGTTATTTCGGTATTTTAGCGACTACGGTATCTTCTATTATTTCGGTAATGGTATTTTAGCGATAACGTTATTTTAGTTATTTCGGTAACGATATTTTAAGGGTAACGTTATTTTTGCGGTATCGGTATTTTTTTGGAAGATAGATAAATGTATGTACAGAGAATATATTTCTGAATCTTGTTACTTCACAGCGGCCCTTGCAGAAATATATATAACTAACACAAACATTTTACATAATGAACCACACATGGTTTGAAATTAATTGGCAAAAAGTAAGTATGTCTGAGTAAAAAAAATAATCTGGCACAATATTTAATCAAATCCAATTTTATATTCCTTAATATCTTATTTGATTCGAAAATCGCAGATCAAATTAGATACAGAAATATATTTGGGGATTTATAAGGATATAAATTGATCCGAAAAATGGCAGATCAACTAAGACCCCACAATATATATAGGAATAGAGTAATGTCCAAATTTATCCGAAAAAAGTCAGATCGTATTGAATCAGATTAGATCCAACAATATAATATACACGAAAACTACACCTTTTCCAATTGCATTTCAGAAATAGTCGATTGTATATCAGAAATTGTCAATTGTATTTCAGAATAGTCAATTGTGTTTTAGAAATATTCAATTGTATTTCAGAATAGTGAATTTTATTTCTGAAATAGTCAATTGTATTTCAGAATAGTCAATAGTATTTCAGAAATAATCAATTGTATTTCAATAGTCAATTGTATTTCAGAAATAGTCAATTGTATTTCGGAAATTGTCAATTGCATTTCAGAAATTGTTAATTGTATTTCAGAAATAGTGAATTGTATTTCAGAAATAAAAAAACAGTACACCCTACGATTTGGAGTTGTTATTTTTAATTTCGTTATTGTCTTGTATTTTAATAATTTTTGTATTTTCAAATGCTGAAACTAGAAAGTTGAAATTTGGTATGTTGGTTCCTTCTCCAGTGTAGATAAAAGCTATGGCGTGACTTTTGGAAAATCTAAAGGGAAGGGGCAAAAAAGCCGACGGCCTTCCGAAACCGCTGCAGCTGCGAAGTTAAAATTTAGTACAAAGATTCCTCATCCAATGTAAAAAATGTACAATTAAATCCTTCGAGAAAGAGCAAAATAGGGCCCTTTCATAGCCTGCCCAAACCCTTTAGCTAGAAACCGGAAATTTGAAATATGCTTTTATTGGAATGTGTGCTAACTCATCGACAAAGTCTCCCCCTTAACAGTCTGCACAAACCGTTGGACCTAGGAAGTTGAAATCCAACGGGGAGTGGCAACCCTTGACGTCCTGCCAAAACCGCTGGATCTGGGAAGTTGAGGTACATCTTAGACTTTTGGTCTGGGACAAGGTAAGATAATTATATTTAAAGCGAAAAAAAAATATATATTACCTACTTTTATCCTATCACTACTTATATCCTATCAAAAAACCCAAAATGATTTAAAATTTGTAAGTTTTGTTGAAAAATATTAATAAGGAAATAAAAACAAAGTTTAAGCACAAAAAAAATTATCTCTCTGGCTGGGATTCGAACCACATATAATTATATCTCACACAATATTAAAAAATATTTTTGATAATAGCCCATTTATTATTATATTTCAAATATTAGATATAATTATAATTATAAATAGTTCATATATAAGTATATATTTTCCATATATAAGTTATATGTAACCCATATATAATTATATATAGTGTTATACACAATTTTATATGATATAATATATACCATATCTTATCATATAAATCATATATAATTTTATAAAGATCAATACATAAACAGATATGGTTATACATATATGACAAAATTGTAACATACGAGCTTCGCGAATATTGAGGTGGACTTTCAAATGAGGAGACGGTTCGGTGTTCTGGAACCCAGCTCCGCTCAGCTGTCGTGGGTATCTTGTGTCCGAAAGAATTTTAGCTCCGCTACAAAAAAAATGTATAACACCAAAAAAAAAAACACCAGAAAGAATAGATAGTGTTGAAGAAGACAGAAATATTAAGGAAGAGTTTTTATAAGAGAGGAAATTACTCAGAAGAACATCAGCACTAATTCAAAAGGTACTGATATGGCCAGACATTCTATTTATCCTTTTCGTTAAATTATAAACCAAATTTATTACTCAAAACTATCATAATTAGAAGAAATAATTAGAACAAGAATCGAGACAATTACAATATATCGAGATTAAAAAAAAAAAACAACACATAAGATGGAATTGATTTTTAAATATAAAATTAAAACATTAAAATTATGCGTTGTGTTACCAAACTTCTTTAACAAACGTAAACGATAAATATTAAAATTTTTCTTCTTCTCCAAAATATCAGCCGATGAATTGTGCACATTTCATTGCTAGAGGTGTATGAATAATTATAAATAATATGAAATGAATGGTTTTACAAGCGTACCTTCAATTAATAAAAAATTACAAAATTAAAGCTAGTTTAACTATAAAAATTTAAGAAGAACTTAGAAAACCAAAAAAAAAAATTATAAATAAAATTTAAAAGAACTTTAAAGATAAAAAACAAGAAGGGATAGAGTTTTTAGAATCGCGAAAAATGTTAAATTTAAACCATTAGAGTTTGTATTATATGACGTATGTAAATAAGCCTTTATAACTGATCCGGAATGTGTCCAAAACAATTAAATGATGCTACTTATATAGGTCATCAGGTGAAAAATTTGGAGAATCATAGGTGCCGTATAAATTTGTACAAAAGCCAAATTTGTGAAAAATCCAATTTTTCTTTTAAGTGTTTGATAATGATGACAATAGATGATCCTTGTCCTCGAAAAAAAAACCTGAAACAACCCAAAAGAAAAGAATATATGAGACCTATCAACACATATTTACAGTCTCAACCTACCGACAAAAAGCATCACCGGATTTTGTTAAACACAAATAAAAAAAATCTGCCAAAACAGCTATAGCTAATTCCTCCAAATACGATAGCAATATTCACAAAATATTATATTTTATTTTTTATTTTCCGACGAGCACTTTTTAGAACTAATTCAATTAACCAATTTTTCACAAATGACAATTAAAAAAAATGTTTTAAACTATTTTTGTTTGTTTTTTTTCCGCTTTTTTTTAAACCAAGAATCTCAAAGCTAACTACTTTCTTATGTTAGAAAACATAATATATAGTTTATATTATAAAAAAAATCACAGTGGGTCAATGATGTTTAAAAGTAGATATAGGAATAATCGCTCCTAAAAACTGGCTGTCACAAAATTAACAAGTTGGACTTTGTCCTACAACGGCGAAAGGGTTAAGCTCCAGCCATCGAACGTGTGGCTCGACCACTCCCTGAGATAAAAGCCAGGCTATTAATCTTTTGTAAGTCTTTAGCATGATATGTTCCTTAAAATTGTCCATTGCAGTCTTCGATATCATATAACGCAGAACCAATAGCTCTTATTATTCTACCTTTAGAGAATTTGTTTGCCAATTTTAAATTAAAATGATCTGCAGCACTACTTTGGAAGAAATTCCTTTTTTATACAAGTTCTCCTGGAGAGAAGGAAATATATCTAGAACGTAAATTGTACTGACAATCCTGTTGCATGTGAGCCTTTCCAAGATTCTCCCTCACTTCTGCTCTAAGTAGTTCCCATCCGGTATTACTCGGTATTATGGCAACACTATAATCATTAATCAAATCTAACTTCAGCAATAGCTTAAAATCCCTACCATTGGCAACATAATGTTGACCAAATACCAAATAGTATGAATCAATGCCAATAGACTCGTGAGTAGACGTTCTCATAGAGCAGGCAATAGCACTTAAGTGTCCCAATCCTTCTGATCCCCAGACACATATGCATGTATTTTTGCTAATACATTCCGTTTTACCAGCTCGGATTGGCCTGAGGAGATTACACAGCTGTCAATTGTTGTTTAACACCATATGTTGTTAAAAATGCTTTAAAATCACGAGCTATAAATTGCTTCCCGTTATCACAAAATACCACTTCCACAAAAAGTGTAAAAAACATCCGATTCTAAAATTTCGATTACTTTGGCGCTGGTCGCCGACCTAATAGCCTTAAGGAAAACGAAGTTTGAAAATTGATCTACTGCTACAAACATAAAGCGGTTTACTTTGGAAGTCCGTGGGTAAGGCCCCAAGAAATGTTATAAAGCCTAAATATCGCAACCGTTTAAACGTTGATGGTAAGTCCAGCTTTAAGAAAAAGAACAGACAGAATATCGAGCCTATGAAACATAGTTTCTAAATCTGGTGCAATGACAATAATGTCATCCATATAAACAGAGTACCATTCTCGGTATTCGTGAGGTATTGCAAGATCCATGAGCTTGACAAAAGTCTGTGAAGCATTGCAGAGACCGAATGGCATTCTCTTGAACTGGTAGAGAGGTCTACCTTGTACTGTAAATCCCGTGTATCTCCCGAGACTCTTTGTCAAGTCTAACCTGCCAGTAAGCATCTTTGATATATATTCCCGAAATTCAATCTGTGTCCTGAAGTCGAGAAAGTAAACTATCAACAGGTGGAATTGGGTAAGCACATTTCGAATTTTCTCTCCTTTCCTAACGAGACTCATTCCACTACCCCACGGACTATTACTGAGTTCTATCACATCTAACACTAACATACGATCCACTTCCTGGTTAATTATTTTCTCAAAAGGTGGAGAAACCGGATAATACTTCCTTTTCATCGGAGTTGCACACTGGACATTAATATGGTGTTCCAACAAATGTGCCGAAGGAAACTTTTGAATTATACGATCAAACTTTTTACGATGATCCGGAAGAATATCATGGGATTCTAGATCACTTTTAAAAGTCACTTCCTCAATAATTGATAACTTAACACCAAACAATTCCCAAAAATCATAGCCCAGATACAATTCCTGTAAAAGTCCTGGGGCAATAAAAAATCTGACATCCTTGGTCTGACCAAGAAACGTAACAGGTTATGCGACAAATCCAATAATATTTTCGTAGTAACCTCCTGCACACTGAATAGATGTTTTAAAACTAACGTAAGAGCAATAAATACTTTTCAGAAACTCTTCCGCGTCTACCTAGGCAACTTATCGTCGCACCACTATCCATCAACCCGTTTATCGACTGCTCCATAATATTAACTATCTGGAATGGCCTTGCATCATTCCCATTCCTCGGACTATCAAGAAAAATAACTTCTGAAATTTCCTTGTGTAGAGCGCGTATTAATTTATTCAAATTCCTAATTCTCAAAATCCTTCTTTCTGACCGATTTAAATCGCTCGTTTCACCAAAAATCCCGTTCCTTATCCTTTGGTAGTTCTCCTGTCTGTCCTCCAAAGATTTGTTATGTTGTAATTTTGCAAAGTTCGTAGCAAAATTATGATCATTTGTCACATCCTGTTCAAGTTCTATATTATCTACTACATTCCCGGATTCTGCTCCGAACAAATCTGCTCCGGGACCAGACTGTTCACTTGTTGGTTTAAAGGCTTGGACTTGCACCTCTCACAATTTGGGGCGGCCACATTCTTCTGTCCACATTTATAACAGAAGAGTAGGAGGATATAGGAGGACTATTTTGAGGAGGTGGTGGAATATTTGAAGCCGAATAAGACCGTCTACACAGGAATTAATCAAACCCGAAAGTTGAGCCTTCAAAGAACTAATACCCGCAGCAACACTATCACTAATCATGTGTTGCATCGGATCCATATGAACTGCATCCGTTTGACTATTATGAAGTAGGAGAAGCTTGATGATGACCTTCTCGCCCTACATAGGAAAAGTAGAGCTTAAAACATTTTCTTCAGGTACTTCAGGTCCCTGAAAATTTACTGATCTATTTGGCAAACCAATAATGGCTCGACGGCTCTGACTACGAGATACTGGTGGAGTAGAAAACATCTTTAAAAAAAATTTATTTCGTATAATAATATTCAATTATCCAAGGATAACAATTCCCAAAAATCAAGTTTAAAAAAAAAATCGAATGATCAAAAACATAAATTGTGTGGGGATTTAAAGAGATTACTAAAGGAATGACAACAACCACTGTCCTTTCAAAACTTCAACTGAGTTATGAAAAAAAAGGAAACCAAAGAACTAAAGGAAAGTATAGATGAAAGTGAAAATATCCAAAACAATTTGTCAAGTCGCAACTGTATACCATAACATCCACATCTTACAGGACTAACTTAACATACCAAACAACACTAAAAGATTAGCGCAACTGTATCAAAATCGTATATAACCTAAACACAGGACTACCAACCCTTAATACTATTCAAACTCATTTTCGATCGTCACTGAAATTGAAAGAAAAATCAAAATCCAAGATATTTAGATGACCAAAAATAAATTTCATTTATCAAGACTATCATATCACAAAAAAAAACCTAAATCAAATAAAAAATTGCAAAAGATAGGAAAACTTAAAACATATAATTTTGAGAGAAAATTTTGGAATTTCTAAATAAAACAATTTCAAAAAACTAAAAACTTTTTATTTTCAAATGATTAAAATAAATTATGTAAACTTAATTCAAGTACATGCTAATTTGTTTTTCTTTAGTTTAACCAACCCCTTGTCTTCGCATTCAATATACCATGAAATTTGAAAATTACACACGAAAGAACAATAAAAAGAATTTTATTGTTCTTTTTTGTGTAATTTTCCAATAAAATGGCAAATTTTATTGCACCTGGTAAACAAATTTTATTACACCTGGTAAGCAAGATCATAACTTATGTAGACATAACTAGTGTAGACATTACTTAATAAAAAAATGTATCGGTGGTTTATTTATTTTCTAAGTTATTTTCTTTTATTTCGGTAACATTGTTTTAAGGGTAACGCTATTTTCTATGATTTCGGTTACGTTATTTTAAGGATAACAATTTTTTCAGTTATTTCGGAATTAAGATTTTTTCAGTTATTTCAGTATCGGTATTTTAAAGATAATAATTTTTTCAGTTATTTCGGTAACGGTATTTTAGAGATAACGATTTTTTCAGTTATTTCGGCAGATAAAGGTATTTTCTATTATTTAACGGTATTTTAAGTATAACGATTTTTTCAGTTATTTCGGTAACGGTAAGTAACGATAGTGAGTTGAAAGGATATTAAATCAACAACGGTATTTTAGCGGTATTGCCTGCCAACCTGCTTTTAAGTCTAAACTAATTTAACAATGTTTTAAGAGCTTAGGACTATTTTCCTTTTCTACTTTATTATAAAATAACAATATTAGGTTTGTTTTTTTGGATTTTTATATCTATGTATATCTATAACTACTTGTAAAGAAATCGACTATCGCTACTTACCTGACTTTTCTTTAGTTTTGAAAACAAATATAATTTAAACAATTGGAGCCGCCTTTGTACGAAAGCTGTTTTCATATATGGACTTCGCCGGAACGGGAAATTGAGCAATTATATTGTTTGCCCTGTTCTACTTACAAACACATAATTCATTTGTTATCTTTTTTTGTTTTTAATTTTTTATCAAATTAAAAATACAAAAATTTCAAATATTTTTATGACAAATATTTTTGTTTACATTTAAAACAGAAATGCCAATAATTTCTGAGGCATGGCAACATTTTTATACATTCTTAATTTTTAAGTAGCCATGTCTATAAGTCCTTAGCATGTCTATATCTACTTAAATTTGTATGGAATATTTATATAAAATTCGAAAAAAAACAAACCTACAGTATTTAAATTTAATATAGTAATTTATTTGTATTTAAGTATAACATTCATTCTTATTCTAGTTGTCGTTATCAATGTCGTCGTCGTTTTTGAGTCAAGATCACTTTGCTTCGACGTCGACATCACTTCGACACCAAATTGGTGTAACGACGTAGACAGTTTATAGATTTAAACAAAAATACATCTCTAAAAATTGACGGCAGATTTATTTTGTTTATTATTTTGGTGAAAAAATGTTTTTTATGTGTAATTTAAATTCTGATACCAGTGATGAAGAAAATAAAGAAAATCTAGTATTGGAAAGAAGACTTCTCATACAGAAATCCAATTTCTTTAATCTGCCGGATAACAAGTGAGTAGCAAAATCAAAGTCTATTACTTTAAAGAATGTTAATCTTCTAATTTTTTTAAAAGGTTTGAAAGTTACTTTCGGCTGAATAAAACAGCCTTCAAAGATGTGCTGGAAACAATAGCACCTAATTTGAAAACCAGAATCAAGTCCACATTTATTTCCAAAACAATAAAGTTGGCAGCTACATTAAGATTTTTAGCCCAGGGGTCGTACCAGCTGTGTTGGAAACGACTTTAACTTAGGGTTCAGTTATTTCTGAAACTGTAGAAGATTTGCCACAGCTTCCTCCAGCGGGCTCAATATAAATTGCTTGAATCTTCCGCCACCTGTAGCATTACGACAACGGGAATACCAATTTCAAAAAAAAAATCCCAAGACAACATTGTCTTGTGTCGATGACTAGAATAAGGGTGATTGTGTCGACAAAATCAGAGTCGTTTCAAGACAATATCGTCGTCACATTTTCTTACAGAATACCAAATACTTGTCGACAGTTATCAATTATTTTCGATAACGACAACGGGAATACCAATTTAAAAAAAAAATCCCAAGACGACATTGTCTTGTGTCGATGACGACAACTAGAATAAGGGTGATTATTTTATTTTCTTAATATTTATATTCCACGTAAATATTATGAAGTTCCACAAAATTTGGTTTACTGCACCACAACTAATTTTAATTTTCTCTGATAGTTTTGATATTTAAACATTTGAATATTTTAATTAAAAAATTTATTTTTTTCTACAAACACATGAATTTTGATGGCTAATTTTGAAATTTTTTTCTTATCGTGGTTACTACACATTTATAGTATCTATATGAAAAAGCCACGTTTTTTTGGACCCATTTACTGCGTTTTTATACCGTTGGACGCAATTGGTTAACATTTTGTAAAAACAATATATACATAATTTTTACTTCATGTCGAACAAATTTATTTAACATGTAGAGCAAAAAATTCTGAAACCGACTTTTGAAGTCAGAAAGTCCTTTAGTTTTCATACATTTGTATGAAATAGCCACGGTATTTTTCGGTCCCATGTACGGCGTTTTTATGCCGTGGGTCATAATGTGTAAAAATTTCGCAGAAACAGCCTAGACGTAGTTCTAACTTAAAAGTGAGAAATACTTTTCAACATGTGGAACAAAAATATTCCGAAACTGGATCTAGAATTCAGAAAGTATTTTACTTTTCATATTTTTGTATAAAATGGCTTGGTCTTTTTCGGTCCCATGTACGGCGTTTTTATGCCATGGATTATAATGAATTGAAATTTTGCAGAAATTATCTAGACCTAGTACTGACTTAAAACTGAGAAATATTTTTCAACTTGTGGAACAAAAATATTCCGAAACAGCTCTTGAATTCAGAAAGTCCTTTACTTTTCATACATTTGTATGAAACAGCCACGGTCTCTTTCGGTACCGTGCACAAAAAAAAATCAATTTTTGTTTATATTATTCGTTCGAGTCCGAACGAAAAATATTTTATATTCGTGAAAATTAAAAACGAGCAAGACCGAATTGAAAAAGAAAAAAATTTGTATAAGTATTGATGTGTGTATATTTGAATTGACATGCATGTATGCTTACAAATGTTCGTATGAACGTGAGTCAAAAATTGCTCACGTGCCCATTTCGAGTTTCAACCTAGCTACAAAATATATCCTTTTTTTGTTCACATATTCTTAAGTGGAAAATACAAAATGTAATGATTACTTTTGATTCTTTTTGATTATTTTCTCGTAATTGTTGGTAATCATGATTATTTTTGGATTATTTGTAATCATAATCAATTAGTAATCAGAAATTGTTCAAAGGAGGATCAATAACACAAGGCAACAAAATGGAAAAATTTTAAAGATTTGAAAACCCACTATATAATTTGGTGTATTGTGTTTCCAGTAGTACGAACATGGTCCAAATTTCAAATTCTATGCAGATGTTTTTTAAAAAAAAAATTTAAGTAAAATTATAAATTTTTTTAGACGTTTCTCCACATAATGATAACTCAAAAAGGGTTAGTCCGAAATTATTAAAATAAACTGAGAACAATTTAAATTTAAATAACCTTTAATCCTTTATAAGGCTCATTAGTTTCGGAGTTAAAATAAAAATTGAAGCAAAAAATATATTTTTTACGTGAAAATAGCAAATTTTTTTGTTTTAAAAAAATCATGAAAAATCGAAAACGGCTGTTCAGATTTATTGCTTTATCGCAAAGCCAAATGTAAGAGCAACAAAATGAAACATCGATCATAAAAATCGATTGATTATTTATTCACATTAAAGTGAATTCGCTCATTTGCACAAAATTTAGTTTCCTTTTTGATATACATAAAATTTAGTAGTTAATGTTCTTCTTTCGATTGATTGAATTTTGAAAACATTTTCCCCATGCTATGTACAAATTTTCACATCGAAAATGCATTACATAGTAACATTCGTGTATTTTTTGGCAAAACTTTACCTACAATAAAGATTCTTTTCTTCGGAAAAACATTTGAATTGGATGGGTTTAAATGTATTAAACAGTAGAAAATTTATATTTATTATTTAAATTATTTCTTATTATTATAAGAAATAAAATAAGAAAATAAACAAATAATTATTATAAACTACAAAGTGTGGAATTTTCTTTTATTCAGTTTTCTACTATTGCTGAATAACGAAGTGTTACTCTAAATACTCCAGCAAAAATCAGCCATGCTGTGTGCACGCCAGCGACCCTGGTATTTTTCCCCCATTGTCCGGATATCTTGGTGGAATCGTTCGCCCTTTTTTTCACTCAAGTCTCCTAGATTTTCAGGAAAATGATCTAAGTAACTATGCAGGTAGTGTACTTTGATGCTCATGTTGCATTCAAGATTCTGGAAGTGAGTTAACATCTCTTCAACGTGCGCAACGTAATCTTCACCCTTACTATTTCCAAAGAAATTTTGAATAACCCATACAAACGAATCCCATGCACTCTTCTTAATTTCTGACATTGAACTGCCAAAATCCGTATCTTTCACCAATTTGTCAATTTGTGGGCCGTCAAATATGCCTGCTTTCAGCCTTTTCATACTCAGATTGGGAAACCAGAAATATCTGTGCAGTACACAAAATCATCCTCCTCAACAAAATAATGAAGTAAGCCTTTTTCTCGAGTACCGTAATACGAAGCTTTAGTTATGAGATCTGTTTCTTTCATCCGGGACGCAAGTAATTCAGAAGATCTTTTCGATAATCCAAGGTTTCTAATAACATCATTGAGCTGGTGTTGATTCCATGGCCTCAGCAAGAAATGTTTGTGTCTGATGAACTCCTCGTTTTCAGATGTAGATGGTAGTACTGGACCTGAACTATCTGTTTGGTTTCTTGTCAATGTAGAACTGCAAGTGTAAACCCATCAGCAGACCGTGTTGGGTAAGACCATCGCGTATGTTTTCGAAACCGCTTTTTGTACTAAAACAAAAGTAACAATCGGATTCGTGGCTCGCTGTTTCATAGTCTTCGAAATTTCCAAGTGTCGTCTGTAAAATGAAAATAAATTTTAAGTAAGGAATATGAAGAATTCAAAATATAATTAAGAAAATTTGTAAGTATAAGTATTAAATATTCCAAATCTATTTACCTATACTTACTTTACGTTAGAAGACCTCATAGATAAATTCAATCGACATGAAATGCATATAGTACCCGATGTCCAATACTGGTTCAAATTGTGCGGATATATATTATAGCAATCTCGACATGACTTTTGCAATTTTACTTAAAAATTATTTAACCCTTCGTCAGGCACATATTTTGAGCCTTTAGTTCTGGCACATAGTGTCTGGCCAGACCCCTATACATTTACATGCATTTGTATGGAAATAAGGGCTGTTTGCCGTTAAATTTTTTACTAAGATAGGAAAATATTTGTTATATTTTGTGTTTCTATTTCTTTTTACTATGTTATTAGCTACCTGAGGAAGAAAAAATAGACCTGAAAAATTCTTTGGAATGAAAAGGGCAACAATTTTTTTGTTCTATATATATTTCTCTTTATTATGGGTAAAGTAATAAATGTTTATGACAAAATAGAAAATTATTATGAAGAATACATTGATTTTTTATTCAGAATTTTGCGGAAGGCAACAAAAACATAAATAATCTACTTTTGAATGTTGCTGACAAACAGGATTGTTGCATTTGCAGCAAAAAAAGCGTGTCTTACGGCGTATTTTGTCACCTTGCTGCAGGCAAATTCTGCAATCTTTTTTGGCAGCTAGTGTGTCTGGACCACTGCGTGAAGCCACATTACGGTTTGCTATATTGAGAGGTCTCCCAAAGTACGCTTCAAATGCTATACGAGTTGCAGAAAAACGCGTATGTCCAGCGTCTGGTTGACCGTTTTGTTGTGTAATGAGTTAGCATTTGATCCATCGTATCGACTCCGGCTTTAGTTGAATTATAAAATAAAATTGCTTCCGGTTTCATGGCTACGCCTTCAACATATTTCGTGTAATGCACGGTTGAAATTAAATTGACTGCCTTATTTTTTTTGGGCACGTAGCTGCAAAGTGCAACAAGATTTTCATGAAAACCAAACACACTTGAAAGAATTGGTCGTCTGGTGCTCTTCATAACTTCCTTAGGAAGACATCTTTTGTTTGCTCGAATGGTGCCAACCAATGCCAGTCCCATAGCAGCCAGTCGTTTAGCGCCGTTCAATGAGGTGAAAAAATTATCAAAAATAATTGTTCTGCCGCTGTTTGCGTAACAATTTGCGAAATACATTAGAACGTTTTCACCTTGATTTATCTCCCGATTGTCTCCTTCCTTTCCAGTGTATAGTTTTCCTTTCAATGGAAATTTAGTCTTAGCATCGCATGCCCACCAAACTTTGATCCCATACCTTGCAGGTTTTGATGGGATATATTGGGTGAACTTTGTGCGCCCACGATACGGAAACAACTGCTCATCGATGGTGATATTTTCATAAGGTTCATAATAATTTTGCAGATTTTCATTGAGAAAATTCCAAAGGTCCCGGATAGGAGCTGCTTTATCTGTTTGCTGTCGGAATGCCCGCGTACGACTATTATCGAAACGAATATATCTGGACAGAGTAATGAATCGTTTGTGCGACATAGCCGCACGGAATATGGGCAGCAAATCAGAACGCCACAATATACTGGAGTCTTGCATATTATTATGACTAAGACCAGAAGCCAATCTAGCTCAGAGCTTGTCAAATCAATCCATTTTCTTTGGGTAGACTCTGGATGTTCTTCATTCCATTTTCCAATTGATTCTCGCCCATGCCGATTTGTTTCACTAATGATGACGAACGTAATATTGGTTGAGAAAAATAGCCTGAATACCTCAACTGGATTGGTGAGCCTTGTTTTTGTTCCAGATCGAAAACGCATGATATTATGATGACGCAAACGAGATGCAGGGGGTTCAGTTTAGTTCCATTTAGTACCGTCTTTACCATAAAAACAGCCTGAGTCGACTTCATTTGCTGCTTCAGCATCATTTCCACTTTCTTCTTCTTCATCTACGTCTTCATCACTATCATAAAGTTCGTTAGGTTCAATTTCCAAATCATTTTCTATGTCTGATGCATCATCTTCTGGCACATAATCAGCAGTGTCGTCACCATCGTTTTCAAAAACATCATAATTTTCATCAGCTTCTACCTGACTTTGAAAATCACGCACTAATGCCTCTGACAATTGGGGTTGCAAATTCGCGCTACGCAAGCGTGTATTATAAATAAATTCCAGTTCATCAGCCATAATATACTAACAACGCAACAAATCTACCTGCGTAAAATTATTCACAAGTTCAAAATTACCGCACAAAAACTAGATTACTTCTTCACTGTTCAACGTTCAATGAATAACTAACTCACAAACAAAATCAGAAGAATGAAAGAAGCATAAAAGAATAAAGTAAATACAAATTTCCAACTCGTGCCATGTGCTTTGCCTATGCGTTCATACAAAATGCATAGGGGTCTGGTTAGACACCATGTACCAAAAGTAAGGTGAAGATTTTTTATTTGGCTTTTTTGTCCTGTTCCAAGGACTTTTTTTCAATTATTAATTTATACATCGAAAGCCAACAATATTTTGGGAGATTACCTGAAATTACAGCCATGTACCTAAAATAGAAGTATGCTAAATTGAAGCATGAAAATTAAATATGTCTGGCCAGAACCATGTGCCACTTCGAGGGTTAAAAAAAAAAATTATCCATAGAATTGGAAAATTTTACCTTTTTTGTACTTATCTATATAGTGGTTTTTCACACCCGTTTTTGCTGGTGAGCTGTGAAATCATCCGTTACAGGTAGCCAACGCAAAAGAATAGCAATTCATCGTGCACGCTCACTTATGAGCGTTTATTAGCTTGCTACCGCAATTGTAAAAATAAAACAACCTATTGTTTATTACTTATTTTTTTAATTCTGAGAATCATAATCATTTTCACAGTGCTTGTAAATATGCAATGCCTTCAATTAATAGTTAATAAAAATATAAAGCATGCTCCGATTTTCAAATCCATATGTAGTTTAATTTACATGATATGTAGATTCATTACAAATACATAAAATTTAGTACTTTTTGCAGTTTTCGTCTTTCCAGATTTTTTTCTTAAAAAAAAAATTTTTAATTTTTTGCCTATTACTTTGTTTCATAACTTTGAAATTATTGATCGCATTAAAACAGTTGTATACATCATTTAAAGATATTGTAAATTTATTTTAACAAAATCGGACTAGTTGTTTTTGAGTTTCGATAACATAAGTGTTGAAATGTGTCAAAATATTGACAATTTTACTTAAAATTTAAAAAAAAAAAAAAAAATATCCATAGAATTGAAAAATTTTACCATTTTTATACTTAGGTACCCATGATGCATCAAATCTAGATAGTGGTTATTAAAACCCATTTTTGCTGTTGACCTGTGTAATAATTACGATTCTTTTTAAAACGTAATCTAATCGTAATCAAAAGTTAAGAGCTATAATACTTATGTGGAATATAAATATTAAATTCAACAACTAAATATTGGCTTACCCAACTAAAAATATAATTTATTATGAAGACAGTTGCCGTAACCGCAAGAATTCGATTGGCAACAAATTCGGTAGCCACAACCGATACTGTTTTCTGGGTGTACGTACCTGCACATGTACATTAAGGCGTCCTGTATTATGTGATGAAAAGAATATTCAAATTTTTGGTAAGAGTTTTTTTGTGAATTTTATTATTGTAGATACATGCAATATGTTAATGTTTGTTTTATTTAACAAAAAGGAACGTCAGAATGTACATATTATGTATGTTGTTACATTGTTATTTTGTTGCCATTAGTTATTGTATAAAAATAAATTTATATCACATTCCTCATACAAAAAGGGCGACCTTAATAAACATACGAAGATGTTATGGTCATAGCTGCCAGATTTGACAATTTATCGTCATATTGACCATTTTTTTTTTCCAAAAATGGCAAATGACGCTTTGACGATTTTTGCTCCGAAAATTACGATATTTCATATTTAACTAAGAGCTAATTTACACGCTGACTTTCTTGCATGAAATTACAGGTTGGGCAATTTTAAATTTGAATCGGCTATAAAAAAAATTGGGTTGATCGGATGAGGTACTGCCGAGCCAGTCGTGGAAGTCGTATGAATGATATAGTGTTCCATTCTTAAATGACAAAGTTCAACCTTTCCAATAAAACCAGAAATTTTAAAAATAATCAGTTCTTTTTTTATAGCCGATTCAAATTTAAAATTTTAAATGGCCCACCCTATATTACTTCTTGTTTGGAGGCGAACGGGGTTGAGAAGCACGCAGAGTAACAAAAAATCAAGGTTTTCTTGCATGTTTTTGTTATTTATCTTTCTCACACATATGAATTCTTTTTTTTTTTGTTCTCAATATACCATATAGCAATCAAACTGCAATACAACTTGAGAATAAGTAAGCAGTATTTAACAATGCATGAGAAAAGATTATCATACATAACTTTTTCTAAAGTATGCGTATAAACAACATACACATATTGAACAACGCAATATGACGCTTGAAATAGAAATATTTTTCAATGCATTCTAGTCTTGTTGTCTTTGTTCTACGCTTATAATGCATACAACAAGTGCCATTACTTTTTCTTTAAATTTTTCAAACGTGTTTTGCTTGTACATTTAGTTGAAAATTTTATATAGTGAACGTGCAATTGCATATTAAATTTAATTATTTTTATTTATGGTTAAAATTAATTATTATTATTTATATTTAAAATTAATTATTATTTTTTATATTTAAAATGAATTATTATTATTTATTTTTAAAATTAAAATAAAAAATAAATGAAATTAAAGAAAAGAAAAGAAAATAATTATGATTTCTCTTTTTCAACTATTAATAATATATTATTTTTGTAAGCTTATTCTACAATTGCAAGAATAAGCTTATAGTAATCATACAAACATAATATTTTCACGAGGGTTCCGTTTTGATTTTTCTACAATTGTTACGATAGCCTTTTTCAATATATTCTCAAGTCTTTTTCAAGCTTAAGGCTTGTGTTTGTAAGCTTATAATAATATTTTTCTCAAGTCATTTGGTATGTTGGGTTGCTTCATTCACATTCGGTTTAAGAGCAGGAAAAAGTAAGCGTATTTAATTTTATTTATTGTTGATTTCCTGCACAACAAGACTAATGGCATGTTTCTAGATAACAAGTTTCTCAAAAATGTTGCCCAATTGAGTATTAAAAATTAGTTTGCGGTTCTATAATACAAATGTCAAGTTTTGTTGAGTGAAAACGTAAGTGTAACTCTTTTTGCGGTTTCTACATAACAATTTCAATTGTCAATACTGTCAAAAACATACAAGTAAAAAAAGTAATTGTGTGTATCACAAAAGAGTATTTTATTAGTTTTATTTGTTGTTTTCTTCATCTAATCTTGGATGTATTTCATTAAGAATCATTGAAAAAACTTCCTTGTTGATGCGAAATATAGCAATGAAACTGAAAAATTACATAAATGAAAAGAACTTGAATTTTGCTTTTACTCACCGCTCTTCCGGTAGATCCAATACATTTAAGGCATCTCGGATATTTCTGCGGCATAAACGAATGTCTACACCATCACCGTCACTTGAATAACTATCAAAATTCAATTCAATAGATGGAAACATTTTTTTCCTTTATTTTTTTTTAATAAATAAATTTTATTCACAAATAATTATTCATATAAATTAACTTTGTTTTGTAAATAAAAAACAGCTGTTCGTTTATATTTGTACTAGAGTTGCCATTTAGTAATGAAAGAGTTGTATTTAAGCATAAAAAAAGTAAACAAAATACAAAACTATATACTATGTAAAAAATAATGTTATTTGACAATATAAAAAAAACAACGTAACAAAACGTAAGTAAGACAAGTGAACTATAAAAACACATTCGCTTACGTACTTGTTTGTGTACAGCTTGTCTGTTTGAGAAATTACTTGTTATGTAGAAACATGGTATAAGTCTTATAACACTGTGAAAAAATTGCAAGAACTTGTGAAATGACCTAGTGTAGGTTGTAGATATAGCTGAGTGAATTATAAGACCGGTTTTATAAGTTGCAATATACCCTTAAAATTTCGTGATAAGGGGAAAACAGTATTTCGCCGTTGACCGTTTCGAAATCGGTTAAAAAATGACTGAGTTAGAAAACTTTAAGTTCTCCAGTCCAAAATCCATATCTCGAAAATTTGACGGTATATTGCAACTTATAAAACAGGTTATATAATACACTCAACTAGACCTACAACTTCTACACTAGGTCATTTCGCAAGTTCTTTTTCAGTGTAGCACCGTGTAATTATAATACACTATTTTATATGTGTACAAATAATTGCCAGATTCAATTAAATTAAACTAAAGATTAATATAAAATACATAATTAACGTTTTATCAAAAACATATTAAAAAAAAATTATTTAAAATAAAGTGATTTGGATATTAATAAAAAATAAAAATTTAAAAATTAAAAAAAAATAGTAAAATTAAATACCCAGCAAAAAAAGGTAGTCATTCTGTGACTATAACTTCTTTCATTGCTTCCTTAACTTCAGTTGACATTCTTTTGTGATTTTTTGGTATTATTCTAAGGCACTTCCAAAAGAATTCATGTGTTCATATTTCAAATGCAGTGATATGGATATAAAGCCGATGCATATCTTAAAATATCACTCTTCATTACTTCTAAAGCATAAGTTATAGTATATCGTATATTTTTTGAGCCTAAACTATTTATTCAAATTGAGAAAATAGTTCTGATGAACTTTTTTAATTTATTTATTAAATCATTTTTTGTATTTTAGTTCAAAATTTCATGAGGGTTAGAATTTATGCAGTTTTGCAATTTTTATAAGAAATTTTTATCAAGAAAAACAGATTTTTTTCACCTTTACTTGAAACTAGCTGGCCTTTCATTTGCATTTCTCCAGCCTTAAGTATTTATGACGACGCAATCTGTGCATTTTTGCATTGTGTATATTATTTAACACTACACTATTTCCAGTTTTAATTCAGAATATATCAAAATAATTTTGAAATTGTGTAAAAATTGTTTCAAATTGCCCAAAAATGTTTTAAAATTGTTCAAACAGTTTTTTAAATATCCAAAACTTGTCTAAGCATTCATTAAAATTTTTGAAAAATGTTTCAAAAATGCTTTTTCACTAATGCAGAATTATTTATTTGTTTTGATGAAGAGTATTTGTATATCAATGCATAAATTTCGCTTCTTTAAACTTATTTTTCTGCATTCTCATGAATTAAATTTTGATCAAAGCTTAAATACTACAAAGTATATGAACATTTTCCACTCATGCATCAGAATACCTAATCATTTATTATCATTGCTTCCTTAGAGTAAAGTATGAGTAATGCTGGTAGCTACATTGGAATACTTCCATCCTATGAAACGCTAATGTTAAATTCATCGATGAAACCATCAGAAAAGAAGTGATGCCTTTGCCATAGTAGTAATGCTTTTATTGCTTCTTTGGCAGCTTCATTTTTGCTGGGTAAACAAAATAAAATGAATTGAATTTAGTAAAAGATTTAAAGAGATAATCCCAAAAAGCCATTGCGTTGCTGTTTGTTTGTTGGGTATATAAAAACAGTGTTCCAAAGACGAATAGCGTTAATGAAAAATTTCCATTCAAAACTAGGCATCGAAATTTCAGAATAATGATTTTACCCCTTGAAGATCTAGCAAATATTATTTTTTCAAATGGGTACTTCGGCTTTTTGGTAAAAATTACTTTATAAAAAAACAAAATAACCCTTATCTTAAAAGGGCTTTGAAAAGAGACACCATAGAGTCTTCGAAAATGTTGAAACTTGGTCACGCTTTTTAAGTCCATGAATATATCTTCGTACTAACGGAATCGCATTTATAAAACAACTCTAATGCGTATGTAAGGCTTGGAATCATATAAGCTTTTGAAAGAAGTATTCTTACATTCAACGGTGTAAAGTATTGGACGGACCACAGGGTTCTTAGTTTTACATAAATTTGTCCCACCAGTGAATTAATATGACTTGACAAGTTAGGTTGCTGTTGAACACTAATCCCAGATTTTTTGCTGTTTGTACGATGTCAATTTTCTGGTTGTTTATTACGATATCCTTTTCGATTAAAGGCATAACAGCTTTTTTGTGATTCTCAATACAATTTGATTTTCGTGGATTTAAGCACAGACCAATCTTGCCGTAGCTGTGATTCGGACGAAAACTTGACTGTTTGTCACATAATAAAGTACTTATTTGGCGGTGAAAGATCTTTTCCAATCATTTTGACAGGTGTTTTGCATGCTTCCATTTTGCAGGAAAACAACTTGTAGATGAGTTATATAAGACAAGAGAACTGGTAATATTACTTTAATAAATTTGGGATGAAGATTATCATGTCCTACAGCTGGGTAACGCAGGAAAACTCGAAGATATTGTTGTTGTTAGTATGAGATGTATATTTGACGAGTGGTATATTGTTAGTTGTTACTACGGGACTATTGGCAAAAATTTTGTTGAAGTTGGAAGCAACTTTAAAAAGGGAATTGAGAACAAAGCATGGCTCTAAAGTAGTGGTCGGCAGAAAGAGAGAATATTAATGTGTTGCTGTTTACACCGTAAGAAATTATTTTATGTTCCTAGATAAATGAATGAATAAATTAATAAATGAATTAATCGTTAAGAAAATATCCGTATTTATTGAATTAAAATAATTATAATAGTTCATGTTTTTGTTTTCTCTATTATAAAAAATAAAAATAATTCATATAAATAATAATTTTTTTATTGCATACAAGGCATTTTGACTCTTTTAATATATTTAATGAAATTAAAAATAATTCTTCCCACTCAACGTTCCACATTTTTAATTTTAAGTGTAAACGAAAAACAAAATAAGTACCTATAATAAAAACAAATTTTTAGAGTGTACTTTATTTCTTCAACAAAGCGGCATATACTTGCTCTGTTAAAAGTTAGCATGGCACTGAATGAAAGATTTGTATTTTTTGTGCTCTGAGCTGTAAGATTTGTTGAGTGTTATGTACGTGTTAATAGCCGATTGTGTTCGGCCTCTGTGTGCTAACCATAAAACAGTTGTTCGAACCAATCATATGTTATCTATTATTGGTGACTTGCCATAACGCCATAGCCATAACCATAGATATCTATTAAATTTTGGTTTTTTGCCATAACCATAATAAACAGCTGATTGTTCTTTTCATTTTTTTATTGTTTTCCTATTGTGGTTTTATTTTTAAAAGGACGCTGTGGTTTTATTGGTAAGTTTTCGCTTGCGCTTCTTTTCATTTTTTGGTTTATAATTATTTTAATATTTTTATAGACAATGGATGACGAAAAACTTGTAGATTTAGTGAGAAACTGCCCGTGCCTTTATGACAAAACCCAGAGGGACTTTAAAGGTAGGGAAAAAAAGAAGCGCTTGGATGGAAGTCGCCAATAATTTGAAAGTTGATGGTAAATAAGAAATAAGTTTAGTGTTATTATAATAAAATGTCTTTATTTATTCTGAATAGAAACTATAGTTATTAAGCGTTGGGGAAATTTGAGGGAGCGTTTCAGCAAGGAAATAAGAAGTTCCCGAAAAGCTTCAGGAAGTGGTGCTTCTGTGGGAAGGCAGTGGGCGCTATAAGAAAGTCTCCAATATCTAAGATGTCATATTGTTCCTCGCCCGTAAGTAAAATTAAGTGTTATAATGATTAATAATTATAATAAGAGTCTATTTTTACAGAATTAGACAAAGTTCCAGTTTTTCCTGCGCAGTTTACCTTATTTGCCCATGAGCAGCTAACTCTAATTTTCCCTGAGCAGTCAAATCAAATTTCGTCTGTGTCATCAACATCGCCAGAAAGCGAAAAGCCGCACAACTTGGCGAGTTGGATTTTACCATACTGGAGACAGTAAAAACTTTCCAGGAGGTATGTGCGCGTAAAGCACGCCGGGAAGAGTTTAGTGCAGATATAAGCGGTTTTGGGTCAATGATATGCTTTGCTATATCCAAAATGAAAAAAACAACCCAAGCGTTAGTGATGCGTCGTTGCACTGATATTGTTATGCAAGCGCAAATTGACGAACATGAAGAAGTCCAAAAGGAATAGGAAATATTTTATTTTGAAACTTTTTGTTAGTTTTTGTTTTTGAACTTTATTTTATTTTAAATATTTTTGTTTTTTTGACCCCTACGTCTAAATATTTGTGCCAACCGCAATGGCCCTCCATATGGTCTCAATTCGTTCCTCCATTCTGCATTTGCTCCTTCTCCATCAGTGTAATGCTCTGGACAGTCCCACCGATTCGTATCATGCAACATTATAAAATTATGGAGTACTAAACATGCTAGAATGATTTTTTCGGCATTTTCTGGATGGAACTTCATTGTTGTTCTTAGCACTCTCCACCTCGCCGTCAAAATTCCAAACGCATTTTCTATAACGCGTCGAGCTGGTGATAGCCTGTAATTAAAAATCCGTTCTGCTTTGGTTGTATTTACGCCTGGATATCATCAGATTATCTTTAAAGGGAAAGGCACAATCTCCAACGAAATAATGTGGAAAGGGTTGTGATGATAACGGAAGTGGGGTATTCGGTGGTAGTGGCAATCGATTTTCCAATAGATCTTCTCCAAATTTTGTTACAGGCAAAATGCCTCCATCACTTTCACTTCCATAAGCTCTTACGCTTATAGCTCTAAATGTGTAGTTAGCATCACATGCTGCTAACTATATTAAATCACCATCCTAACTTTGAAAATGTTTCAATATTAAGAACAGAAAATAATTATAAAAAACGTTATATGTTAGAAATGTTAGAAATCAATTATACACCTTTGACACAGAGAATGAACTTTAAAGCTGACACAGAAAATTTAGCTCAGAATTATAGATATTTAATTAGTAAAAATTAGGAAACTTAAATGTATAGATATGTTTTTAATAACTATAATAATTTAATTTCATAATGTTATTTTATTTTATAAACAACATAATAAATGTTCAATTTCATAAACTAAAGTATTAAACCAATATAAAAATATATTTTACGAGCTTTAGCAGGAAAATGTTGTTTATAAAATTACCACTTCTATTTGTTTAAATGTTAATTTAATTTTTTAAAAAATTTAATTTATATTTAAATGTTAAATATTAAATATTTTTTATATTTAAATGTTAAATATTTTTTTGTTTGTCAACTTTTTTATAATTATTAAAATTTTGTTTTCCTGAAGATGCTAACAAATTGTTAGCGAAATATCGAAAATAAAATAAGAAATTTTATAAAAAAAAGAAAAAGATCTTTAGCTTAAAAAAAAAAAATGAATATTAATATTAAAATAAGATCGAATAAAGTTATATAATTTTTTTTTAATTTTACATATATGTTTTAATTGTTGAAAAAATTAAATTATGTCTCTGAAGAAGTCACCCAATGTGGAGACGAAATATTGGAAGAAAATAATAAATAATCATTATTTTTTGTAAAAAGATCTTGAACTCGATTTGAAGGAATAATATAATATAATATTGAAGATCGAATAAAGGAAAATAAATTGTTATTATATTTTTTTAATTTTGTTATTATACCCTTCACCACAGGTGGAAGGGTACATATAAGTTTGTCATTCCGTTTGTAATTTCTACAATTTTGATCTTAGACCCTATAAAGTATATATATTCTGGGTCCTAATGAAGAGCGAAGTTGATTTAACGATGTCCGTCTGTCCGTCTGTGTGTTGAAATGGGTTTTCCGAAGAACCCAGACATGATGAGCACTTGATTGTTTTTTATTTCTGTTATATGTGATCCATTTCTGTTCGCTATTAAAAATCAGACAGATCGGTTTATAAATGGCTGAGATATTAGCAAAAAACCAGGACTACCTCTAATTTTTTCGGTAAAATCCCTTTGTTTGATATGTATGTAGAATTTTATGCATAACAAACACATCCATGTGTTTAAATTCTTTTCTTTCATCTCCACCTTTTATACACAAACAACACACATACAAAGATTTGTCATTTAAATAAAAACTAAACAAATCTCTAATGAACGAAGACATTTATATATGTACCTCTATTGACGATGATTTTGTGTGAGCTTCAATAGCTCAGTTGTCTAGACGCTATGTCACAAATACTTTTTTTCTCTAAGGCCGCGGGTTCGAATCCCGGTCAATTCAATTGTTTTTTGTACATTTTTTTTATTTTTTTCTTTAAGACTTTTTTTTTGTTTATTTTTGTTTTTTTTTTTAACATTTAATAATTTATTTATATAAAATTTTATATTAATAATTAAATAATCCATAAATAGGCTAAAAACATCAAAATTTTTATAAAAACCCTCTGATGCAAACAAAATACAAACGTTTTTATACCCTTCACCACAGGTGGAAGGGTCGCGGGTTCGTATCCCGGTCAATTCACTTTTTTTTGTACATTTTTTTTATTTTCTTAAGATTTTTTTTTTGTTTATTTTTTGTTTTTTTTTTTTAAACTTTTAATAATTAATTTAAATAAAATTTTATATTAATAATTAAATAATCCATAAATAGGCTAAAAACATCAAAATTTTTATAAAAACCCTCTGATACAAACAAAATACAAATGGTTTTATTTCTATTTTTTGCTCCGATTTAAAAGAATTTATAAAAAGATTTTTAAATCATTTTATTTCTCATATATTAAGAAAATTTTATACATAATTTCCCTTTGAGTGCAACTATTTTAGGTCATAACTTATAATAATTTATAACAAAAAAAATTATAAACTATTTTCCTTCAAATTTTTTAAATTAAGCTAAAGAAATTAAAAATATTTTTAATAAAAAAGCGGAATAAAATCCCAAATGCAAATTTGCCAGCTAAATCAAACGTTTTTGTAGAAATAAAACACATGCAGTTCTAGTGATTTCTTTTAACGATTTGTTGAAATTCTTTTCTTTCACCTCTTCACCTTTTATACACAAACAGCAACCACACAAACAGCAACACTATTCTAGAGCTGTAATATGACCTATGGATACTTCTTATATAGCAAAAGATCGAAAATCTTCGCTATCTCAATGGATAGCTTCTTCAGGGATTTTTTTTTTTTTTTTAATTTTAAACAAATTTTTTAACGAATCAATATTAATGAAACAACAAAATTGTCAATTTTAAAAAATATTAAAAATTAAACACAGGAAACAAAAATTATTCTATTACATTTTTATGAACCTATTTAATTTCCTATTTTATTCTTATAAATTAAATGTCTGTAATTTGTTTAAAATTAAAAAAAAAATACCCTGAAGAAGCTATGGAGATAGCGAAATATTGGATAACAAATAAATAATTTTGTATAAAATAGACCTTAAGCATGAATACTTTTTTTTTTTTTTTTAATTTTGTATCTTTATTTCATTTTCATTTTAACAAAAAATTATATTTTTGCCGCAGCGCCTAATAAGGCTTTATAGAGGCCAGTAGGCAACATAAATATTTACATTTAATCTACAAATGAAAAATTAACTTATTTTACTTTATACAATTTTCTATAAAAAATAAAAAGTTTTTAAGCTTTCAAGATGCAAGAAGTACTTCAACATTTTGCAATAAGAATTCTTTTAAACTACTTTTAAAAGTTGATAAAACTGAGATATCTTTTAAGCGGTTAGGTAAGCTGTTGTATTCATTAGGTCCAGCAAAAGAAATTCGTTGTTTAGTTAACTCAAGTCTACATCGTACTAAATTAAGGTTCATCGCCTGTCTTGTGACTCTTTGTGTGTGTGATATATTACTACTGAATTGTATGGTGTGGGAGCCAATACCTCTAATACATTTATAAACATAAACTAATAGCTGTTGTTTATAAACCCCTTTCACCGGAAGTATCGTTTTTGCATAATTTTTAAACAATTCGGTTGTTCCAAATTGTAATGGAAGGTTAAACACAACTTTCAACGCCTTATTTTGTGCTGATTGCAGTGATCCCAGGACTGAGTTAGCTTTACTACCATAAATTACTGGAAGATAAGTCAAATGCGAGTGAATTAAGGATTGGTAAATCAACATTTTCGTATCAACATTGAGTTTATTTTCAAATTTATAAAGTATACCAATTCCAGATGATAATTTAGATTTGAGACGGCTAATGTGATTATCCCATAGAAGATTATGGTTTAAGTTTATGCCAAGGTATTTAACACTTTTGGATTCATTTATTAATTGACCATCAATATGGACACATGCAGGCTCTTCATTTTTTGAAACATATGGCTTAAATCTTATGAATTTTGTTTTGTTAGCATTCAAAATTAATTTGTTTATTCTCATAAATTCCGATAAAATTGCAGCATCATATTCTACTTGTGTTTGAAGAACTTTTTCGTATTTATAATTGTAAAACAGGCAAATATCGTCTGCAAACATAAAAAGTTTTCCATTAAACTGTATGTTTTTCAAATCATTAATAAAAATTTTAAATAACAAAGGACCAAGAACACTAACCTGTGAAACCCCACAAGTAACATCACGCTCACTACTTCCTGATTCTGCTATTTGAACAAATTGTTTCCTGTTACTTAAATAGTCTTTAAAAATCTTAAGAGATTTTTCATGGAAACCAATATAACTCAGTTTTTCTATAAGTATGTTGTGATCTACCAAGTCAAATGCTTTTGATAAGTCAAAAAACACGCCAGCAACTCCTTTGTATCCTGCGTCAAGGCCGCTACAAATATTTTCAATTACATTTATGACAGCTTCCTCAGCTCCACTACCTTTCCTGAAACCATATTGACTTATTACCTGGAATTTGTATTAAAAAGGTCGAAGAAATTGAACTGAATAATTTATTAATTGGAGAGCACGCCAAAAGTAAAATAGATAAAAGGAAGAAATTAGAATAAATATTAGAAAATCAGAATATACCAAGGAGAAATATCTGCAATATGAATTACAATATTCTTAAAAGGAATGAGGAGACGAGAAGGATAATAAATAAATATAAAATTTTGAGGGAAAGAAACATCAAGTTAAAGGCAAATATTACTTTTTTAATTCGTTGCCGCAATTCAGGTATAATACCTAAGTTTATAAAGAATTCCACTAAAAATTTTTTTAATCTTTTTGAGGAAAATGGACCACAATTTTTAAAACAATCAATTTCGAGGAATATATGGATAATGAAGAACAAGATCCTTAGTTTAAGTATTAAACAGAAACACTATATATTAGAAAGTAATTGGAAACAATTAGAACAATTAGAATACAATTTAGGTAAATATTTTACTAATGAAGTGATTGATAATTTTTTAAAACATGAAGATAAATTAGCTTTAAAACTAAATGGTAAAGTTAAGGATATACACAAGAGGAAATTTAATCATCTAGTTGAATTACAGAAAAAAGAATTAGGTATTAAATTTAACAAAAAGTGGTTTATAAACAAATCAGATATAGACATTCCAATAGATACACAATAGACTCTTTCATTAGGAAATAAACACGCATTACCCATAACAAAAAGACACTTTCCGGTTCTAAAGATGATAGCAGATGGAGAAGATTTTGTTCAGACTATTAAGGGAAAAGAAAAACAGGAAATAGCAAGGACTAGACTAACTACTATAATTGATAACCATATGAATAAAATGAGATTATGTCAAAGGGACAAGTTTATTCTTAACAATGTTAAGAGAACGGAGAAATTTTTGAAACATAACCGGGACATTTTAATTCTAAATGCAGATAAAGGTAATATTACAGTTGCGATGAATAGACATGACTATAGTTCAAGAATGAATGATATTCTTAATGATGACTCCACATATAAGATATTGACAAAAGACCCAACGATTAAACTACAACAGACAAATAATGATATAGTAGAAAACCTTTTCAAATTGGAAATAATAACACCTTTTCAAAGGAAAACATTTAAAACAACAACTGCTACGGCACCCAAACTATATGGAGTTCCGAAAGTGCATAAGGAATCATTTCCATTAAGACCAATTTGTTCAAGCATCAATTCTTCATCTCATGAACTAAGCAGATATATAACAGGAATTCTTAAAAAGATAACAGAATATTCAGTATATAATGTAAAGAACTCATTACAATTTAAGGATAAAATTAAGGGAATCACGATACAGAATGAGGAAAAGTTAATTTCTTTAGATGTAGTATCCTTATTCCCAAGTATACCTATAAATGTAGCCTTAAGTATTATAGAGGAAAAATGGAATATAACACTAGGCAACAGCCATTTTTTTATTTGGTTCTAGCATACTTTTTCTCATGGATTTGGACCTACTGAACACGAAAATGAATTTTAAAAATTTTTCTGTCGATTGGTTTGCGAGATACAAATTTTTTAATTTTTTTTTTTTAATTTTTGGAGGTACACTTACTATTTTGAGCATATCTTTAGTCTTCTTTGACCTATTTTATCCTACTACTACTCAAATTAAAGACAATTGAGCCGTCTACAACTTATTCTCAGAAAATTTTCAAATCGGGTTAGTAGTTTTGATGTTGGCGGCTTAAAAAGGTTAAAAAACTGCGTTTTTTTAGTAAAAATGTGGCTGAAAAATTCATATAAAAATTCATATAAAATGTAAAACGCGATGTTAACAGCGATTTTAATTTTTTTACGTATAGCTGACACTTTTCCAAAGAAAATAAGCCCTTACTTAACAAAATCTGATGACAAATGGCCGACTTATTATTTTTTTGGTAAACGCCCGAAATTCCGCTATTTCACGATTTTTTGATTTTCATTATTTGCACAGCTTACCTACCCAACGCAAACGAATAAATACATTTGAACTTAATTTAAAATAAACAAAGTAGTCTTCGTATATTTTTTTTTAATTTATTTACAGCACTACATGCTCAATGTATCGCACAATTAGCTAAACTAACGAAATTAAACTAACTAATTAAATTAAGCAAATCAACGCACAAAAAAATGAGTAAAAACAAAGATATAAGTGTACATTTTATGCCATGTGGAAAAACTGCTGACTTCTTCTTTGTTTTTTGTATTCGCTGCAATCGGTCTCACGTATTAGGGTCCAAATATAGTCACCCATCATAGCCGTGTCATAGTTGCCCTGATAGCGTCGTTCCATAGCCTTCAATTCCTGATGAAAGCGCTCGCCGTGTTCGTCGCTCACGTCTCCTAAATTCTCAGGGAAAAAATCCAAATGAGAATCCAGAAAGTGTATTTTAAGTGACATGTGCACTCCCATGGCTTCATAGTTCTTTACCAGATCCTCAACTATGTCCTTATAATTCGGGCTTTTGTTGTTTCCTAAAAAGTTTTCCACAACAAGCCTGAAGGAATTCCATGCTGCGGCTTCGATGGGTGATAACAGCTTTGGGAATTTTTCATCTTTCAACATTTTTTTTATCTCGGGTCCTGCGAAGACTCCTTCTTTAATTTTTGCCAGCGAAAGGTAAGGGAAAATTGACCGTAAATAGGCAAAAGCTTCACCTTCTTTGTCTAATTTTTTGGCAAAATTTTTAATCAAACCCAATTTTATGTGCAGCGGCGGAAGTATTATATTTTCACGGTTCTCTATTAGTGGTTTGCGCTGAACATTCGCTTCTCCAACTACAGGTTTCGTTCGTACCGGCCATTTTTTTTTTTATATAATGCTGATCATCAGCGCGGCTATTCCAAAGGCACAGAAAACAGCAATGTCGCGTATAGCCTCCTTGGAGTCCACACAGAATGGCCACAACTTTAAGGTCGGCGCATATTTTCCAATTGTATTTCCTATACTCTATGCATTTCAGCAAAATGTCCATAGTTTCATAGTTCTCCTTTGAATGAACCGCATGAGCAATAGGAACAGATGGCTTTTCATTCCCATTATGTAAGAGAACTGCCTTCAAGCTCTCTTTGTTGCTGTCAATAAACAACCTCCATTCGTTGGGGTTGTGAATTTGGTGAAGCTCTTGGAACAAGCCTGAAATATCACTGCAAAAACATATTTGGTCTTTCTTTGTATAAAATTTTGCATACTCCTTGTGACGGTTTCTGTACGCTGATACTTTCACTTCTGAAGCCGCAAATCCACACTGTATCATCCGAGACGCAAAAAGTTCGGATTTCTCCTTAGTGAGACCAAAATCGCGCACCCAATCGTTTAGTTCGGCCTGTGACAGTAATTTTCGCTTTGCACCCGGCTCAAATTCGCTTGCATTTGACTCAGACTCTTCTTCTGACGATTCTGCTTTTTGAAGAGATGCACCAGGGCACACTGGATATGGCACATCATGCGAATGTGGTACTGGAAGCGCAAACGATCCCACTTGAGCGTAGTTCCATTTAAAAAATCTTCCTACCCCACTGTTTGTGGTGAGGCAAAAATAACAGTCTGTGGAATGGCATAGCGGCTTTTTCCACATCATTGGTGTATCGAATTTCATATGGCGGCTAAAATTAAAATAAATTACTATATTCGCTATGTATAATGTGTTTAAATAAAAATTCTTACCTTCCGCCAGCTGCCCAGTTGGTTAAGATTATATAGCAAAGATCACACAGCGACTTAGGTGTCCATGGTTCTGTGATATTTGGTGAAATACCAAAATAATTCAAATAGTGCAATTGTACTGCTGGAGTAAACTTGTGTGCGTGATTTTTTTTTATAAACTGGCCACAAACATTGCAGAAATTGTCTGGATCGTTCAAACACTCGAACACACGTAGTCTTTTACTCATTGTCTTCCTTGCGTTTTCTAAATATTAACTTCTTTACACTTTCACAGACAGTTTTGAAATGCAATTGATAACCGTGTCTCCTTATGTTTAAATATGTATGAGCATGTAGTGCTGTAAATAAATTAAAAAAAAATATACGAAGACTACTTTGTTTATTTTAAATTAAGTTCAAATGTATTTATTCGTTTGCGTTGGGTAGGTAAGCTGTGCAAATAATGAAAATCAAAAAATCGTGAAATAGCGGAATTTCGGTCGTTTACCAAAAAAATAATAAGTCGGCCATTTGTCATCAGATTTTGTTAAGTAAGGGCTTATTTTCTTTGGAAAAGTGTCAGCTATACGTAAAAAAATTAAAATCGCTGTTAACATCGCGTTTTACATTTTATATGAATTTTTATATGAATTTTTCAGCCACATTTTTACTAAAAAAACGCAGTTTTTTAACCTTTTTAAGCCGCCAACATCAAAACTACTAACCCGATTTGAAAATTTTCTGAGAATAAGTTGTAGACGGCTCAATTGTCTTTAATTTGAGTAGTAGTAGGATAAAATAGGTCAAAGAAGACTAAAGATATGCTCAAAATAGTAAGTGTACCTCCAAAAATTAAAAAAAAAAAATTAAAAAATTTGTATCTCGCAAACCAATCGACAGAAAAATTTTTAAAATTCATTTTCGTGTTCAGTAGGTCCAAATCCATGAGAAAAAGTATGCTAGAAACAAATAACAGACAAAAGTTTGTTATTTGTGACCTAGTGTAATTAAAGAACATACGACTATTGGAAAGGAATTATTTTTAAGAATTCTCAAATTTTGCATAGATGATAGTAGATATTTTCAATATAATAAAAAACTATATTCTCAGCAAAAAGGATTACCTATGGGTTCTCCAGCTTCTCCAGTTGTAGCAGATATAGTTATGGAGGAACTACTTGATAAATGTATTAGAAGATTATCTATTAAACCAAAGATTATAACGAAATATGTAGATGATTTATTTTGTTTTATTTCAGAATGTGAAATTGAAAATATTTTAAACATATTTAATTCATTTCACCAGGATATTAAATTTACAATTGAAAGGGAATGTGATCGCAAACTTCAATATTTAGACACATTAATAATAAGAAAGGAGAATAACTTGTTAGTAGATTGGTACCAAAAACCAATTTCTTCGGGTAGAATTATTAATTATTATTCAAAACATCCGAGAAGAGTTATTATTAATACTGCCAAAAATCTTATAGATAAAGTTTTAAATATTAGTGATATAGTTTTTCATAGAAATAATAAAATAAGAATAAGAAATATTTTAGAGGATAATAATTTCCCAAGGGAATTGATTTATAAATTGATTGGTCAGTACAATGGACATAGGGAAGGCAGTGTGAATATAGTTACTGAACCTAAGATTTACAAGTCTTTAACTTATGTACCAATGATTTCTGAACGATTAGAAAATTCTAATATTTATGATATCAATAATTATAGGATGGCTCATAGAACATATAATACATTAGATAGATTATTTAGTAAAATGAAAGATAGGACAGAGAAATTAGATAAATCTAATATTATTTACAAGATACCTTGCGGGGGTAAAGATAATGAAATATGTAGTAAAGTATATATAGGTACCACAAAGAACAAATAAAAACTAGATTAGCAGGACATATATCTGATCAGAAATATAGGAATACAGCTTCTCAGAAAACTGCATTATCATCACATTGTGCCACTCTTAACCATACACCAGATTTTGAAAATACAACAGTTTTAAATACAGAAACAAACTACAAAAGACGCTTCATGTTAGAAATGTTACAAATTATCAACACACCAATAGAACAAAGAATTAATTTTAAAACAGATACAGACAATGTAGCTCAGAATTACAGACATTTAATTTATAAGAATAAAATAGGAAATTAAATAGGTTCATAAAAATGTAATAGAATAATTTTTGTTTCCTGTGTTTATTTTTTAAAATTGACAATTTTGTTGTTTCATTAATTTTGATTTGTTAAAAAATTTGTTTAAAATTAAAAAAAAAAAAAAATCCCTGAAGAAGCTATCCATTGAGATAGCGAAATATTGGATAACAAATAAATAATTTTGTATAAAATAGACCTTAAGGTTGAATACTTATTACCTGGAATTTATTAATAATTATTACATTTTTATTTTGAATTAATAAAATACTTAAAAGTTCCTTTTTTTTTAAGTCCAAAATTAAGTACAAATAAAGACAAAACCTCGCCTCGCGTTTTTCCAGTGTGTGCTATTTGTGTCAAATTTTTATTAAAGATGTCCACTATATAGTTCTAGTTTACATAGTTGTGAGTTAAACTATAAAAATTTAGTAATATTCCTTATTTAGTTATACCCAGCAAAAACATAGTATTCAACTACTTACCAGCATATTTACTCGCTTAATTACTTTTGTTTGCGAAGTCACCAAAGTAATGAGTGGTCATTATCTTCTCACTTACAAAAAACACACTGTAATGTATGGTCTTTACCCTCTCGCTTACGAACAGTCAAAAAATAATAAGTACCCATTGCTTTTTAGACATCGCGAACAAAAGTAATTAAGCGAGTAAATAGGCTGGTAAGTAGTTGATACCATGTTTTTGCTGGGTACAGTCCCGGACCTATGAATTTTATTGTTTTTCTCTACATGTGCATTATAATGTCACGCTAGACATTTTCCTGGGCCAATACTTGTTTCATTCTAAATTATTATGTTATATAAAGTTTAAGAAGAGGTTTCCATTACCGGTCTCTGGACTAAAGCTGATGTATGTTTACTTTGCTTCTAGCAATATATCACCTAATCGTTAAAGCTTAACGAAAAACTTATTTTCCGTTTTGGTATCCCCTTTCTCTTTGTGTATACCTCGGTACTATGACTGCTGCCACAGGGCATTATTAAAATACTTATCATAAGATGCCTTCCTCATACCAATTATATATGAAGCCATTTACGCAGGCTCCGTTCTCAAGGTTTGAGAAAATTGAGTATAGGTCAATTTCTCAATAAAAATGGGGCTGGCTTTTGTACCGATTTCATTTTATATTATTAGCGTTGCCTATTTATTTAAAATTTGAGGGACGTCTCTCACAAACCAAAATTTTAATTTGCACTTTATCAGGTCACACAACTTCATAATCAAGCACATGTAAAAGTTTTGAAAATAAAAAAAAATAATAAATATACACATTCACTGAAAGAAAGTACAGTGAAATCCTCAGACCAAGGGAAAAACTAAATGTTTCCCAATGTTAGGACTGGTGATCCACAGTTCGATTGTGGGAAAAGTTCTTATTTTCCCTTCAAAATGAATACGACAGAGATGTGGTTCTCGAAGTATAATTCGTAAAATAACAAAAACAATCAATAATTTCTATTTTCTAAAAAAATTATTCTATTTGTTAGTAAAAAATGAAAAAAAAAAATTATATATGTCATAGCAACCACTATCCGTTCCTATTTGGCTAAAAAGATTTTAGTTGGCATGGCATATATCGGACGTCACCCTTAGGAGTCCTAATTGTAATTCGTATCGCACTGAGGGAGTGTCACGTATGGGTCATCACAGTCTATAAGAATAAAAAAATTACTGCTAGAGGAACCTCTGGTGTCGTAACAGTCGGTTAGTATAAAATAAATGTGAAAATAATTTGGGTTATGTTTTTCATGAATTTATTTATTTTTTTTATTTTAAGATTTTTTCTTTTATAAAATTCAAGGATTTTTTTCTTTAATATATATGTATATATTTTTTAACCTTCTCATTCTATTTTCCGTTTCCCTTTTTTTGTAACATATCGAACTTTAAAAAATTTTTTCTTTCGTAGTTTTTATGTTCTTATTAAATTTTTTTTCATAATTCTGTTTCAAGAAGCAAAAATTGTTTTCTTTATTCGTTTTGTTTAATTTAAAATGTTCTTTCATATTTTAAGATTTTCCTCTTTTTTCTTTTTTGTGTTTCAAGAAAGGTAATATATTATTTTTTTTGTGAATTAAAAAAATATCTTACTGTATTTTTAATTAATTTATATTTTACTTATCTGATTTCGTCGCTGTTGTCGCTGCAGTTTTTGCTATTGCTGCATTAGCTGCTTTTGATGATGTTGTTGGTTTTGTTGCAATTGTTGTTTGTGATTGTAATAAATGTTGTTGTTGATCTGCAACTTTAGCTGGAGAATTGTTAGCTGTCCCAACAGTTCATATACTTTTTCCTGTTAAAACCTGCAGCATAGATTGTATTTTCCGTTACCGACTGTAGTTTGTTTAAAAGGTATTACCTTTTAAACAAAGAGTTTATTTTTAAATGAAGAATCAATTGAAATTCATAGAATCATATTTTTAACTATTTGAATCAGTGTTGTGTTTTGTAATTACATACAAATAAAAAAGTTTTCAATTTGAAAAACAATCTACAAAAAAAATTGATCGTTATTTTAAACGACTTTCGATTGTTTTTACTACTTTTGTCGATTATTAAACAATGACTGAAAATAAACAACGAAAGGGGCAGTAGTAAAGTCCTCTTTTTGGTTGTATTTTCGATTAATTTAACATGTATTTTAGATTTATTTTTAATGGAATAATATTGGGGGAGTATGACAGTGCTACCTGTTCTTACTGAAATGCCCGAAAAATATTGGGATTACCAAGAACTTTGTGCAGCTGATTATATCTCTCGGTCGTCCGGGTAGACAAGTTCTGATCGTAGGCTCTAATATATGTATATATTATTTTTCCGCATTGTCCACTTGGTTCCATGTGTTGGTTGCGGTAAACGCATTCACCGTTAACTTGCAAAATGATATGTAAATAGGAAAAATTCATCACACGTTTACCAAATGCACACACTGTTCCCTAAAAAACTCCGGAATTATGGATAGAAACAATAATAAATATATTATTAATCAATCATTCGAAAACAACTTAAAGGTTCTTTCACAAAATCAAACTATTTGTTTAGCCCATGATTATCCGTTATCGGATATACCTGGTTTGAGGTTTGCTTAATATTTAAGTAAGCTAAAGAGTTTTTTTAAATTTTGTCTTGACTAAAGTCAGCCGGTCGCAAGCCCGAGGAAAATGGCGATCGTTTGGAGCAAAGGGATTAAAGATTACTGCTAACTACATTTTTGTTACCACAACTGTTCAACCAATTCAAATTAGGAGAAATTTTTCACAAACTTAAAAAAGATAAATATGAACGTATGTGTGTGTTGTGTAATTAAACACAAATAGAGAAACCTAAAAATATCGTTTTTTCTAACGTTTTGTCATTTTTTAATTTTTTTTATATTAATCATATAATTACAAATTATATCCTAACCGAGCACTAGCAACAAAGGCTATCGGCTCGTTGTTGCGAAAACAGACCAGAGCCTCTGGTGGGAATGGAACCCACGCCCCCGCACTGATAACCTAGCACGCTACCAACTAGCCTACCGGGGCGCTCGTTTTGTCATTAAAAAATGTATGATTATTTTAAACAACTTTAGATTGTTTTTACTACTTTTGTCGATTATTAAATAATGATTGAAAATAAAAAACAAACCGGGCTGAATATAATGAAAAATCCGTAGTCCCCTTTTCGATTGAATTTTTGATTAATCTAACTTGTACTTTATATTGTTTTTAACGAAATAATATTGTGAGTATATGATTACTTATGTTAAGTTAAAAAAACCAACAAACTAAAAGTCATACCATCGATTATATTACGACCCTGCTCACTTTTAGGTTTTTGTGTACAGTAGGGGCTGCAAGTTAGTATGGAGAAAAAAATGTAAGCGATTGACACTTAAAGGTTGATTTTCTGAAATAAAATAATATTATTTAAAGACCTAACCTCACAATATATTTTTCGTTACCGACAGTAGTTTATAATGAAATTCATTGAAATATATTTTTTAACTATTTGAATCAGTCATTCAAAAAACAAACTATAAAAACTTACAGACATTCAGTAGCAGTTGATATTTTCAGTTAAATGTAAAATTTTATGTTTTCTATTTCAAAAAATAGAAATTCATATAATTATTTTTTGTTTTTTTTACCAAATAGTTTGTTAATATACAAAATTATTTCAATAAAAACAACAAGAAACTATTCAAATATAGATATACACACATAAAAAAATATACATCTGTGTGGTGTGTTTTGTAAAATTACATTTACAGAAAAAAATTTTCAATTTGAAAATCAAACCACAAAAATCGTTTTTTCTACGTTTTATCAGTTAAAAGTGATGGTTATCTTGAACGACTTTCAATTGCTTTTTTATAATGAAAAATTAGTAGTTCTCATTTTGATCAACTAATTGCAGGCCTATTTACTCGCTTAATTATGTTTGTTCTCGATATTCAAAAAGTAATGGGTACTAATTATTTTTTGCCGTTTGTAACTGAGAGGGTAATGACAACACATTATTTTGTGTTTCTTGTAAGTGAGAAAATGATGACTCATTACTTTTGGAATATCACCAACAGAAGTAAGTAAGCTAGGAAATAGGCCAGTAAATAGTTGATACCATGTTTTTTGCTGGGTTGCAATGCTTTTTCACATTAGAAACGTTTTAAAATCTTCAAATTTTAGAATCACGATTTACAGCGGAAAATTTTATATTTTAATGTTTTTGAAAACTAACATATAAATATATTGCAAAAAGAAGAAATACGAACGGTATTTACTTTTTATTTTTTTTATACGATTTCAAGTCGATTTAGCGATGTCCGTCTGTCTGTCTGTCAGTCTATCTGTATTTCTGTCTGTCTGTCTGTCGGTCTGTCTGTCTGTCTGTCTGTCTGTCTGTCTGTCTGTCTGTCTGTCTGTCTGTCTGTCTGTCTGTCTGTCTGTCTGTCTGTCTGTCCGTTCGTCTATCTGTCTGTCTTGCCGTCTGTCTGCCTGTTTAAATGGAGATCACGGCGCGAAGACGCAAGCGGGGGTCTTCATTTTTACCTATATTATTGGAAATCCTCCCGAGCAGTTTGCTATTGAAAATGAGCGAAATCGGTCCAGCTGTTAAAGTTATGAGTGAAAATGTGTACCTCTAAATTTTCCATACAAATTGGTGTATTTTTGTACAATTTCATATTAGACTTTCACCAGTAAAGTCTTTATTTGACCTTAAAAAATTTTTCTCACCTCAAAAAATGTGTTTTCATATCTTAAAAAGTTTTTAAACTCAAAAACCTTTTTTCGCCTCTATAATTTTACTTCAAATAATGTGGCAGGTTAATCACTTTTTAATAAAACGCGACGGCAACATAGCTAACAAATGTAACATTGGTCAGAAATTGAATAGACAGTTTAATCTGTAAAAGTGTAACTTTAATGAGTTCAATAAAGTCTCTTGTGTAATTGTTTTTAATTTTTTGTGAAAATAAAGAGTTGCTATAGAAAATTTTAACTCGATTTATTTAAGGGAAAAAAATCAACACATCGACCAGAATATCCTAAGTATACGCCTAAGGCAGCGGTTAACAAAAGCTTGAATACAACTCATTTCACGACTCGAAATATGGTGTGAAACCCATACAGAAGTACATATTTTACGTTGCTATTAAAAACCTTGCTTTTGGTGTGATTTGAGATACTTTGCGATCTTTAAAATTTATTTAGCGTGTCATACGATTGCTTTGCCTTGCAAAGTCTACACTCAGAAAAAAAAGTTAGTAGAAAAATTTGTAAACGGTTTTTAATCCCACTTTACTATTTTTGTACTGATTTTTAGTAAAAAAATTATTATTTAGCAAATATTTTTGCTATTTACATTTTACAAATTACAGAGTTTTTACAGAATATCTACAAATTTTCGTTGCTAATTTCAGAAATCATTTTACAAATTTTTGAAAACCGATTTGCTAAAATTAGCAAAAAAAATTACTAATTTTAAAAAAGTGGATATTGATGGAAATGTTATTTCTAATAATTTAAACTTATACATACAAACTTAAATTGCCCTAAAATGTTACATAGGATTAAAAAAGGGATCGGAAGTGAAGATACCGACTCATGTCTAAAAATAGGACATCCACTTAAAATAGCACTAAAGTTTTTTTATTTCTAAAAATCAGCCCTAACAACAATTTAAATTTCACCTTAAAAGTAAAAAAAAAATTGACTAAAATATTTTTCAAAACAGAAATTACCAAATTAAAACAAAATGAAAAATTCGTTTATGTTTTAGGAATTTTTAAGATTTTTAAGCCTTTGATTTTTTTCTTCATTTTGTATAAAACATCTTTTAAAAAATATAATTAAAATTTTTGATGCTCGATAATAAAAATAAATCTAAAACTTTGTACTAATATTAATAGTATTTAGTAATTTTTTTTGCTGATTTTAGCAAATCAGTTTTAAATTCCACTTTTCAAAAAGTATACTAAAATTTAGTAGCGGCTACTAATTTCATTGTACTACACGTCAGCAGACATGTGCTGCTAAGATTATCAAAAAATACCGCTAGCAGAATTTCCCGTAATAACAGCAAAATTTTCAGTTGCCATTACAGACTTTTTTTGGTGAGTGTATCCTGTATATTTTCTTTCTTCACTTTATGGTCTGCCATAACGATTTTGTATACTTTGTTGATATTTTCCAGTATTACCACCTCTTTTGGGCGACCAGAGCGTTCCATGTCGTTTGTGTTTGTACGACCACGTTTAAAGTGAGCAAACCACTTTTCTACCATTTGTCTCGATGGAGCAGCGTTCGAATAACAGGTATGAAACCAAGCTTTGACTTGAAGGGTGTTTTCCATTAAAACGCAATAATAAATCAACACACGAAATTGGTTTGAATACAATGTTTTCAAAATCGCAAAAGTAGCGTCAGTTCAAAAAAATTATGATTTTTTTTAGTGGCGCCACCTATGTGTCATTCTATGTATTCTGGAGCCGATGTGTTTTATTTTATTTCATATTTTTGTTTTGCGCTAAGGCATATTTGCCTGCTGTAGTTGGATAATTAAAATGTCGGTAAATATTATAATTTAAAAAATGTATTACTTTTGATCATAGTGTATATGAATTTTACTTCTAAAATTTACATATATAGTAGGGTAGAGGGGGTCCTTCGCCAGTGAATGTATACACTGCAACAACGAGTTTTTCTCCATTAGCTGGCGTAAGCACGCGGGGGTAAGGATTGTCACAAAAATTTGGTTGATTTAATGACCGAGAAAAAAAGGCGTGATTTTATACGTTATAAAACTTATTTCAGTTATTGGGGTTATGACTACTATCCAAGAGATAGAGAGAGAATGAAGGAGAGAAAGGGATAATGAGAGCGTTTAAATCGTGAAACGGGGATTTCGTTGGCTATCGAACGATCGCGATTCAGGCCGGCAAATTTGTTGGGAGGACAACGCCCTGGGACGGCACGGCTTCTCTGCTGAGCTGCTGGCCGAAAAATATTCGGGAAAGACATGCCATCCTGAAAAAATTTGCAGGTGCTTATTTTAATGGCCGAACCGCTGGAAACAAACCATTTATAAATGAAAAAATAGAGTCAAAAGGTTGCAGTTAGATTAGATTATAAGAGTTGTGTACCATAACAAAGTACAATACCACCAGGAGACCCATAGGATTTATTGTGATACCCCTTGGAAAAAAAGAATAAAAAAAAGATAGGTAAAGATAGAGACCGCTACCTAGAATAACCAGATTATCGCCAAAACCCAAGTCATCGTGGAATCTTTTCCCCAGCCATCTTAGTATCAGACCCTCTAATCTCAATATCCTCGCACACTGTACCAAACTCATGTGTGCCTCTTTCCCGTCTACCAATGAAGGCTCCAATAGAGTAGTGACCGGTTATTATCCCTGCTAAAGACCTGAGATTTCTTCTATCCAATCCAATTAATATTTTGGTCGCTTTTGCGTCCAACTCTGGCCATATAGCCCTGGACCCCTGCGATTCGCCCTACTGCTTCAGGATTGATAAGTAAAGTCACGGATAGAATTCATTGAGTATTCTTCTTCCATGATAATTTACTATCAAGTAAGGTTCTACAAACTTGGCTTTATTCGATAAAATCTGCTCAAAACCGCCCATTCTCGTCACTTTAAAAATCTCCACCTTATATAAACTTCCCCTTCGTAAGTATCACAACATCATTCGCATAGTTAACTATCTTCCTCCCCTTAGAGTCAAAGTTCCTGAGAATAGAATTAACCGCTAGTACCCATAACAGCGGAGACAACACCCCACCCTGCGGTGCACCCCTGATTACTTTTCTACTGTAATTGAGCATTGTACTGTTCGTACCGTCGAGGGATGACATGGTAGGAAAGTGGGGTAAGGGGTAATACACCATCGTTCAGGATTAGGGATGTGGTGATAGATATCACTATTACCAGCCGAAATGATGGTCTCTTAGGAGATTGGAGGGTTGCAACCGACTATTCCTTCTCGGACCACAGTCGCATCACTTTGTTTTTGAACTTTACTTAGTCTAAGCAGGGTCCTTTCATTGATCCTAGACGAACTTTGGGGGATTTTTTATAGCAAGCTTCAGAATGGAATGACACAGCTAGCTTTACGTGAGTTGTTGCCATTTGACATGGAAAAAGTGGTGAACAAGCTCACACACTTACTGAAGGAGAGTTATGAGCTATCCTGCCAGGTGAAGTTTCCGTGCAGAGGTACACAATCTAAATTGTGGACCAGAGAACTTCACGTTCTGAGGCCGACAGTCAAAAGGTCGTTCAAGTTTCCGTGCAGAGGTATACAATCTAAATTGTGGACCAGAGAACTTCAGGTTCTGAGGCCGACAATCAAAAAGTCGTTCAACAGGGCCAAGTTTACAGGTCTTTCGAGTGACTGGGTTAACTACAAAGTGTGTTTTAATAAGTAGAAGAGAGATCTCAAGAGAGCAAAACGGAATTCATGGGTGTCTTACTGCGAATATGTTGACAACGTGTATGAGCTGTCTAGGTTCCGGCGAATTTTATCCAAGGACCCTAGGGTCATTGAATATATATAAAGGAAAGATGACTCATAGAGTCTAACTCAGAGACACTATATCTTCTTATGGAAACACATTTCCCTGGTTGCACAGAAACACGAACGGGGACCAGGCGGACAATGTACCTATGGGTATCGGGCGCAGTTCTAGTTGTGTTGAGGAAATATTATCAGGGAAAAAATTAGTATGGGCGGCAAACACTTTTGATCCATATGAATGACCGTGTCCGGACAGTATTTTGCCGGAAATGCTGTGTAATATTCAAGATGACATATTATTTCAACTGGTTGATATCTTCAGTAGGGGATATCTGCCGAGAATATGGAGAGAGATAAGGGTAATTTTTATATTTAAAGCCGGTAAGGTTTGTCACTCGAAGTCAAAGAATTTTAGACCTATCAGTTAAAGACACTTGAGCGACTGATATATCTCTATTTCAGGATACTATTGCTTGAATACTGATCTTCCTAAGAAGTTTAATGTACAATGAATCTGAAAATATTCCTTTTTGACATCGTAGCATTTAAACTTTACTTTGTATACTATTTCTTGCTCATAAATATTTTGGTGTTCTTCTTGAGGGAGAGTGTTGAATTTTTCTTTGAGCATCGATATAATTGCACGTATTTTGTACAGCAGCACCTTTTTTTAGGTTTCCTTTTTTTAGGTTACTCCGATTTGTCAGAGAAGTGGAGGAATTTTTTTTATTTTGTTCAAATTTGTTGCGTGAAAGCGAATCGGTTGTTGTAGTCAATTTGAGCTCTTGCCGTCATGCCATTTTGTAATTCGGAAGCTCAATCACTCTCAAATATAACAAAACCCCAAAATACCTCATTTAGGGCATTGGAGTTCAGAACCGGACTCTTGAAGTGAATTTCTGAGCTCCGTTTTTTTTTTGTATTGTTAAAACCTATAAAATATTTATTAGAGTTGATAAAATATCGACTCTAATAGTTCCGAAGGATCCCCCTCTACCCTACATACGTTAAAGTTTACCAACCATATACAACAAGGCTTAGCTCTACTTGTCTTTCATTTATATGACTCATATCCCTACGGGAAATGAAGGGTCGATTGATCCAAAGTGATAAATCTGTGATATAGAATTGAGGGACATGTCACAAAACTGGTGTAAAATATAATTCAGTGTCTAAAATTACCAATATCCCAAATATTGAAATGGTGGAAGAACATTGACTGGTTTTTCTGGATATATCATGTAACTAAAGGGAAATGAAAATAACACCAATGTGAACTAAAGAAATTAGGACTGTTATAGTTGAAATAATGACAGAATACGGAACTGGTTCAAAAAATTTTGCTGTGTATAAAAGAATGTCAATCGGTGGTGAAAACCCTAATCCCGCGACTGTTGCATAGCTGACATAATACTGAACGGATTTAAACATAACCGACTTTGTAATTGCAAAAATGATGACATAACACTAATCTAGTTCAAAGAGAAGTGATTATGCAACTGCTTAGATAGTGACATATAACTGCATTAATTCAAAATGAATCTAATGTGCATGATAAAGTGTCAATTAAGCAAATAAAGCTGACCGCGACTGACTAAACAGTATCACAACACTTAAGGGCTTATTAAGAAACACTTAGGGGGAAGTTATCCCTAAAAATCGAAAATTTGTTATTGAAAATTTCGAACGACGACGCTGTTTTCTTAACATTTTTTAAAATTTTATGACAAAATTCATCAAATTAAAATATATAAGAATTATTTTTCACTTAACTCCATTATGGACACTGTTTTATTTAAACAACTATATAATTGAAAATGGCTATCTGTTTAAAATTTCTCAAGTAAAATTTAAGTCAAAAATCCTAACAAGTTGTTACTATAATACTGGCTCATATAATTTATTTGTTTAAATTATATTAATCCATTTGCCGAATTATTTTAACAAACATTTTTTACAAGCCTGTGATTAATTAATAATTTGATATTGCATAAAGTCGGATATGATTTAATTTATATTAAATTAATTTTGTTTCGATAGAATAACATATATATCAAATACACAATTTTTTGTTGGAATGATTTGTTAAAGTTGATTCATTGATTAATATTAAATAAAAACATGGAAAGATCACAAAAATGGCATAAAAGTCAAATTTAAACAGAAAGTCTCTTAAAACTCCACCCTAGCTCAGCTCATTTTGAAATAAATTTGAATTCAGCTTGCCTATGCCATAGTTGCGTGTGTGTACAATTTTATATAAATTCGATGAAGAACCAAATAATATTCAATATGTCCCACTGTGTAGTTAGATCGGTTTGTTATTATAGGGATTAACATACCCATATAGGCCCGTAAAATTATAGCAATTTTTTAAAATATTCAAATAGCAATTTTTAAAGGGACATCTAAATTTTTTGTATTGTATCAAAATATGTTTTCGGAAGTTTAAACTAACATTTTCTGACGAGAATCCTCAATACGCCTTGAATGCGTTTATGGAATGATATTCGAGTCAAATTTAATTCATTTCAAAAAAGTGAATTACAAAACTAATTCTTTATCCTCTTTAATAATAAAAAGCTAGCAGCCTATTATGTTTTTTAGCCATAGAAAACCTGATACTGACTTGAAACTCTCTAAGAATTTTCCAAAAATTCTCTTTTTGGAAAAATTTTTTTTTGGCGATCGGATGTGATTTTGAGATTAAAATTAAAGGAAAAGTCGGAAAAACATTCGCAGCCATAGAGCTAAACTTCGCCCTAGAGCATTAGCGTGAATAGGACTGTCTGGGGCAGACTTGCCTCCACAGACCTGTTTTTAACCCCACCCATAATTTGAAAATTTGGAATCCTTTTTTTGTTTAATTAAATAGCAAACAATTTTTTGATAAATGAGAAAAATATTCACATTCTGTGATTGCATTTTTTTTTTTTGAGGAAATATCTTAAAATCGCAAAATATAAAAAATTGTAAAAACTTTTGTAATAAGCATTGCAGGTAAATTCAGTGACTAGCCCTTATGGAATCTTTCAGAAACACGTTCTTAATATGAGACACGCGGAAGAAATATTGACAGGTTACATGCTAATTATTTTTCGTTTGCTTTGTTACATATTCACTTTCAACAGTCAAGTGATATGTCCCTACAAGTTCTGCAACATAACACATTGTTATTGATATGCAACCAGTTTTGTATTAATTACTTGTCCTCAGTCCTTTGGTATGTAAATTTGAGCCAGTCACGTAACGTTTCATGTTGCATTAGTTCTGATACACATCACGTAGTGTCTAACATGAGACTAGTTATGAGTAAGATAATTCTAACTTGTGCTGTTGCGCATTTACTTAACCAATGCAATGATATGGTACCCTAAACAAGGTTAGCGATATGTCACAAGTAGCTTAAAAGGTATAAATTGCCACCTCCTATGACAAGCCCATGTTAAAGTTACCGGTTACTTTCATATAACAGAGCCAACTCGAGGATCGGTTTCTGCCACAAAGTTCCTGTCACGTGACTAGCTCTGTGACTGGTCCATTTCCCGTAGGGATTGTTTAAAATATAAATATATTAATTTTGTTGAATCCTCCCTCTTGTTCTTCTTTAATATTAAATTAAAAACTCACATTCATTTGTTTCCATAGCCTTATATTTTACTCTCATTTGTTATATCAACATATTTTACATAAATAAAATAAAAATAAGAGAAATATTTATTTAAATTTACAAATTAATTTCGTTTCATAACAAATACAGTGCCCGACAAAAGTATTGACACTGATAGTTTTCTTTATTTATGTCTTATTTTTATAAAACAAGAGCGCAACATTTTCTTAAAAACCATTTTATTATACAAGGGTAAGTCAATAAGTCTATACAAAACAAAAAGAGATTTTAAAAACTGTCAAGTTGGAAAATACGACTCGCAAATTTTTAGGATAATATGTCGTTAGTTTTTCTCATAATCGATTGTTTGTCCCAATTTTTTCTACTTTGATAAATGGAAAGTGAATTTCGTACAGCCATAAAACACCTCTACTTGAAATGCAAACCACCTAAATAAATCAAAGATGAGTTAGGCTTGCCTAATACGGAAAAATTTAAATATTGTCTAATCTTTTTTCATCTATTTTGATTGAAAAATTAGGCAATATTTAGCTTTAACCGGATTGGAAGAGCATGAGATATCGACCTAAATTAAAAAACAAAATTTCACAAAGAACAATATTTTTGGTATTACTAATAAAAATTCTAAAATAACGGATTTTAGATCCACCCTAATTTATGAAATGTGTTTCTACAAAACCACCCCCTTTATATAGATAAGAAGCTATTTTGTTTAATTTATGAATACACACATACGCTTTATTTATTGCTTTTTCTGATTTATTCTACATTAAAATAATTATTGTTGACTTAAACGAACAGAATAAAATCAATGGTATAAAAACGACCGATGATTATAAATAAGTGACAACAATTTGCACGTCGTTTGATTGATTTAAAATCATCAACAAATATGTGTATTGGAGTATACTCAACGTTTGAACGCAAACACATATATATTATTGTGTTGATTGCGTATGAACGTTTTGCAATCAGCATTTGCAATTCTCTGATCCGTACCAGTGCATAAAACTTTTTACAATTGGGTTGTGGCGTTCATGAAAACATATTTTTGGTTAAAAATACACTTTAATTAAAAACACTTTTCTAAAAAATTGTATTGTAATCTAAGTTAACTTTGAATGTTAACTTTAAATGGTAGTTCCGGTAATATTACATTAACGCAAGGTCTATTACACTCAGAAAAAAATTTTGTAACGGGTTTCAATTTGTAAACGGTTTTCAATCCCACTTTACAATTTTTTTTATTCATTTTAAGTAAAAAATTACTATTTAGTAAATTTTTTTGCTATTTACATTTTACAAATTACAGAATATTTAAAAATTTTTGTTGCTAACTTCAGAAATCATTTTGCAAATTTTTAAAAACCAATTTGATAAAATTAAAAATTTAATAATTTTAAAAAAGTTGATATTGAAGAAAATGTTATTTCTAAAAATTAATTCTTATACATACAAACTTAAATTGCCATAAAATGTTACATAGGTTGAAAAGAGGGATCGGAAGTGAAGATACTTTTTAGAACTGACTCATGTCCAAAACTAGGACATCCACTTTAAATAGCCCTACAAACTTGTTTTGTTCTAAAAATCAGCCCTTAAAACAATTTTAAAGGAAGCCACATATATTAATATATAGCTCTTGATTTGTTGCGAAAAGCCTTTTTACCGCCAAAGCCAGATTGGTGTATATTTGCTGAAATTAATTAGTAGAAACAAAAGACTTTTAAGTCTACCGATAATTTTAAATGCAAGAATCGTCGGCTTTTTACCCAATTATCTGAGAGATTATCAGAAAATACAACGCTCAAAATGATATTTTCGCAATTACTTTTTTCAATTAGAGAAAAAATATGAAGAGATAGCATACAGTATTTTAAAGATTTGCTTCAAAAGGCTTGATATGTATGTTGAAATGCACATATATGTAAACAAAGTGTTAAAACCTTAAGTTGTTAAAGTCGCTGAAAAGTCTTCTGGCCATTGCACAGTGGCGCCATTGGAGTTTTTTCATTGCAAAAATCATAACTTTTGAACCAAATGAGATAATCAAAAAATTTAAAAGGCATATGAAAAGGGTTATACGCCCTTTAGGTGGCTACTTATGGGAAATTTGTGGAAAAATCAATTTTATGGGAACTAAAATAAAATACTTTTTAAAATATGATTTTTTATGTTTCTTTTAAAAGGCTTTTATGATTTTAAATTTATTACAGAAAAGATTTAAAATTTTTTGTAAAATATTGCTCACAATCCGTAAAACAAGGTATATTTAAAAGACTAATCATTTCTGAACTATAATTATTTTCTAATTCTTTTCGTGACTACATGCCGCAGTGATGAAATAAGTGGATCGGAAGATGCTGCTAACATGTTGAAGAGGTCCTCATTTTGTCTCACCCTTGATGATTTGAAAGTGTTCAGCAATCTATATTTTTTTTATAAAATTCGTTTGTCCATAAGATCCTGCATATTGGCTTTCACAGAGACTTCAGTAAACTCCGTATGTAGTGGTCGTGAATCTATTTTGGCTTTCGAAACATGCTTGTATCCGGGTAAAATGTCAAGTCCATGTTGCCTTAAATATGCCGTAGTATCTTACATTTTTCTTTAGAAAGTTATAAGTCCATAAATATAGCCAAATCTTCTTCGGAACCATAATATTTAAGATTTTCGTTTGGGGCGTGGGAATGTTTTCCTTAATCCTTTTTAGTCGCAGTGGGATTGCATTTGCACCGGTTTATGTAATCTGCGACCTTACTTTTTCATCATCCTATGTACATCTAATAGACAACGTTTCCGATAAATGTTACATAGTCAAATCATTGGTGGAATGAGCAAGTTTTCTCTTTCACCTCCATGTTTTTTCTTGGTCTTCCTCTTGCACGTCCGGTTGATGTGCTGGGTTCATCTTCTGTCAATGAATACAGGATGGCATCATTATTAAGCCAGTCCTGGTGTTTGGAGTTGAATCTCTGAGTCGTACGGTTTGCTTTTATCCATTTTCAGTTTAGACTGGCATGCATCATGAAATATTTATTTTTTATATTTTCGCTTCTCTGTATATTGCCGTATAAACTATTAAGTTCCTCGAAGGCAGCTTCCACAAAAATTTTTGCTGTGGTTGACTTCTTAAACAAGTCAAATAATTTAAAGTTGTTCAACGTCATGTTTAAAGTGTCTTAAAATTACTACCTATTACCTATATACATATGGGCTTAGGTGAAGTTATGTAATTTTGATATCATGCACGTGTCCGAATGAGATTTATACCAACCTGTATTGGATGCTTGGCTATTTGTAAGCCAACGCAATTTCTATATTAGGTGTGTACCTATATTTGCACATTAGACCTTTTATAGCATATAAGTCAATCCATGTCAACTCAATCAGAAAAAAGGCATTTTCGGATTTACCATCTCCGATTTAAATGAAATTCACCATAACTGTTATACTCCTCAAGAACTCAACGAAATATAATTTTCCGATAAAAAATTACTAAGGTATCGTTACCAAATCGACTATAACTTAAAACCCTAAAGGATACACAATTTTACTTGGCCTTATTGTTTAGGTGAGGAAGAGAACTTTAAAATGATATGCATATAATTTTTTGGGTCTAGATTTCAAATCCATATCTCTCAAAATGCGCATCTTTTGTATTTTCTTAAAAGAACATATGTTCAACATTGAACCTTTATCTACATTTGTGTGAAAAAATTGAGGTGGGCACTCGATCCATTTCTGAATTATAGCCAAAAACGTGGTCCTACTCGTTGCAAGCAGCAAAAACCCGTTTACCTAGTTCATAATAAGCATGAGTTCATACGATAGCAAGGTGTGTGATTTCCCTTTCTATTTATCCTACACTTTTGTGTGTTGTTGTTGCAGTTTTTAGTCAAACTAGGGCTACTCATATACTTAGGAGCACATTTTTGACTATAACTGAGAAACGAATTGAGTGTCAACCTTAATTTTTTCACATAAATGTAGATAAAGAATCAATATTAAACATATATAAAGGGTGTCCCAAGAAGAACGCAATTTTTAAATCTGGCAAAATTCGAAGTGTCATTGTTTGACATTTGAACAATTGTTATTGTTTGCTAGTAGAAGGTACGAGGTTAGTAAAAATGGAGCGCTACACGAACGAACATCGCATTCTCATTGTGAAATTGTTTTACCAAAATGGTGAAAGTTTTGCGGCTACAGTTCGCAAATTGCGATCAATTTGGGGTCACAATAATGCTCCAAAAGAGTCAACTGTAAAGAGATTAATGGAAAAATTTGCCGAAACTGGGTCTGTTAGTGATGTAAAGACAACAACGCGCCATCGACCAGGTCGATCGACCGAAAATGTCGCAGCGGTACGTGATGATGTCGCTCAAACTCCATCCACCTCAAATCGACACCGAGCTCAGCAAATTGGTGTCTCCAAATCCACTTTGCAGCGAATTTTGACGAAAGATTTGCATCTTCATGCATACAAAGTTCAATTGACTCAGGAACTGAAGCCAGCTGACCATGGACAGCGAAGGGAGTTCGTTAATTGGGTATTGGAGAGACAACATGAAAATGCTGATTTTGCCGATAAAATCATCTTCAGTGACGAGGCCCATTTTCATCTTGATGGCTTCGTCAATAGGCAGAATTGTCGCATTTGGGTGAGGAAAATCCTCGAGTGATTCACGAGAAGCAAATGCATCCTCAACGTGTCACTGTGTGGTGTGGTTTTTGGGCTGGAGGAATCATTGGACCTTTTTTTTATGAAAATGAGGCAGGTCAAGCGCAAACAGTCAATGGTGTTCAGTATCGTGAAATGATAACCAGTTTTTTCTTGCCTAGAATTGAAGAAATTAATGTGGAGGGCATGTGGTTCCAACAAGACGGCGCCACATGTCATACAGGCAGAGAAACAATTCAATTGCTGCATCATTCATTTCCCGGTCGTGTTATTTCGCGTTTTGGAGATCAGAATTGGCCGCCTAGATCGTGCGATTTAACACCAATAGATTTTTTTCTTTGGGGTTTTTTGAAGTCGATGGTTTACGCGAATAAGCCGACGACGACTCAAGCCTTAAAAGAGGAAATTGGAAGCTGCATTAATGAAATACCGCAGCATTCATGCAAAACAGTCATTGAAAATTTCATTAAAAGATCGCGTGCATGCCAGCAAAGCCGCGGCGGCCATCTGTACGATATATTGTTCCATACATAACCTCATTCTGTCTACTTTACGATATAATAAAGTTTCACGTTTTTTTTTTAAATATCTGTGTTTTATTTAAAATTGAAAAATTACGTTCTTCTTGGGACACCCTTTATTTTTAAGAAAAGAAAAATATGGATTTGAACCCTAGACCCCAAAAAATTATCTTTGACTTTTCTAGCGAAAGAATTGATATGCATATCATTTTAAATAGCTCTTTCTCACCTAAAATTACACATTGTATAGTTTAAAAGTTATAGTCCCTTTTCTGACGATACTCAAATTTTAACGTTTTTTGCCATTTTCATGACGTCATATTTCAGAAACCGACAGGGTGTGGACTCTGAAATTTGAGCTTTGTCATGGACTTATATAGTAAGTCAGTTGTGGTGAATTTCATTGAAATCGGAGATGGTTGATCCGAATGGTGATTGAGTTCATGTGTTTTGCCTCATATGAGGCAGAAACTGAAAGTTGCTGCGATCCTTAATTGCCGGTCCGAAAAAGTTTCAATTTGGCCTACAAGCCTCCAATATAAAATTTGTGGCCGAAAGGATAACGCTAAGATCTGCCCAAAGTTCATTGACAAATTAAAACACACTTTATATGGTAAAATATGGGGTTTTTAATAAAAATACGTATGTTTAAGCAACTAAAAAATTTTTTTCTATTCAAACAAGCCATAAATGATCAAAATCGTTAGAGAAACAAAAAAGTTACAACAATTTGAAGATTATGTTAGATCTGACTTGTTGTGTGAGGGATATTTTCGACGATATCCTTTAATGCACTGTAAGATAAATTGATTCTGTTCTTCACGAGGATCCTGTTGTAATCATTCATAAATTGTACAACGCGTTCAGCAGCGTCGTTAACAACAAACATCGAGAGCATCTTGATAATCTTCTTTTGTTTCCCAAATTGGTGGATCATGCTTCAAGCATTTAGTGGTCAATCGGAAGGCATCGAAAAAATGTTTGGTTTTGTATGACACGAAATCGCTTAAATTAATGTACAGCAATAGTTTTGGGCCGGAGAATTTTGGATCATCTTCCAATTTTACGATTGGTTCTTTTGATTAAAGGCGCCTAACCATGTTTCGTTTCTCTTCGTGTGAAACATCCGAATCGAAAAACCCTAAAGCCATTGTTTCCGATGCCAAATACCAAAAAATGACTTTTCCATTTACGTAAAACTGCTTCAGGCACATCTAGGTCAGTTTCTGCATATGCGATGGAGTCTTTCAAAAAATGTATATCTTGATTTGGGGCTCGTATGGCATTTGTGAATGTAAACCACGCTTTGGCATACAGTCGTACGAGAAAAATACATATGTATATCGCGTAGTCCATTCAATTCTCGTTGTGTCAAAGTGAACTGCTCCCGAAAGAGGTATTTTTTCAAAGTGTATATGTTTCCCACCTTGCGTGGGATGTTCGACTAGATGTACGAAAGCTTCCTCCGACTTCGACTTGTAATCCGGGCGTATTTGTGTTTGTTATAGCTGTTGGTTGCAGCAATTCTTAATTGTTTCGCAGTCAGTATTACTAATTTTTGAGCGTACAATTGGGTCTTCGAGTCCGCTTTTAAACCGAATCAACCCAGAACTTTTTTTTTCAGAAATATTTTATAGGGTGGCTATATAGGTCCTACGAAAAACATATGTGCAATTTTTTGCTCCTCGTTTTTTTGGATCTCTAGATATAGGGTGTAAACATTTCTTTTGTTTATTTATATATCAAATTGGGTATGATAACGAACAAAGCATTTGACGCAGACTCCAACATCGCATTTTGAGCACTGAGTGCGCCCGACAGAAGTACAGTTGCTGGCAGCACAACGTCTTCTTTTTTCACATGGGCGAACCAGATGATCTTTTCTATCATAGCGCAAAGATTCTTCTGAAGATTTCTGGATATTTCTTTTGCGAGGGCCAAAAGATTTTGTTTGCAGTAATATAAAGCAACCTGTCGTCTAAACTCTAGTTGTGGCATATCGGGATAAGCCGAGCGGTGTAATTGCCATGCATTATGTAGCGAAACATGAACCAGCCATGTGAATATGCTGCTCTACCACTTCTTTCCTCTGACTCCAATTCTGTACATGTTGACGTTCTGATACATTCGATCTACACCACCCATAAAGTTATTGTATTCTATAACTGCACATGGTTGTTCAACATTAATTTTATTCTTTTGTTTTCTACAATACCGTTGAACATAACAATTAGGACTTCTTCCATATACACTCGATGCAATATTTACAACAGCGTTGTCATTCCACTTTGTTAACACAATATCGGTCTCCTTTAATGGATTCTACATAGCCTCGAGCTTTCTTCTTAATGAATTTTTTGTCTGCAATGGGGCAATTTTTGGGTATACGATTTTCAGGAATTGTTCCTGTTGCAGTGTATCCACGGCATTTCAAATAATACAGTACTGGAAATCCGGTAAATAAATTATCAAAATAAAATGAGAAAGTCATGCTTTGAACCTCCAGAGAAAAATCGTCTATCATATTTATAAGAGGAGCGGTACATTTACCAAATATTTCCTCATAGATAGACTTGAACCGTGGGTTCTGTCCTTGGAAAATTTCAAAATTTACCAGGTACCCAGAAGGAGTACACAACGACCATACTTTGAATCCAAAGCGTAATGGTTTTCCTTTAATAAATTGCTTGCAGCCATACCGCCCAAAGTATGATATCATACTTTTGTCATACGATAAATTCTGCACTGGATGGAAATTTTTCAGCATATTGGCTTTCAAGTGATCTGTTAAGGGCCGAAGCTTCCACATTTTGTCACTATCATCAACTTTCTTACCACTATCTTCAAAATGTAGGAACTGCAATATCTGCTGAAGTCTGTTTCTTCGCATAGCCGAATATATCAACTCATTTCTCATGTCTTCATCTGCACTCCAATATGATCTAAAACTTGTTCGACCATCATAACCACTCACTATCAAAATACCGATATACGTTTGTATTTCTGCAATAGTTATATTTGCAACATTATTTCCAAGAAAGACTACGTATTTATGGGATTCGTTGATAATGTGATTCAACAATTGGTGATCAAAAAACTTTTCAAACTGTTCGTAAGGTTGCAAGTTCTTGCAATCTTCAAAACTTTGGGACGGAAATATTGGAGGCACGTCAAATGAAGAATCTTGAACACACGTAAATGAAGTCACATTATTTGCTGGTGGAAGTTCCAATGATGATAAGTTTGGTTTTATCTTGTTCAAACTGTTTGACACCGCAGCAGCTTGTGATGTCGATGGCTCAGAGGATAAATTTAAGTCCAACACAGTGTGGGAATTTAAACCATCTTGGTCATCACTAACTTCAAGGCCATCAATTGTATCAATAGGTCTGCCATTGCTCATAACCAGTTCGCAAGATGATTTTAGTTGGCCAACACAAATGTCCATTGGTATCCCAACATCATCCTCATCAGCATCATCCGTACCACTAACTACGCCACTTTCAATTTCAGGTGGGAGTATATATAATGCAGCAACATGCTCATTTTCATCTTTGTCACACAATTCATTTAAGAAATCTATGGCTTCTTCTGTACTTAACTTCCTAAAAATAAAAAATTATTGTTTTGGAATCTTACCCAGCGTGACCATACGGTCACAACGGTAAAAACTGTTCAAACTAACATGCAAAAAGATTGAAAACCTACGAATCATATTTTTCATACATTAGTTTAAATCATTGCCCAACAAAATGTATTTATTTAAACCCTTAAATCTTTATTTAAAAAAAATTTTGTATACTTACTTTTTGTAATAAGTCTTTTTCACGTTTTTTGACATTTTTTTTTTACTCTAAGTTTAGTATCCAATTGTTCTAACAATCACACTCTTACTGACTAAAAATTTTATTTTACAGCAGCACAAATATTTTATGAAGCGAATAAGCGTCAATTTATTAAAATCGGGGAATCACACGAATTAATATATTTATTTTGCTACGTAACTATGTACGTGACCATATGGTAACGCTGGGTTGATTCGGGTTAAACGATTTGTGGTCGAAATTTTCCCATGTGGCAGCAAAACGATTAAAAGTAGGCACTTCAGGCCCACTGGTCTTGGAATATTTGACTTCAAAGACGTGTTTCAATACGATTTCAAACATGTGATGGCGACATGCGAACTTTATTAATTTCCTTTCGAGTTTGAGCTGCAACAAAATGCATGCGCCAGTGTTTTGGGCTGTATTTAATAAAGTGGTATCGAAACCCATGGCGGAAACTTTATTAAAAATGTCCCGTTTAATGAGTGCATCATGAACAACCTTGGCCATATTTTCTCCTGTGCCAGCAGGGACTTTGGGAGCGCCCAAAAATTTAGATGTCCCTTCATAACTGGGGAGAATTGCGATTGAATCAATTTTGCATCTGCAAAACAGGTCCGGCAACAGTTTTCCGTCCCAGTGAATAACCAATGACTGTACGCTATTGATCTACATAAAATAAAATAGAAACCTGTGAAATTAACATTATTCGTATAACTTTGAATTAAATATAAGTTTTAAACTAAATTACCTTCGTAATAAATTCTGTTTCAGTCTCATCCACTTCTCGTTTATGATATTATTTTCGTAACTCATAGATCGTAGATCGATTGAACACAAGCTCACCAACAGAGGTCAGAGGCGTCCTAGCATTATTCATGACAGTTTTACATTATCTGCGCATGCTATCAAAATATGAACTTTGGCCTTATCAAGTACTACAGTAAGACAATGATTTCGTCCTCTTGAACGTTTGGTGTGATCATCGTCATCATCGGTATGCCATTCGCATAACGCATCCGTATTGTTATTATTGAATTCATATTCGTCTTCACTTCCAATGTAAACTGTATCAAGTACTGCAAAATACACAGTACAACAGCCAATCTGGGGGGTGAGAAATTCCAGGGTGATGGTACTAGGTCAGTATAGTAAAACCCTCAAAGGGTTTGGCGTTCGTATGTGTCAGTTTTTTTTATGACCTTTTAAATTTTTTCCTTATCTTCATGTTTTTTCGCTTAGTTGTAACATTTTGGCAAAAACGTAGTTTAACATAACTCGAGAACCACTTGTCCGATTTTGATGAATTTAGAAAAATTAAGAATTACAATTTCTCTAATCTGTTTCTATACCGTTTTCCTATATGTGCAACAATTTCGAAGTTAAAAATGAATGTATGAAGGGAAAAAAGTATTTTTTGCCTAAAATTCATAAAAAATCCAAAATGGAAAAAAGTGCCAAAACTAATTACTTTCGCGTAAAGTCACATAACTTATGAGCAAAAAAAGGCATAGATCATGAAAATCGATGCTCGCGTTTCTCATTTATTCACAATTAGGTAAATGTATGAATTTCAAAAATTTGCTCCAGATATGCACAGCATTATTTGGAGAAAACATTGACACTCACAAGCCTAACTCTCTCATATTTTTCTACTGTACTAAAAGAGAAATATTGATGTGGCAACACTGGTTCTGTGATTTTTGTCATTCAACAAGTGCGACGAACGCGAACAGTAAAAGTGATTTTTCTCCAGTTTTTTAAAAGTGAACAAAACTGAACAGAATATGGAACTGTGCAAGCCAGATATAAATAGCTTTTGCTACTGCTGTGGTCAATATGTCTCAACACATAAAAAAAGGGGAAATTTCAGTACTGATTTTGTTCAAACATACGAGATGTACTTCAACCAAAATGTTATAGTGAACGAAAATTGGGTACCAAATATAGTGTATAAAAGCTGCTACAACCGTCTAATGGATTGGAAAAATAGAAGACGTGAAAGTATGCCATTCGGTATCCCAATGACTTGGACTAATCCTGGCGAAGGTCACAATCCATTGAATTGCTATGCATGTGCGAATAAAGGAGCCGCAAAAAGGATAAGAAAATCGTATAATTACGTTGGTGTTGCAAGTGCCGCAACACCATTGCCTCATTCGGACCACATTCCTGTGCCAAAAGCTTCTAGCCCAGATATTTTCTCTTCTACGACTGCTCCGACATATCATGCACGTGATGATCCCCCATATGAGCCATCAGTATCCAATGAGCCAATTTTAATAAATCAAAATAAGCTTGATTCAATTGTTGCCAAGTTGCAATTAACACAGCATAAATCGGAAGAGCTGGCTTCCATTTTGAAATCAAACAAATTGTTGGCACCCGGTGTGAAAGTCACAGCTTATCGAAGTCGTCAGGCAACACTCCATAGTTTATTTCTTGTGAATGATGAAAAAACCTCTGCATATTGCCCGGATGTAGGAAAATTGATGGACGCAATGGAAATAAAATATGAATCAGATGACTGGAGATTATTTATTGACAGTTTAAAACTCAGCTTGAAGGCGGTTTTACTGCATAAGACCAATAAAAAACCTTCAGTTCCAATCGCCTATAGTACAGAAACGAAAGAAACATATGGTGCACTGGAAAATATTTTAAAAATGGTTAACTACGCCAAACATATGTGGCGCATATGCGGTCTTCAAAGCGGCTATATAAAATATATGTGCTTTTTGTGCGATTGGGACACACGATTTTCCGGTGAGCAATATGCATGCCACGGATGGAAACTCAGAGAGCACAGCAGGTTACAAACGGCCAATATTATTCGTGAGCCTCTAGTGCCGAAGGAGAAGATATTGCTGCCTCCACTGCATATTAAACTTGGAATTGTTAAGAATTTTATCAAAACTGTCGCCAAAAGAGATGAAGTTTTCTTGTGTTTGAAACTAATTTACCGAGACTCAGCGAAAGTAAAATTAAAGAAGGTAAGTTATAATATCACATTCATTTCCCATGATTTTCCATCTTAACAAATTAATTTTTTCCAATCAGGCGTAGTAAATGGTCCAGATATACGAAAGCTGATTAAAAGTGACGCATTCAACAATATTTTGATTGACGCTGAATTGAATGCATGCCAGGCAATCAAAGAAGTAATAGAAGGCTTGTTGGGAAAGCATCGTTCTAACAACTACGATGTTTCTGTCGCAAGGATGTTAAGAGCATTCTCGGAAATTGGTGTCCACATGTCCTTGAAAATCCATTATTTACATCATCATCTGGACTACTTCAGCAAACAATTGGCTACCGAATCTGATGAACAAGGTGAACGCTATCATCAAGTTGCTATGCCATTTGAAATGAGGTAATACTGATTTTTTATTTTTTCAAACTCATTTTAATAAAACAAAAACTTACAGATATAGAGGCAAAAAGTCGCCGAGTACAATAATTGCGGAAATTTGCTGGTGGAGTTAGCTTGTGTGGCAAGACAAGGATGATCTTGATGATAAAGAATTTTCAGGAGATGCAGAAGGGCCAACAGTGGAGTCACACATTGACATTATGTGTGGTTCAGAAACTGATGATAGCGATGAATGCGATGCCACTAGTCCCGAACAACCACCATCGAAAAAGTCTAGGCAATATTTATTAAAATATATAAAAATAAATAATTAAAATAAACATAAAAAATTATAAAAATGTTCACTTAATTTTTTTAGTAGTTTATGGCCAGAAGTCTGGAGTTATTTGGGAAAATTTATAAAAAAGGCGATAAATGACACTTTTTTGAATAAAAACAAATATCAATATTCTTGCCAAAATGGGATACCTTCACTTAACTGTAAATAAAAGCAGAACGCGTTAATCGATTTCTATGATCTATGTCGCATTTTGTTTATAGGTTACGCGACTTTACATGAAATTAATAACACTTGATCCTTTTTTCCGTTTTGGATTTTTTATGAGTTAAAAAAAAAAAATTTTAATTTTTAGGCAAAAAAATATTTTTTTTTCTCCACAAATTTATTTTTACTGGCAAAACTGTTGATTATAAAGAAAAACGTTATATGAACGGATTAAAGAAATTGTAATTCTAAATTTTTTTGAGTTTGTTTTATCAAAATCTCGAGTTATGTTAAACTACGTTTTTTGCCAAAATGTTACAACTAAGCGAAAAAACATCAAGATAAGGCAAAAATTTAAAAGGTCATAAAAAAAAAACTGACACATACGAACGCCAAACCCTTTGAGGGTTTTACTATACTGACCTAGTACCATCACCCTGACTTGGAATTTCTCACCCCCCAGACAATAATCCCAAAAATGTTCCATAGTGATATCAGTTGATGATTCATGTTTTAAGGAATTAAAACAGTTTAATAATTTCACTTACAAGATTGATTGTTAAGTTCTCAAACTTTTTTTTCCGCGATTCTTCTTTTTGCTTTCGTTGTTCTGATCGCTGTTCTCGGCCGTATAATTTCTTGGTCAACGCCTGCCATGTACCCTGGTCTTCCTTTCTGTCTTTGCATCAACAAAAACTTCTTGTATACGCATCACATCCAGGACGTTTGCACTAGCTATATCAAACAGATCGTCCATTGTTTCCTTGAAAAGGTTTACGTTCGATTTTGATGTATCCGATCTGCTGTTTGCACTTTGTTTGTGGACATTTCTCCAATCGCCGTAAAATTTTAGCAATATATCTTGACATTTATATTTATCACGTATTGGTATGCGCGCCTGTTGTCAAAAAATTATAGCTGCATCCACTGCTAGCTTAGCACTTTCTTTTGCACAATTTTGTCTGCCAATATTTACAAACCGCATATTGTAAAAAAAAACTTGCAGTATCTGTCAGTTTGGCTCCAGATATCAGGTGTGATACATGCCCAATTGATTCCACGGAGCGCAATTTATCACTGGATCGAGTAACCGTCACGGATGTAGTCGATGGTAACTCCGAAGCTGATGTAGATGGTAAATCCGACATCGAAATAACAATTTATATTTAATTATTTAATTTAATAGGTATCTAGGTACCCAGCAAAAAAAAATTGGAAGTGATTCTTAAGGAATCATTTTTTCATTGATTCCAAAGTATCATTTAGTTCTGATTTTCCTCTTCTAAAGCAGTTCTTTTTCACAACTTCCAAAAATGTGATATTGAATAAAATTTAACTCTTTTTGAAATCTATGACTAGTAATATATTAAAAAAAAAAGAAGGTTAAACGTAAACCACAGATATTTGCACACAAATTTGACGTTGATAACTATGGTTATGTACTAAACTTTATTTTGAAACAAGTTATCAGTTATAAGTGATTTGTATCAATTTTTAACTTACATGGTGTTTCCTTAAGTCGTTCGTTGCGAGACGAATGAATGCCTACATGTATTTTGTTTTTGTTATGCATGAATTTTGTTATTTCATATTCGTTCGTCTGAAGCAAAACGTCATCGGGAAATAACACCTTACACTTTACCAGATTTTAAATTCTGCACATATAAATATACATAAGTTGTGTTCGAATTAATAATTTATGGGGAAATTTTACATTGTTCTATTTGCTTTTTTATATTTTGACAATTTGTCTTTAATTTTTTTTACTAGTTTTTTTTCTACTAGTTTTACTTTAAATGTATTCACACAAAACAATTTATTATTTATTTGAATTTAAAAAAAAAACCTTACAAAAATCAAAATTGTAGGCCTAATATCACAACCGCAATTGATGCTGGAAAATTTCAATACAAAAAGTAAAAAAAAATAACTGTAGTAAGAGTTATTAGAATTTTGAATAAAGTAATTTAATAAATAACTGAATGCCCCGTTATAATTTAACCAACAGTCAAACACAAAATTAATATGGCTTAGGCCCGCTTACTGAATATCCGGTTAAAATTTAGCTTAATACTGAATTCAAAATTTGTTTGGGAAGCAATAAAAACATATGGCAGATAAGGTTTAATCATTAGCTAGACGTTGTAAAAAGAGGCTCAATCTATCCAACTTTAAATAAAACAAAAGCATATTTTTATTCTTTTGTTTTATTATACAAAGGAAAATGTGTTATCATTTATAGAAAAGTCCTCATAAACTTATATAAAAAAGAAACGAATTCAGACTCACAATAAAAATGTCATTTGATAAAAAATTGAAGAAACATTTCTATAAAAATTGTATTTTTAGAGCTTTTTGAAACAGAAACACCTTTAGATCGTAAGGAATTTTTCTTGTAGGAAAACTCTTTTATTATAAGCACTATTTTATTTGGCAAAACTCATAGATTCTAAAGAATTTTTCTTAAAGAAATCCTGAGATCCTAAGGAGTTCTTTTTGAATTTTTTTACATATTCTAAAAACTTTTTTTTTATAAAATCCATTATCTCCTGTGGATTTCTTCTACAAAAAACCTAAACGGCATTACATGGGGAAAAGTAAATAATATGGTATTCCTAATTTATGGGCTGACGGTTTGGTTTTACCTTCGTGATTATTGTTTATGTAAATAAGAAATGTGAATACATCACAATAACCCAGAAACGACCCCAAATATGGCATATATATCTGTGGCACTAAATGGCATGGTCCTTATTGTCAACACCGCCAAGAATCTCTAAAACAAAAAAAAACGTTGTTAAATTTTTGCAAAAAACACCTTAAATTTTACAAACATTTCATTTTCATTAAATGCAATAAAATCTACAAATTATTTTAAATATTTTAGTAAAATTATTTTTTCTCACATGATGTACTTATGTGGCAAGCTATCAAAGTTTTCTGATCATTCCCATATAAATTTGACAAAAGCCAACGTTTTGTGTTGACGCTTAACGTTACTTATGTCAAATTTGTAAGCGAATGACAGAAGCCAACGTCGATAGCTTCGGCATAAACAATGCTTATGTTATGTTATTTTACAGTAATAAAATTATGGTTATTTTACAGTAAATATGTAAAGTGTGACTAGTTTTTGCGATTTGCTTGTGTGTATAGTTTCGTTCGTTTTCTCAATAACTTGTACAAATTTTTTGCCAGCAAGAGTTTTCAAGCAGAAAAAACATGTGATTGAAAAATAAATTATAAGTTTATTTAAATACAAATACAAGCAAGATATGTATATTGTAAAATAAATTATGGAAAAGATAATAAAACTATCTAAAATGTTTTTGCTTAATATTTTACATAAAGAATCCTCTTTTTCCATATCGACCAGTTATAACTTATTGTTGCATATTATTGCAAATATTCCGTTCTCATTTCGAAATATATACAATTCACCCTACATATTTCTGTATTTCGATTAAACAATACAAAAAACAGCTGATTGGAAATTGGTATGGAAAATCACATTTAAAGTTGACTTCGAGCATAAGTAAATTCGCTAAAAGATTATTTATGAAAACGGAAAAATATTTTTTAATATTTTTCCATTTTACTGGAAAAAAATGTGTTTGGAATGTACTCGGTTTTAATTGCGAGAATTACTTAGTAACTTACTGCATTTGTTTAACTGAAAGTAATCATATAAATAACTGAATTTATAAACAACATCACTAACTTCAAAAAGTTCTAACAAGTGTCAAAAGCTAAAAAGGACGCGCAAAATAAGAACACGTTGAAAAAATTGCGCTGTGAAAAAAATCTAAAAAAAAATATAAAATATTACATTTTAGAAAAAGGATTCTGAATAAAATATAAAACTAAATAAAAACTGGTAAGTTTTCTTTTTTTAATAAAATGAGTAAACGTAGTTACCAAAGACATGTTAAACATGAACGATATCGACTGGCAGCCATTTTAAAACCAATTGAGACACCGCATTCTTTGGAGCCTCATAATGTTGAAATTAATGAGGAAACTATTCACGATTCTCCTCAAAATACAACTCACAACTTAGAAAGTGATAATTGAATTTTAAATGATCCAGCTCAAAATGTACAACAAACTTTACGGGAGAAGCTACAAAATTGGTATATCAAATTTGGCCCCACTGTTAAATTCTGCACAATTCTTTTAAATATTCTTAAATCTGAGAATATGGATGTTCCTTTAAGTGTTCCCGGGCTTATGCAACCTAAAACAACGTGTGAATTGAGAACCGTCGCACAGAGGGGCGAAATCCTTCAAAAGTGGCGATTAATTCAAAAGATGAACTTTAACTTTCACAACCGTATTTGGTACCGGGTGAAAGTAGATAAAATTCTACCTCACTAATTGCAAAAATAAAGTTTCTAAGTTTTTTACTTTATTCGCAGCGTGTATTTAAAGTTCAAATTTATTATTTTTGTGCGCATTGGGTGAAAGTGAAATTTTTTATATTTCAAAGGTTTTTTTATTAAGACTTCTAAAAGTAAAAGTTTTATAATGGAACCGTCTACTTTAGGTATTTGAGCATATAGTTAATTATTTTTTGTTTAGATAAATATTTTGGAAATATTAAAAAAAATATATCAAATTGCTCTAAAAATTGGGTATATTCGATATATGTATAGAGTTTCAAAAACTTTGTTGGGAAAACTGTGAAAAACCGCTTACATCCTCTTAAAATATGACATTTTAGCTTATAAATCCCAAAATATCTTTTTGCGGTTTTTGACTTATTAAAGTTTTTGTTGCTAAAAATCTATGTGAAAAAAAAACAAACAAAAAATCAAGTTGTTTTTATTATGTTTTTTCTGTATATTTCGTATGCTATTTGTTATTGTAGAATTATAATTTTTCACGGTAAAGTCTTTAATGATATTACAGACACAAAGTTCACACAAAAGTGCTATATAGTTGCGCCACAAGCAAAGAGTTAAACAATATTCATAAAATGATTGCAAGAGATATAAATGTAGATACCATGGAGTTTAGCTGTCCTTCATGGCTGGATAAGATTTTTTGAGTGTCTTATTCACTTGTCATATAAACTTCCGATTAAAAAATGGCAAACTAGATGTGATGATGGAAAAAAAAAAATAATTGCTGATACAAAATTTCGCATTCAAAGGAAATTTAGAGAAAAAATTGGATTGATTGTTGAACAACCAAAACCAGGCTTTGGAAACTCTATCGATGCACACAATATTAATAGTTCTTTCTAGTGGTATTGACGTCAATATTGAAAGATTTACAAATTACGCTAATGACACTGCCAAGCTATTTGTTAAAAATTATCCATGTTATTGTATGCCTCCTACTCTACATAAATACTTTATTCACGGGCCAGAAATTATATCGTTTTCATCATTGCCTATTCGTCAACTAACTTAAGAATCACAGGAAGCTAGAAGCGTAAATGCAGTCGGGAAAATACAATAGGAGACGTGTTAAATAGATTTCTTTTAAGTTTTAATCCATTAATTTCAAGCATGAGAAAAAGTTGTAAAAAGAAAATGGAGCAAATGTCACAGTCTGAATTGGAGTTACTTATTCTTTCCCACAATGAAAATGATAATGGAGACGATGAAATTTTTTTAATGAATTTAATGATAATTATGAAGTAAATGATGATTATAAAGTAAATAATACTATTGAAGTTAATGAAATAAAGTAAATAAAAAAGCCCTACAATTTTATTATTTTTTTAAATATATATTTTTTTTTTCTAAAATTGTTGTTTGTTTTTTTATGAATATTGATCAATAAAAAAATAATATTTTCTAATGTGACTTTATTGAGTTAAGCTTGTGGAATTATTGAATTTGGAGATAAAAATCCGGATTTTAATTTAAAATTTTAGTAATATAAATACATATTAAATATTTATTCTTTTTATTTTTTAAAAACACATTTTTTTCTCTAAAACCACATTAAGTAAGCCCTAATTTTCAATTTCATTTACTAATTTATCGTTTTTCATTCCAAAGTTACAGCTAAAATTGTGAAATAAGACCATTTTTTTCAAAAATACAAAAACAGCCCATAAAAGCCCTGCGGGAAAAAAGGGGTCAGTTGGGAATTGGGACCTGTCCCGGGATAGGTAAAAACTGAACCGGTTCCGAAAAAACATATCATGAGATAGGTGAAAAGAGCACCGGTTCCTAAAGTACCTAACACATGACCGGTTTGAAAGTCACGACATGTCCTTTTAGACCAGTCCTGTGACATGTCACAGAGGGCAATTGACCCTCTCCTAGGACAAGCCTATGTTAAAGTGATCGGTCCCGTGACCGGTCCCTATCACAATGAACCGGTCACGTGACGTGTCCTGGGATAGGTTCTTTTCCCGCAGGGAGGTTAAACAATTTTTTTCCACCTTTCTTTTTAAAAAATGCTGTTCTTTATGTATTTATAAATATCCATTAGAGTATTCAAAAACCGAAAACCGGTCAACCGGTTTCTTTTTTTTAACCGATTTGTTTCGAATATTGTTTAAATTCGAAGAAAACTGAAAACCGGTCTTTTTTGTTCGGTTAACCGGTTCTTTCAATTACATCATCACCAACTGGGTTACTTGGTCTCTTTTATTTTTTCCGAACACTTTTATAATCGTTTGTTTGGTTATGAGGATTTAGATGTAAGTCTGATAGATTCCGATTAAGACTTAACTTTGGATATTCCAAATTCAAATTGTTTAATTTCTGATCTAAATAACACAATAAACGGTATTCAAAATCCTAAAAAAAAGAGACTGTAGAAAATCATTCATCATTATATGATGATTTCATATATCTTGAATGCGGCAAAAGAACTGAAAAGTTGGAAAATTTATATAATTGTCTTTTGACTATTTGTCCTACATATACTATTAGTGAAAGAGTATTTTTCACTTCTAGCTTTATCGAAAGCAAACAAAAAAAAACGTCTTAAAACGAAACATAAAAATTGCATATTATTTATAAAATATTATTTTAGAACTGAAAAATAGATTTTCTTTTTACATATTTAAAATGCCAAACGCTTCAAACGTTCAAATTACAGTACTTTTCGCTTATAGTCACATCCCTTAGTTGCACGCAATGTTGTGGCTATATCGCTAATGTGACTATAAGCCTAATTTTTTTATATGCCACAATATGGCATATAAACAAAATCGGATATAAACAATTTATGTGATTATAAAAAAGAAAACAAATTTATTTCATTCATTTATGTATAGTTTACGTATTGAATACGTTATAAACAAAAACATACATTTATACTTTAAAAGGTTAAATAATAAAAACTTTAAATAAATAAACTTAAAAAAAAACAAAATATTCTGATAAAGAACTTAAAAAATTATTGATTGCATTCAAAATTGCATTTCATATTTTCTGATTCGAATTACGAAAGTTTAAAAAGTTAGTTAATTATTTTATAATAAAAATTATTTATAAAAACAACAAAGTTTTAATTAAAAAAGTCGGTTATTTTAGTTTGGCTTAATTTCAACGAATTTTTTAGAGCCTTTTCTTCTATTTTGTCAAACTAATAATTGCACTCCAATTCATTTTCCATACAATACGTTCTCAAAACATCTGCGAAGGTTAAAATATCCTTTGTTGTGGGTGGATCTTTTTCAACAATAAAAATTTCGTCTTCAATTTCGCAATCATCATTTTCGTGTGTAGGGTCTTCATCGTGAACCTCTTGTAAAATTTCTTCGTCGGTCAAATTTCCAAAGCAAACCAGATCATCATCGCAATGCAAATATTCAGATGGATAAGAAACAACTTCGGTAATAAAATCTTCGTCTTCATCGCTTTCATAGAGATCAGTATTGGTATGGAAACCAGCCTGTAAAAAATATTAAATTTAAAATAAATGGAAACCAAAAATTTTAACTGATATAAGTACTTTTTTGAAACAGTTTGCAATTGTCTCAGGTTTCACCAACCACCATGCCCGTTTTACAAAATTTAATGCATCCAATATTGTAACCGATTTCAGATAATCTGGCACAGTCTTTCCCTTTTCTATAGCGCATAATTGTTTTTTTACTATAATCTGCCGATATTGATATTTAAAAGCATGAATAATGCCCTGGTATAACGGCTGTATTAATGCAGTGGTATTTGGTGGTAAAAATTTGATTTCTATATTTGAGTGTTGTGGTTACCTTATGACAAGAGGCGTTATCAATAAACAAAATTATTTTTTTGTTCTCCTTAACCATTTCATTGTCTATCATAGAAAGTATTTCATTCCATATTAAACTCGTCATCCAGCTGTTTTTATTCGAAAAATATTCGACTGGTATGTTTTTGTTTTTAAAACATCTCGGCTTATTTGGTTTTCCAAGGCAAAACACTCGTTTATACGAACCAGTTGAATTACATATAAATAAGAGTGTAAGTCGAGATTTTTGAGTTTTATATCCCTTGGGCTGATCTCCTTTAATGAAATAAGTTGAATTGGGTAGTGCTTTATAGTACAGACCGCTTTCGTCAGCATTAAAAACACAATCTGCGGAATAATCTTTGAGCAAATTGGGTAAAACAGTAGTCTTAAAATCTTCCGCGGCCGATTCGTCGTTGTCCTTAGATTCTTCATGAATCTTTCCAAAGTTTATGTTTGAGCGTTTTCACCATCGGAATAACCAACTGGAATAATAATAATAATGCTACATATAAGTAACCACACATAGGTGGCGTATATGTCAAATGTGATTATATCGCTAATGGACTATATCATTAATATTTTGTATGAATTTGATTATAGAGTGCATTAAAAACGTATATTTTGGACTATATCGCTAAATGGACTATAAGCGATGTGACTGTAAACGAAAAGTACTTACTAACTTGATCTCTATCCATTTGATTTGAATATAGTTCTATAATATTAATTTTTAAGATATTATATAAAAAAATATTGGTTTTAAGTTAATCTTTTGTTGAAGTGAAATACAATAAACAAATTAAATTTATATATATATAGTAACTTCGTTCCACAAGTTACTATGAAGACATTTTGTTACTTTGGGGACTGTCCTTAAACTTTTCGTTATTCTACTGTTTACACTGAAGCCATTTAACTCGATACAGCGGATATTATAGGGACTTTTTTGGCTGTATATACAGATGTCTTCAAAGTATGCACAATGAATATATATATATATATATATATATATATATATATATATATATATATATATATATATACATATATATATATTTTTTTTTTTTTTTTTCAAAGAATGCATTTTTTTATTTTTATTACTTTATATATTAAATTTCTGTTTTTTTGTGTAATAAAAACAATTAACAAATTATATAAGCTTTTTATTCAAATTAAAAAAAAAGCCTAAAAAACCGGTTGACCGTCTTTTTCTGCAAAAACCACAACCGGTTTTTTTAAAATTCGATTTTTCGAACAAAACCAAAACCGGTTTTTTCAAAAGCCGGTTTTTTGAATACTCTAATATCCATCAATAAAAATAACAATATTTTAATATTACGACTTCCCTGAATTAATCGCCACTTTGCACCATTCACCCCACTGTGCGTCGGTTGGATTAATTTCTATTTTTAGATGAATATGTTTCATAGCTAATCCATTTAGCCTGTCCTCTTTCATTGTCGATCTAAACCATGTTTTAATGCGACGAAGGGTGGAAAAAGACCTTTCAGCAGTCGCTTTACTGACAGGCATCGAAACAAACATTTTTAATATTATCCTTATGTTTATATAAACATCTTCATCGCAGCTTTCTAATCAATTTAACACATTATTTGCAAGAATTTTAGAAATTTTCCACATCTGTTGCCAGTGAGAATTTCAGTCTCAACTTTTCCTAATAGAAGATTTTTATGTGTTTTATGAAATTAATTTAAATCATCTACCAGTTGTGGTATTAAAAGTTTAATATCTGAAAATGAGATCTGTACTATATTATGGGGCAGTGCTGTTAAATAAATTAAGAACGTTTTTAAATCTGCTAAAATAGCTTCTATAAGGGGAATGTAACCCACAACGCGGTAGTTCTCTTGCACATCTTTAATTTAATTGTTTTTCGGCTTCGTTTCTTTCAGTTTCAAGGCGCATTATTAAAGTTGTTATAAGGTCGAATTCTTTTTGTAGATCAATATCCTGCTTTTGTAAAATTACACTTAAAGGCTGTGTTATAGTATGTCGCTTAAAATGCATAATCCGCGTACAAAATTGAAAGTGGTCAGGGAATTTCTCATTAATAAGGCTTTTGACAATGTATCCCCATCTTTTCAATCGGATATATTTTCCAATGTCTCTATTATTTGTTCAATACTAACTTTAAAGACCAAAACGGAGTAATGGCGATTTACCCATCTTGTTTTACACATTGGTGACAGTTTGGATCCCAAAATTTTTATTAAAACGCATTTCGTTTTGGATGGTGCCTTTTTAAAAATTTTGTGGTTTCTTTGATGTAAGATGTAACTTTTTGAATTAATGGCACCTTGTTGCTTTTTGACATAGCGTTGTTGAGCTTCTGTGAATAAGAGGGTGTTTGCTTTGCATTTGTCGCAGTTTCAATTATTTTATTAACAGCTCCCTTTTCCGCCAACATCAGTGGACAGCCATCTGTTCCTATTTCAACACAATTTTTTAAATCAAGCCCAAAATTCATTTAATGTAATCTGGTTTATGTTATATTTTTACGTATAGATGAAAGATATTTGCAGTTAAATATTTGGATAGCCAACAATATATTTTTTATAGAAATGTTAAGGAATTTTTTAGTAGTTGCAAAACGTAAATCACTTAGTTTTTTGGGTTTTGTAACTGAGTTGGGTGGGGGGGGGGGGGGGGGGATATATCCCGTTATCCCACCTGAATCCTCGCCTGCGTGTAGATAAATGGTTAGAATAAATCTTAAAACATAATTCGCTTGGTTGTATTAATCTAACAAAACAGAAAAACTGGATTAATTTGAAATTCGGGGTACAAATCTGCAAGACTGCTTTGCACTTCCAAAAAAAGATAAATCTGCCCATTGGGCAACACTACTGCTACAAGCAATACGAAAATGATGGCAGCATTACTGACAGTAGTGGTCAAGTTGTGATAACCACATTTACATTTACTTTCGGGTGCTGCAGTTGTGTAATTTGTTTGTTATACTTTTTATTCTACTGACTTCCCTATTGAATACTTCTTTCCGTGCCTGTTTGCTATTTATGTAGGTTGTTGTTATTTTTATTAACCATTGTATAGATACTACTGGAAATAATGGAAACGCCTATTAACTAAATGGTAGTGTGATAGGAGAAGATTTTATATATTATTATATGATTCACAGAAATGATGATGGTGTAAGCAGTGTTACTACGAATAGTGTTTTTGAGGTTGCTCGATGGCTATTTTGTTTTTATAGAGATAGTTCTTTATTCAATTCATATTTATACTTTTAGCTTTTTTATTTATATTTTTTTCCTTATTTGTTATACAATATTTTGTATCAGTAGAATTCCCTTAAGCCTTCTAATTGTACAGCATTTTGTATTCATGGTCTGATTTTATTTAACATGGTTATAACTCCAGCACAGAGATTAAAGTATATACATTGGTGTATTCAATCGGTGTATCGTTATTCGGTTAATCGCACAATTTTGTAAAATAATTGCTCGAATAAATTAAATATATATTTATACGATTAATCAAAATTAATAAAGAAAAATATACAAAAATGTTTTAAAAATATGTTTTTTAAAGGTTGATATAACACAAAAGCATTCCATAATTTCCTTTAGAAAGGAAAGAAGCTTTTTTAAATGTTAAAAAAGTAAAACAAAGAAATCTAAAAAGAATTTGTTAACAAGAATGTACACAGAAAAAACTTAAATTGAGTTTCAATTAAAATATTTGTTAATACAATTAAAAACTTAATGGAATTAACCCAAATTGGCCGGGTGCACTCAAATGGTAACACAAAATACGGTTACATTAAAATCAACATAGCATGCCGAATATTTAAAAATGTAACATAAAATGATTTTTATTACATCATGTGGACACCTGTTAACTTTTTTACAAAACAGTATGTCAATTGTGTTTAAAAACGCAAGGTTCTATTTAAAAAGTTCAAAATATAAAGTTGTGAAATAGTGAAAAATGGATTGTATGAAAAAGTAAGTTCGACATTTTTTGTTTGTGTTGTGTTTAAACAATATTTTTTCTGATATTTTTATAAATAAATAGTGCTATTTAAATTGTGCATAAAAGAAATAAAAAAAAATCGGTTTAGCTTATTTTCCATGAACTATACATATGCGTTACCATATGGGTGCGCTAGGAACTACATACATCGTTTTTTTTGTGTGTTGATACCATATTTTGTAAATTTTCTCAGAATATACATTTTTTTAAATACTAAATGTATTTTTTCAGAAAATTTACACTAAGTGAAGCATTAAACTTTCTTGAGAGCTTGACAATGAAGAAGATGTGGGGAAGATTTTTATCGAACCACAACAGAATGATGGTGATATTAGCGGCGAAGAAGATGCAGGAAAGGACGAGGGTCGAATTCCGGATAATGTTTGTGCCCGTCAGTTATATCCAATTGGGAAATCGTCTTTAAAAACGACGCTTAAGCTTTGATGTTGGCTGCAACGCAAATGACGATACCAATAAATCAGAAGCAAATTTGTCAATAAGTTTGCTAGACAATAGCGCAGTGCCTGAATCGGCGTCATCCTCAATATCAATTAAAAATGTAACTCCTCAATTTTGGGCATGCCGCTAACCACCATCAAACAGAGATACGCACTTTACTTGAGTAAATAGCAACTCCATCGCTTCGATTCCAATATTTCCTTAAGGCAATTATGAAGACTGTCGTTATTTGGAGCCCTATAAACAATTTGAAAAATTCTTCGATGATGATTTGATTCAGCACTTTGTCGATAAATCGAACGAATATGCAGTTTTTCGAGGGAGAAAAACCCACACATTACCAAAGAAGAGCTGCATACTTTTATTGGCATTGTATTGGTAACGGGATACAACGATCCAACTAGATTTAGAGATATGTGGTATGCTGATGGAGATTTAAAAAACGCTTCTGTTTCTGTGAAAGATATTGATATACATATTGCATGTACATATTTAAAAGAGGAAAGGAAAAAATAACCGTTCAACGCCCATGTGTTGTAACTTAGTATAACAAAAATATGGCCGGAGTTGATCGTTTGGATCAAAATGTGAGCCTTTATCGATTTGGGTATCGAGTAAAGAAATGGTGAGGCAGTATTTTCACTTGGCTACTCGACGCTTTGTACAAAATGCTTGGCAGCTACTTGGCATTGAAAAGGGTAAATGAGTCAATAAGAGTTTAGACGTCAAGTAGCTATCTACTTCTGAGAACATTATGGTGAAAAACCAAAACGAAGTGGATGTCAGTGGATACTACTCGTCGATTCGATGGGAAAGATCACCTTGTAATACCAATTACTAAAAGAAGACGATGTGCTGGTAAATTATGTAAAACAAGTGGCCGTACAGCCTGTAAAAATTGCGATCTCGGCCTCTGTGTGAAATGTTTTTCTAAATACCATACAAAAAACCGTAAACAAACTAAATTTTTTGAAAAAACTTTATCAGTAAAGAATTTTTATATAAGAATCCAATTATTTACATTTACATATTAAAGATATTTTATTAGTGTGTAAATACAATGAAATCATTAATATTGATTGAAAAAAATCTACAATTTTTGTTTTTTATACAATGAAAAAAGCCCTCCTAATGTATATATGTATTTATTTTTTCCTATCAAAAACTGAATTTTTGTTTAATTTTTATTACTTTAATACAGTTTTATACAAAACATTAACATTTTCACATTTTCAATAAAAAACAAGTAAAAAAAGGCTAAATTCGGCTGTGCCGAATCTTTGAATACCCTCTACCAATATCCTAAAAAGATGTTCTCTACTGTTTTTGATACAAATAATATAAAAAACTATTTAAGTAAAATTATGTAGGTGAAAAAAATGTTTGAGGTGAAAAACTTTTTTAGATGTGAAAATAACTTTTTTGGTGGAAAAACAATTTTGAGGTGAAAAAATTTATTGTGGTGAAAAAAAAATTTTAGTGGTGAAAATCAAATTGTATTAAATTTGTATTGGCAATTTAGAGGCACCTTTACATATTCATGGACTGCACAAAAAACACATTTTAAAGCATAGTTTTTGTCAAATACTCAAAATATGCAGCAAAATATGCCTAATGGCGAGAATGCAGTTTCTGATGCGCAACGAATGTTTTTTCTTTAAAAAATTAAAGTGTGTTTGTCCAATGGAGAGAATACAGCAAAGAAATTAATTTGTTATAGAAAGACCATAAGTTGTAACTATTTGTCAATAGATGGCCCATCAGAAGGTGCATTCTCTCCATTAGGCATATTTTGCTGCAGAGCTAGCCTCCATTAGCCATATTGTGCAACAATATGCAGTAGAGTATTATTGATTTCTATTTTCTTTGTAACATAAATGAATATTTTCCAAAAACTATTAAAAATATATGTTTTATGTGCTTAATTTTTAAAATGAATATTCATTTAGATGTTTAAGAGCACAATATTGCACTTTATTCATGTGTACTTTTTATGAAAGAAAAAATTAACATAAATATACATTTGCCAATCCCTCAATTCTCAAAAATACAAATGGAATAAAAAAATTAAATTTTTTTCTATGAAAATTTCTTTTTTTACATAAAAATGTGGAACAAATACTTTTATAACGTCAAACATTTAAAAAATTGACTTTAAAATTATGTAATAAGTCTACTAGTAACATATGAATGTATTAGAATTTGAAGTATGTATGAAGTTAATTTAATATTTTTGGTAAATAAATTAATTTAAAGCCTAATCCAAGGCTATATCCAAAGAAATGTATATATAAAGAAGTAGATGGCGCTCAAGTAAATAAAAAACAATACCATGCGCCATGCTTAGGTCGGCATGGCCTTGGGTTTGGCTTTTAATTATCTTAGGAACCACAAATAAATTTACATACATATTTCAAATTCTAGTACATTAAACTGTCACTAGCAGACTTATTTAATAATACTAAAGTCAATTTTTTAAATGTTCGACGTGATAAAAGCATTTGTTTCACATTTTTATGTTAAAAGCAAATTTTCATAAATCAAAATGGTATTTTTTAGGTAAATTCGTATAATTTTCAAGTATTGAGCCATTTCAAACTGGATATTTATGTTTATTCTTTCTTTCAAAAAAAAAAAAAAATAAATAAATACACATACGAAAAATTGTAATACTGTGTTCTTAAACATATAAATGACTATTGATTTAGAAAATTAAAGTATAATATACACATAAAACATATATTTTTGAATAGTTTTTGGCAAATATAGAAAATCTATAATACCCTGTTGCATATTGTAGCAAAATATGCCTAATAGGGAGAATTTATTTTCTGATCACCTTCTATTGGGAAATAGTTTCAACTAATGTTCTTTCTTTAATAAATTAATGTCTTTGGCTATATCGACCTAACCATGGGCAGGGTATTGTTTTAATGTGATTCTGCGCCACCTATTCAAAAGTAGCGGCACCAAAGGAATTATGCATTTTGCTTTTTCTTTATATATAAATTTCTTTGGATCTAGCCATGGGCAGGGTATTGTTTTAGTTAATTCAGCGCCACCTATTCAAAAGTAGCGGCACTAAAGCAATTATGTATTTTGCTCTTTCTTTATATATAAATGTCTTTGGTTACAAAAACAAAAAATACATTTTATGGGATGAAACGAAAAACCAACAAAGCTTAACAGAAAAAAAAATTATACAGAATTGTACCAATTTGTATGGAAAATTTAGAGGTACCTTCACATTTTCACTCATAACTTTTGAACCCCTGGACCGATTTTGCCCGTTTTCAATACCAAACTGCTCGGGATGATGTTCCATAATCTGGGTAAAATAGGCATAAGGATCACGATTATATATACTTTATGGGGCCTTAAACCAATATTTCGACAAGTTACAAACGGAATGACAAACTGATATATACCCTCACCATATATGGTGGAGGGTATAAAAAGAAATTCATAGAGATGCTAACACTGTTATTAACCCATTGAACATTTATTACAGTGCAATTCTCATTTTCTCACCAACACAACTACATTTTTATTTTTGAACAGCACAATGAGTGCGGTTCTCTTTCTTAAAAAAATTAAGTTATGACGCTTTTATTAATATGCGTAATATTAAAAATAGGATTTGAGATGCAATTAGGATTTGAGATGCAATTTTGCAATTTAAATAACTGCATGTTTTATATGTTGTCAATAGTATTTATTGTAAACTAGAATATTTTTTCCACCAAGTTCATTATCAATTAATAATTTAATTGATATGATTAAACTTTTAATTGAAAATAAGCAAAACATAAAAAAAAAATTAATTGAAATTTTTTTTGGCAATAATTTTTTCTGTGTACTTAGTCACACTTATTATATAATAGGAACTAAATAACTTTTCAAATATATAAGCGTTTCAGAAGCCAATTGAGCCAACTCTCTAGAAAAACTTTTAACAAAATGAATAAAAAAAGTTCTTTCAAAATGATCTGCGAAATATTTACTTAAATCAAATATAGTACCGGTGTTGGAGATTATTATTTTTTTATTTATTAATCTATTAATCCCATTTATGAGTTAAAAATTCTCCGTTATGTTTATTATTATCATTTTGAGTTTTATTATTTACTTTGCTTATTTAAATCACTCTAATTTCATAGCGGTATTTTACATTTTGAATACATACTGCCTTTTAACTTGTTACAAATGCTTTTGTATAAATTCTTGTTTTAAAAGTCGAAACTGTACTATTCATAATCTGCCGTGCTGCAATACAATAAACTACAGCCTTGCTGCTAATAAAATTGAAGATTTTAAATAAAATCAAAAGTTGAAGTTTTAATTCTCATACATAAATTTGGTGCCGAAACCCGGGATTTATCTCATTAAACTGGTCAAAGATCTTGGAACTTTTCGAATTGGATGCTATTGTGACAAAACGGTGACGACTTCGCTTTGTATTTGGACATTTGGAAGTGGAATTATTACTGTGGAACTGATACTGACTTTAGCCTTGATTTTGGAACTAATTTTTTACCACGAGAAAAAAAATCTACCTCTTGTTGACGACTTTGCAACGCTACGGATTACGTGAGTTCCCAGCTTTACATTTGCATTGCTTTGATTTTGGATAAAGGTTTGAAAAAAATCTTTGGTTTATGATTACCGGAAAAACGTATGTATAAAATATAATTTGAATTAATTAATAAAATGGAAGATATATCAAATATAATCGAAGGCCAACGAGAGCTATTCGAAGATTTGAAACATGCGGGTGATATGTTTGATAAGAAACCAGGGGAACTTAAAACACGAGGGTATGCTCAGAGTGTCATTGAAACGATAGATAATATTTCTCGAGCTTTTACTGAAACACATTACCAACTTACGCACACTATTCGAGAAAGGTCCATTGCTTCCAGAGATGTTCCGTATATTTCTGAAGAAATTTTCTACAAATTTCAAGATTATTTTCAAACATTAAAAGGAAAATTATTTGATGTTATAACTGAAACATCTCAGCCCCCATCCCCTATGACTCACTCCAGTACATTCCACGCTTCGTCTAGTAGACAAAATACGACAATATCAGCAGATGCTAGATTACCCAAAATTAACATTCCTACATTTTCTGGTGACTACATGTCTTGGGTCTCATATAGGGACATGTTTATTTCATTGGTACATAGTAACGTATCGTTATCTAAGATACAAAAGTACTATTTCTTAAAGAATTCTTGTTCCGGCACACCATTGGATATTATAAATGAATATCCAGCATCTGAAATAAATTACGATTTAGCATGGGATGCTTTAAATATGCGATACCATAACAAGAGAAAAATTATAAACACTCTATTAACAAAACTGTTTTCAATTCCCAACTCTAATGGTACAGCCGAGAGCATCCAGAAAATCTTGGACACAACTCGTAATTGTTTAGCTCTTCTTGGTACATTAGGTGTCACCAAGGAAACATATGATGCTATAATAATTCATATGACGGTAAATCGGCTTGATATTCAGACTAGAAAAGAGTGGGAACAGTCCTTAAAAGATACCACTGAATTGCCAGAAATAAAGAGGTTGTATACATTTCTGGAAACTACATTCCGCACCCTTGAATCTATTTCTGAGCCCCTTTATTCCACTCCACACGTTAAGGTCCAACCAGCCAAACGGAATTTATTTCGAAGAACCATACATATAACAACATCAAAAAATGATGATAATTGTCTATGTTGTAACAAACGTCATTTGTTGTATAAATGCTTTAAGTTTGCTGCCATGCCCTCATCTGCTAAACGTGAATTTATAAGAACAAAAGGAATTTGTTATAATTGTATGAGCACTGGTCATTTCAGCCAAGAGTGTCGTTCAGCAGCTCGCTGCCATGTATGTAAACAAAAGCATCATACCACAATTCATAACGAATTAACTTCACAAGCAACTCCAACATCATACACGTCAAAAGCAGCACCAAAAACGTCTCAAGATGCAAATGGAACATTTCAAATACCATCAAACCCAACTGCCACAACGCAGTCTGCAGAAAGCTCTGCTAACGTTGTGTGCAATTGTAGCACTCTCACTAAACCGCAGGTTTTACTAGCAACAATGCGTATTAATGTTAAAACACATTATGGAGTTTTCTCTTTACGAGCTTTATTAGACCATTGTGCTCAGGCTTCCCTTATTACTGAAAACGCAGTACAAACTTTGAAACTACAAACGTTCAAAACATACACACAGATTAGTGGAGTTGGTGGTCAACAGAAATCTATCATTACACATAAATATACCAACTTAGTACTTCGGTCCAAAACAGAATCTAATTTTGAGTTAAATTGCACCGCATTTGTTATACCTGCAATAACGCAATACCAACCATTGCCGGCTAGTAAAGAAAAACTACCGAATATTGGTAATTATTATTTAGCGGACCCTCAGTTTTTAAAATCTGATGGGATTGATTTATTACTGGGTGGTGATATATATGGAGATATTATTTTGCCTAATCAAAAGAAATTCGAAAATAGTATTCTTTTGCAATTGACTCACTTTGGTTGGATAGTCTCTGGACCCACCTCCAAATTATCATATGGTGATAAAATAAATGTGAATATTTGCTCTATTGATGAACAACTAAAAGCGTTTTGGGTACAAGAAGAGCTTTTCGAGAGAAGGTCGTGGACAAAGGAAGAAGAATTGTGTGAGAAATATTTTAAAGCAACAACAACACGTAACAGTAGTGGTCGATACACTGTTGCGCTACCTTTTAAAACCGTAATAAAGGGTGAATCAATCCCTATGTTTAGCCTAACTGATTATACCGCTCTCTCTCGGTTGAAACATATTGAACAAAAATGTAGACAGAATCCTAAATTTGGTGATGCTTATTACAAGTTTATGTCTGAGTACGAGTCTTTGGGTCATATGATGAAGGTAGGCGTATACCCAAAGGATTTAGGAAAAAATTGTTATATTTTGCCTCACCACGGTGTGTGGAGGGAAGGAAGCTCTACAACCAAATTGAGGGTAGTATTCGATGGCAGTTCTAAACGTCCGAACCACAATTCATTAAATGATGAATTGGCCGCAGGGCCAGCGTTTCAGAATGATCTGCCCACGGTTATTAATCGTTGGCGCCGCTTTAAAATTGGATTTAGATCTGACTTAGAGAAAATGTTCCGCCAAATAAATGTTATTAATGACCACCAAAGATATCAACAAATATTGTGGCGTGATAGTATCGAAGGTGATATCAATATTTTTAAACTTTCTACAGTCACCTATGGAACGACCTCTGCTCCATTTCTGTCAATGAGGGTACTTCACCAACTGGCAGAAGATGAGAGAGAAAATTATCCAAAGGCTAGTAAAGTTCTCCTTACAGACACATATGTTGATGATGTCATCTCTGGCGCCGATAGTTCAGACGAAGCTATCGATTTACAAAAACAACTTTGCAGCATGCTAAATAAAGGGGGTTTTAAGTTACGAAAGTGGACTTCTAACTGCAAAAAGCTTATGAGTGCCATACCAAGTGAATATAGGGAGGTTACTAATATTTTTGAAATAGATAAAACAGACAACGTTAAAGCTCTCGGCTTAGAGTGGTGTACGAAAGCAGATTATTTTTCATTTAAAATCAATTTTGAGCGTAGCAATGAAGTCACAAAAAGAAGTATACTTTCTAATGCTGCAAAATTGTATGACCCCTTAGGCTGGCTATCTCCATGTACTATAAATGCAAAAATAATATTTCAAAAATTGTGGCTTTTAGGAGTAGACTGGAATGATCAACTTCCTCAACAGTTAGTTTCTGAGTGGCTACAATATATGGAAAATCTTAAAAGGCTAGAAATGATTCGTGTACCTAGGTGGATTGGAATGGGAAAAACTACAAGACTTGAATTACACGGATTTAGTGATGCGTCTACAGCTGCGTTTGCAGCTGTAGTTTATGCAAAGGTGATGGATAAAAATGGCACATCAGCTGTAAACCTCCTCCAAGCCAAAACGAAAGTAAGTCCTTTAAAAAGGTTATCTATTCCAAGACTGGAATTATGTGGAGCTACACTTCTAGTCAAATTACTACACAAAGTGCAAACATCAATAGATTGTGAAATTGATAACATAACTTACTGGACTGATAGTACAACAGTCCTCAGCTGGATACGAGGGCAGTCGTCAAAATGGACAGTTTATGTTGGTAATAGGGTGGCTGAAATCCAGCGGTTTTCAAATTTCAAGCAATGGAAATACATTTGTACTGATCAAAACCCGGCTGATTGTGCATCAAGAGGCATATCATCAACCGAACTCGTAAACCACGATCTATGGTGGTCAGGCCCTAGTTGGTTAAAAGAAAGCGTTCAAAATTGGCCAAAACAACCCTCATTAAAATACGATATCGAAGAAGAAATGTCCAAATCCTACGCCGCTATAAATACTGCTACAGCTAATATGTCTCATAGCTGCATTGACGGTACTAATGCTGCTACAACCATGGTCTCCAAAGCTGATGCCGATATTTCTAAATATTTTTATGTACTACAGCGTTTTTCATCACTTAATAAACTGATTCGAATCACTGCATATGCTCTTCGATTCCCTGTTAACGTTTCTATTCATAAGCAAAACAAACAAAATCAAGCTATTGATAAATGTAAGATGACTGGTTATCTCACTAATCATAAGATGAGAATCGCCCTTCAAAAGCTTATTAGAGTATCTCAGAGTGTTGATTTTGAAGATGAAATCAAACAATTGCAAAAATACGGAAAATTATCTACCAATAATCACATCGCTCGTTTATGCCCTTTCATTGACTCCGACAATATCTTGAGAGTCGGTGGTCGGTTACAAAATTCGAATTTGAGCTATTTTTCCAAACATCCTATTTTACTAAAAAAGCAAAATCCAATTTCGATTCTTATTTTTGCAGATGCACACGCACAAACTTTACATGGCTCTCTTCAACAGATGCAATCGTACGTAGCGAGAAAGTATTGGATTCTCTACGGTCGTAACATTGCAAAGATGGTAGTACGGTGTTGCGTCAAATGCTTTAAATACAATGCAAAGGCATCGCAGCAGATGATGGGTAGTCTGCCAAGTGTACGTTTAACGCCTACGCGTCCGTTCAAACACAGTGGAGTCGATTACGCTGGACCTATTACATTGAAACAATCTACTGCCAGAAATTCTGTAACAACAAAAGGCTACATATGCCTTTTTATATGTATGGTCACTAAAGCACTGCACCTAGAGGCAGTAACTAGTCTTTCTACGGAAGCGTTCATAGCAGCTTTTAGAAGGTTCGTCTCACGCCGCGGTAATTGTACAGATTTGTACTCTGATTGCGGTACAAACTTTATAGGTGCGAGCAAGGAACTTCAGATATTGTATAACCGCAACAAAGCATCATTACCAGAAGAATTGTTGGCAATACTGGGCAACGACGGAACCCAGTGGCACTTCATACCACCAGCTACTCCAAATTTTGGTGGCCTCTGGGAGGCTGGTGTGAAGTCAACCAAGTACCACTTAAAACGTTTGCTGGGCAGCAAAATCGTTACGTATGAAGAACTTAGCACTCTCTCAGAGGCGTATTTGATTTGCACTGAACCAAACAGCAGTAAAGTCAACTAAAATCCATATTAAATTGATGAATGGGTGATCACTAAGCAACTCACAAGCCCCGTCCGTTGATTTTACACATTGACAGAAATCAAATATTTTGATATTTAATTATTTGATGTGGTTTTGTTTTGAGAAAATATTTGTTATCTAAACAATTCTATTAATATGATTTCAACAGGGTTGGCAGGCAATACCGCTCAAATACCGTTATCGATTAAATACCCTTACCAAAATAATAGAAAATACCGTTATCGCTAAAAAACCGATACCGAAATAACTGAAAAAACCGTTAGCCCTAAAATACCGTTACCACAATAACAGAAAAAAATTTTATCCTTAAAATAACGTTACCGAAATAATAGAAAATAGCGTTACCCTTAAAATAACGTTACCGAAATAATAGAAAATAACTTCACCCTTAAAATGCCGATACATTTTTTATTACTTTCAGTCGTATTGTTAACTTTGCGAACGCTTTTTGCATAGATAACACTTAAGCAACACTTTTTTTAAGTAATGTCTTCACAAGTTATGGTCTTGAAGACATCAAATCCAATAAAATTTGCCATAATATTTGAAAATTACACAAAAAAACAACAATTCTCTTTGTTGTTCTTTTGTGTGTAATTTTTAAATTTCATGGCATATTATATTGAATGTGAATACAAGGGGTTGGTTAAACTAAAGAAAAAACATATAAGCATGTACTTGAAATTAGTTTAAATAATTTATTTTAATCATTTGAAAATAAAAAAAGTTTTTAGTTTTTTGAAATTGTTTTATTTAGAAATTTCTAAATTTTCTCGCAGTCAGTTCAAAAACATACAGAAATGTGGATATTTTTTGATCTTATTAAACATTTAAGTATGTTTTCTGTAAAATACTAATGCTGAAAAAATTACATAACCAGGCTTGAAAATAAGCCTTTTATTTAAATTTTCCCAGAAATGTCTAATAAACTTCCTAAATTCCTATCACCAAGAGTATACCTATTATGATACTTATAAAAATATTTAAAAAAAAAAATTATTTCAAATAGAAAAAGATCAAATTTTTTTTTTTTTAGTTTGAGCGATAATAAATAAAATAAAAATAATAAATAAAAAAAATTATAGTCGTATGTAGAGTTTTGAGACGAAAAAACCAAATTTATATTTTAGAAAAACAAGTTTGCATGAAATCAATTATTGACAAGAAAATACTCCACAAAAGTACGGAGTTTTAAAGAACCTTGGTCTATAGTTGTAAAATTCTAAATACTCTATACTTGTACAACTCTCCCTTATTCCCACTTTTAAATAAAACTTTTAAAAAAATGTAGGCTCAATTTAAGGGTTTCCTTTGTTTTTAACCTTTAAACCCCTACATTTCGTAACTATTTAAAAAATCTTTGTAGAATGTTAAAGATGACAGTTTAAAGTTACGCGCTTAAAAAAAATTAAATTCTATGTCTTCTAAATTTTTAACCCATTTTTTTAAATGAAAGCAAGGTGCTTTAAAATCCTATACAACCGAGTAAAAAAATTTTGATAAAATCATATGTTGTCTTATCTTATAATATATTAGCATATATAAATACATATCTCAGTAGGTGCCGTATAATAAAGCCATAGGCATTAAAGCCATATGACTTTATTTCTCACCGCATTGGGAAATAATGCCATACCAGTGTAAAATGCAATTAATTGTATTACATATGTATTGCCAAAGGATAAGTTGCTATTGTCAAGCGTAGAAAAGGTATGGCGTACAGACGTTGGTAGGGGGCCGACGCGGCGCCTTCGCGTCCGGCCCGGCAATTACGCGCCGTATTGCATTTTGATTGCTGCTCTTCAACATATTGAAGCATTTTTTTTCTGCCGACTGGCTATGCATGAAGAACCGTTAGTTTTTACGAGCACGTTGTTCTTCCCAAGCGTTGTGCCCAATTTGTTGTGCCCATTATCAAGGATGGCACCCCACATTCGTACATTGTTAATTTTTAAAAATCGATACACACATTTTCATTTGTTAACTGAACTTATTGTACTTTTTTTGTGTAATTAAAAGAAATCAAATACACTACAAAAATATTGTACAGAAAATTCAAAGGTGCAATAATGCCATAATGGCTTTTTTTCACTTCACCGATGGAAATAAAGCCACATGGCTTTATTGGCTGTGGCTTTATTACACGGCACCATCTCAGTATTCATAAGCATATATAATAATATATTACATTTTTTTTTAATTACCTTATATTTTGCCATATATAACCATATCTATTTATATATTGATCTTTATAAAATTATGTATTGATCTTTATAAAAATTGCATATAACACTATATATAATTATATATGGGTTACACGGGACTGTATATATTTATAAATGGTTTGTACGGAACCATATATACTTATACCTCAGTATAATAATTATATGTGCAAAAATGTTTTGTTTCATTTCCTTTTTGTTTGTAACTAATTTTTTTTTAAATAATGTAGTGTTTTTATTTAAGGTCAGCTACATCTATGCACGTGTTGAATTCCTTCATTTCTTTTATTCACGGTACCGTTATTTGAAAAAATTAGCGGGACCTGGCGATTTCAGTAGTTAGTAATTATATGTGCAAATCAATTTTAGTTGTCTTTCGACTGCGTTGTGCGAAAACAATTAAGTTTTTAATAAATCGAATTAAAGAATATTGTTTAAAAAGAAAGTTCACCGGTTTAAGTTTTATCTTAATTTGCTCGTGGAACCAGTCTATCGGAAAAGGAGCAAGGTATTATCGTGAAATTGAGTCAAGTTTGTGTCAAAGTTGGTAAAATAGCTTCTAGAATAAATCGTCACCGAAATACAATTACAAACTTTTTAAAAAATCCAAATAACTACGGCATTACGAAACGCAGTGGACGAAAGACTACCATAAATGATAGATGTAAGCGGGAAATTCGGCGTCTGGCAATTAACAAACTGATAAGCTGTGGACAAATTAAGGCCCATTTGAATCTAAAGGTAACTAAAGAAAGAGTGGCTCAAATATTAAATGAAAACAAAAACGTTAAGTATACATCCAGAGTGTCCAAACCCAACCTTCTTCAACGACATATGAGTGCTCGTCTTGTATTTGCTGAATAGTATAAATTTTGGGACGAGGAATGGCGTCAAGTAATTTTTAGTGACGAAAAAAAATTCAATTTGGACGGTCCTCACAACTGCCAAAAATATTGGCGCTATTTGAGTCAGCCGCGGCAGACTTGCCACAAGCGCGTTCATGGAGGTGGCACGCTTATGGTTTAAGCTGCTTTTAGCTATGACGAAAAGACTCCGATATGCTTTATATCATCAAAAATGGACGCGCAGTCTTATATAAATTAGCTTGACGATGTTTTAATAGAGTTTGGAGGCCAAATATATGGGGAAAATTGGACGTTTCAACAGGATAACGCACCGATTCACACTGCAAAAGTCCCAAAAGAGTTTTTTACGACCCGAAATATACCTGTATTGCAATGGCCTGCGATTAGTTCTGATTTGAATCCCATTAAAAGTCTTTGGAGCATTCTCTCTGCGAACGTATATAAAAATGGAAGACAATTTGATACGATTAAGCAACTCAAATCGACCATAATAGAAGAGTGGCAAAATACTGATCCAGGTTCTCTGAAATCATTGGTCAACTCCATGCCATTACGCCTAAGTCAAGTCCTACTAAATAAAGGAAAACATATAAATTACTAATATTATCATTTTACCACTATTTTTTAATAAATTTTTAAGAAAAACATCCTTATTAATTTTTTGCACATATAAATATTAACTATGGAATACTAATATTTTAATTTTTTTTAAACACAAAGAAAATAATTTTGTTACAAAAATTTTGATTCTTTATCGCTTTAACAGACTGTATGTTAAAATGTAAAAACATATATATAAAAAATCGTTTTATTGAAGCAAAAATCGGATTTTAGGTGATGCACATATAATTATTATATTGAGGTATATGGACCATTAATATTTATATATAATAATATATGGCCATTATCAAAAATATTTTTTAATATGGTATGAGATATAATTATATGTGGTTTAATATATGTTCTAATATAAGAAATGTTTTTTGATATAATTATATATACAATATGTGCAAACAAATTTGAGATATTTTTATATATAGTTCCATATCTAGAGTATTTTTGATATGATAAAATATAGGGCCCGCCATCTAACGTTTTTTTTAACTAGTGCTTATTTCGTGAATGGTAACACTTAGATCATGTCTTATTTAAAAGATAATTAGTTTTATCCTTCCGCTGAACGAATATGGTTGTATATACGCTTGAACAACGCTGGGAAATATTGCGACATTACTTTGAAAATCATGGTAATGTTGCAGAATGTCATCTTTTCAATGTCATCTTTTCAGATGAAGCTCATTTTGATCTTGGCGGGTATGTAAACAAACAAAATTGTCGCATTTGGGGCACAGAAAACCCGCACGCATACATTGAAAAGCCGATGCACCCAAAACGAGTCACTGTTTGGTGCGGATTTTGGTCCAGAGGCATAATTGGGCCATTTTTCTTCGAAAATGAGCAAGGAGTAGCCGTTACAGTCAATGGCGATCGTTATCGGGCCATGTTGAACGAATTTTTGTTCACAAAAATTGAAGAGGAGGATATTGGCAACATTTGGTTTCAACAGGACGGCGCTACGTGCCACACAGCCGAAGCTACACTCGATGTTTTGCGTCCTGTTTTTGAAGATCGCATTATCAGCCGCAGAGCTGATGTCGTTTGGCCACCTCGGAGCTGCGATTTGACACCGTTGGACTATTATTTGTGGGGTGCCGTCAAAGATAAGTGTTAATGGCGTAATAGTGTGAAGTTAAAAATGTTTTGACGTAACGACAAAATATCAAATGCAGCTAATGACATAAGTGTGGGTCATCTTAAACAAATTCTTAGCATATTTATCATGTAAAAAAAATTTAAATACCAATCAAAATATGCCCTCTGAATTGTTTTTTAAATTTTTTTGAAAACCACACATGTATGAGTATAAATAATTCTTAAGAATTTGGCCCACTGTGGCTCTATGGAGCGAGCTCGGTTAATGAAATAAATTGTTCTGAGAAGGTATTTAACTGTCCTACACATGGATGTAAATCGTTTGTCTGAATTGATTTTAGATATTTCTAAAAACCACACATGTATGAGTATAAATAATGCTTACGGATTTGGTGCACTGTGGCTCTATGGAGCACGCTCCGTTAATGAAATAAATTTTGGTGAGAAGCTACTTAAGTGTCCTACACATGGATGTAAATCGTTTGTCTGAATTGATTTTTAGATATTTTTATAAACCACATATGTATGAGTATAAATAATGCTTAAGGATTTGGCTCACTGTGGCTCTATGGAGCGAGCTCGGTTAATGAAATTTGGTGATAAGCTATATAAGTGTCCTACACATGGACGTAAATTGTTTGTCTGAATTGATTTTTAGATATTTTTGAAAACAATACATATATGAGTTTGAATATTGCTAAAGCATTTGGCCCACTGTGGCTCTATGGAGCGAGCTCGGCCCATGAAATTAATTTTATGTAGTAGCCATTTTGTTTTCCTACGAAACCAATGAAGCCTTTTTTTTATAAATTTATTTTTAGATATTTTTAAAAACCACACATGTATGAGTTTGAATATCGCTGAAGCATTTGTCCCACTGTGGCTCTATGGAGCAAGTTCGGTTATTGAAATAAGTTTTGGTGAGAAGCTATTTAAGTGTACTACACATGGATGTAAATCGTTTGTCTGAATTGTTTTTTAGATGCTTTTGAAAACAGGACATGTTTGAGTTTAAATATCGCTTAAGGATTCCACGTACTGTGGCTCTATGGAGCGACCTCAGTCCATGAAATTAATATTGGTGATACGTTTACTAGATTTTAAAATTGGTTTTGACTAAATCGTGTTTTTTTAAAGTACAAAAGAGATGCTTGATGAATCGAAACAGTCGATAACGGTTAAAAGTGTATGATAAATACAAACTCTTGACGGCAAAATCCTTAAGCATTATTTAAACTCATATATGTGTGGTTTTCAAAAAATGTTTAAAAATATCTAAAAGTTAATTCAGACAAACGACTTACATCGATGTGTAGGATACTAAAGTAGCTTCTCACCAAAATTTATTTCATTAACCGAGCTCGATAAATAGAGCCACAGTGGGCAAAATGCTTCAACGATATTCAAACTCATCCATGTGTGGTTTTAAAAAATATCTAAAAATCAATTCAGATAAAAGACTCAAATGGTTGTGTAGGACAACAAAATAGCTACTACCTAAAATTAATTTCATTGACCGATCTCGCTTCACAGGGCCACAGTGGGCCAAATACTTTAGCAATATTCAAGCTCGTACAAAAATATCTAAAAATCAATTCAGTCAAAAGACTAAAATGGTTGTGTAGGAAAACCAAATAGGTATTTCCTAAAATTAATTTCATGGACCGAGCTCGATCCATAGAGCCACAGTGGACTAAATGCTTTAGCAATATTCAAACGCGCTCATGTGTAATTTTCAAAAATATGTAAAAATCGATTCAGACAAAAGACTTAAATCGTTGTGTAGGAAACTTAAATAACTTCCCATCAAAATTAATTTCATTAACCGAGCTCACTCCACAGAGCCACAGTGTGCGAAATCCTTAAGCGATGTTTACACTCATACCTGTGTGCTTTTCACAAATATTTAAAAATCAATTCAAACAAAATACTTATATGGTTTTGTAGGACAACTAAAAAGCTACTACCAAAAATTTATTTTATGTACCGAGCTCGCTCTATAGGGCCACAATGGGTCAAATGCTTTAGCGATATCTAAACTCCACATGTGTGGTTTTCTATAATATCTGAAAATAAATTCAGACAAGACTTAAATGGTTGCGTAGGACAATAAAATAGATACTACCTAAAAATAATTTCAAGGGCCGAGCTCGCTCCATAGAGCCACAGTGGGCTAAATTCTTAAATTTGTTTCATTAACCGAGCTCGTGGGCGAAATCCTTAAGCGATATTTAAACTCTTACATGTGTGGTTTTCAAAAATATCTGAAAATTGGCTTTCGCAACTAAAAATATTATTTAATATATAGTTGCCGTAACCGCCAGAATTCGATTGACAACAAATTCGGTGGCCACAACTGATATTGTTTCCTGGGTGTATATAAATGTAACGACCATAACTTTGATATCGGGAAAGCTACTAGCATTTTCCTCAAAATTCCGTTTAAGTTTAAAATAATCAGGGTCCACAAAGTGTGGTGAATACCTTAGTTTTTTAAATCAATATTCATTTAGATGTTTAAGAGGACAATATTGCACTTTATTCATGTGTATTTTTTTATAGTAGAAAAAATTAACATTAATATACATTTTCCGATCCCTCAATTCTTAAAAATACAAATGGAATAAAAAAATACTATTTTCCTCTATGAAAATTTCTTTTTTGACATAAAAATGTGAAAAAAATGCTTTTATTACGTTAAACATTTGAAAAATTGACTTTAAAATTATGTAATAAGTCTACTAGTAACATCTGAATGCATTATAATTTAAAGTATGTAGTTAATTTAAAATTTTTGGTAAACAGACAACTTTGTAAGTGCACGGATGTATAAAATCTATATCTCTGCAAAGGTTACTCTTTATAATGGAGGAGAGGATACAAATCATGCCGCATACTTTAAGGTGATCATTATTGCACATGCCCATTAGAAAGCTGCGCTGAATGATGTAAATATTGCCAAATGCATTTTGTATTATATTTTTAGTTAATAATTAATAAATCATAAATGCATGAAATAAAAATACATTTTTTGTCTTATAAATCAAATGTTTTTGTGCAGTTTAATTTAAAGCATTGCGTTGGTAAATATACGCATTTTTTGTTATTTTATTTAGAAATGCATTTTCACGCATATTGACGACTATCTAGCTCCTCTGGACCTTACCTCATTCTATATGAGCCCAGCCTCCGGCAATCATAGGGGCTGAAGATAATACACGTATATACTAAATTTTGCATGAACTGTAATATGAATATGTTTTGTAAATTTATATAACAGAACTTTTGTTATTTAGTTTTAGTAATGTTATTTACGTTCTGCTCTGTTAGCGACTTTAAAGGCCGAAAGCAAGCCTTTTCAAACTTTTAATTATGTACTTTTTTTACATATTCTATCTCACTTTAGCAATGTTGCTTTTTACGTTAACCTAGTTCTTAGAGTAAGACACATATAGCTCTAAGAATGTTATTATTCTCATACTATGTAAGACAATCAATGTAATCGAACAAGAAGAAGACTTAATAAAATGTTCACTTACTTACTTAACAGAAAAAAAATAAATACAGAAAAATTGTACCAATTTGTATGGAAAATTTAGAGGTACCTTCACATTTTCACTCATAACTTTTGAACCGCTGGACCGATTTAGCCCATTTTCAATAGCAAGCTGCTCGGGAGGATGCTCAATAAAAATAGGCGTCTTCGCGTAGTGATCGCCATTTCAACAGACAGACGGACATCGCTAAATCGACTCAAAATTGCATAAGCTTCACGAATATATATACTTTATGGGTTCTTAAACTTATATTTCGACATGACAAACTGATATATACCCTCACCATATATGGTGGAGGGTAAAAAAATTTGTAAACGCTTTTCAATCCCACTTTACTGATTGTAATGACAGAAGTCGCCACGCTCGTTTCTGCCAACACTCACCCTGAATTATTTAATGAATAAAATGAATTATTGAATTGTGAATTATTGAAGTATTAAATTGTTAAATATTTATAAGTCTATGGAAGGAAATAAAATGAATGAATCGTAACCGCCCTTACTGTTTATACTTTGTCTCTCTTAATTCTCAAAGAACCGTCGTTATTTTCCCAAGACTTCTCAGACGTACCTCGGCACACAAAAAGGGTATATAAAGAGCAACATTGAACAAATCTGGGTCAGTCGCCAGCAGCCGTGAACGAGAACACAAGGTAATTTCAGCACTAAATATTAAATTCTAATCCTGCGAGCATCCTTGGGCAACTTGTAAGTATCCTGCGAACATCCTTGAAGGTCCTGCGGATATCCTTGAAGGTCGTGTCAACATCCTTGAAGGTCTACGAAAGTCTCGGGAGGTCCTGTGGAGATCCTCGAACGGTTCATGAGAGGGAGCGTGCCGTCCCAGGTCGCTGCCCTCACCTAGACGTAGTTCATCAGAGGAAGCGTGCCGTCCCCGGTCGCTGTCCTCCCCCTTGAAGATACCAGAGGGAGCGTGCCGTCCCAGGTCGCTGCCCTCGCCTAGACGTAGTCCATCAGAGGAAGCGTGCCGTCCCCGGTCGCTGTCCTCCCCCTTGAAGATACCAGAGGGAGCGTGCCGTTCCAGGTCGCTGCCCTCGCCTAGACGTAGTTCATCAGAGGAAGCGTGCCGTCCCCGGTCGCTGTCCTCCCCCTTGAAGATACCAGAGGGAGCGTGCCGTCCCAGGTCGCTCTTTCATCCTCTCTCTTTATCTCTCTTTCTCTCCCTCTCACTTAGTCATCGCAGGTCACACGGAGTTCATCAGAGTAAGCGTGCCGTCCCAGGTCGCTGTCCTCCCCTTTGAAGATACCAGAGGGAGCGTGCCGTCCCAGGTCGCTGCCCTCAGCTGGACGTAGTACCTCAGAGGAAGCGTGCCGTGCCCGGTCGCTGTCCTCCCCCTTGAAGATACCAGAGGGAGCGTGCCGCCCCAGGTCGCTCTTTCATCCTCTCTCTTTATCTCTCTCTCTCCCTCTCTCTTTCTCTCCCTCTCACTTAGTCAACGCAGGTCACACGGAGTTCATCAGAGTAAGCGTGCCGTCCCAGGTCGCTGCCCTCCCCTAGACGTCGTAGTTCATCAGAGGAAGTGTGCCGTCCCCGGTCGCTGTCCTCCCCTTTGAAGATACCAGAGGGAGCGTGCCGTCCCAGGTCGCTGCCCTCGCCTAGACGTAGTTCATCAAAGGAAGCGTGCCGTCCCCGGTCGCTGTCCTCCCCGTGAAGATACCAGAGGGAGCGTGCCGTCCCAGGTCGCTTCTTCATTCTCTCTCATTATCTCTCTCTCCTCTCTCTCTCGCTCACTCTCTCTCTCTTTTAAACCCTGTAGTATTAACAACAATAAACGAATTTACCTTTGTATAACATCACGTCTTTTACTCTCGGTCACTGGATCAAAGAAATTTCTGTGACGATCCCTACCCCCGCGAGCTTACCCCAGCTAACGGAGGAAATCTCGTCGTTACAGTGGCGCCCGAGCAGGGACTTGAGAGTTTAAGGCTTTATTTTACAGCGTTACAAGTGGCCGAGAGAGGCAAGTGAATTGAGTCACAGCCGAGTAGAAAGAGAAAACCCAACGAAGACTAGTCATGTTACGTACATCATGGGCGTATACCCTAAAGAAGGAGGAGCTGGTGGCGTACCTCAATGAATTCAACCTCGAATGTTCCGGCAATGTAGAGGAGATGCGCAAACGTTTCGCTCAATTTGTGGGCGGGGAACATAAATCCGAGGTTCTACAAAGGCTGCTACCGATACAGACAAAACACGAACTTTCCCTCTCTGGTGGGGAGAGTAAGTCCCCTAGAAGAACACCACTATTGTCAGTACCTTCCGAACCTCTTGCTCCTCTTGACTCTGGGGATACCACGAGATCTGACTGCCAGTATGGTACATCCACGATCGGTCCCGACCTCAAATCGCAAGCAGATCAAGTTCGGAAGTGGGGAATAAAGTGCGACGGAGACGGAGAGCCGTTGGAATTCGTCGAAAGAGTAGAGGAGCTAGCTAACATGTATGCAATTACAATCGACACCATGCCGGCCATGATGCCGGAAGTTCTTACTGGCAAGGCTTTAATCTGGTATCGGAACAACAATCGTCAGTGGGGAACGTGGTCGGCATTCAGAAGAGACTTCCTTAAGTTCTTTTTACCCCCCCGATATTTTGAGCGGCTGGAGGATGAGGTCCGTAAAAGACATCAGCGACCCCGAGAGTCGTTCCGAAGGTATACCCTCGAGATGCAAAATCTGATAAGACACACTAACCACATATACATACATATACACGTGGGTAGGCAACAAGAGGAAAATAAAATAAGCGACAAGAAGGTTAAAAGGGCAGACGAAGGTCGGCGTACGATGTCCTTACCGAAGCAACCATCAAGACGAACCAGGAATAATCATCCATCTCTTCACCTCCCGCTAACGAGCCGCCTGAGATTGGAATCAGAAACCAACGATTTGCCGAAAAAAAAACCAACACCTGTGCCAAGTAGTTCAGGAGGCCTTGCGGCCCTGGTGGAACACGGAAATCAAGTTGATACCCCACACTGGAGGGATCCAGGCCACAAACGTTCAAACACTGTGCAGTTTCACTCAGACGGCTAACGAAGGAGGAAATACGCCAGGCGTGTAGCGGACGTAACCTACCCCTACCGACACGCGACACCAACATCGCCGACCAAGAACCACATCGGCCACGGGCTTACCGAAGTCATCCCATGAGAGTATACAGCGACGAAGAGGAAGAGGGAGACACCATTGAGCTCAGCAGTGGCAGCGAAATTCCAATGCCTCAGCCATCACCCCAGGTCTCCGTAATGGCCTCACCGGAACAGGAGCTGATCGTTAAAGAAGTGTGTGAGCAAGGTGGTCAGGACATAGACCAAGTGAACGATATTCCCCTTCAAAGCAATGAGATCATGTCGTCGCAAGCATCCTCTACGTCATTTTCGTCGTCATCCTCGTCATCTACCGGATGTCCCTCGGTGGCCACGCCAATAGACGTCTCGTTGGGGACACAGCCACTAATATCGGCAAGCACCATCGGAGCAATGCATGGTGAAACGAACAGCCCCGAAACCACCCAGGCGCTAGCCACCATGACGGCGGAAGCGGTCCAAAACGCACCGCAGGGCATAACCTCACCACAGCGATCCACGTCGCAATCTTCGTCATCATCAACATCATCATCTTCGTCATCATCAACATCATCATCTTCAACATCATCATTATCGTCATGCTCTTCATCGTCATCAACTTCGTCCTCTTCGTCCGAACCCGAAGCAGACAACGAACCACAGGCCGAAACTAATGGAAAAGGAGCACGTGTCAATATACGCTTGACCTCCACACGTCCAACTACCCTGCCGCAACGGAAGCAAACGTATACCCCACCGGGCACACCCCCTAGCCACTCACCCTCTCCGCAGACGCGGGCGTCGTCACCACGAACCCCGGTTCACCCTATAATAACGGAGGATCACTTGTCAGAAGAAATCCGGAGGAAATTACGGCCACATGTCCACTATATGTTGACACACTATTCGCTGGGAGGTCGGGGCAATCAGGTGTTTAAAGTAGACCAACACCGATATCGGATCCACATTAACCGCCAGCATAAGGCGATGGTGAAGCGTCTATGTAAGGTGAGGCGTCAGCAGGAGGGTGGTTCTTCTCCGAAGCGCAATTCCACGAAGTAGACATGGCAATGTCTAATTGGGTTCCCCAGGGGGAAATCATGTGTAATGACAGAAGTCGCCACGCTCGTTTCTGCCAACACTCACCCTGAATTATTTAATGAATAAAATGAATTATTGAATTGTGAATTATTGAAGTATTAAATTGTTAAATATTTATAAGTCTATGGAAGGAAATAAAATGAATGAATCGTAACCGCCCTTACTGTTTATACTTTGTCTCTCTTAATTCCCAAACAACCGTCGTTATTTTCCCAAGACTTTTTAGACGTACTTCGGCACACAAAAAGGGTATATAAAGAGCAACATTGAACAAATCTGGGTCAGTCGCCAGCAGCCGTGAACGAGAACACAAGGTAATTTCAGCACTAAATATTAAATTCTAATCCTGCGAGCATCCTTGGGCAACTTGTAAGTATCCTGCGAACATCCTTGAAGGTCCTGCGGATATCCTTGAAGGTCCTGTCAACATCCTTGAAGGTCTACGAAAGTCTCGGGAGGTCCTGTGGAGATCCTCGAACGGTTCATGAGAGGGAGCGTGCCGTCCCAGGTCGCTGCCCTCACCTAGACGTAGTTCATCAGAGGAAGCGTGCCGTCCCCGGTCGCTGTCCTCCCCCTTGAAGATACCAGAGGGAGCGTGCCGTCCCAGGTCGCTGCCCTCGCCTAGACGTAGTCCATCAGAGAAAGCGTGCCGTCCCCGGTCGCTGTCCTCCCCCTTGAAGATACCAGAGGGAGCGTGCCGTCCCAGGTCGCTGCCCTCGCCTAGACGTAGTCCATCAGAGGAAGCGTGCCGTCCCCGGTCGCTGTCCTCCCCCTTGAAGATACCAGAGGGAGCGTGCCGTCCCAGGTCGCTGCCCTCGCCTAGACGTAGTTCATCAGAGGAAGCGTGCCGTCCCCGGTCGCTGTCCTCCCCCTTGAAGATACCAGAGGGAGCGTGCCGTCCCAGGTCGCTGCCCTCAACTAGACGTAATACCTCAGAGGAAGCGTGCCGTCCCCGGTCGCTGTCCTCCCCCTTGAAGATACCAGAGGGAGCGTGCCGTCCCAGGTCGCTGCCCTCGCCTAGACGTAGTTCATCAGCGGAAGCGTGCCGTCCCCGGTCGCTGTCCTCCCCCTTGAAGATACCAGAGGAAGCGTGCCGTCCCCGGTCGCTGTCCTCCCCTTTGAAGATAACAGAGGGAGCGTGCCGTCCCAGGTCGCTGCCCTCAGCTAGACGAAGTACCTCAGAGGAAGCGTGCCGTCCCCGGTCGCTGTCCTCCCCCTTGAAGATACCAGAGGGAGCGTGCCGTCCCAGGTCGCTGCCCTCGCCTAGACGTAGTTCATCAGAGGAAGCGTGCCGTCCCCGGTCGCTGTCCTCCCCCCTTGAAGATACCAGAGGGAGCGTGCCGTCCCAGGTCGCTGCCCTCGCCTAGACGTAGTTCATCAGATGAAGCGTGCCGTCCCCGGTCGCTGTCCTCCCCCTTGAAGATACCAGAGGGAGCGTGCCGTCCCAGGTCGCTCTTTCATCCTCTCTCTTTCTCTCCCTCTCACTTAGCCATCGCAGGTCACACGGAGTTCATCAGAGTAAGCGTGCCGTCCCAGGTCGCTGTCCTCCCCTTTGAAGATACCAGAGGGAGCGTGCCGTCCCAGGTCGCTGCCCTCAGCTGGACGTAGTACCTCAGAGGAAGCGTGCCGTGCCCGTTCGCTGTCCTCCCCCTTGAAGATACCAGAGGGAGCGTGCCGCCCCAGGTCGCTCTTTCATCCTCTCTCTTTATCTCTCTCTCTCCCTCTCTCTTTCTCTCCCTCTCACTTAGTCAACGCAGGTCACACGGAGTTCATCAGAGTAAGCGTGCCGTCCCAGGTCGCTGTCCTCCCCTTTGAAGATACCCGAGGGAGCGTGCCGTCCCAGGTCGCTGCCCTCAGCTAGACGTAGTACCTCAGAGGAAGCGTGCCGTCCCCGGTCGCTGTCCTCCCCCTTGAAGATACCAGAGGGAGCGTGCCGTCCCAGGTCGCTGCCCTCGCCTAGACGTAGTTCATCAAAGGAAGCGTGCCGTCCCCGGTCGCTGTCCTCCCCGTGAAGATACCAGAGGGAGCGTGCCGTCCCAGGTCGCTTCTTCATTCTCTCTCATTATCTCTCTCTCCTCTCTCTCTCTCTCTCGCTCTCTCTCTCTCTCTCTCTCTTTTAAACCCTGTAGTATTAACAACAATAAACGAATTTACCTTTGTATAACATCACGTCTTTTACTCTCGGTCACTGGATCAAAGAAATTTCTGTGACGATTCCTTCCCCCGCGAGCTTACCCCAGCTAACGGAGGAAATCTCGTCGTTACATGATTTTGTACTGATTTTTAGTAAAACAATATTATTTATTAATTTTTTTGCTATTTACATTTTACAAATTACAGAATTTTTACAGAGTATTTACAAATTTTTGTTGCTGATTTCAGAACTCATTTTATAAATTTTTGAAAACCGATTTGCTAAAATTATCAAAAAAATGTACTAATTTTAAAAAACTGGAAATTGAAGAAAATTTTATTTCGAATAATTAAAACTTATACTTACAAACTTAAATTGCCTTAAAATGTTACATAAGTTAAAAAAGGCATCGGAAACAAAAATACTTTACACAATCGACTCATGTCCAAAAATAAGACATCCACTTAAAAAGCATCACAAAGTTATAAAAATCAGCCCTTAAAACAATTATAATTTGATTTTAGTACATTTTTTGAAAACAATACATATATGAGTTTGAATATTGCTAAAGCATTTGGCCCACTGTGGCTCTATGGAGCAAGCTCGGCCCATGAAATTAATTTTATGTAGTAGCCATTTTGTTTTCCTACGAAACCAATTAAGGCTTTTTTTATAAATTTATTGAAGCATTTGTCCCACTGTGGCTCTATGGAGCAAGTTCGGTTATTGAAATAAGTTTTGGTGAGAAGCTATTTAAGTATACTACACATGGATGTAAATCGTTTGTCTGAATTGTTTTTTAGATGTTTTTGAAAACAGGACATGTTTGAGTTTAAATATCGCTTAAGGATTCCACGTACTGTGGCTCTATGGAGCGACCTCAGTCCATGAAATTAATATTGGTGATACGTTTACTAGATTTTAAAATTGGTTTTAACTAACTCGTGTTTTTTCTAAAGTACAAAAGAGATGCTTGATGAATCGAAACAGTCGATAACGGTTAAAAGTGTATGATAAATACAAACTCTTGACGGCAAAATCCTTAAGCATTATTTAAACTCATATATGTGTGGTTTTCAAAAAATGTTTAAAAATATCTAAAAGTTAATTCAGACAAACGACTTACATCGATGTGTAGGATACTAAAGTAGCTTCTCACCAAAATTTATTTCATTAACCGAGCTCAATAAATAGAGCCACAGTGGGCCAAATGCTTCAACGATATTCAAACTCATCCATGTGTGGTTTTAAAAAATATCTAAAAATCAATTCAGATAAAAGACTCAAATGGTTGTGTAGGACAACAAAATAGCTACTACCTAAAATTAATTTCATTGACCGATCTCGCTTCACAGGGCCACAGTGGGCCAAATACTTTAGCAATATTCAAGCTCGTACACGTGTGGTTTTCAAAAATATCTAAAAATCAATTCAGTCAAAAGACTAAAATGGTTGTGTAGGAAAACTAAATAGGTATTTCCTAAAATTAATTTCATGGACCGAGCTCGATCCATAGAGCCACAGTGGACTAAATGCTTTAGCAATATTCAAACGCGCTCATGTGTAATTTTCAAAAATATGTAAAAATCGATTCAGACAAAAGACTTAAATCGTTGTGTAGGAAACTTAAATAACTTCCCACCAAAATTAATTTCATTAACCGAGCTCACTCCACAAAGCCACAGTGTGCGAAATCCTTAAGCGATGTTTACACTCATACCTGTGTGCTTTTCACAAATATTTAAAAATCAATTCAAACAAAATACTTATATGGTTTTGTAGGACAACTAAAAAGCTACTACCAAAAATTTATTTTATGTACCGAGCTCGCTCTATAGGGCCACAATGGGTCAAATGCTTTAGCGATATCTAAACTCCACATGTGTGGTTTTCTATAATATCTGAAAATAAATTCAGACAAGACTTAAATGGTTGCGTAGGACAATAAAATAGATACTACCTAAAAATAATTTCATGGGCCGAGCTCGCTCCATAGAGCCACAGTGGGCCAAATTCTTAAATTTATTTCATTAACCGAGCTCGTGGGCGAAATCCTTAAGCGATATTTAAACTCTTACATGTGTGGTTTTCAAAAATATCTGAAAATTGGCTTTCGCAACTAAAAATATTATTTAATACATAGTTGCCGTAACCGCCAGAATTCAATTGACAACAAATTCGGTGGCCACAACTGATATTGTTTCCTGGGTGTATATAAATGTAACGACCATAACATTGATATCGGGAAAGCTACTGGCATTTTCCTTAAAATTCCGTTTAAGTTTAAAATAATCAGGGTCCACAAAGTGTGGTGAATACCTTAGTTTTTTAAATCAATATTCATTTAGATGTTTAAGAAATTAAAAAATTAACATTAATATACATTTTCCGATCCCTCAATTCTTAAAAATACAAATGGAATAAAAAAATACTATTTTCCTCTATGAAAATTTCTTTTTTGACATAAAAATGTGAAAAAAATGCTTTTATTACGTTAAACATTTGAAAAATTGACTTTAAAATTATGTAATAAGTCTACTAGTAACATCTGAATGCATTATAATTTAAAGTATGTAGTTAATTTAAAATTTTTGGTAAACAGCCAACTTTGTAAGTGCACGGATGTATAAAATCTATATCTCTGCAAAGGTTACTCTTTATAATGGAGGAGAGGATACAAATCATGCCGCATACTTTAAGGTGACCATTATTGCTCATGCCCATTAGAAAGCTGCGCTAAATGATGTAAATATTGCCAAATGCATTTTGTATTATATTTTTAGTTAATAATTAATAAATCATAAATGCATGAAATAAAAATAAATTTTTTGTCTTATAAATCAAATGTTTTTGTGCAGTTTAATTTAAAGCATTGCGTTGGTAAATATACGCATTTTTTGTTATTTTATTTAGAAATGCATTTTCACGCATATTGACGACTATCTAGCTCCTCTGGACCTTACCTCATTCTATATGAGCCCAGCCTCCGGCAATCATAGGGGCTGAAGATGATACACGTATATACTAAATTTTGCATGAACTGTAATATGAATATGTTTTGTAAATTTATATAACAGAACTTTTGTTATTTAGTTTTAGTAATGTTATTTACAGACGTCTGCTCTGTTAGCGACTTTAAAGGCCGAAAGCAAGCCTTGTCAAACTTTTAATTATGTACTTTTTTTTACATATTCTATCTCACTTTATCAATGTTGCTTTTTACGTTAACCTAGTTCTTAGAGTAAGACACATATAGCTCTAAGAATGTTATTATTCTCATACTATGTAAGACAATCAATGTAATCGAACAAGAAGAAGACTTAATAAAATGTTCACTTACTTACTTAACAAAAAAAAAAAAAAATAAATACAGAAAAATTGTACCAATTTGTATGGAAAATTTAGAGGTACCTTCACATTTTCACTCATAACTTTTGAACCCCTGGACCGATTTAGCCCATTTTCAATAGCAAGATGCTCGGGAGGATGCTCAATAAAAATAGGCATCTTCGCGTCGTGATCGCCATTTCAACAGACAGACGGACATCGCTAAATCGACTCAAAATTGCATAAGCTTCACGAATATATATACTTTATGGGGTCTTAAACTTATATTTCGACATGACAAACTGATATATACCCTCACCATATATGGTGGAGGGTAAAAAAATTTGTAAACGCTTTTCAATCCCACTTTACTGATTTTGTACTGATTTTTAGTAAAACAATATTATTTATTAATTTTTTTTGCTATATACATTTTACAAATTACAGAATTTTTACAGAGTATTTACAAATTTTTGTTGCTGATTTCAGAACTCATTTTATAAATTTTTGAAAACCGATTTGCTAAAATTATCAAAAAAATTTACTAATTTTAAAAAAGTGGAAATTGAAGAAAATTTTATTTCGAATAATTAAAACTTATACTTACAAACTTAAATTGCCTTAAAATGTTACATAAGTTAAAAAGGCATCGGAAACAAAAATACTTTTCACAATCGACTCATGTCCAAAAATAAGACATCCACTTAAAAAAGCATCACAAAGTTATAAAAATCAGCCCTTAAAACAATTATAATTTGACCTTAAAATCCAAAAAATGTACTAAAAGTATTTTGCAAATATAACAAAAATTAGCAAATATAAACAAAATGATAAATTAGGTTATGTTTTTACCATTTTTTTAAACTTTTGATTTTTTTTTTAATTTTGCCTAAAATATTTTTTGAAAAAAATATATAAAATAACAAAATGTTGCTCGAAAAAAATATAAATTTGTATATTCGAATTCGTAAGGCATTTTCAAAAGAAAATATCACCTTTAAAGTGTAACAAGTGTATCAAAAAATAATTGAGTTAATTTGTGCATTTTAATATTTTTTTTTTTAATTAAAATTTTTCTATATTTTACAACTCATTGAGTTTACAGCAATTTTCTAAAATTTAGTAGCGCTTACTAATTTTGTATACTAATTTGATTGTACTAATATGAATGATATTTAGTTAATTTTTTTTGCTGATGAATTTTATTTAATTTTAATTTTTGAAAATTAAAATTGCTTTTTTAGACCTTTCAATATTGCAATCAACATTATTATATTCATGTTTAGGTCATTAAAACACTATTTTTCTTTATCGGGATATTCTTCAAATAAATAATTAATAGTTTTATTAGCCAAAAACATTGATCTATTACTTTAAAGAATGAGATGACGCGTTTCAGGGATTTTCTAGGTCCCCATTATCAGATCTCTTTAGAAAGTAAAAAGATTATTTTAAGGTCCCAAAGCAAACACTATATTGGTTGTATAATTTCAACTAATTGAGAATTATACAAAGAACAATATTGTCTTTGTTTAAACCAGTTATCTTTAAGAGAAACAATGTTATGGCAATCTTGTTAATTTACATAGGCGAATTTACTCATTATACGGAGAAAAAAATTCCTATTTTGGAAAGTAAAATATACATAGCTATGGCAACCAAAGGTTGTCTTGCAAGCTCGTCTGCTCTACAGTTCCCTGGTATGTCTCTGTGGCCCGGCACCCAAATAACATGGATGCTGAACTGCTGAGCCATCTCGTTGAGAGATCTGCGACAGTTCAGGACTGATGTCGAATCCAGGAAGACAGAATCCAGAGATCTAATAGCAGCCTGATTATCAGAGAATATATTAATCCTCACCGTTGTGAGGACATTTTATCTTAGCCACTGCGCTACCCCTCTAATGGCCAGAATTTCAGCCTGAAAACACTACAATGATTCCGCAGTCTCCACGCAATACTCAGCTGTAGGTCCCTGGAGTAGACCCCGAAGCCTACCTGATCGTCGAGTTTAGAGAAGTCGACAGAACGCCCCCCATTGGGAGTTCCGTATTTCCACGAATCCCTATGCGGTATAGCGTCTGGTACCTCTTGTCGAACAGTGGTTCGGCAACAGTGTAGTGGCTGGAAGTTCAGGCATCATGTTAAGGATTACACTGTGACCATAGCCACTGTCCGACCAAAGTGACAGCGCCCTCAACCGGACTGCTGCAGCTGCAGCATTATGTAAACCAATTATGTCCAAAGGCAGCAAATGCAAAATAGCATTCAGCGCATCAGATGGGGTGGTACGAAGCGCACCCGTGATGCCAGCCATCCGTTGGACCCTATCCAGCATCCCACGGTATGTGGGCCTCAGGAGAGCTCTCCACCAGACGATAACACCATACAGCATTATCGGTCGTACCACTGCCGTACACAGCCAGTGGACAATCCGAGGTCTCGAACCCCATTGCCCTCTGGCACGCATAAAGTGCCACTGTTGCCTTCCTTGCCCTGTCCATAATGTTGAGCCTGAAGTTCAGCTTCCTATCCAACAGTACCCCAAGATACTTGGCATAGTCCGCAAAAGGAATTTCAGTGCCCCCCAAGGAGATAGGTTCCACTAATGAAATCTTATATCTCCTGGTGAACAGGACCAATTCAGTCTTGCACGGATTCACCGCAAGACCTTTATCGCGCGCCACCTCTCCATAGTTAGAAGTGCCCCCTGAAGGACGTCCCTGAGTGTACCAGGAAACCTTCCCCTGACTGCCAATGCCACGTCGTCCGAATATGCGACAACTCTAACACCAACCCCCTCAAGTGACAACAGAACGCCATTATGAGTGAGGTTCCATAGTAGTGGGGATAGTACACCTAGGGTGTGCCCCTACCGACAAATATACTCAGGTCCGACGACCCCAACTTGGCCCGTATACGTCTCCTTGTAAGATGACTGTACACAAACCTGTTGATGTCGACGTCCACTCCAAGACCAGATAGCGCCGCAGCTATCGCATCCGAAGTAACGTTATTAAACGCTCCCTCTATATTGAGAAAAGCCACCATGGTATACTCCCTAACGGCGAGCAAACCCTCAATGAACCCGATCAGGTTCTGCAGGGCCGTCTCAGTGGACCTACCCCTGTAGTAGGCATGTTGGCCACTCAACAGCAGCCTCTGATCAATATTGTCCCTAAGATACCTGTCAATGAGTCTCTCCAGTGTCTTCAGAAGAAACGATGACAGAGTGATATGCCTGAGATCCTTAGGTTCCCTGTGAGAGGATTTCCCCGCTTTGGGAATTAAGACCACTTTGGTATCCCTAAACATAATAGGGACATAAGTTAGGTCGATACAGCACGTGTATAGATTCCTGAGCCAAGGAATCAGTGTATCCGCCACCACTGGCAGTTCACACGGTGAGATCATGTCTGGTCCGGGTGACTTAAAAGGCCTAAAGCTACTAATAGCCCATGCAATTCGGGATTCTGTTACAATCTTCTTGGCAGCGGCCGAAGGTTAACTTGATGCAGTACTAACCGCAGAATTTTCATTTCGGCAGTTACCAGGGAAGGGAGTATCCGGGAGCAGCTCCAGTGATTCCCTACTGGATGTTGTCCAATCCCCTGCGGTTTCTTAAGATATAATACCGTGCATTGTGTGGAAGCCAAAATCCTCCTTAACCTTTCAGCCTCAGAGGTGTCCTCAACATTGCTGCAGAATTCACCCCAGGACCTATTATTAGCCCTCCTCAATGCACTCTTGTATATTCTAAGTTTACCCTTCTAAACGTCCCAGTCCTGTGAAACCCTTGTGGACTTTTCCCTGTTAAAGAATTTCCTACAGCACTTCCTAAGATTCGCTAGCTCTGGTGACCCCCATTGCGGTCGTTTCCTATCTCTAGCCTTACCTTTGGGACATAAAGCTAGCAGCGAGTCATTCGTGGCCCTCGTGATCTGTTCCACTGATCGCTCAATGTCCCCTATATCCCGAACGTTGATGTCAGATACCCCCGAATAGAATCTGCAGAATGTTTCCCTGTATTTCCTCCAGTCTGCTTTCCGAACGTTCGGTGGAAAAGCAGGCTGTGGGATACTATCTAACTCATTTAAACAGAAGCTAATATAACGGTTATCTGAAAAGCTATGGTTATCCAAAACTATCAGCAAGTTCATCAGAGGCAAGGGTAACATCCAGTACCTCTTGTCTATTCCTAGTAATGAACGTTGGTTCATTGCCCCTATTACATATAGTTAGGTTAGTATTCATAATGTCTGAGCTTCCCCAGATTTGATGGTGCGCATTGACATCACTGCACACAATCAGGTTGCACCCAGCTTTCACAGCAGCATCCACCAGTACCGTCAGGGTGACCGGAGGTACATCGGTTTCATGCGCCATATACACCGACGCCAGCCAGATTTGAAAGTTTTCACAATCAAGGCTGGCCACTGTCATGTCTTCGCTACTAAAAGAAGAGAGAAGAAAAATATTAAGACTGTTCCTTACAAGTAAACAAGATCTGTGCCTACCATCACCCGTACTTTGGATCAGCTTATACCCGTTTGTCCTTATTCCACAAATCCTGCCACCACTCAGCCAGGGTTCCTTAATAAGGACCACGTCCTTGCGTCAGGAGGATCACAAGTTCTGCGGATGCAGCCTTAGAGTGATGGAGATTTATCTGAAGAAACCGAAGTACCATCAGATTTCTCCACCACCGTCATACCCCTTCCTCTTCGGAGTCTACGAGAAGCTCCTCTTCACAAAACTCTTCACTTAGTCCTGTGATGAAGAGATCCTCCACGCCCCTGAGTGCATCAGAAAATGACGACACGCTAGTATCTTCCAGATGCCCTACAGGAACTTGCGACGAGGTACTCTAACCTTCAGAAACAACATTAGTGTTAACTAACGCGGTATCTGCTGATTCTCCTACCTTGTCGCTTTTGTAGACCTTCATTTCGATTTCAAGAAATCCATACGAAAAAAGGCCTTTGGACTGGACGTGACCTGGTAGAGACTCGGTATTCAGTATAAATACCGCATGCCTTCGAGCTCCATCAGCCTCATTCAATCTACCAACCTTCCAATTGTGTGTTTGAAAGCCAGGATTACATTCCCTGAGCCTACTTATTATGGATAATTCATCCTCTGGGATCGCCAGAATCCATGCGTGTGCCCTTGGGCGGGTCGGGATGTCACTTTTGTCGACAACATCCAAAAGCGCCCCTGGCCACACCTCACCAACCTTCTTAAGAGCCGAACGATAGCACTCAACAGAGCGCATATCACCGAAAGAAATAAGCTTTATGCGGCCCTGGAACCAGCCTGCATCCTTGCACAAGGGAGGTGTGCCGGGACTCTTAGCGACTCTTTCTGTTTTGCAGACATATTCCTAGGATCGGCGTTATCAAATCTCTTCAGAATCCTGAGAGAGAGGCGCCGATCATTGTACCTCTTCTTCGACGGTCTGGTATGCTTGCCTTACGACAACAAAGTGTCAGGCAAGTTTCCAGTCTTGGAGGAGGAGGTAGAATCTGTGGTGTTGTCAGGCACAGTTTCTGTTGTCCTCGTTGTTCGTTTGTTTGTTCATTGTTAATGTTGGTCCCACGAGTGTAGGGGTACGAAGGTTCATCACATCATAGCCCCCGTTAATGTGACAAGGAGTATTTACTCACAGAGGTGTCCAGGTATCTGTGAGGCTCGCGTTAGAACACAGTCTTTGGTAACCCCTGACTGCAAACCGTAAAGTTCCTGAGCACGGGTCGCATAACACTCGGAACTTAGGGGGTCTATTTTGAGTATGAATCAATACTGCATTGTGCCATCCGGACTACGAGGGAAACTCATGGGGAATCGAGAGACACCTCCGTAGTTATTGATGGCTTATTCGCCAAAAATTTATGTCAAATAAGAGGACATACCGCTGATGATTTCACCGTCGCCCCAATATCTCGACAAAAAAGAGTAACCTTTCGTCGCGCGCTCCTTTAAAGTTCATGATCTCATGTGAAGATGTACTGGGAACCATACATCAACACAGGGGAACATAACCATAGTGTTGAGGCTCCACTGTAAATAATTGCAACCCTGTTCTATTTTAAAATATTTGCAACCCTGATAAACGATGATACGGAACAACATATACATAAAAAAGCACGCCACAATTTGAATTCAGTCGTTAGGCGATACTCGCAGGAAAAACACCAAAGAAAACGCTACGAGCAATACGCTACAGAACACAGAAAACGCTATAGGCCGTGTGCAAGTCAAATGTCAAACCATTTTTATAATAATATATTTAGTAATTTGAACTTATAATAAATACTGTACATTAAATAAACATTATGGAATTACTGTGTATTTATTTTTAAAGCGACGGCAAACTATATTTGTCTTTGGACGCCATTGAACGTTTTTCTGGCCAGTTTACATGTTTTTCTTTGCTCTGCGAGTTCGTCAAGTTTTTATTGTCTGGAATCTTTATAATTATTCGCGAAATTTAAATCGTATTAAAATTTTTAAAAAATATAAAAAGAAAAGTCTTATACGTGTGATTTAAAATCGTAAAATTAATTTATTGCCACAAAATGATTACTACACGGTCATAAGCCGGCCAACAACAAAATAATGGAGACCGCGCTTCTGAGGGTGGCGATTTAGACGATACAATTGTTGGATCTGAATCTAACCCTGATGATACAACCAATGCCAATGGGCTGTCTGATGATACAACCAATGCCAATAACTCTGCCGACAGATCTGCCGCCATCGTCAACAACACCTCTGCCGCCGCATCAATTTGCACCACCAGAGGTATTTTCAACATTATTGTCTACAATGACCTCGTTAAAGTCTGCCATAGAGGAATTGAAACAGGAGTCATGTCGTAATAATAATGACATTAAAAGTCTTCGCTCACAAATAGCAAAGTCACCAATGTCGTCACAAATGCTATGTGAAGATAAATCCATGTATACCACAGGCACAATGTATACGATGTCACAAATACATGGAAACATGCTGCCATCTTCATATTATTTGCAACAGGTGGCACCTGCAGTCAGATCATATGCGCCTCCACCAACAAATTATTTGCAGCCATTGCCGCCAACAACAAATTATTTGCAACAATCGCCGCCGTCAACAAATAATTTACAACGATCGTCGCCGCCAACAGATAATATGCAACCATCGCCGCCGTCAACAAATAATTTACAAAAATTGCCGCCGACCGTCGTTGCAGAATTGTATGTCTTCTAATTCATCACATTTTGTAACATCAAATGCTCAGTTTCAGCCGTCAACAGGTTTATACGTGCCACCGGCAACATATATGTCATCAAACGTACAACATTTGACGCCGCCAAATACAACAAATGTTTTTTCTTCAACAATGCCAAATGTTCAGCACAGTGAATTTTCGACAAAATTATACCATTTGCCACAATTTTAAGGGAAGCCAGAGGATTGGCCAATATTCTTGGCAACCTATGAGGATACTACTGTGGAGTTTGGGTACTCAAACCGACAAAATTTGATAAGGTTGCAAAAGGCTTTGCATGGTCCGGCCAAAGACTCTGTCATGATAATTGACGAACTTAAATTTAATTTCGGTCGTCCGCAGCTGTTAATAAAATCACAATTGGAGAAAATTAAAACGTATCCTGCCATAACTGAGGGACGTCTTGACAATATTTCTGGTTTAGCCACTTGTGCTAAAAATATTGTAGCTTTTTTTAAGTCTGCCGAATGTGATCATTATTTGGTGAATCCAACTTTGTTGAAACAGCTAGCTTTAAATTGCCTTTGTCCAAACAGTATTAATGGGCAAAATATACGGTATCAGTTTTGCCATTTCCAACTGTGGAACATTTTGCCAATTGGATTGGTGGTTTAGCTCGCTTTTGTAGTTTGATGCCACAACGTAATACAACGCTCATAAATGAACGTCAGCAGCCAACAACACGTAGGGTGCTTCATAGTAGTGAAGTTCAACCCGCTCATAAAGAATGCCTTCACTGTAAGGGAAACCACGAGCTTACAGAATGTCAACAGTTTAAGGATCTTTCAGCAAATAGTAAGTGGGAGCACGCTAAACGTTTTCGTGTATGTTTTGCATGTCTTCATAAGGGTCATAATTTGACACAATGCCGAAAAAAGAAGATATGCGCCAATAGCGGTTGTAATCGTTATCATCCCTAATTACTACATCAAGATACCAAAACTAAACTCCCTGAACAACCTGCTCATGTTTTACAATGCCACCAAAATAAAAATAAAAGTACACGTAAATTATTTAAAATTTTTCCAGTCCCTAAAGGTACTATAGAGGTGTATGCCTTGATTGATGATGCATCTGCTGTGTCCTTTCTTGATGAAAATGTTGCCAAGTCTTTGGGTTTGAAGGGCCAGAAATCGTCATTTACCTTTCGATGGTATGAAAATATGAGTAAGACAGTAATCGGAATGAGGGTCAATGTTGAAATTTCATCAATAATAGGTAACAGCACAAAATTTATTATTAGAAATTTGCAGACCGTAAAAGAATTGGATCTACCAGTACAAAGTTTCAACAAAGATGATTTTGAATACTTAAAACACCTGCCAATAGAGAACTACCAGAATAAAACACCGTCAATATTAATTGGTTTGGACGACTGTTATTTGAGTTTACCTGAACAGATCGTTGAAGCTGTTCCAAATTTACCAGTGGCTACGGCAACAAAACTGGGTTGGGTTGCCTGTGGTCCCACATCGGAAGTTAGTGATATTCGTAACATTGCGACAGTGTGTCATATAAATGATGGAAATACCTTGAATGAAATTGGCAGAATGATAGAAAACTACTTTTCTATCGAAAACTTTGGGGTAAAGGCTACCGACTTGGTATTGGAGTCTGATGATGATCAACGGGCCAGGCAATTTTGGAAAATTCGACAAAGCATATAGAGGGTCGGTATGAAACGGGTTTACTTTGGAAGAAGGATGATACTATCCTGCCGCAAAGTTTTGAAATGGCCAAACAGAGGTTGATAAAAGTCGAAAATAAAATGGTAAGGGATCCAGTTTACGCTGCTAACTACAAAAGAGAAATTGATAAGTATATTGACAAGGGTTATGCTAAACCACTGTCTTCAATGGAGCCAAAAATCAACAATCGTGATAAAATATGGTATTTATCACATTTTGGTGTAATAAATCCCCACAAGCTGGGAAAGTTACGTATAGTGTGTGATGCTGCTGCCACGTCGTCAAACGTTTCCCTAAACTCGGCTTTACTAAAGGGTCCTGAACATGCTTAATCACTTTAGACAATTTTATTTCAATTTCGTCAAGGGAAAATAGCTGTAGCAGGCGATATACAGGAAATGTTTTCCCAGGTGTCCATTATTTCTGATGATCAACATTTCCAACGTTTTTTGTGGCGCTCTGGTGATAAGGATCGTGAAATACAAATATATGTAATGCAGTCAATGATATTTGGAGCAATATGCTCACCATGTTGTGCCGAATACGTAAAAAACTTTAATGCTAATAAATTTAGAACAACTATGCCTAGGGGTGTGAAGGCCGTAATTAATTATACTTATGTTGACGACCTGGTGATAAGTTTAATAGTCTAGACGAAGCCTTGGAAGTCAGTACTGAGGCTATAAAGATAAATGCAGTCGCTGGCTTTAAATTAAGAAATTTTTCATCAAATTGTTTAGAATTGGAAGCTTAACGACGGTGATAATGGTAAGTCAAATACATTCAATATGGAGAGAAAATCTCAGACCGACAAAATCCTTGGGATGTGTTGGAACAAGGGTACTGATTATTTTGAGTTCCATCTTAAATTCCATAAAATATGCAATGACGTTTTGGAGGGAAAACGATCGCCTACTAAGAGGGAGGTATTGAGTATGGTTATGGCGATTTTTGACCCGTTTGGATTTTAAGCAAATTTTACTATATATTCGAAACTACTTTTACAAAAAACTTGGAAGTTGTGTCTACAATGGGATGAACAATTGCCTCAACAAATTTTGATTCAATGGAATGCTTGGTGGAGAGAATTCGATAAAGTGAAGCAATTCTCTATTCCTCGTTGTTATTCAGGTTTATTGTCATGTGCTGAGGAGATCCAACTACACATATTTGTTGATGCCAGTTCAAGTGCATATGCTGCTGTCGCATATTTACGTATAAAATATAAAGATAATATCCATATTTCATTTGTCATTGCTAAGTCTCGTTGTGCTCCACCAAAGGGAATGACAATCCCACGTCTTGAGCTGCAAGCTGCCGTTCTTGGATGTCGTTTGAAAACTTCTATAGAAGAAAGTCATAAATTTAAAATTAATCGGACAATATTTTGGTCTGATTCAAAAACGGTCGTATTATGGATTCACTCCACTATAAAAAAATATAAACAATTCGTTGCTTGCCGGATAGCGGAAATTTTGTCTACTACAGCATCTGAACAAGATTTGAACATCGCTGATGAGGCAACTAGGGCCAATTTGTCTGTGGCTTTTGATAAGAATTCGAAATGGCTAACTGGTCCTGAATTTTTGAAACTTGATGAAGAATGTTGGCCAACTGAAACGCGTTTTGCTGAGACCGAACAAGGTCCTGATGAAGAAGTGGTCGAAGCTATATTAGATTTGGGCATGGAAAACAAATCGGTTTTAGATTTAAATCGATTCTCACATTGTTTGACAACAAAGCGTTATGCTGCGTGGGTGCTACGATTCGTTAACATATACGTAAAGAAGTCTAAGAAAGCGTCAACTGAACTTACAGCCGCAGAAATTGGTGCTGGTAAAAAATTAATTTGTCGTCTAGTTCAAATGGAGGTTTATGGTCCAGAAAAGTTGTGTCTTATAAAAGGAAATTTTTTATCAAAATCAAGTAGTATTTATCCGCTGACGCCCTACATTGATGACGATATGCTGCTTAGAGTAAAAGGAAGAATCGACAATGCCTATTGCTTGCCTGAAACAGCTCGGCGACCAATTATTATACCAACAAATCACTCAATAACCGTAATGATTGTATTACCACCAAAGAAGACATCATCAGAATGACCACTTAATAATAAATGAGGTAAGACAGAAGTTCTGGGTGCCCAATATACGCTTGGTATTGAAAAAGGTCAAGAAAACTTGTCCAACCTGTATACGTGATTCTGCCAAACCCGTACCCCTTTGATGGGACAATTACCTGTTGATTGTTTGACGCCTTATGTTCGTCCGTTTAGTTATGTTGGGTTGGATTACTGTGGACCATTTTATGTGGCAATTGGTAGAAGGAGAGAAAAGAGATGGATTGCTCTGTTCACATGCCTAAGTACTAGAGCCCTACACCTTGAAATAGCAGAGGACTTGTCAACAGATGCATTTTTGGATTGTTTACGAAATTTTGTAAACAGAAGAGGAATTCCAACGAGAATCAGAAGTGATAATGAGACGAATTTTATTGGAGCCCAAAAGGAAATGACAGTCGAAAATAGATTTTTTGATTTTAATGAAATCCAACGAAATCTTGCTAAAGATAATATAGAATGGATATTCAATTGTCCGGCCAACCCTCATGCAGGTGGATGTTGGGAAAGATTGGTTCGTTGTGTGAAACGTTTATTATATAGAGTTCTTAAGGAGGAAGCCCCGCGCCTCGAAACCTTTCGAAGCGCTATGATCGAGGCCGAATGTATTATTAATAATAGGCCTTTAACTCAATTGCCAATTGACCCAGACTCGGAGGAGCCGTTAACGCCAAACCATTTTTTACTTGGTGGTCTCAGTTCAACACAAACTCCTGGTTGCGATGATGAAAAGTTATGCTTAAGAAAACAATGGCGAATAGCTCAAAACTTAAAAGATAGACTATGGAAAAGATGGGTGGTCGAATATCTACCTCAATTATTAACACGCCCAAAAGGGAGAGAAGAAGTTTGTCCCCTCAAGCCTGGAGATGTTGTTATTGTTTTGGATCCCAACATAACGAGAAGCCAATGGAAGATGGGAAAGGTCAATCAAGTATTCTTCGGAAGAGATGGTCAGGTACGTTCAGCCGAAGTACAGACGTCAAGTGGCACCATTCGCCGACCTGCGGTAAAGTTGGCTGTACTTAATTTTAACGAATCCTCAGCATAGAAAGGATTCACGGTGAGGGGAATATAGAGGCTCCACTGTAAATAATTGCAAGCCTGTTCTATTTTAAAATATTTGCAACCCTGATAAACGATGATACGAAACAACATATACATAAAAAAGCACGCCACAATTTGAATTCAGTCGTTAGGCGGTACTCGCAGGAAAAACACCAAAGAAAACGCTACGCGCGATACGCTACAGAACACAGAAAACGCTATAGGACACGCCGTGTGCAAGTCAAATGTCAAACCATTTTTATAACAATATATTCAGTAATTTGAACTTATAATAAATACTGTACATTAAATAAACATTATGGAGTTACTGTGTATTTATTTTTAAAGCGACGGCAAACTATATTTGTCTTTGGACGCCATTGAACGTTTTTCTGGCCAGTTTACACACAGAGTGCACTTAAGCCCTCACATCTCTTCAAGATAATTACCCAGGCGAGGGTACGGTTGTGTAGCTCTTCTCTAATATCAAAGGACGTTCAATAATCCTCATATTCATGTCGAAGAGCGGCACAGGACGGTTCCCAATCAATTGTTCCAACCGATATATGGTATCGCCAATACCATTCTTTGGCATTTCCGGTTAGCAATATGTGGATATTTTATAATCATCATTGAAATTTTCACTAGCCAGACACGCAATCCGATATAGAAATTGGTCACAGCGTAAACCTTAGAAGAACCATCAAAGAGAACATTCCAGCTTTGAATAATGGTGGTTACCTTAACGGTCGTTAGAGTCAATGATTAAAAGGATTATGAAATTTTCCACGATTGAGATTATCCCTACCCCGGAACCAATAGGGGTTGCATCTTGAACCGTCAAGTTCGTGAAAAGTTTCCAATCTTTTAACTCCCGACATATACGGAAAATCGAAATGTGATGTTTGATTTCATTAGTTATTCGAAAAATTAACAGACCCACGGCCCCTACTTGGGTTCGTGACGTTCGTGAATCTCCTTGTAGGCTGAGAACTAGAAATGGTCAAGTCACGTGTATGACAAAGTTGTCTACACCTTGGTTATTCATTACTATTACTCAAAAAGCCAGTTATGCACTCCCATTACGGGCTGTTCTGGGATAACTTTAAACAAATTCATAAAATGTTTTTTCTGTGACAAAAATTTATCATAACCAAGTAAAAAAAGGCTAAATTCGGGAGGAACAAAACGAACGAATCTTTGAATACCCTCCACCAATATCCTAAAAAGATGTTCTCTACTGTTTTTGATACAAATAATATAAAAAAACTTTTGAAGTAAAATTATGTAGGTGAAAAAATTTTTTGAGGTGAAAAACTTTTTTAGATGTGAAAAGAACTTTTTTGGTGGAAAAAAATTTCGAGGTGAAAAAAATTTTTTAAGGTTAAAAAATTTTTTATGGTGAAAAAAAGTTTAGTAGTGTAAAAATGTTTGAGGTGAATACAAAATATTTACTACTAAGCGACTGGTGAAAAAAATATGAAAAAATATATTATGTACCTCAGTCTGAGTCAGGCAATTGCCGAGAGAGCACGCACTTTTATACGCGCGGTTGATTTTAGTGTTATTGGTGTTATCGATTAACATTAGACTTATCGAGTGTTTTTGTTTTTAATTTTCTTTCGAAAGAAAATTCGTATTACCGGGAGATAATACTTTTTTAACTTTATTGGAAATTTTAATAATAAACCAAAAAGTTTTTAATATATTCCGACAATGAACGTTGTTTATCCTCCGGATTACAACCGGTTCCGAGAGCATAGCTCTACGGCCGGGAGGAACACAACGAACAAATGAAAACCACCACGACCTGAAGATATAGCTTTGCCGGAAACAGAACATAATCAACAAAATCTACCACGTTTTTTAGTGGCATCGACTGTTGCCCAAAGGGAAGGATTGAAAGCTATCCCTTTAGCTGCTTACAACGTTTTCCAGGTGGAAAAGGGGCTTGACTACATAACTCGGGATCGTCTGGAGGTAAAGGAGATGAAATGCGGTGATTTGCTCATAAAGGTGCCAGATAGCAAAACAGCAGAAAAAAGTTATTAAAGCCAAATACATCGACATCATTCCTGTTAAAAGAACCTTGAACACCACCCAAGGTCGTATTTTTTCCACACTCACCAAAAAAGTCTGTAATGGCAACTGAAAATTTTGCTGTTATTACGGGAAATTCTGCTAATTTGACCCCAGCGGTATTTTTTGCTAATCTTTGCAACACATGTCTGCTGACGTGTAGTACAATAAAATTAGTAGAAAAATTAGTAGCCGCTACTAAATTTTAGTAGACTTTTTGTAAAGTGGAATTTAAAATCTGTTTGCTAAAATCAGCAAAAAAAATTACTAAGTATTATTAATATTAGTAAAAAGCTTTGAATTTATTTTTCTTATCGAGCATCAAAAATTTTGATTGTATTTTTTAAAAAAACGAATTAATCATTTTGTTTTAATTTGGTAATTTCTGTTTTGGAAAATATTTTGGTCAATTTTTTTTTTACTTTTAAGGTTAAATTTTAATTGTTTTTAGGGCGGATTTTTAGAACTAAAAAACCTTTTAAGAGGATGTCCTCTTTTTTTTCAATATATGTAACATTTTAAGGAAATTTAAGTTTGTAGGTGTAAGTTTTAGTTAGATATAACATTTCCTTTAATATCCACTTTTTTAAAATTAGTAATATTTTTGCTAACTTTAGCAAATCGGTCTTCAAAAATTTGTAAAATGATTTCTGAAATTAGCAACAAAAATTTGTAAATATTCTGTAAAAATTCTGTAATTTGTAAAATGTAAATAGCAAAAAGATTTTTAAATAATAATTTTTTACTAAAAATCAGTACAAAAATAGTAGAGTGCGATTGAAACCCGTTTACAAATTTTTCTACTAACTTTTTTTTCTGAGTGCAGGAACATTGTAGATATAAGTCAAGAGCAATTGCTCGAATGTTTAAGAGATCAGAAAGTTGTAGATGTACGAATGATTACCAAAAAGGAAGGGGAGAAAATAGTGGCAACAGGTGCGGCAATCATCACATTTGATTTAATATATCGCCCGGAAAAATTGGATGTGAAAGTGTAAACGTAGAAGAATATATACCAAATCCAATGAGATGCTTAACATGCCAAAGACTAGGTCACACAAAAAAATGGTGCAAAAGTGTGGAACAATGCAAAGAATGTGGTTATGCTGAAAAAAATGAAGTCTGCAATCGTAAGTACTATGTTAACTGCCAAGCAGAAAAGCATACATCTTATGATTCGAAATGTCCTACATTCTGGAAACATAAATCTGTTAATTACTTGAGAATTTCTAGAGGCATGGTAAATTATCAGCGAAAATCCCCTTCTAAACACTCTTAAACCTGTTCAAAGAAACAACAAAAAAACTACAACCTACGCACAAATAGCAAATACCCAAACAGCAACAAATAACGTGTCGATAACAAAAGACACCGACATGCAAAGCAAAAAAAATCTCACAAACGATCAAAACAAAGGCGCAGAAAATTTAAATTCTAACGTCACACAACTTCCTCAAAAACTCATCCAGCTCAATTACTTCAACAGTTACAAATACTCTCACACCTATACAAAATTCATATTTAGAAAGAACTTCACTTAGTAAAAAATCAACAAACAAAAATTCTGCTGAGAGTCTAGAAGATGACATTTCTTTTAGTGATGCCAACTCAGATACCCTAAATGGCTCTTTTGACGATTGTTTTAAATCAATTTTAGAAAAACATTTAACTAAGGATATGGTAATTCAGCTAATAACCGAAGGTCTTGGTTTGAACACACCAACAAAAACAACATTAAATACACCAGACAATGCAGACACACCGTGTACGCAACTTTATAAAAATTTTCCTGAAATAAATGTTATAATACTCCTAAAACTTTAAATAAAACTCAGTCTACAAGGGGCAAAAAATCAAAATAATTTTTTATGATTAGTTAGCTCCCTGTCTCAACTGGAACTGTCTACCTATGCCGGAAGTTGGTGACCACTTTCCTATCAAGATTACAAATAATGTTGATATAGTGAAAAATAAATTCCAATAACGTTTTCAAGATTGCAAAGCTGACTGGCGTCTTTTCGAAAAGAGGGTTGTTTTAGTGAATGCTCAATATGAGAAAATATCAACCATCAACAAAGAGTCGGCACAGATTAAACGTATTTTTGGAAAAACAGCTAATGAATCTATACCACTTAGTCGCAGGCCAAAGGAAAAAAACAGCCCTTCATGGTTCAATTCGGAAATTAGTAAATTGATTCGTAAGAGGCGTGGAAAATTTTTAAGAGCCGTAGAAATCAACAAAATGTACAACAGTACAGAAGGTTTTGTGCTAGAGTTAAAAGAGAATGCAAATCTGCAAAAAGAGCCACATGGGAAAATTTTCTCAATTCCTTGAATCCCACAATGGACGTGCGAGTATTATGGAGTAAAGTTAAAAATTTAAGATCAAATCATGTTAGCAACTTTCCGACAATATATATCGAGGAGAATATTGTTTCGCATCCTTTGGAAATTGCTGACAGGTTTGCCCAGTTTTGGTGCTCTCTCGGATCGGATAGTGCTTTCGATCCCGAAATTATATCGGCAAAGAAAAGTCTATGCACTGAGGACTTACCACAATCGGACCAACAATTTTTGATGCTGACCCAGACAATAGATGTTTCTGAACTTGATTATATAATGAGAACACTAAAAGTCTTAACACCGGCTCGGGATAAAATCACATACTCAATGGCTAAAAATGCTCCCAAAAATCTAAAAATACGTCTCTGCGAACTATAAAATAACATACTGGCCGCTGGTACTTACCCACAGGACTGGAAAACAGCTATTCGTTCACCAATTCCTTTGCCAGGCAAAAAGCCAAACCAACTGGAGGGTTACCGTCCTATTTCACTGTTACCAGTGCTTTCTAAGATTTTTGAAAAGATATTGGCCAAACATTTATGGAAATTTACAAAGCATAAAATTTCGAAAATGCAACACAATTTTATGCCCAGACACGGCGTACACACCATATGCCATCAATTAGAGGAGATACTATGTCAGCACCTAAAAATGAGAAGCATAGTTTAGTTCTGTCAGAGGATATTGAAAAAGCTTTTGACCGAGTTCTTTATACGAATATCATATTGGAACTCAATGAGTGGGGGTGTCCCCAAGGAGACTATGAAGCTTTTGAAGTCTTCTCTGGATAGTCGCAAGGTAATTGTTAAAGTGGATGGTCATTTTTCTATGACTTACTCGCTGGACAACGGAGCTCCCCAAGGGTCTCCACTTTCAGTAGTTTTGTACACCGTATATGCGAATTCTTTGGCAAGGGCAGTGGAGAATCTTCCTGCACTCAGACAAAAAAGTTAGTAGAAAAATTTGTAAACGGTTTTCAATCCCACTTTACTATTTTTGTACTGAATTTTAGTAAGAAAATTATTATTTAGCAAATCTGTTTGCTATTTACATTTTACAAATTACAGAATTTTTACAGAATATCTACAAATTTTTATTGCTAATTTCAGAAATCATTTTACAAATTTTTGAAAACCGATTTGCTAAAATTAGCAAAAAAAATTACTAAATTTAAAAAAGTCGATATTGAAGAAAATGTTATTTCTAATAATTTAAACTTATACATACAAACTTAAATTGCCCTAAAATGTTACATAGGATTAAAAAAGGGATCGGAAGTGAAGATACCGACTCATGTCTAAAAAGAGGACATCCACTTAAAATAGCACTAAAAAGGGGTTTTTAGAATCAGCCCTAAAAACAATTAAATTTAACCTTAAAAGTAAAAAAAAAAATTGACTAAAATATTTTTCAAAACAGAAATTACCAAATTAAAACAAAATGATAAATTCATTTATGTTTTAACAATTTTTAAGATTTTTAAGCCATTGATTTTTTTTTAATTTTGTATAAAACATCTTTTAAAAAATATAATCGAAATTTTTGATGCTCGATAAAAAAAATAAATCTAAAACTTTGTACTAATATTATTAGTATTTAGTAATTTTTTTTGCTGATTTTATCAAACAGATTTTAAATTCCACTTTACAAAAAGTCTACTAAAATGTAGTAGCGGCTACTAATTTTTCTACTAATTTCATTGTACTACACGTCAGCAGACATGTGTTGCTAAGATTAGCAAAAAATACCGCTGGGCTCAAATTAGCAGAATATCCCGTAATAACAGCAAAATTTTCAGTTGCCATTACAGACTTTTTTTGGTGAGTGTGGTATTGACTACGTTGGTATCTATGCCGACAATATATTTGCCGTGGCTTCTGGGAGTCTAGAAGTTGTTCGTTTAAATTTGGCGAGGAATACAGGTGCCGTTATTCCGGCTGATAAGGCGGAAATACTCCACGTTTGTAGAAAGAAAAACTGTTCAAATCATACAATTTGTATAAGAGATGTTAATCTTCAACTTATCGATCAAATAAGAGCGTTGGGCATTCAATTTTATTTTTTATAAATTGGCCAAAATAAACAACCTTTTGAAGCTTATCTGCTCTCGCAACAAAGGACCCCATATCGACACTGCCATAGATATCTGCCGATCATTAACAATAGGTACACTTTTGCACGGCATTACCATTTATGGATTTACCTCAAAGAGAAACATTAATAAGATTAACACCTCGAACAACAATTGCTTTAGAACCGCTTCAGGCTTGCTAAGGACAACTCCCCTTTGTTTGCTGAGAGCAAAAGCAAAATACACCGACTTTCACTTTATTGAAGAAGAGTGCTGTTAGTATGGTAGCCCGATCAATCACTATATCACCCGATGGCCTACACGCGAGATTTTGGAGAAATTTGGATTCACTCTCAAATGGGATTCCATCTGCCATCACTAATATAATTTCGCTTTCACGTAAGTCTAATATAGTTATGCCACTTAAATCGGACAATCTTACATCTTCTGACACAACTGTCAGGATGGACGACAGTTTAAGCGTTTGCAACAAAAATAACACCAATTTCTGACTTCTCACCATCAGTAATTTATAATACTGATGGTTCGTTACAAAATGGTGCTACATATTATTCTGTTGTTGAACAAATATCGGGAACACAGTTCGAAGTAAAAAAAAAGAAGCTCGCTTACCGGACCATACCGGATTTTTTACTGCAGAAATTTCAGCTATCAAAAACGCCATTAACTTTTCCACCGTACACTGCGAGAGAACATTAATCGGCACCGATAGCCTAAGTGCCACAAAAGCTTTAATTAAAAATCAAAAGGTGCATATGATGATATGCTTCAACTGCAGAACAATTACCATCAAGTCCGAGTCTGATAAAAGTGCTAAAGAAGCCTTAAATTTATCCCAGATTACAGAAGTATCATGTTTTCCTAAGACGTTAACAAACCTCTTTAATGAAATGCAAGAACAACAGAACTCGACATCTGAAAGGCCTAAGTACAGCAGAAATTTAACAAGGCCCCAGTGTATAACGCTTGCCCGTCTTAGAGTGGGTAAAGCCCCCTTTAACTCAAAACATTACTACGAGAAAACAGAACCTCCAAAATGCAGCTATCGTGATGTCATACTTACTATTCATCATATGCTAACAGATTGCCCTTATTCTAAAATATAAGAACCGCTGGAGAAAATCCTTGACTGTGCAGTAGATGACAATTTGCCAAAAATCCAAAGATGTCTTCGAAAACATGACATACGAGATGTTTAGAGCCAATTTTTATTTTCATTATATAATGTTTAGAGATCAAAATTCATCAATTTCAAATGCATATATCATATTCAAAAATAGTTTGTAATTTAGATAGACGAGCGCATATGGTCTAGTTACCCGGCCCTTTTTAACTTATATTTTATAAATTTATTTGTAAAATATAATGTAAGTAAATAAATAAATATTATGTACCAGTCGCTGCTATGAAATTGTACTAAATTTGTGTGGGCAATTTAGAGGCACCTTTACATTTTCACTAGTTTTTTTAACCATGGACTGCACAAAAAACACATTTTAAAGCAGTTTTTGGCAAATACTCAATTTTGTTACTGGCTAATGGGGACTAGCTCTGCAGCAGAATATGCCTAATGGAGAGAACACACTTTCTGTTGCGCCACGTATTGATTAATAGTTGCAACGAATGTTTTTTTTTTTAAATTAGAGTGTGTTTGTAGGACAATATGCCTAATGGAGAGAATACAGCAAAGAAATTAATTTGTTAAAGAAAGAACATGAGTTATAACTATTTGTCAATAGATGGCCCATCAGAAGGTACATTCTCTCCATAAGGCATATTTTGCTGCAGAGCAAGTCTCCGTTAGCCATATTGTGCTGCAATATGCAGTGGAGTATTATTGATTTTCTATTTTCTTCGTAACATAAATTAATATTTGCCAAAAACTATGAAAAATATATGTTTTATGTGCATATAATATCTTAATTTTTTAAACAATATTCATTTAGATGTTTAAGAGCACAATATTTCACTTTATTCATGTGTAATTTTTTATGGAAGAAAAAATTAACATTAAAATACATTTACCAATCCCTCAATTCTCAAAAATTATACAATTGCAATAAAAAATATTATTTTCCTCTATGAAAATTTCTTTTTTGACATAAAAATGTGAAAAAAATGCTAATTCAGAGACACCTATTCAAAAGTAGCGGCGCTAAAGCAATTATGTATTTTGCTCTTTCTTTATATATAAATGTCTTTGGTTACAAACACAAAAAATACATTTTATGGCATGAAACGGAAAACCAACAAAGCTTAACAGAAAAACAATAGATACAGAAAAATTGTACCAATTTGTATAGAAAATTTAGAGGAACCTTAACATTTTCACTCATAACTTTTTAACCGCGGGACCGATTTTGCCCATTTTCAATACCAAACTGCTCGGGAGGATTTTCAATAATATTCGTTAAAATAGGCACCCCCGCTTGCGTCTTCGCGTCGTGATCGACGAACATCGCTAAATCGACTTAAAATTGCATAAGGATCACGAATATATATACTTTATGGGTTCTTTAACCTATATTTCGACGTGTTGCAAACGAAATGACAAACTGATATATACACTCACCATTTATGATGCAGGGTATAAAAATAAAAAATATAGCTTTCACATACATATTAGAAAGCAATAACAGAGACTTGATAGCATGAAAAAAAAACAAATAAACTGGGCTATGTACTGCCGATCCTTGAAATTTCTTTTACTCCAACTTAATTTAAACAGAAAAGGGTTAATGGGATTAAACCACGCCATGAGGAGCATCAATTTAAGAATTCCACAATAATCTAATCAAATCCAAATATCAATAGTATAAAACAAACTTGAACATCTGAAAATCTATAAATATACTCATTGAAACGATCTTAAATTTAAAAAAACAATTAGAGCCTTTGGGTCGAATCTATGCATTCAAAGACTACAACAGAAGAATTTACATTAATGAAAATTAAATTTAAATGAAATTATTGTAAATATATGGAATAACCCTCCCAACCATTTTCCGAATAGCATAAATTTTGTCAGGAGCACTTATAAGAAGTTCCCTATCCCTAACCCAAGGAAAAATATTGTAAGAGGGTAATTGTACAAATAATCCGTTTATTATATAAAATCGCATTTATTCGAAATGGGTTAAAATAACTAACAAAATATTCTTGGATAAGGTAAGGGAAATACTAATGAATATTTTAAAATGGGGGTGTTCATTATTATTTTCATTATTCAATTTGAAAAAAAAATAAATATCAACACCAAAAATAGATTTTAACTGCCAAAAATAAGTAGTTAAAACACATTACTTGTAACTCATTATTTTCACTTTGATTATTAGTAACTCATTATTTTCACTTTGGAAGTAATGCAGTGGGTATGTCATTATTGGCAATGAGCTGCTACTACCAAATATTTCCTGGGATAGAAACTTTTACAGTCTCTTCACCATAAAGATTTCATGTTGATTTTTATTTTATTCAGCTTATGTCACCAGTAACAGTATTATGGAAAACACTAACAGTGAGGGGAAAAGGCATTTTGAGTTTGAATGTGTTATTAGTCGCGAGTGTAAGTATGTATATAAGGAAAGTGATGTACAAAAACTTAAGCTAAATGTTAAAACTTTTTGAGAATTGCCGTCACATTTTTGAAAATTCTTCCAGGTTCTTTTTCCTCTAGCAGCAATGATGATGGTGATGATTACCATTGCTTTTTAGTGTTTTTGTAGTTTTTTTTTAAGTAAAGGATATGTGCAGAACTACTAAATTGAAGTTTATAAAAGAAGCAAACTTTTGAATTGATTAAGTGCAAGGTTTTTTTGCAATACAAATCGATGATGGTGCTAGTCGTGCTGAGACTTTGCAGTAACCATTGGAGTAAAAATCTGTACGCCAAAGTTAAGCTGCGACAAAAAATTTTTTTATATAATTTGTTGCTTTAAAATTATAACATAATAAAAAACAAGTCAAAAAGGGCTAAATTCGGCTGTGCCGAATCTTTGAATACCCTCCACCATAGGGGCTGAAGATGATATACGTATATACTAAATTTTGCATGAACTGTAATATGAATATGTTTTGTCAATTTATGTAACGAACTTTTGTTATTTAGTTTTAGTAATGTTATTTATTTAGTTTTAGCAATGTTATTTACAGAGGTCTGCTCTGTTAGCGACTTTAACATTGTTGATTTTTACGTTAACTTAGTTATCAGAGTATATGTGTGATATAGCTCTAAGAATGTTATTATTCTCATATTATGTAAGACAATAAATGTAATCAAACAATAAGAAGACTTAATAACATTTTTACTTACTTAACAGAAAAAAAAAAATAGATACAGAAAAATTGTACAAATTTGTATGGAAAATTTAGAGGTACCTTTACATTTTCACTCATAACTTTTGAACCGCTTAACCGATTTTGCTCATTTTAAATACCAAACTGCTCGGGAGGATGTTCAATAATCTGGGTAAAAATAGGCACCCCCGCTTGTGTCTTCGCGTCGTGATCGCTATTTCAACCGACAGACAGACGGACAGACAGACAGACGGACATCGCTAAATCGACTTAAGATTGCATAAAGATCACGAATATATATACTTTATAGGGTCTTAAACCTATATTTCGACATGTTACAATCGGAATGACAAACTGATATATACCCTCAATTTTAGTGTTATATTAAAAGAGATTTAAATTTACCTCAGAAGATGGAAAATGTTCAAACATATGGCATATATACATGAATTTTGTTTAACGAAATAATTGTTGCAATTTTTTATTTCAGAAATTATATTGCAACGTATGGCAAGTCCGCTGCGGTCCCCGTTGAAATTATAATATCGTATATTTTAAAATTTTTTTTTATATAATATTTTTTTCTAAAAAATTAAAATTTATTCTTCACAATACTATGCCTGTTTGTTTACATGCTAGTTTTAAATTATTTATTTCTCTTAAATTCGTTTCTCACGTGAAATTTAAAACTTCTAATACAATTATTTTTAATTTTTGTTCTTTGTAAGTTTACTGCTGAATGTTACACGAACACTAACTTTTATTTTTTTTTTTTTGTAAATTTAGAATTGCAGTCGAAGCCCGATATAACGTACACGTGGAATTACAAGACGCGATATAACGTACAACCTAGTTATTTGCATTAACTACTTTATATAACGAATATTTCTAAAAATTTAAAAAGTGTTGAAAAAAACTTAGAAAATAAAAAAAATCTAAATAAAAAATAATTTGAGAATTTTTTTTTTCTGAACTTTCTAGTGTAAGCGTGTAATATTATTGCAGTCCTTTTTTAAATTTTTGGTAAACTCAACAATTTTTAAAATGCTTAAGATGGTACGAACACGAACATATAAGTTATTATTTTTCCTTTTGGAAAAATTAAAAAAATATTTTTTTTTGTTTTTTTTTTTTCGGTCTTAATTAAATGACCATCTTTATTGTATAAAGTTTTATTAACAACTAAAAATTACAATTTACTATATTTATAACTAAATTATTTAACCTAGATTTAAAATATTAATTCTTTTGAATTATTATTTGCTGCTGATGCAGTTTAATATAATTAAATTAGGTTATTGCTTATTAAAAGAAAAAAAGAAAAGGTTATTTGCCTTTGGCTTAATAATAATTTCCGGGTTTTTATTTTACTGCTGATGCAGCTTAAATGGTTAATTGTTTGTAAGAAAAATGACATTAATTAATAATGTTGTTAACTCTTCCCCTCTAAAATATGTTTGTCCTCAAACATTGGAAATAGACAATCTTGGGGGTTTAATTGGACCTGAAATTATAACAATTGGTTCATTAAGAGTTTTATCTGAAATATCTTTTGGAATATAGTCTGACTTTGGTGTAATTCTGATATTTTCAATATTATTTTCATTTGTATGTTTGCTAGTTGAGATGTTATGAAGTATTATTTTTTCCTTTGTTTTACAAATGAGTTTGGATAGGTTTATAGTTAATAGTAATATAATAGGAATGGTGACAACTAATGATTTGTTAATAATTGCTTCAGTTTCTAAGAATTCAATTTTATTTGTATTATTTAAATGAAACTGTTTTAATTTCTTTAAGGAAAGCATTTCAATGTATTGTTTTTCTAGTGGGGATTGTTGCACTATTTGTGGTGAAGCTGATATCATTGGAGATTCCATATTGCGAAAGATTTTATTATTAATAGTGATGGATTCATTATAGAAGTTTACTAAGTATGTTCCATTTATTAATTTGTTATTTAATGTTCCATGGAAATCATTTAGTATTATTGAACCTTGTTTTAATTCTTCTACCGTTGGGGTATGGAAAGCGTCGGAAATGTCGCAATGTGGACGAGATCCATTCAGAAAAGGTGGGATGCAGGTAGAGTTAGTAATGTCTTCTAAATCATTTCTTTTACAAATTGTGTCAGTATTGATAATAGTACAATTTTTCTTAATAGCTAACACTTTTTTTTATATTTTAGAATTTCCTTAAAATCTATGTTTATAATTTTATCTTTTTTTATAGGTTTTATAAACATTTTTTTATAAATTTCTTCAGAAGTAAGTGGAATCTGTATAACATATAATAAAATTGAATCTTTATATAAAACTTTTACATTAGAAAATTCTAGTGCTTCTTCTGTTGATACAAATGGAAATTTTTCCTTATTTAGTGTTTTAATTACAATATTTATTTCTTTTTTGTTTAATATAACGGAGTTAATTATATTATTTTTCGCCCATTGAATGGGATATTTTATATTTTGTAATTCTTCTTTAACTAATCTTAATCTAGTTTGCATATTTATAATGACAGTATTACTAATTGAATTTTCGTTTCTTATTACTTTATTAATTGTATTTGTGTATTCCGTTAATTTATTTATTCTTTCACTAAAACTTTCTGTTTAATTACAAATCATTAATTTTGTGTCCGAGTATTTTTCGGCACCTTTGCCTTTGGTGGGTTAATGCTCTGTTAGAATCTAAATATTACTTCCCTTTTTGTACAACTTTGTTGGGAGTTTTTACACAGATTCTAGCGAGTAAAACCGTTAACGGGTATTAAACATTGTTGCTCATCACTTTAGATAAGTTGTCTCCTTTTTTGAGATATTCATTCGTTTTTTGGATACCTATTGTGCTCATCGTCACCGACGGTAATATATAAAAATTTTAATAAAATCTGAGATCGTTTTCTCAACAATTCAAAATTGTATTTTTTTCTTTTATTTGCATATTTTGCCCTCACGCAAACATTTTGATCCTTCGAGCCGGATATTGTTTTTAAAAGTCTGGAACGACAAATTAATCTATACATTTTAATTTTCCCGCAGCCTCCATCTTGGTGCTTTGGAAACAACAACAAAAAGTTTTAATTTTATATTCATCGAATTATTTTATTTAATACAAGGTGAGTATAGTTCAGTTATATGTGAGCTTTTTAGTGTTAAAAAATAAAAAAAAGGATTAAGTGCATATATAAGTATATTAAATTTATTCATTTAATAAAATTAATTTAATAAAATTAAGAACTTTTTCTTTTGATACCTTGGTTAATGTTGTTTTGAGATCGCTTTACAACCCTTATTTTTATTGCTTTACAACAATTGTTTTTATTAAATTCTCTTTGGTGTCGTGAGTTTATTTACACGGACGGACATTATTATTTTTTCCCTAAAAATTTATAAAAATAATTGTGTTTCATTACCAAAAAAAAGGCATAAATATATAATAAAGTTTAATTTTTTATTTTTGCAAAAAGCCGTCGGGTTGGTTAAGAGTGATTTTTTTCCTAATAATTGGTAATATACATACTTACTTATATACAAGTGGTTTTTATTTTTTTCTATTCTCTTTGTGCTATTCCTTTAATTTAAATATACAAACATACAAACTGTGTTGTTTACAAACAATTTAACATTACAGCTTCGTTGTTGTTATTGCTTTAATAAACTGCGTATAAGCACCCTACTGTCCGTTTTAGTCGCGACTTATAGAGTTTGTCTTTCTTAATTTCAAATAATTTTGGGATTATTTGTTTCGGATTTTCGGTCAAATTCATTGCGAAATTTTAAAATTACTTTAATATTCTTAGTAAATTTTCGAATTTTTTTTTGGATTTTTTCGTGGGTTTTCGGAATTTTTTGATTTTTATATATTTTCGAATTCTTTTATATTACTCTTTGAAAATTTGAAAAATCTTTGATTTTCTTCGTAAATTTTCGAATCTTTTTGGATTTCTTCGGGTTTTTTCGAACTTTTTCGAATTTTTTTTTTTTGCATTTTTTCGGATTTTTTTTTTAAATTATTTTTTATAAACTTAAAATAAAATGTCTGATAACGCTTTGGATATGATGCTCTTATAAAATTCGAATCCAAATTTAATGAACTTCGCGAGAATGTACACACGGTATTTACGCTCGAAATACGCGGAAAGGAACTAAGTGTTCTGTGGGAAAGCGTTAAATTGTCTTATAAATCGTGTTTAAGTTTTTTGGAAAATGTGGATAGCGCTGAACCAGTTGATGTAGACGCAGCTGAGGCGAAATACGACGCGACTTTTAATGCGTACGTCAACTGCTTAGCTGCTATTAACGAAAAATTGTATAATTTTTAACCGCGAAACGCTGATACCATGAAAACCGGCAATCAGTCTCCGGTTTTACCGGTCAACTCTGATGATTTTTGCCACAATTTCAACATTCCGCCGTGCAATATACCTGTTTTTGACAGTAAAGTTATTTCTTGGCCCACTTTTCGCGATCTTTTTACAGCGGTTTACATAAATAACTCGCGTCTTAGTCCAATTGTGCGATTGTTTGCTCTTTTGGAGAAAACAAGTGGCGATGCGCGGGAACTTGTTTCAAAAGCGCCGCTTACGAATAAAGGTTTCGATATTGCCTGGAAAAGTTTAACGGACAAATACGAGAATTTACGTCGACTGGTGAACCACCAGCTTATTATGCTTTTCGATCTTCCGTTCTTTGACAAGGAAACGGACGAGGGCTTAAAAACTTTACAACGCGGTATAAACGGTTGTCTTTCTGCCTTGTCTGCTTTGGACATTTCCGCGACCGGGGATTTAAGTTCGCATATGATCGTTTTTATGTGTATTCAATGGTTACCTGCGATCACCGTTAATCTTTGGGAGCAGTCCGTTAAGGATAAAAAGGCGTTGTCCCTCTGGAGTGATTTAGACCGCTTTCTGACAGAAAGGATCGACACTTTAGAGTGCTCTCGTGATCTTAGGGGTTCACATCTTTCGAAAAGGTCCGCTGAATTAAAGATGAAATCCCATCATACTGCGGCTTCCTCTTCTACAAACACTTCATGCGTTTTGTGTAAAAATCAGGTGCATTTTTTGCGCTCTTGCCCTCGATTTAAAAGTTTATCGGTTGCTGATAGGTATTCGAATGTGAAGAAATTTCATTGTTGTGTCAATTGTCTCTCAAGGACACATGAAGCTAAAGATTGCAACAGCATTCATAGTTGTTCAAAGTGTAATAAACGGCATCACACTTTGTTGCATCGCGATTCCGCTGCTGGTGAGGCATCAACTCTGAAGAATACTTCTTCTAATTCGGCTGCTGGTTCGGGTACAGCTCCTCGTCTTCCCAATCTGGCATCAGTTGATCCAAATATACAGTCCACTTCTAATGGCGGTAATTCCGCATTGCCTCTTAATAGACAGGTATTTCATGCTTCTGTAAATAGAAATGTGCTCTTAGGGACGGCTATGGTTAACATTGTTCACCAGGGTATTACGTACCCTGCCCGCGCACTTATTGATCCCGCCTCCGAAACTTCGTTCATTTCGGAACGTTTAGCGAATCGTTTGAAACTTCCGACGCTTTCTACGAAGGTCGGCGTTTCAGGTGTGGAATTAATCTCGACTTCGTCGAAAAAACTTTGTTCAGTAAAAGTTGGCTCTCCTATTGATTCCGCTTTTTCATTAGAGGCCTTACTTCTTGTGTTGAACAATATTTCTGGGAATATTCCGTCTTTTAAAGTACCTTCAAATATAAGGGAAAATTTGCCAAATCTTCGTTTGGCTGATTCTAATTTCTATGATAGTCGACCTGTCGATCTTTTGCTCGGTTCTGAACTGTATCCTAGAATTATCGTAAAAGACTTTCCTCGGGATATCTTGGGTTCTTTGATAGCTCAGAACACGGTTTTCGGCTGGATCATTTCTGGTCCACTAGTGCAACCTCGAGTTCAAGTCTATTCTACTCATGTAGACTTCTCAGAAGAAGATAATCTTAATAAAAATCTTCTTCGTTTCTGGGAACTTGAGGAGGCTCCCAAAACGAAAAATTTATCTGTTTTTGACAAATATTGTGAGGAAAATTACAAAGCGACTACTCGTCGCTCTCCTGATGGTAGATATATTGTGACTCTGCCTTTTAAACCCGAATTTCCTAAAACTCTTTCGTTAGGATTGTCTAGGTTAAGTGTCTTGGCACAGTATCTTAGGACCGAATCTTCCCTTCAGCGAAAACCTGAGATTAAGGAGGTGTATGACAACGTCGTTAGGGAATATTTAGATCTCGGTCACATGAAACCTGTTTCGAACCCTATTTTTAATCCTAATTTGTCTTGTTATTTGCCTCATCACCCCGTTATTAAACCTGAAAGGAAACTACAAAGTTGCGGGTTGTCTTCAACGCTTCAAATAAGACTTCGAATGGGAATTGTCTTAACGATTGCTTATATATGTTGGGCCTACTTTACAGGCAGACTTGGTCCTCTTGATTCTTCGGTGGCGCCTTTTTAGATTTGTTTTTAATTGTGATATTACCCAGATGTATAGGCAAATTTTGGTCGTTTCTTCTCATACCCCATTTCAGCGTATTTTTTTTCGAAATTCTCCATCGGAGGACGTTAGGGAATATGATTTACAGACTGTGACCTTTGGTGTCAATTGCGCTCCATATCTTGCGATTCGGACTTTATTACAGTTAACGGACGATTCTGAAGCTGAGTTTCCTCTGGCATCACACATTCTTCGAAAGTGTATGTACGTTGACGACGTTTTGACGGGAACTCACGATGTTTCTACTGCTTTGATCGCTCGTGACCAGCTGATAGCGGCCTTGTCTTCTGCAAAGTTTCAACTTAGAAAATGGACTTCAAACGAACGTACGATTTTAAACGGTCTCTTTTAAACGATTAAAGTCTAAAATTCGTGGAGTCATCAGTCGTTGCAAACGGTGCATTATTGACCGGAAAAGATCTTGTGCTCAGATTATGGCAGCTCTTCCTCCTGAACGAAGCACTATCGATAGGCCTTTCACTACTACTGCTGTTGACTTCGCAGGCCCCTTTGATATCAAGAGTTTCACTGGAAGGGCTTGTAAGATAAATAAAGGCTACGTTTGTGTTTTTGTTTGCTTTTCTACGAAAGCGATTCATTTAGAGGCAACTTCTGACTTGTCTACTGCTTCTTTTTTAGCAGCTTTTCACAGATTTATTTCGAGAAGAGGTTGTCCAAATACCATATTTTCTGACAACGGAACAAATTTTGTCGGCGCTTCGCGCGAAATAGAAAGAGATTTTAAGGCTTTTATAAAAGAAAGCCAATCGACGTTGTGTTCGGCGTACAACGTACAGGGTCTGTCGTGGCGTTTTATCCCAGCTGGGGCTCCTCATATGGGCGGTCTTTGGGAAGCCGGTGTAAAGAGTTTCAAGCTACGTTTTAGGAAAGAGGCACAAGCTTTTAAATATACATTTGGGGAATTCTCTACGGTTCTTTCCCGAATTGAAGCTTGCTTGAATTCGCGCCCTCTGTCCTATGACAGACAATCCGAAGGAACCGGTAGCCCTGACTCCTGGTCATTTTTTGATTGGTTCTTCAATTCTGGCCCCTTCTGAGCCTGCGATACACGACCCCCCTTTGAGTTTAGTTAATCGATTTCGGAAAATGAAGGCACTTGCTCAACTCTTCTGCCGTCGATGGAAAGAAGAGTATTTAACGAGCTTACATAAGCGATATAAATGGCAAAATCCGCAACGCGACCTTCAGGTAAACGACTTGGTCGTAGTTAGACACGAGCAGTTACCTCCGACATCGTGGCGGTTAGGCAGGGTCATTAAAGTTTATCCTGGAAGCGATGGACATGTAAGGGTTGCGGATATACGTACTTTAAACGGGGCTGTAAAGCGACCGATCACAAAACTGGTCATTCTGACCAATTAACTTTAATTATCACGCTATTTATGTAATCGGTCTTTACAGGCCGCTTCGGGGTCCTTCCTGACCCACTATACTTTTTTATTTCTACGGGGTCCCTACTGGCCCACATACACAAAATACTTATTAAAATTTTCGCAATTTTAAAGTCTACGGGGTCCCTACTGGCCCACTTAACATAGCTTTTAAATAAACATTTATATATAAATTTTCTGTGTGGTCCCTACTGGCCAAATTAGTTGTAAGTGTTATTTAAAAAAAAAATATTTGAAATCAAGCTCACATTCTTTTATTTATAAACTGAACTATACCTCTTGTTAGTTTAAGGATAACTTTAAGATTTGGTTTGCAACACACCTGGATGTTGCAAGGTGGCCGGCAATGTTTAATTACAAATCATAAATTTTTTGTCCTAGTATTTTTCGGCACCTTTGCCTTTGGTGGGTTAATGCTCTGTTAGAATCTAAATATTACTTCCCTTTTTGTACAACTTTTTTGGGAGTTTTTACACAGATTCTAGCGAGTAAAACCGTTAACGGGTATTAAACATTGTTGCTCATCACTTTAGATAAGTTGTCTCCTTTCTTGAGATATTCTTTCGTTTTTTGGATACCTATGAGCACATCGTCACCGACGGTAATATATAAAAATTTTAATAAAATCTGAGATCTTTTTCTCAACAATTCAAAATTTTATTTTTTTTCTTTTATTTGCATATTTTGCCCCACGCAAACATCTGCTAAAAATGAAAACTTTGAGACTGCCTGGAGTATATTGAAAGATTTTTACTCAAATAAAAGCGCAACCACCTCAATGTATTTCATGTCAATTTTGGACGCTCCTTCGGCAGTTCATAACGAAAAAAGTGTTAAAAACTTTATTGAAATTATAAATGAAAGTGTACAGGCTCTGTGAGCTATGAAAATGGAAGCCGAAGAAGCATATCAGGCATTTATGAGTTTCGTGCTTCAGCGAAAATTGGATGAAAAATTAAGAATCCAATTTGAGCAGCATTTAGGAAAATCAAAAGATCTTCCAAAATTGGATAATCTCATTGAATTCCTTAATCAAATGCATTATTCCTTGGAGGCAAGCCAACAGTTCGTGGGGGGCGACAAAGGTATAAATCCTTCAGGAAATGAAAAAAGATCTTGGGAGACAAGCCAAAGTGGCACAAATCCTTTAAAATATGGAGCGCAGTATTCTCAGGGGGCAAGCCAAAAGCCTAATCCCTCAAAAGATACAATAAAAATCAAGTGCCCACTTGTTTGTGCAGTCGGTCATGCACTTTATAAATGTACCAAGTTTAGAAATCTTTCTATTAAAGAAAAATGGGATAAGGTAATTGAACACAATGTGTGTTCGAGATGTTTAAGCTCTAGTCATATGAAAAAGGCAAGCATCAGTAACTTCATGTGCAATAAATGCAATATGGCTCATCATTCTCTTCTTCATAAAGAGAAAATACCTCAAAAAGCTGTTCTAGTAAACAGTCAGGAGAATGATGAAGTAATTCTGTCCACAGCAATAGTGGAAGTGAAAACTGGAAATGGTCAGTGGAAAAATTGCCGGGTCCTATTAGATGGTGGATCGCAGGTTAATATGATTTCCAAAGAATTCAGAAGTAAACTGAAATTAAAGGGTTTAAAAATAAATAAAGAATTTGAAGGCTTGCAAATGAAAAGGTCTTCAGCTCACAAAAAGGTGGGTATAAATCTAAGGTCAAAAGTTTCCGACTATAAAACCTTCCTAAATGCGGTAGTCATAAAAAAGTTTGTTTCTGATGTACCGAACACAAAAATGATGACAGGAGATTTTCCTGGTGATATCTTATTAGCCGATCCGAAATACTATATTCCGAATGGAATAGATTTACTTTTGTCAAATCAATTTATTTTTGACCTCATCTGTGAGGGTAAAATGCAAGATCAGAAATCCAAAACCAAACTTCAAAACACTAAGTTAGGTTGGGTGGCATATAGCATGACAAAAATAAATGGTTTCAAACCAGAACCAAAAATAGTTGCAACAGTCCGCGAGTCATGTGACAGAATATTAGAAAAATGTTGGGAAATCGAAGAAGTCTCACAAATAAATAAATTGACAGTTGATGAGAAAGAGTGTGAGAAAAATTTTAGCGAAAACGTTAAAATACTTCTAGATGGTAAATTTCAAGTGACATTGACATTTAAAAACAAGCCTGAAGGTTTAGGAAATTCTAGTGTCATTGCTAAAAGGCGGTTTTTCGCGCTTGAAAGAAAATTGGCCAAGAACCAAGAACTAAGGGTTCAATACTTCGATTTTCTAAAACAATATTCGGAAATGGGTCATATAGAGCTTATGACCAACAACTCTAGGATAAGCAGTGGTTATTATTTACCACATCATTGTGTTTTAAAACCAGATTAGAGAAAAGCGATTTACCCTTTGAAGCAAAACATCCAATTATCCTTCCTTCCAAAGAGAGAATTGTTGAATTATTGGTTGAAAATTTGCATCATAAACATTTACATGTAGGGCCTCAGGGATTACTAGCAATTGTGAGACAGGAATTTCGGCCATTGCGAGGGCGACAGTTGGTCAAGAAAATAATAAACAAATGCTATAAGTGCTTCAGAATTCAACCAAAAGAAATTCACCAGTTAATGGGGGGGTTACCAAAAGACAGGGTAATAAGAACGCGTCCATTTTTGAATGTAGGTGTCGATTTTCTAGGACCTATCATCATACATCACAAGATACGAAGAAAAAAACAGACAAAGTGTATGTCTGTGTATTTGTGTGTTTTTCAACGAAGGCAGTGCATTTAGAAGCGGTGTCGGATTTGACTTCTGCATCATTTATTGGTGCACTGAAAAGATTTGTGTCAAGAAGAGGGTGTCCTCTGAAAATATATTCAGACAATGCAACGAATTTTGTCGGCGCTACAAAAAGCCTTAATGAAGTTTTTCAGTTGTTTGCCAATGAACAACATAGGGTCAAGTTAGATGAGTTTTGCACTTTGCAAAATATTGAGTGGGTAAATATACCCGCAAGATCTCCGCATGTTGGTGGTTTATGGGAAGCATGCGTGAAATCTGTGAAGAAGCATTTTTATAAAGTTACGGACGGGACAATGACTTTTGAAGAACTGTATACCTTAATGACGGAAATTGAAAAGATTTTAAATTCTCGACCATTGACGCCACTGTCCGATAATCCGATTGATTTTGAAGTCTTAACGCCTGTACATTTTTTAATAGGAGAAGCATTTTCGACGTTTATAGATTCTTCAACAAATAAAAGTTATCACGGATTGCGTGAACATTGGAAGGCCGTACAATTAAATACCGAGGAATTTTGGAAGCATTGGTCCGTAGAGTATTTGTCCGAGCTGCAAAAAAGATATAAGTGGAATAAGCCACATAACAATATCCCTAGACAAAGCTATGACATCCCTTGGCAAGCTGGAAACCAAAGAAGCAGTGTACCAGTCATCAGCATATCAAAGTTTACAAGTGATGTACGAACGAGTCATCAACAGGCACGAAATGATAATGGCTTCGGCTATAAAGAGACAGAAAAGGTCACTATTGCCGTTTGTTGGTGGCATATATCACTCTCTGTTTGGCCTAATGGACGAGGAACATGCAGAAGATGTTGCTCAAACTCAAACATAATAAAATAAATGAGGAGTATTTGCTCAACGTCGTCAGAAACTTGTCATCAGTGCAAGATATGACCATGGAGATAATCAGGAAGCAGAATAAAGCAGTCAAAAATATCCAAACGCTAAGTGGTGCGATCAGTTCGCTAGAAGGGGAAATTAATGAGACTAAAGATGAAGCCGCACGAATCAAGATGATATCTAACATTTTAATGTCACTTGAAGTTTTAGAACGAATTCAAGAAGATCTAATTGGAGCTATATTCAACGCAAACGGAAATTTTCTAAATGGAATTCTACCAATAAAGAAGTTTAGAAATCAAATTGGACTTATAAAAAGCAACCTCAATAAGACTTTACGGTTGCCAACAGAAGATACAGTAGAACTTGCTAAGGTAGCAAGAGTTTCCACAAGAACAACAGCTGAATTTGTACTTTTCAGTATTCAAATACCCTTGATAAATAACGAGATCTTTCACGCATATGAGGTGTACCAGTGTCAAAGAATGAGAGACATCACTATATGTCATCAGATTCATCCGTTATTCAGCATCAGAGCGGTAACTAGCTGCGAAGTGAAGCTATTTCTACAGTCAAAGAGATTACCAGATAGCTGTGAAATATAAATCAAAAAACTTCACAACTATTGGCGCCAAAAGCAATCACCGACACATGGGTCTTTTCAGTGACTGAAGAAACAATTGCCGACGTAACATGCCATGGAAGAGCACAACACATTACTCTTCATGGGTCTGGTATATTAACCATGGAAGCTGATTGTCATTTGGAAGCGGCAGATCTTCATTTGTGGGCATATGATGCAAAGACATCAGAAAGTAATTATGTTTTCCCAGCTATGAACATATCAACATTCATTTCAAAGATAAATCATCTCAAGCTAATTGGTAAAATGGAAATATTCATAATACCAGATATTCCGAAAGAAACGAAAATTCTCGGTTTCCCGACACCATTAGAAGGCCACCATCTAAACCACTATGGTATCAGTTTTATTGCATTCATCATCATCGTTGTCATCGTGATTACCTTGTTTTGGGTACTGCAGAAGATGTGCCAAATGTCAACTACCTATTTGCCAGCGACCGTGGCGCTACCTCGTTTAGCATAGGGTAGAATTTAATCATTTTATTTTCCAGTAATTATTTTTCTAATTTACTTGTATATTCAAAAAGATTAGGATCTTTCAGAGCGGGCAGAATGTTGAATGTAATAAAAACAGTTTTTCTTATCTAAGACGAATATCATTATCTTTGAATAATAAAATAAGTTTTATGTCTTTTCTTTAAATATAAATTTAATGATAGGCTATGTTGAAGGGGAATGGTTCTAATCATTAAAATAACATTGTGTCAAATAAACTATATAGATTATTGGTTTTGTATATGTTTTGTTTGAGCATTATTGATATGCTTGTTTGTGCAGTAGTTGATCGCACATGTTTTAAGAATCAGTGCATTGGTCGCTTATCGTACAATGCATTATCTGTTGTGTGTTTATGTTTGGCCATAAAAATATATAATATATGATTAGGACTCTCTCACATGCATAGCAACGTAAAAGATAGGAATCTATTGTTAGTTGTAAGATATTAATAAGTAGGTAATTTTTGTAAATAAAGTTGAGTCTCTTAAAATCTAAAATCGAAATCACACGCGTTTTTATTTTCTCTCCGTTGACGGTTAAACATTTGGTGACCCCTAAATACTAAAATTAGTAACTGAACGCGTAACTTTTTGTTAAAGGACAAAATTCCCCCCACCCGTGGTAATAATTTTGAAATTTATCGCGTCGCGAAAAGAAAAAAAATATAAAAAAAGTTAAATATTTATTAATATAAAAAAAGTAAAGCCCCTTATTAATATATAAAAAAAGGTGTTAAGTGATTACATAAAAAACAAAAAAAACAAATCCTTATTAATTAGAAAAAAATCCTTTTTTTTTTTTGGTTTGTTGTTTTGTGTAAAACTTTTAATTGGGTTTTTTTTTCGCTGAAAGGTATCTATAAAGCTATTTTTTAAATTTAAAAAGAAATTTTTTTTCCTTATATTTTTTTATTATTGATTGTGTTATTTCTTCCCTTATTTAAATACTATGGATCCTGTAAAGGTTATTAAACAACAAGAGAGCTTAGGGAACGAAATAGTAAATACGTATAATGCTTTGAGCACGATTGCTCAAAGTAAAAGCTCAAATTTAGAAATAAGGAAAAATGTGATGGGTTTGCGAGAAAAGTTTTGTGGTTTCGAAGAGGAGTTTCAGAGGAATGATAAAGAGCTCCGTCCTCCATCCTCGACATTAGAACGAAATCCGTATTTCAAAACGAATTTTGAAGGCGAGGTACAAGAAGCTATAAAAAATTTCAATAGCTTCAAGCCAACAGTTCGTGGGGGGCGACAAAGGTATAAATCCTTCAGGAAATGAAAAAAGATCTTGGGAGGCAAGCCAAAGTGGCACAAATCCTTTAAAACATGGAGCGCAGTATTCTCAGGGGGCAAGTCAAAAGCCTAATCCCTCAAAAGATACAATAAAAATCAAGTGCCCACTTGGTTGTGCAGTCGGTCATGCACTTTATAAATGTACCAAGTTTAGAAATCTTTCCATTAAAGAAAAATGGAATAAGCTAATTGAACACAATATGTGTTCGACATGTTTAAGCTCTAGTCATATGAAAAAGGCATGCATCAGTAACTTTATGTGTAATAAATGCAATATGGCTCATCATTCTCTTCTTCATAAAGAGAAAATACCTCAAAAAGCTGTTCTAGTAAACAGTGAGGAGAATGATGAAGTAATTCTGTCCACAGCAATAGTGGAAGTGAAAACTAGAAATGGTCAGTGGATAAATTGCCGGGTCCTATTAGATGGTGGATCGCAGGTTAATATAATTTCCAAATAATTCAGAAGTAAACTGAAATTAAAGGGTTCAAAAATAAATAAAGAATTTTAATGCTTGCAAATGAAAAGGTCTTCAGCACACGAAAAGTTGGGTATAAATCTAAGGTCAAAAGTTTCCGACTATAAAACCTTCCTAAATGCGGTAGTCATGAAAAAGTTTGTTTCTGATGTACTGAACACAAAAATGATGACAGGAGATTTTCCTGATGATATCTTATTTGCCGATCCAAAATACTATATTCCGAATAGAATAGATTTACTTTTGTCAAATCAATTTATTTTTGACCTCATCTGTGAGGGTAAAATGCAAGATCAGAAATCCAAAAACAAACTTCAAAACACTAAGTTAGGTTGGGTGGCATATAGCATGACAAAAATAAATGGTTCCAAACCAGAACCAAAAATAGTTGCAACAGTCCGCGAGTCATGTGACAAAATATTAGAAAAATGTTGGGAAATCGAAGAAGTACCACAAATAAATAAATTGACAGTTGATGAGAAAGAGTGTGAGAAAAATTTTAGCGAAAAAGTGACATTGCCATTTAAAAACAAGCCTGAATGAAGGTTAAGGAAATTCTATTGTCATTGCTAAAAGGCGGTTTTCGCGCTTGAAAGAAAATTGGCCAAGAACTAAGGGTTCAATACTGCGATTTTCTAAAACAATATTTGAAAATGGGTCATATGGAGCTTATGACCAACAACTCTAAGATAAGCAGTGGTTATTATTTACCACATCATTGTGTTTTAAAACCAGAAAGTACATCCACTAAAGTACGAGTGGTATTTGATGCATCATGCAAAACGACCACAAATATGTCATTAAATGATATGTTGCATACAGGTCCTCGTATTCAAGAGGACCTGTTCAATATTTTATTGCGGTTTAGAAAGCATCGCTATGTATTTCCTGCCGACATTGAAAAAATGTATAGACAAATTTGGGTACCAGAAGCTGATAGAAAATATCAATTGATATTTTGGCGCTGGAATCCAAATGACAACTTACAAACATATGCATTAAAAACGGTGACATATGGTACATCTTCAGCTCCTTATTTGGCAGTTAAATACCTGCAAAAGATTGCTGATTGGAAATCAAACCAATTTCCAACAGAATCAGAGTCAATTAGTAACGACTTTTATATGGATGATTTAATGACAGGGGGAGACTGTCTTAAATCAGTCAAGTCTCAGAGACAAAATTTAAATTATATTATGCTGGAGTTTGGAATGCCCTTAAGAAAGTGGTGTGCCAATGAAAAGTCGTTGCTAGAGGGCGTTGACGAAAAGGCTATGGAGGTAAATTTAGAAATTCAACCAGAGCAATTGAATTCTGTAAAAGCGCTAGGTGTCATCTGGACTCCAAAGTCTGATGAGTTAGGGCTTAGTTGTAAATGGCCAGTGCAGGAAAAAATAACCAAGCGAACCATATTAAGGGAGGTTGCAAGAATGTTTAATCCACTTGGCTTAATTGGGCCTGTAATAGTAATGACAAAGAAACTATTACAGGACTTATGGAAGTTAAAGTTAGATTGGTATGAAAAAATTCCTGAAGAGATTGCTTCCAAATGGAAATTGATTAAAGAGAATGTTGGCTATCTTAAGAGCTAACTATATTATACTTTTGCTAGCTTAAGCAAATGTGCGAATACATGTAATCAAATGTGTATGACTATATTGTACTTAACAAACTTTTCGTTAAGTTTCGTCAAGTGTCATTTGCTTAAGCAAACATCGAAACTGACCGCACTTTGCTTAAGGAATCATGTGTTTTTAGAAAAACTGTTTATGAAAAAAAAATAACATATTGCAATGTACGCGGAAATTATTTTTTTAGAAAATTTAATTGAAAATGTTAAAAAACAAACGTGCATGTATAATAAAAGGGGAGGGTTTTGTATTTGTTTTTAGATTGAGATGCAAGCACTGTTGCATTTTTTAGTTCTTTTTTATTTATGTTTTTATTTGTTTCTTTAAATTATTTAAAATTAATATAGATTTACTTGTTTATTGTAAAATATTTTTCGAAAAGATATTTTGGAAATATAAGAAGAAAACAGTTTTTGCAAACGTACAAATATTTGCAACTAAGTGAAGTAAGTATTTAAGTTTAAAAAGTACATTGTAGCCACCCAAAAGTCTTCAATAAGTTGATTAAGCATTTGACAGACTTTTCGTTAATTTTTGACAGTAGCTTAAGTTAGCAAAAATATAATGTAGTTAGCCCTTTAATGAGATGAAAGTGCCCAGACATATTGTTTGTGTCAAACCAACACAAATTGAACTGCATGGGTTCTGTGATGCATCAATGAAGGCATATGGTGCAGCAGTATATGTCAGGTCAATTAATGGCTGCGTTAATGTTTGTACCCAACTAGCGGCATCAAAATCAAGAGTGGCCCCGATTAAATTGGTAACACTGCCAAGGTTGGAGCTTTGCGCAGGTGGTCTATTAGTAGAATTAATGAAAGCTGTTGTGGAAAGTTTGAAGATGGAACTCCACAACATTTTTTATTAATCTGACTCCACTATTGTTTTAAGTTGGATTAGACTGAATGCAGCTAAATTGCACATTTTTGTGTCAAATAGGGTATCTCTTATCCAATCGAGCACTGATGTGGCACAATGGCGACATGTTAAGTCAGAAGATAACCCAGCAGACCTCATTTCGAGAGGCTTATTGGGAAGAGAAATTATAAATAATAAATTTTGGTTTGAGGGTCCTGTATTTCTTAAGGGAAAATAATGCAGTTGTTAGAGTTTAGCACTGATAAGGATGTTCCCGAGCTGAAAAACGGCAGCAAAGTGTTGTTATTAACACAGGAGAATCAATTGTGGTGGAGAAATATTAACCACAGAAACCAGTTCGGATTTCTCCAGAATATAATAGCTTATATGTTGAAATTTAGAAATATGATGAAAAAGGGAGTTAAAAAGTCCTTTTTAGAATATCGAAAAGAAGCCTTTGTATTGTTAATTCGGGATATTCAAAATGAGCACTTTGGTGAAGAAAAAAATATGTTAAAGTCAAATAAAGGACTTGCAAGGACATAAAATTTAATTTCATTATGTCCACAATTGGCTAAAAATTAAAATATTCGCGTAGGAGGTAGATTAGAGAAAAGCGATTTACCCTTTGAAGCAAAACATCCAATTATCCTTCCTTCCAAAGAGAGAATTGTTGAATTATTGGTTGAAAATTTGTGAGAAAGGAATTTCGGCCATTGCGAGGGCGACAGTTGGTCAAGAAAATAATAAACAAATGCTATAAGTGCTTCAGAATTCAACCAAAAGAAATTCACCAGTTAATGGGGGGTTACCAAAAGACAGGGTAATAAGAACGCGTCCATTTTTGAATGTAGGTGTCGATTTTCTAGGACCTATCATCATACATCACAAGATACGAGGAAAAAAACAGACAAAGCGTATGTCTGTGTATTTGTGTGTTTTTTAACGAAGGCAGTGCATTTAGAAGCGGTGTCGGATTTGACTTCTGCATCATTTATTGGTGCACTGAAAAGATTTGTGCCAAGAAGAGGGTGTCCTCTGAAAATATATTCAGACAATGCAACGAATTTTGTCGGCGCTACAAAAAGCCTTAATGAAGTTTTTCAGTTGTTTGCCAATGAACAACATAGGGTCAAGTTAGATGAGTTTTGCACTTTGCAAAATATTGAGTGGGTAAATATACCCGCAAGATCTCCGCATGTTAGTGGTTTATGGGAAGCATGCGTGAAATCTGTGAAGAAGCATTTTTATAAAGTTACGGACGGGACAATGACTTTTGAAGAACTGTATACCTTAATGACGGAAATTGAAAAGATTTTAAATTCTCGACCATTGACGCCACTGTCCGATAATCCGATTGATTTTGAAGTCTTAACGCCTGTACATTTTTTAATAGGAAAAGCATTTTCGACGTTTATAGATTCTTCAAAAAATAAAAGTTATCACGGATTGCGTGAACATTGGAAGGCCGTACAATTAAATACCGAGGAATTTTGGAAGCGTTGGTCCGTAGAGCCACATAACAAAATTAAACCTGGTCAATTAGTTTTATTAAAAGACGATAACACTCCTCCCGTCTCCTGGAGGCGGGGGAGGGTCATCCGAACTATATTAGGTTCGGATGGGTTATGCAGAATGGTGAACGTAAGGACCAGCAATGGGGAAACGAAAAGGTCGATTCGCAATGTTTGTCCTTTTCCCACTGAGGAAACAGAAGAGGATCTGGAGAAACCATTCAGTGATTCTAAAGAATCTGCAATTAGGAAAAATAAACTGGTTAATCCAGTTTTAGAAAATAATGAAAAAAATGATGTGGATAAACCACCTTTAAATAAGTGAAAAATATTGTTGAATAAAAATAGGACATATATTTACAATTATTTTAGTTTTCTTCGATCTTCTCTATTCATGTAATATTCCTTATCGAACTAAAGATCCTTTATTTATAAAAAATTTAATTATAAATATTTATTTATCCCAATATTTCGTCACCACATTGGGTGATTTCTTCAGGGGAAATTGTCTTTTTTTATAATTAATAAATTAAAATTATTTTTTGTCAATATTAAAAAATAAAAATATCACAGAAAACAAAAATAACAATATTTGAAAAATTAAAATATTACATGAACAAAAATATTTTATATACATGTCATTTAACATAATAATATTTATCCTAGTTTTTATTAACTAAATGTCTGTAATTTTGTGCTGAACAGATACACCGAATTGTGAATGTAATTAGAGATGCTCTTGAGAAAAAAAATTTCTGCTCTGCCGTTTTTCTTGATATCCAGCAAGCCTTTGATAGGGTTTGGCATCAGGGGTTACTCTATAAAATAAAACAGTATTTACCTGCACCTTTTTATCAATTTTTTAAAAGTTATTTGTCCAATAGACATTTTTACGTAAAAGTCAATAATGAAAGATCCGAACTTTTTGAAATAAATGCTGGTATACCACAGGGAAGTGTATTGGGCCCAATATTATATACAATATACACAGCAGATATACCCACACTTGATAGTGTATTGGTCACAACATACGCAGACGATACAGCATTAATTGCCACTAGCAATTGTCCTGATGAAGCATCTTCACATGTACAAAATGAGCTTAATGAACTGAACCAATGGCTAATAAAATGGAACGTGAAATTAAATTCTGATAAATCCAATCACACAACATTTGCGCTTAGACGTGGTAATTGTCCTGATGTTACCATAAATGGTAATTTGATTCCAAAAAGAGATCAAGTCAAATATTTAGGAATGATTATTGATAGACGTCTTACCTGGAAAGCTCACATTAATAGTAAGCAACAACAACTTAAAATCAAAACGAAAAAGCTTTACTGGCTTTTAGGTTCAAAGTCGCAGTTAAGTTTAAATAATAAATAACGAATATATAAAGTTATCCTTAAACCAGTCTGGACATATGGAATCCAATTATGGGGTACCGCAAGCAATTTCAATATTGATATACTTGAAAGATATCAATCCAAAACACTTAGACAAATCCTTGATGCACCATGGTATGTTAGAAATAATGTTATCAAAAGAGATCTTTCTGTATCATCTGTTCGAGAGGAAATTAGATCGGCAAGCGAGAGATACTTGCAAAGATAAAGTAATCACGATAATCCTGTGGCGATCTCATTATTAGACAGCACCAACGAAACTTGAAGACTAAAACGCAGCCTTATCTTAGATCTCCCATTCCGAAAATAAAACATGATGTTCATTTGTATATATACACTTTTATGAATTGTTATTTAATCTTTTAAAAATTATATAATTTATTTTGTCATTATATTGTGTAACTCAATGGAGTTACACAATAAAAAAAACTTGATGTTGTATCTTTATTTCCGAGTATACCAATTGATATAGCTTTGGATATTATCGAAGAAAAGTGGGATATTATAAAGGATTATACAGGAATTGAAAGGAACCTTTTTAATACTTATTCTAAAATTTTGTATAATAGATAACAGATATTTTAAATATGATAATAAAATATATTTACAACAACAAGGACTTCCAATGGAATCTCCAGCTTCACCAATTATAGCTGATATTGTAATGGAAAAATTATTAGATTCTTGTATAGAAAAATTAAATGTGAAACCAAAAATCATCACAAAATATGTTGATGATTTATTTTGCATTATTTCGAATGATTCAATTAGTGATATTTTATCAACTTTTAACTCATTTCATGACAATATAAAATTTACGATTAAGAAAGAATGTAATTCTAAAATTCCTTATTTAGATACATTGATAATAAGAAAGGGTGAGAGTTTATTAATAGATTGGTATCAGAAACCAACAGCTTCTGGAAGAGTTATTAACTATTTTTCTAAACACCCGAAAAGAATCATACTTAATATGGCTAAGAATTTGATTGAAAGGATATTAAAGTTTAGCGATACAAAATTTCATAAAACTAATATAGAAAAGATTAAAAATATTTTGTTAAATAATAATTACCCAATTCAATTAATCTATAGATTGATAAGACAATGTAAAAAACAGAATAATTTCGTTACGAGAACAGTTACTGAACCTAAAATTTATAAATCTCTAACTTATGTTCCTCTTATATGTGAAAGATTAGAAAAATCGAAAATTTATGATAATAAGAAATATATATTAGCACATAGAACATATTACACATTATGTAGATTATTTAGCAAAACGAGAGATAAAATAGATAAATCTGAAATGTCCAATTTAAATAAATAAATAAATAAAATACCTTGTAGTGGAAATGATAACAGAACAAGGAATAAATTAAAAACAATAATTGCAGGACACAGATCTGATCAAAAATACAGGAACGCTACTTCTACACAGAAAACAGCATTATCATTACATTGCACGAATTTTAATCATTATTCTGATTTTGATAGGACGTCAATTTTAAACACGGAAAATAATTACAGACGTAGATATATGTTAGAAATGTTACAAATTATGAAGGTACCATCTACACAACGAATTAATTATAAAACAGACATAGCAAATATTGCACAAAATTACAGACATTTAGTTAAGAAAAACTAGGATAAATATTAATATATTAAATGACATGTATATAAAATATTTTTGTTCATGTAATATTTTAATTTTTCAAATATTGTTATTTTTGTTTTCTGTGATATTTTTATGTTTTAATATTGACAAAAAAATAATTTTTGATTTACCGCCTTTTTTAAAGAAATAGTTATATATAAGTTTTCAGTTTATAATTTTAATTTATTAATTATAAAAAAGACAATTTCCCCTGAAGAAGTCACCCAATGTGGTGACGAAATATTGGGATAAATAAATATTTATAATTAAATTTTTTATAAATAAAGGATCTTTAGCTCGATAAGGAATATTACATGACATATATTAACGATAAAGAAAAAAATAATAAGTTAAAAATAAAAATATGTTGTTTATGTTAATTTCATTATTATCTATTATAAATCCAATTAGAGCACAAACTAATATAAATAAATTTAGAAATGGACAGGGATATTCTTCGATGAGGTAGCTACGGTTGGGCTAACTAAAACATCGTGGAGTATCACCGTACATGTCAACATAAGCGAATATGTAGCAGCCGTAAAATCCCTAGACGAAGCTATGACATCCCTTGGCAAGCTGGAAACCAAAGAAGCAGTGTACCAGTCATCAGCATATCAAAGTTTACAATTGATGTACGAACGAGTCATCAACAGACACGAAATGATAATGGCTTCGGATATAAAGAGACAGAAAAGGTCACTATTGTCGTTTGTTGGTGGCATATATCACTCTCTGTTTGGCCTGATGGACGAAGAACATGCAGAAGATGTTGCTCAGAAACTCAAACATAATAAAATAATAGTCGTCAGAAACTTGTCATCAGTGCAAGATATGACCATGGAGATAATCAGGAAGCAGAATAAAGCAGTATTCAAAGATATCCAAACGCTAAGTGGTGCGATCAGTTCGCTAGAAGTCCACATTCAGTTCAAAGCTTTTTGGGTCTTTGTTCATATTTCCGTAGGTTCGTTAAGGATTTCTCCATTTTAGCGAAGCCTTTGTATTATTTGACTAGAAAGTCCAGTAGGTTCGAATTTGGTGCCGAACAGTTAGAATGTTTCGAGTTGCTCAAACGTAAACTTATGGAAGCTCTGATTTTGGCCTTGTATAACCCTAGAGACGATACTGAACTTTATTGCGATGCTAGTTCAATCGGTTTTGGAGCCATTTTCATGCAGAAGAAACAGGATGGAAAAATGCACCCCATATTCTACTTTTCTAAAAGGACAACGGAGGCAGAATCGAAATATCATAGCTTAGAATTGGAGACCTTGGCCATAGTAAATGCATTGAAACGTTATCGGGTTTACCTTCAGGGGAAAAAATGTAAGATAGTCACTGACTGCAACTCCTTAACTTTGACGTTGAACAAAAGGGAGCTGAACCCTAGAATTGCCAGATGGGCTTTAGAGTTTCAGAATTATGATTACACCCTGGAACACCGTGCTGGTACACGAATGCAACATGTTGACGCGCTCAGTCGTTGTAATAATATAATGGTTCTGGAAAGGAATACGTTTGAGGAAAACTTGGTGATATGTCAGGAAAAGGACGAAAAGTTGTCTAAACTGAGGGAGTTATTGCAAGGGTCAGAGAATAAATTTTACGAGATGCGAATGGTGCCTTATATAGGAAAAAAGATAATGATACGGTATTGTTTTGCTTTCCCAGGGATATAAAGAGTCATGTAATGTATAAATACCACGATGAGATGGGTCATATTGGGGTCGATAAATGACGGATCTGATAGGAAAAACTTACTGGTTCCCGAAGATTCGTGAGAAGTCACGGGATCACATCAGGAATTATTTGAAATGCATAGCATTTTCGGCTAAAAGTGGACGTGAGGAGGGATTCCTTCATAACATTCCTAAGGGAAACGTTCCATTTGAGGTTATACACATCGACCATTTTGGGCCTGTGGATAACAGTAGGTCGAAGAAGCATTTGCTGGTTATCATTGACGCCTCCACTAAATTTGTCAGATTATACCCGACCAAGATTACGAATACAAAGGAGGTAATCGTTGCTTTAAGGGACTACTTCAGATCGTATAGCCGCCCTAGGACCATAGTATCGGACAGGGAAAGCTGTTTTACATCGAGTGACTTTAAGGATTTTGTTAGGGAGAATGATATTCAGCACGTCAGGATAGCGACGGGTTCTCCGCAGGCTAATGGACAAGTGGAAAGGGTTAATAGGAGTTTGAAAACGATGATTGCGAAATTAGTGGATTCGGATAGGGGGCTTCATTGGGATGACGTAATAGGAACCGTTGAGTACTGTATTAACAACACCGTACACAGGTCGATTGATGAGTACCCAAGTAAAATGCTTTTCGGAGTAAGACAAAGGGGCAGTATTTTTGATTCGTTAAGGCAAAACTTTGTTGATACTGAACAAGGGTTAGAGGAAATGGATCTAGGGAGGATTTGAGGCGATGGTGACTTGGCGCAAAGGCGTTTACAGACTTATAACGAGAAATATGTTAATCGAAGGAGAATACCACCGACCGAATATAGGGAGAATGATTATGTGATGGTGAAGAATTTCGATTCACAGCCCGGAGTGTCAATGAAGTTAATTCCTAAGTTCAAAGGTCGCGAGGGTTTTTCGAAATGACAGGTACGTGTTGGAGGACGTTGAAGGGTTTCAACAATCACGCACACCTTATAGGGGTGTGTGGGCTGTCGGGAATCTTAAACCTTGGTTCGGTACTCGCAATGATTAAAATTAAGATATTTTTCTGCTTCTGGATTAGAGATCAGGGGATCTCGTAGTCCTTTATAATAACGGTTAGTGTATTCTCTTTAGATTAAGTATATTTATATATATTCTTTTTCCTTTATTCCTTATGCGAATGTCTCTTTTTATCTTACTGTAAAATGATCTAACGGAAATTAACTTGTTATGATACATAAAATATGAATAAAGAGTTGGCTGTAGTTCAGTTGATGATTGATACTCAAACAAATAAGGTTGTTTTAATTGGCATCGCTACAATTGTTTCTTTGCAAAGGAAATCATTTCTCATTTTCTTTTAATTTGAAATTTTCTTGCAAAAATGTTTGTTTACTTTATTATTTATTTAGTTTGTTTATTTTATTTGGAACAAAAAGACTTAATGTCTCTTAAAGTACCTCAATCAAAAGTAAATAAAGGTAGTAAAATAATAATCTTACACACAATTGAACAATAATTATAATAATAACTTAATAATACATACAAATCGGATTTAATTAACCTAAATTAAAAATTTAATTTCGAAAAAACTAATAATATAAAACAGCAAGATGCAAAAATGTAACTAAACTTGATGATTATTGAAAATAGTTTACAATTACCATTTTAAAGAATAAAACACGGCGATCGGTTTTATTGTGATTAGGTAAATTATTCCAGATTTTTACAGCTCTTACAAAGAACATTCTTAAGGGCGATAAATAGTTGTAAGGAGGTATAACCAGATTACCTGTGCGACTAGATTGACAAAAAATTAATTTTTTGAACAAATACTCTGGTATTAGATTACGAATGTTTAAAAAAGATTTTTAGCTGCATCCAAAAATATTTATGGAGTGAAAGGATATTCTGTCATATTTTCGTTTGTTGTATACATATCTGGCACAATTATTTATTGTCTTTTGTAATTTATTCATTGACGTCGAATCAAGTTCACCGAATACAATAGCGACATATGTTATTATGGGTACAATTAATGTCTTCACAAGTCTAAGCTTAATATCACTCGAAATATATGTTGAAAAATACCCAAGCCTTCGAAGAACGTTGTAAATTCTCATTATAGTGTAATTAATGTGATCTTTACAGTTAAGATCAGAATTAAGTACAAATCCAAGATTTTTCACAACATTCACATATTTTACAGGTTGATTTTACATTATAATTTCGGGTAAAATGTTATAATTGCATCCCCCAATTTTTATGGCAAGAGCTTGCGTTTTCGAGGCATTAATTGAAAGGTTATTAGCTATAGACCATCGGCAAATTTTTTGCAAATCTTTATTTAGACGGCAAACTAAGTCCTCAATCAATCCAATAGGGCGAGATAAATATATTTGAGCATCATCAGCATAAAGATGAATTTTCGAACTATTGCAGCAGTGTACTATATAATTTATAAATAAACTGAAGAGAATGGGACCAAGAATTGAACCCTGCCGTACACCCGAACAATTTGATTTCAAGGAAGAAGTGGAATTTTTAGAGATAACTCTCTGAAAGCGGTTTGAAAGATACGACCTAATAAGTTTAGAAGCACAGTTGCTAAAACTAAAGTACTTTGGCAACTTCATTGGCAGGACATCATGATTGACTGTATCAAATGCCTTCGAAAAATCAATAAGAACAACGATCGTGAGATAACCTATGTCAAACGACGGACGAATATCTTCTAAAACCTTCAATAAGGATATACTACAGCTCATACCAGGGCGATAACCGGATTGGAATTCGGTAAGAAGGTTGTTGGATATCATATATTACATAATTTGTTCCGAGAGAAGACGAATTTTCTTAACGACAGGAATAATATTAGCGATCTTTCAACAAGATGGAAAAGTAGACTTGGTAACAAAATAGTTAAAAATGTGAGTTAACGTTGGAAGTACAAATGGTAGTAATAGTTTAATAAACTCAATACTTATGCCATCATAACCCACAGCTGTAGGTTGGTAAATTTGACGACTAGCGATGACTTTTTATCGTCGCGTTTATTATTTTGTTTACGACTTCTCATAAAGTAAGTTTTCCCAATCTCATCTTCGCATATATCTGCACCTGTTATGCTTTACAAGTTGCTAAATCTAAAGCAACTTGTAAAGCATTTCTGTTTTCTTCAATTGCAATACCATTTATGACAATATCTTTTTGCACTCTTGTATCATTTAACAATTTAATAGTTAATTTAAAATTTTTGTCTTCTTTTCGTAGGGTAGCATTCTCTTTTTTTAATGTTTTTATTTATTTAGTATTCTTTGCTACACCTCTTAATATCTTATCATATTGCGATGACATAAACTGCATCGTCTCTTTTGCCTCAGTCAGCTGAATAAGCTGAGCATTTATATCTGCTAAATCTTTAACGCATACATCAACATTATTTGGCGCGCAAAAATGACATTTATACTCAAGAGAGGGGTTCTCAACAAGATGATCATATTGTTTTTTATTTAGCTTTGTACAAGTGGAATGGAGTGTTGTTTTATAAACATCGCATTGTATTGCGTCTTCACTTTCCAGTACTTGAGAACTACATTGTACACATATGATTTTGTATTATTAATATTTAAACTTTTACGCACTTTACTGGGCATATTCTATATTTCTCCGATAAAGCACAAATGAAAGTTGCAAATAAAAGGCACTATACTTGTTTATAAATGTGTATATTATATAAATTTTTTAATACAGTTTTTAAATAATTAAGCTTTATTGTATTTAGTATTGCAAGTAAGTATTTTCGTACTATATTTTTTAAGATATTTAATCATAGTCTGTAAGCAATTTTGTTTCCATAGACTGAATACAATGAAATTAAATGAAATAAATTAAATTTTTCTGTAAGCTTTTGCACGTTTAATCACGACAAGTGTTGTCAACTATTCAAAATATATTATTTCACTCAATTGTATACTTCAGAGAGAGAAAGAAAGAGAGAGAGAGAGAGAATGAGTGTTTTTATTTTGAGTGTTTATATTTATTCAAGTTTATTTCATATTCAATTTAATTTCAGAAAGAAAATAAATTGTATTACATTATAATAGAAAGCACTTGTTTTATTGACTTACATTCTTTGGTTTTGCAAGTCCAGGCAAAAAACTACTTCCACCATATCAGTCTGTTACATTTTAGCTCAGTGTATGTAAAATAGGAATTAACTATAAAGGTTTGTTAGGAATTAATACGGAGAACAACATAAAACTTTAAAAATATATAAATGTTTTTTGTCGAAATCGCCGGAACGAAAAGTGTTTCTACCATACCAGTCCGAAACATTTTGGACCACTGTATTAAAAATAGGAATTAACTAGGATCACCACTATATAGATTTGTTTGGAATTAGCATGGAGAATAATCTAGGCTTTTAAAAATATTCAATAAATGTTTTTTGTAGAATTCGCCCGAACAAAAACTGTTTCTACCCTACTAGTCTGAAACATTTTGGACCACTGTATTAAAAATAGCAATTAACCATGATCACTACTACAGATTTCTTCGGAATTAGCATGGAGAATAATCTAGGCTTTAAAAAATATTCAATAAATGTTTTTTTGTAGAATTCGCCCGAACAAAAACTGTTTCTACCATACCAGTCTGAAACATTTTGGCCCACTGTATTCAAAAAATGAATTAACCAGGGTCACCACTATATGGGTTTGTTCGGAATTAGTATGGAGAACAATCTAGGCTTTTAAAATATTCGATAAATGTTTTTTTGCAGAATGCGCCGGAACAAAAACTGTTTTTACCATATCAGTCTGAAACGTGTTTGCCCACTGTATTAAAAATAGGAATTAACCAGGATCACTACTACAAAGATTTGTTTGGAATTAGCATGGAGAACAATCTAGGCTTTTAAAAATATTCAATAAATGTTTTTTTTAGAATTCGCCCGAACAAAAACTATTTCTACCATACCAATCTAAAATCTTTTTTTGGGGGTCTGATGGGAAAGTGAAGCGAATACAATAAAACGTATATATGTACACTTTGCCAATCCTTTCCAATTGACAACCTCACCCACTGTCCAGAATGGACTTGGTGACCCCTGTTAACGCCAACGAGGCTCTGTCGAACGTCGGCCTGGAGATATACTGGCAGCCCCAGCACCAGGATCGGGTGGAGAAGTCCAATCAGCTACTACATCCTAAATAAAAACGATTACAGAAACCGAAACAAAAGAAAAACCTGATTTAATGAAGACGACCTTCAGCATGAAAAAACGGACTCGGTTTCGAACCTGGAACGTAAGAACTCTTATAGAACCATCGCGATTAGCTTAAGTCTGCAAAGAATTAAAGAACTACAACCTACTACTCATAGGACTAAGTGAACTTCGCTGGCCAGATTTTGGTGAAACAATGACAAGCGAAGGACTCCATCTTCTATACTCCGGGAAACCAGCAAGTGGAACAATATCATCTGGAGTTGTCAAAAGAAGCCAACAATGCTATGATAACTTGGAAACCATATTCCGATAGAATAATCACAGTAAGGCTTCGAACCCGTGCCCGTAATATAACATGTATACAATGCTATGCTCCTTCAGACGTCTCAGAATATGCTCTCAAAGAAGAATTCTATAGCCTTCTTGACCATGCAATATCGTCCTCAAACATCGGCGATATATTAGTGGTAATGGGTGATTCTAATGCTCAAATTGGACCTGACAACAGAAGCTTGGAGAACATAATGGGTACACACGCGCTGGGGAGAAGAACAGAAAACGGCGAATTTTTCGTAAATATGTGCGCGGCAAATAACCACGTGATTGGTGGATCCCTATTTCCCCACAAACCTGCCCATAAGGTAACATGGGTATCGCCTGATCACGTAACTGAGAACCAGATTGTTCACATCACAATCAGTCGGAAATGGCGTGGGTCTCTTCTGGATGTAAGATGCAAAAGAGGAACGGACATCACAAGTGCCCACCATCTACTTATAGCAAGTGTTCGTATCAAAGTGGCAGCAGTCAAAAAGAATTTCCAAACAACTCAGAAAAGATTCGACGTAAGCAGACTTAGAAATCCCACCGTAGACTCAAAATATACTACCGCATTACAGCAATCCCTTGCATTAACCTCATATGAACAGCGGAAAAATTGGCAAACCATTAAATTGGCCCCAAAAATCAAAGGCGTAAGCACTGGATATCTGACTACTCCTGGGTATTGGTAGAAGAGAGAAAAGAGCTGAAAGCTGTTCTCAAGCCAAAAATCAACACACTATCAAAATCAACACACTATTTTAGATCGGCTGGTAAAACGCAGTGCACGCAAAGACAAACGTACATGGGTAAACAACATAGCCATAGAAGCTCAAGCGGCAGCCGACACAAATCGCAGTGGAGATCTCTACAAACTCGTCAAAAAGCTTACTCTCAGAAAAAAAAGTTAGTTTAAAAATTTGTAAACGGTTTTCAATCCGACTTTACTATTTTTGTACTAATTTTTAGTAAAAAAATTATTATTTAGCAAATCTTTTTGCTTTTTACATTTTACAAATTACAGAGATTTTACAGAATATTTACAAATTTTTGTTGCTAATTTCAGAAATCATTTTACAAATTTTTAAAAACCGATTTGCTAAGATTAACAAAAAAAATTACTAATTTTAAAAAAGTGAATATTTAAGGAAATGTTATTTCTAATTAAAACTTATAACTACAAACTTAAATTGCCTTAAAATGTTACATAGAATAAAAAAGGGATCGGAAGTGATTATACCGACTTATGTCTGAAAATAGGACATCCACTTAAAATAGCACATAAAAGTTTTTTCAGTTCTAAAAATCAATTAAAATTTGACCTTAAAAGTCAAAACAATATTAGATATTTTTCAAAACAGAAATTACCAAATAAAAACAAAATGGATAATTCATTTATGTTTTAACAATTGTTAAGCCTTTGATTTTGTTTTTAATTTTGTATAAAATATTTTTTTAAAAAATAAATAAAATAAAAAAAAAATTGATGCTCGATAAAAAAATAAATTTAAAATTTTGTACTTATACTCACAATATTTAGTTAACTTTTTTGCTGATTTTAGCAAACCGGTTTTAAATTCCGCTTTACAAAAAGTTTACTAAAATTTAGTAGCCGCTACTAATTTTTATACAAATTTCATTGTACTACACGTCAGCAGACATGTGCTGCTAAGATTAGCAAAAAATACCGCTGGGCTCAAATTAGCAAAGTTTCCCGTAATAACAGCAAAATTTTCAGTTGCCATTACAGACTTTTGTTTGGTGAGTTTACAAATAAGTCCATCGTATCTGGAAAACCCCTCAGAAATGATGATGGCCTACTCATAACGTCCAAAGACGAACAACGTGATCTATGGGCCGAGTATTATTCTTCAATGTTATCCCCGCGGCAAAGCTATGACGAGTCTACGAGTATATGTAACTGCACCACCCATGGAAATATACAAAATATATCCACTACTACACTAACAGTATCTGATATTATATCTGACATTAAGACGCTTAAGAAAATTAAAAGTCCAGGAAATGATAACATATCTTTCGAACTTCTCAAAATAGATCCTGAAACTAGTGCACAAATATTTTTCCTTTAATAGAAGATATCTGGATAAATGAAAGCGTACCTGGTGAGCTCAAAGAAGGCGTAATAATAAAGTTGCCAAAAAAGGGAGACCTAACTAACCGTAACAACTGGCGAGGTATCACTCTGCTCAGTATGGTGAACAAAATAATCACACATATAATATCCAAAAGAATCTCTGATATTATAACACTCAGAAGGCAACAAGCTGGATTTTGTCCAAACAAATCAAGTATTGATCATGTCAACACACTCAGAATAATAGTGGAACAGTCGGTCGAATGGCGGTCTCCTCTATATCTAATATTGACTGACTTCGAAAAAGCGTTCGATACTCTCAATCACTATGTCATTTGGAAATCCCTGCAATGTAAAGGTGTCCCACAGAAATTAATTAAACTCATTGGAAGCATGTATGTTAGTGCAAGTTGTCGAAGGCAAACTGAGCAGAAAAATTATTGTTGGTACAAGAGTACGGCAAGGTTGCGTGATGTCACCACATTTATTTAACAATGTGTTAGATAATGTCATGAGCCATGCTATGTCGGATAATAGAGGTATTGGTTGGGGACTTCTAAATCGGTTGAATGATCTTGAATATGCTGATGACATTTGCCTTCTCTCTCACCGGTACTCTGATATGAACTTGCAACTGCAACGTCTTACGGAGCTGGCCAATAACGCTGGTCTTAAGATTAATATTGGCAAAACTAAAGTGATGCGAATAAACACAGAGAACTCAAACACCTTTACAATTGATAATGTGCCTCTGGAGGAGGTTAATTCGTTTTGCTACCTCGAATCTGTCATCACAACATCAGGCGGTTCGGGTGCAGATATTGTCAATCGAATAAAAAAGGAGACTCAAGCCTACGTCCAATTTAATAAGATATGGAACTCTCTCTCGCCGTGTTAAACTAAATGTATTTAATTCCAATGTCCGATCTACATTATTATACGGATGCGAAACGTGGAAAGCAGCCCCTCGTGATATACATGCCCTGCACGTTTTTATAAACAAATGCCTTAGAAGAATTATATATCAAACAACAGACTATGGCATCAAACGAAGCTGTCCACCATAACTACTGAAATACAAAGGCAAAAATGGAACTGGATTGGTCACACCATACGAAAACCGGTCACAGATATTGCCAGAACAGCGATCGAGTGGAATCCTCAGGGCAGCCGTAGAAGAGGTCGACCAGCTCATACATGGCGAAGACAAATGGAAATCGAAGTGTCAAAAATGCAAACTAGCTGAAATGAGGTAAAAATCATCGCTATGAACAGATTCAGATGGAAAGATTTTGTTGAGGCCCAATGCTTTTTATAGGAACGACGGCAATATATATATAATCTAAAATCTTTACTGTTTTCAAAAAAGAATTTAACCAGGATCAGCACTATATAGGTTTGTTCGGAATTAGCATGGAGAACAATCTAGGCTTTTAAAAATATTCAATAAATGTTTTTGTAGAATTCACCCGAACAAAAACTGTTTCTACCACACCAGACTGAAACATTTTGGCCCACTCTATTCAAAATAAGAATTAACCAGGGTCACCACTACATTGGTTTGTTCGGACTTAGCTCAATAAATGTTTTTTGTAGAATTCGCCCGAACAAAAACTGTTTCTACCATACCACTCTTTTCAAAATAGGAATTAACCACGATCACCACTATAAAGGTTTGTTCGGAATAAGCATGGAGAACAAGCTAGGCTTTTAGAAATATTCAATAAATGTTTTTTGTAGAATTCGCCCGAACAAAAACTGTTTCTACCATGCCAGTCTGAAACATTTTGGCCCACTGTATTGAAAATAGGAATTAATCAGGATCGCCACTATAAAGGTTTGTTCGAAATTAGCATGGAGAACAATTGATAAAAATACTCAATAAATGTTTTTTGTAGAATTCGCCTGAACAAAAACTGTTTCTACCATACCAGTCTGAAACATTTTGTCCCACTGTATTAAAAATAGGAATTAACCAGGATCACCACTATATAGGTTTGTTTGGAATTAGTAAGGAGAACAATCTAGGCTTTTAAAAATATTCAATAAATGTTTTTTGTAGAATTTTCCCGAACAAAAATTGTTTCTACCCTACCAGTCTGAAAAATTTTGGCCCACTGTATTTAAAATAGGAATTAACAAAGTAACCACTGTATAGGTTTTTCGGAATTTGCATGGAGAACATCTTTTTAGGATATTGGTGGAGGGTATTCAAAGATTTAACACCTTTTATCTTTTTTCGAAAGTTTTCTAAAAAAAAGGAGTAATTAAAGGTTGATTTACACGTCGACTATCCTTATCTGATTTATAAAGTATTGGGTTTTAAAATCAGCAAAACAAGAAAATAATAAAAACGTTAGAAAAAAATATATGTAGCTTATCGTTTTTAAATTTTTGTATTCTGTGTGGGTGTGAGCTGGCTAGATAGAATCTAAAATTAATTCACGTATCCAAATTTCTATGAAATTTAAAAAATTGTTCAAATATTTTGTCAAAGAAATTTTAAAATCTTTTGTCAATTTGTCTGTAGTTGAAAATTTCTTTAGCTACCTCGCACAGGCCCTAAATGGAATTTTTTAATTTGTATATCATCTTTTAAAACAATAAACTTCGTGATTGCTATTGTATTTCTTTTTTGTTAATTAAAAATCTGAGATTCAAATACCACATAAAGTCTTAACTGGAATCACAAAAATTCCAGAATTATGAGTTTATTTTTGTATCAAAACATATGTGTTTAAAATTGAAAATATTTAATCAACAACACTTATATAGATTTCCAAAGTAGTTACAGTAGTTAAAAAGTAAGATTTAATAAAAATGCTGCCAAGTTTTGGCAATTCTTGGCTTTTCTCTTTTAAATGTTAATAAAAATGTTTGTCATACAAATATTTGTCATAAACATATTTGAAATTTTTCTATTTGTAATTTGATAAAATATTAAAAACAACAAAAGCTAACAAATAAATTATGTGTTTGTAATGTAAATGTAGAGCAGGGCATACAATACAAATGCTATATTTCGTGTTTCGTTGAAGTATATATATGAAACCAAGTAGTTAGAGATATAGAGATAAGAAAATAAAGCTTATTTGTAAAAAATAGACAAAATTGAGAATTGAAATTAAAAAAAAAAAACATTCTTAATAAAGAACACAATTTAAATTCAAAAAATTACATATAAAATTAAAAAAATCGCAATCGATACTTAAAAAGATCAATTGAAATTAAAAAATGCCAAACGCAATTAAAAAATTATTGAAATTCAACAAATATTTATTTAATTTAGTGTTTTTGAATTTCAATGCTTTAGAAATTACATTTGGGATTATTCCAAAAGTTTTTGAAACAATCTAATCGTTTTGAAATGGTCTTTGAATTTGAGTAAAAATTTACAGTGGCTATTTCACGTTACAATGATATCTGTGCTTTTTTAATTTTTAAAAATTCGATGTAGTTCACGGTGGCGTTGTGCCCCAAGAAATATGACCCCAATCTTAAATTGTAATTAAGAACCATATTTTGGGGCAAAATTTCATAATAAAAATTAACACTAAAAACATTATGAAAAATCAGAGCAATCAAATGAAAATTAGCTCCAAAATTAAGTTTGGGGCATTTATTAAGATTGAGGCATTTATTCATTATGTAAAATAACACCAATTTGAACAAATAAAAAATTACCTTCAATATGGTGAAATGAAAGATGAATGATATGATGAAATGAAAGATGCAAAGCAAATAAATGTTGCACATCATTATACGAATTTATATTGCATGGAATCAATAACATCCAAATGTACTTCTTATAAACATTATAGTTACTTGGGCCAACCATTCATTTAGCTATCACAGATTTATCATCTTGGTACAATCGACCCTTCATTTCTCGTAGGCAGTATAGATTTGTAAAATGTGCATTACTTGATAATACGCAATACTTTTGGCATTCATACTAAAACATCGTTGTATTTTCATACCAAAAACGGTTATATACAGAAAATTACAACTTTCCCTGCGGGAAAAAAGGGGTCAGTTGGGAATTAGGACCTGTCGCTTGATATGGGAAAACTGGACCGGTTCCGAAAATACATATCACGAAATAGGTGAAAAGAGGACCGGTTCCTAAAGTACCTACCATGTGACCGGTTTAAACGTCACTACATGTTCTTTTGTTTTGGTTCTGTAATATGTTTTTTGATGTTAGTGGTGAGACAATGAACTGATCACGTGCCGTGTCCTAAGATAGGTCCTCTTCCCGCAGGTATGGAAGTATTGAGTTTGTACTTTTAAGTAGTATTGGGTAGATATTCAATAGCTGTGTTCAAGTGGCAAGCTATCTGTTTGCGTGAGGGCAAAATATAAAATTAAAAGAAAAAACAATTTCGATTTCAGATTTTTTTTATATTTTTTATATTAAAATTTTTATATATTACCGTCGGTGACGAAGAGCACAGTAGGTATTCAAAAAAAAAAAAACGAATGAATATCTCAAAACAAGGAGACTACTTATCTAAAGTGATGAGCAACAATGTTTAATACGCGTTACTCGCTAGAATCTGTGTAAAAACTGCCAACAAAGTTGTACAAAAATGGGAATAATATTTAGATCCTAACAGAGCATTAACCCACCAAAGGCAAAGGTGCCGAAAAATACTCGGACACAAAATTAATGATTTGTAATTAAACACTATCAACGCACAGTGTAAGATTTTGCCAATCTAGGGGGAATTAATAAAAAAAAGTGCTTCAAATTTGATCATATGTTCCTAGATGTTAGAAAAATATCCTATTGTTACGAAAATAAACACAAAACGTAATACAAAAATGTTCTTAATACGATGACGGCTATCAAGCAGGTGTTATTGAAATGCATTTAAATGCAAGTTTGACAGCTGGCAAAAGTCATCAAATTAAAAGTGACTTTTTCCAAATTTTTTTTTCTTTTATCTCAATAGTTCAATTATAAAATTTTGAATAAATTATTCAAAAAATTTTAAGTGGAGTATTTAAATAATTTTGCTTCATAAAAAGCTAAAAAGTAAGTAAGTGTTAAAAAATCTTAAACTTTTCATAGACTAAAACTTTCGTATTCTATCAGATTCTACTTTGCCACCACAAGGAGGATCATCGAAAAGATTCCCGAAACTGATTTCAAGAATAAAATCTTGCCCATATTTTGCCCAAAGGTATCGTTTTTTAATATGTCTGAAATATCACGCCAGGAACTTTTTCATGTTTGGTTAAATAACATCAAACCAGAAAGGTTCGAAGCGATTTTAAAATTCGTTTTAACAATTTTTAGAAGAGATGTGACTGTGAAAGCCAACGTTGCAACGTTGGTTTGTGTCATCCCAATGCAAATATGACATGTTTAACCTTAAACGTAAACACTAAACGTTGGGTTATGCTAAATTTGCATGGGAATAGCATAAGGCAACTTTGTAGCTTGCCGCATAAACACAGCTAATATCCAAATGCTCAATACTTTTGCAACTCTCTAGTTGTGAATAGTTTTAAGTTATACTACGTTAATATTGAACCTCAAAAAACTGTAGTCGGACATCACCTCCTACAAACAAACATTACCTCTTTATTATCATATATTAGTATAGATAACGTTACTGACTGACTGACTCACTCACTCATTCAACATCGAAGCTGAAATTTGGTAGATAAATTCTTCCTCCGGTGTAGACATCAGTTTAGTCGGAATTTTTGGAAAAGCCTAGGGGGAGGGGCGAAAAAAGAGAATTTCTTCCCTTGACGGCAAAAATCACTGGAGGCAGGTAGGTGAAATTTGGTTTGACTGTTCCTCTTCCAGCGTTAACATATGTAGGTGCGTCTTCTGACGTAGACATCTGCCCAGACGGTAGGAGTTAATATTTTCTGTTAAATGTAAAATTTTATGTTTCCTGTTTCTAAAAAGAGAAATTCATATAATTCCTTTTTGTTTTTTTTCCAAAATACTTTGTTTATAAAAAATAAAATTTACAATTTATATAAATTTACAAATTATATAATTAAATAAATATAGATACACACATAGAATACATACATCTGTGTGTGTTGTGTTTTGTAAAATTATATACACTCAGAAAAAAAAGTTAGTAGAAAAATTTGTAAACGGTTTTCAATCCCACTCTACTATTTTTGTACTGATTTTTAGTAAAAAATTATTATTTAGCAAATCTTTTTGCTATTTACATTTTACAAATTACAGAATTTTTACAGAATATTTACAAATTTTTGTTGCTAATTTCAGAAATCATTTTACAAATTTTTGAAAACCGATTTGCTAAAATTAGCAAAAAATTTTACTAATTTTAAAAACGTGGATATTGAAGGAAATGTTATTTCTAATTAAAACTTACACCTACAAACTTAAATTTCCTTAAAATGTTACATATATTTAAAAAGGTATCGGAAGTGAAGATACCGACTCATGTCTAAAAAGAGGACATCCACTTAAAATAGCACAAAAAAGGTTTTTTAGTTCTGAAAATCCGCCTTAAAAACAATTAAAATTAAACCTTAAAAGTAAAATAAAACTGACCAAAATATTTTTCAAAACAGAAATTACCAAATTAAAACAAAATGATTAATTCGTTATTTAAAAAATATAATCAAAATTTTTGATGCTCGATAAAAAAAATAAATTCAAAGCTTTTTACTAATATTAATAATATTTAGTAATTTTTTTTGCTGATTTTAGCAAACAGATTTTAAATTCCACTTTACAAAAAGTCTACTAAAATTTAGTAGCGGCTACTAATTTTTCTACTAATTTCATTGTACTACACGTCAGCAGACATGTGTTGCTAAGATTAGCAAAAAATACCGCTGGGCTCAAATTAGCAGAATTTCCCGTAATGACAGCAAAATTTTCAGTTGACATTACAGACTTTTTTTTGGTGAGTGTACAAATAAAAAAAATTTCAATTTGAAAAACAAACCACAAAAATCTTTTTTTTTTCTACTTTTTTTCAGTTAAAAATTGATGGTTATTTTAAACGACTTTCAATTGCTTTTACTACTTTTGTCGATGATTAATCAATGAATGAAAATAAACAACAAAATGGTCTGAATATAATGAAAAATCAGTAGTCCTCTGTTTGATTGTGTTTTCGATTAATTTAATATGTATTTCAGATTATTTTTAAGCAAATAATATTGTGAGTGTATGATTTAATATTGTATTTAGTGTGGGTGCAAGCTGGCTAAATAAAATCTAAACTAAACTCAGGTTTAAAAATTTCTATGAAAGTTGGCAACCCTGGTTTGAGAAAGTACTTTTTGGCCGGGTTAAAGGCGTGGATAATTAATTTTAAAATTCTGTTTGGTATAAAAACATATCAAAAATAACAACAAAATTAAAATCATAACAAAAAACTTATTGCTTGCTTTTTGTTTTTTCTTCTTATTTCCTTGCCCCCGGTCATCTTTTTTAATAATTCGAAATAATATATAGTGGTTGGTGGTTAGCTATTTAGGTACAAGATTTTTTGAACATTGAGGGGAATCTTTCGCCCAATCAATTAATCATTATAAAAGCTTATACACAAATTAAATTCTTCTTTGAAAACCACATGTTTTTATGAATAATTAACAAAGTAACAAACTTCTGGTAATGATTATAATTAAAAATAATATACTTCACCTTTTATGCATGTTAAATTTGAATAAGGACAAGGGCATTTATGCTATTAAATATACAAAAACTTACTATAAAATTAAATAATAAATTTATGCATGTTAAATTTGAATAAGGACAAGGGAATTTATGCTATTAAATATACAAAAACTTACTATAAAATTAAATAAATTAGTTTTTTGTTTTGTAGTTTTTATATACTTCGAGATTTTTCGTTAACTATTTCTAGTTTATATCGACCTTTCAACCTCCGTATATATACAAAACAAAGCAAATTAACGATTTTTAGCTAGGTTGATACATGTATTTCGATCCGGCAAAATATCTCTTGAGAACCCAAGGTTATAGACAAGCTAAAGCCTCTAAAAGTAGGCAGAGCCTGAACAAAAAACCTATTAAAAACGTATATTTTGCTACATTTCTGTCTTCTTAGCAATCACACATGTGGTTAAGTTGTTTTTCTAACGGGCACAATGTTGATACTAAAATTAAAAAAGACCAAAAATGTTATATTCATAAAGATAATAGGTTTTTTGTTCTGGCTCTGCCTTCTTTTAGAGGCTTTAGCTTGTCTAAAACTTTGGGTTCTGAAGAGATCTTTTGCCGGATCGAAATACATGTATCAACCTAGCTAAAAATCGGAGTTGAAAGCTCGCTATAAACAAGAAATAAATAAATTAGTTTTAAAATTTATAAAAGCTAGTATTTCGTTGTAAAATCTTTAGATTTAATAACTGCACTGCATTTGAAGGCTTTCAACTAAAAAGTGGTTAAATTTTAAGGACCCATGTTGATTTTGAATAAAACACAAATTATTTAGGAAATTATTGTCAGTTCTTTTTATTATGGCAATATGGTATGGTTAAATTATGTATGGAACAAAATATCGGCCAAATGGCTGCCGCGACCTCGGCGACACACCTCCATCAGATGGTCCAAATTTTCGATGACGCTGAGGCATAATGGAGGTTCTATGCCGTTAATGTGCCGAATTATCTCATCCTTTAGCTCTTAAATTGTTGCAGGCTTATTGACGTACACCTTTTCTTTCAAATAACCCCAAAGAAAGAAGTCCAACGGTGTCAAATCACATGATCTTGGCGGCCAATTGACATCGCCACCACGTGAGATAACACGGCCACTGAATTTGTCGCGCAAAAGAGCCATTGTTTCGTTAGCTGTGTGGCAAGTGCCACCGTCCTGTTGAAACCACATATCGTCCAGGGTCATATCCTCAATTTCTGTCTTCAAGAATTCCATTATGATCTCGAGATAGCGAACACCGACGCGAACACTATCGCAAACAACAGAAATGTTTTCCGCAGAACGAACTTGGCGAGCATGACAGGTGTTTTCTCATTTCCTACAGACCCGATTTGCAGAAATATGTGCACAATTATCCCGATTGTGGACACATTTGGTCGATTATGCTGACCAAAAAAAGCACAAAGTGCATTTTGATTCGAACGCCCATTTTCATAATAATCCTGAATAACTTTAACGCGTTGATCGATTGTGTATCTTTCCATGGTTCAAATTGAGTTAGTCTGAAATTGAGAAATGTCAAATGAAATGCAGAAAAAACTTGACGTTTAGGTGTGGTTCATATTCAACATCGGCCCTTAAAATTTAACCACCCTTGAATTTACGACCTCTTTCAACAAATGTTTTTAACATTTTGAAACAACTCATCTGCATTCCTGTAGTTTTTCTTCTCCAAAGCTGTTTTTACGTCTGCTCAAAGATTTTCTATTGGCTTCAGGTCCGGGCTCTGCGCAGGCCAATCTAAAATATGAATATTTTCTGATGAAAACGGTTTCTCCACGTGTTCTTTTGCAAAACGATTTCGAGGAAGTTTCTTTTGGATACATGTGGTTTTCATCTGGAAATTCATCCTCGCAAATCATTTTGTATTCAACGTCTCATAGTGCGATTAGACTTTTTTTGGCTCAGTTGATCAGACACTTCGCAATTTATTTGTTTCGAGCTCATAAAGGGGTTGGCTTTACTGGTTTTGGAAATTCACGTGGAGTTGTTTTCATTGCTCGCGGTTTCCTTTTTTGTTTACAGTTGTTTTGTTTTTTCTGTAATGTTGTATAGGAATATGCACCATCGTGTAAGAGCATACTAGTTCCTCTGCTATAACACGCATAAATTTATTTTCATTCACTTACAAACAATTCTTTAGGGAAATCCGGTGTACATGATTTCTGGCGTGGCATTTTTATATCTTTTTATTAATTATTAATTCCAATTTGCTTATTTATTACAAACAGTGGCGTGTCCAGGATTTTGTTCCGTGGGGGGGGGGGGCAAAATATATTTTCTAAAAACTTTTTTTAAAAGCTGTCAATTTCTAAACCTAAATTTTTTTGACCTTTTTGAAGCATTTTAAACAAAATTTACAGCTTTTAAATTCATAAACAATTTTTATTTAAAACTTATTTACTACTTCTTCCTCTTTTAAATCAATTGGATAAAAATCTATTATGCTACAAACTTCTTTTGACAAAAGGTCAAAGACTCGGCTTGGTGCTAATATTAAAAATTCTTTATCACATTATCGTGACCGAAAAATCTATTTCGGGCGAAAATTTTTACCAAAAATCGCGCGATTTTTGTTAAAAAATTTTCATGTAAAAGTTGGCGCCGCAGGCGAAAATTTGGTTTTTCATACAAACAAATATAATTCTTAAAAAGTTTCAAAATTCCCAAGCTCTAAGACGCAATGTCACGGATGCTGCAAAAACCGCATATCGAAAATTTATGGCTCTTCCATTGTTACTAGCAAATTTAATAAGAACTGGCTGGGAGGACACACTCATGGACGGAGAGGAGAAATTTATTTAATTTTTAAACTATTAATTATTAGTGATGCGTTACTAAAATATTTAATTTATATAAAATGATTTTTATTCAATGTAATTCTTTAAAATATTTCAATTTAAGTTGGTTTAAGTAACTTTAATGTTTATAAAGATTCCATGCAATAATCATATTTGGGGTCATTTTTTAGTTCTTCAAATTGGTGTTATTTTACAAAATGAATAATTGCCTCAATCTAATAAATGAAAATATGCCTAAACTTAATTTTCATTTGGTTGGGGTAATTTTTCATTATATTTTTAGTGTTAATTTTTTTATGAAATTTCGCCCCAAAATATAGGACTTAATTACATTTTAAGATTGGGGTCATATTTCTTGGGGCCATGGAATATCATGGGAACGTGGAATAGCCATGTGCAAAATTTTACTCAAATTCAAAGACCATTTCAAAAATGATTAGATTATTGCAAAAACTTTCGCAATGACTCTAAATGTAATTTATAAAGCATCAATTTAAATTCAAAACCACCAAATTAAATAAAATAAATATTTGTTGAATTTTAATAATTTTTTATAATGCATTGTTATTTCTTAATTGTTTTTTTTAAGTACCAATTGCAAACTTTTTAATTTTTTTGTAATTTTTTTAATTTAAATTGTGTTCTCTTATTTCGTATTTTTTTTTTTTTTTTTTTTTGCTTTTAATTATTAAAAAGGTTTATTTTTATACCTTTATATATATAACAACTTGTTTCCATATATGGACGGAACACGAAATACAGCAAATATATTGTATGTCCTCTACTTCAGGATTGAAAACAAAAAGTAATAAATTTTTTCATATGTAAAAATAAAAATTTATTTGGTTTTAGAAACTGATGAACTATTTCAAAGGAAAATTTTCATGCAGATAAATTTTAAAAATTTAAATAAAATGTTATTTTTTTCAAGTAAATGTTTTCTAATTTTTGGGAAATAAAAAACTTAGGTATATAATTTTTTTTCTAAAAATTTCTTCACAAACATATGTTAAAAAAAAAAACTTTAGTATATGTTTCTTAAATCGAGGAAAAATTCAGTTTTTCTAAGATAAGGTTTAAAATTTTTCTTTAAAAAAAAAAAAAAAAAAAAAAGTGAATTAAATTAAAAACAAACAAGTTTTCCAAAAGGTAATACTTGTCTGGCGCGGGATGGGGAATCGGGGAGGTGCAACTAAAATATACTTGCTTTTAATAAACGAAATGAACAATTGAATAAAAGCAACGAAAAAAGGTGAACTAGTTTAAATAGTTAAATTAAGTTCAAAAGAACTAGTTTTTATTAGAATTTGACAGAAGCCTTGGAATACTCCAATAAAAACTTAAACAGTCTTGGTTCTGTTCGCATCGAAACACAGAAACACTTTTTATTTATAATTCGTGAACAGTATAATTTTTTGTTTCACACTTTTCGATGCGAAAACTTTTCGCAAAAATACAGCAATTGGCTGCAGGAGTCAAAAATTTATGGTTCGCAAACAATAATTCGGTAGTAAAAGGGTTAAAAACGGAGTTCTAATTATTTGTTATTTGTTCCGTTTTCTTTTTTTTAGCATACTAAATTTTTGTATGCAGGTACAAATGTTTTATCGTCCTATCATCTATTTTTGTATATTTTTAAAGAAGACTATACTACACTTAGCACACCACTTGTGAATAACTTAATATTTTTTCTAATAATGCTTTTGATGCTGTGTTTCATACTGAATTTACAATCAGTTACCCTCAAAATTTGTTGTTGTGTTTTTTTTTTTGTAATTTTTTGACATTTTCTTTTGTTCACTTGTTAAGTTTAAGCTAACTCTGTACTTTTTAAACATTCAAGAAAAATAAAAGCTGGAAAAAGTTTGCTGCTAAAAAAATGGAAAACAAGAAAATAAGTTTAACTGTTTTAAAGGTGCTAAATGGTATCATTAAACTCGCAACCCGTTTTCTTTACGATTTTAGAAACCTAAAATGCCAAAAGTTTATATATTGAATTGTTAAAAACAAGAGTAAAAGTATTCAAAAAATTTTTTTTCTTTAACGACAAGGGTGAAAAATAAGGAAAATAATAACAAAAGTACTTCAAAGCAAACAGAAAACTTTTTTTGTTATTTTTCGTACAAGTTAAAACTAACTGTTCATGTTTTTGTAAGTTTAACGTTTTTTTCTGTTTGGTCGTTAAAAAGTATAAAAATTAAAGTAAAAAAAGTTGTGCTGGATTTTCTCCTTTTTTTGTGAATATAAAAGAAACAGTGTTTTGTACGGAAGTTAAACAGAAGTAATGTATACAAAACCAAGATATTTATAAATTGATTTAAAATACCCGATAACGGTGGGCAAGTGCGGCCCTTCGTCGATTCTACACATTTCACTAGATTTTTCACAAATTTGTTTCGTAACAACAAATATACATTTATAAAATGTTTAGATTCAAAATTTCTTATCCTCTTTGTTTATTTAATATTTTTATTAGTTTTTATACCCTTCACCACAGGTGGAAGGGTATATATAAGTTTGTCATTCCGTTTGTAATTTTACAATATTGATCTTAGACCCTATAAAGTATATATATTCTGGGTCCTTATGAAGAGCGAAGTTGATTTAACGATGTCCATCTGTCCGTCTATCCGTCTGTCCGTCTGTGTGTTAAAATGGATTTTCCGAAGAACCCAGACATGATGAGGAATTGATTGTTTTTTATTTCTGTTACATGTGATCCATTTCTGTTTGCTATTAAAAATCAGACAGATCGGTTAATAAATGGCTGAGATATTAGCAAAAAACCAGGACTACCTCTAATTTTTTCGGTAAAATCCCTTTGTTTAATATGTATGTAGAATTTTATGCATAACAAACACATCCATGTGTTAAAATTCTTTTCTTTCATCTCCACCTTTTATACACAAACAACACACATACAAAGATTTGTCATTTAAATAAAAACTAAACAAATCTCTAATGAACGAAGACTTTTATATATGTACCTCTATTGACGATGATTTTGTGTGAGCTTCAATAGCTCAGTTGTCTAGACGCTATGTCAAAAATACTTTTTTTCTCTAAGGCCGCGGGTTCGAGGTTCGAATCCCGGTCAATTCACTTTTTTTTTGTACATTTTTTTTATTTTTTCTTTAATACTTGTTTTTGTTTATTTTTAGTTTTTTTTTTAACATTTAATAATTAATTTATATAAAATTTTATATTAATAATAAAATAATCCATAAATAGGTTAAAAACATCAACATTTTTATAAAAACCCTCTGATACAAACAAAATACAAACGTTTTTATACCCTTCACCACAGGTGGAAGGGTCGCGGGTTCGAATCCCAGTCAATTCACTTTTTTTTGTACATTTTTTTTTTATTTTCCTAAGATTTTTTTTTTGTTTATTTTTTGTTTTTTTTTAACATTTAATAATTAATTTAAATAAAATTTTATATTTATAATTAAATAATCCATAACTAGGCTAAAAACATCAACATTTTTATAAAAACCCTCTGATACAAACAAAACACGGTTTTAATTCTATTTTTTGCTCCGATTTAAAAGAACTTATAAAAAGATTTTTAAATCATTTTATTTCTCATATATTAAGAAAATTTTATACATAATTTTTCTTTGAGTGCAACTATTTTAGGTCATAACTTATAATAATTTATAAAAAAAAATTATAAACTTTTTTCCTTCAAATTTTTAAAATTAAGCTAAAGAAATTAAAAATATTTTGTAATAAAAAAGGGAAATAAAATCCCAAATGCAAATTTGCCAGCTAAATCAAACGTTTTTGTAGAAATAAAACACATGCAGTTCTAGTGATTTCTTTTAACCATTTGTTGAAATTCTTTTCTTTCACCTCTTCACCTTTTATACACAAACAACAAACACTATTCTAAAGCTGTAATATGACCTATGGATACGTCTTATATAGCAAAAGATTGCTGAAAAACTCGGAAATATCGGTTCAGATACAAAAAAGTTATGCCCAAAACATACATTTTTTTAAATACCTATTTTCTGGAACCATAAATCTTCCCGAGCCCAAGTTTTATCACCAAACTAAATGGTTAATTTCCTCTTAAAGGCGTCCGTATATAAATCTTTCCATTCCATATATGTCCATATATAAACTTCAGTTTTTTTCCAACCATGGTGAAGGGTATATAAGATTCGGCATAGCTGAATTTAGCCGCTCTTACTTTTTTCTCTTAATCTCGTTTTAACGTGAAATTTGAAACTTTTTAAGATACTAAACAGAACCTTACGGCGACGGCGACGATTCACGCTGCGGGGAGATAATGTAATATAAATGATGCGTTCGACGGCGTTATAATTGTCAACATTATTTACATATACGTTTTTGTTTAATTTGTGTGTGTTTATTTTCATTTTGCAATATTTCAAGTTTTTGCAATTTTTTTTTAAATATATTAACAAATGTCGGTAAATCGACAAATAGAAGCCCTTAAAAGTATTTTGGATGTGGTAGATACCAGTTTCAAATTATACAATACTTTGGAACACGATTCTGAGACTCGTAATAACAGGTGATGGTGGGTACGCCTAGTAAATCTCTCTAGAGACGAAGAAGCGTTTTATAGAACATGTATGAAACGAATTGAGGAGCTCGACGAAGAACACTTTCACTTAGCTGCGAGGATGAGCGTTTCCCAATATAAGTTTCTGCTAAATTTAATGTCCAAAATTGGAAAAATATTCGGCCAGAAAATCTTTAAATCCAGATTTTTGTCTGTCGCTTACTTTGATGTACAGGTTGGTTGAAAAGTTCCTGCGCTTACCAAGAGATAGCTCTGCTAGCTCCAAACTTTTTTTTCTCAAGTTGGTATAACTGTCCTGAGAACACATATCAGTCATTAGATTCTTTGTTTTGAAGGGTTTAAAAGCAAAGGAAATTTATGAACAATTGTTAGAATTGTATAAGGAGTCCTCACCTTCAAAACGCACCGTTGAATTTTGGGCTGGTGAATTTAAACGTGGTCGTACCAGCCTTGAAGACTATCCACGCGAAGGACGACCAAAAACTGCACCCACAGCAGAAATCATTGAGTAGGTATATAATATGGTTAGTGAAGATCCAAGTTTGACTAAGCGTGATATTGCTAATGCCATAGGCATCTCAGATGAACGAGTACTCCATATTTTACATGAAGAATTACGTATGAAAAAACTGTTCGGAAAGTTATTGCCGCACACATTAACGATTCAACAAAAACTGGATCGAAAACAAATTTCTCAGCGTGATTTGGAGCGTTTTAAGCCGAATAAAACCGACTTCTTGCGCCGTTTTATAACTATGAATGAGACTTGGATCTACCACCATGATCCTAAATTGAAACAAGAACGTTTACAGTGGACTGAAGCTGGTTGTTCAGCTCCAAAGCAGGTGAAGTCACAACGATCAGCAAAGAAGGTTATGGCACCAGTTTTTTGGGATGCAAAAGGAATTTTGTTGATTGATTATCTTCAGAAAGGTAAAACAATCAACTCTGAATGTTATTGCAGCCTTTTGGATCAGCTGGATGAAAAAATTCGGTGAAAAAGACCTGGTTTAAAGAAGAAAAAAATCATTTTTCATCAAGACAATGCACCTGCTCACAAAAGTGGTTTGACGATGGCTAAATTCAAAGAATTAAAGTACGAATTGCTTAAACATCCACCATATTCACCAGATTTGGCTCCCAGTGAATACTATCTCTTCAGAAATCTCAAACAATTCCTTCGTGGAAAGCATTTTTCGTCGAATGAAGAGGCCATAGCAGCCGTAGACGGTTATTTTGCAGAGCTTCCGGAAAACCATTATAAGGATGGGATAAAATTATTGGAACAAGTGTATTGAGCTTCTAGGAGATTATATTGAATAAAAAAATATATTTCGTAACAAAAAGAAGTATTCTTTCATTTCGAGCGCAGGAACTTTTCAACCAACCTGTAAGTAGCAAAAATTGTTTAAAAACATTATTTATTGTAATTTTATTTAAATATTATTACATTAAATATATCTTGCTCGTGGCTCTAGTATGCAGATATTGGCTTGGCCATTTAAGATTGGACTGTCTACGGTAAGAAGCGTCATTTATGAAACCTGCGAAGTCATTTGGAAGGAATTGAATGAAATCTACATGTCATGTCCGAATAAAACAGATATCATATTTCAAGATTATTGTACGAAGCTACTGGGCTTCCGCATTGCCTTGGTTGTATAGATGGAAAACACATCAGAATTACATGCCCTAAAAATAGTGGTTCACTTTTTTACAATTATAAAAAATAGTTTAGCATTGTGTTAATGGCGGCATGCGACAGCAATTATGCTTTCACTTTTGTAGACGTTGGGGCTTTTGGTAGCCAAAGCGACGGTGGCATTTTTAGAAAAAGCTTGGTTGGAAAAAAAATAATAATCGAGATCGATATTCCACCAATGAATACACTGCCCAACTCTAATCTTTCATTACCCTATTTTTTCATCGGCGATAACGCATTTCCGCTGTTAAGTAATTTAATGCGTCCGTATCCTGGTAACTTGCTACCAGCAGACAAACGGTATTTCAATAAAATTATGTCAGCAACAAGATGCCGGATAGAAATCGCTTTTGGTATTTTGAGTAATCGATGGCGCATTTTGCACACGACAATAAATGCTATTCCAGAAAACGTAGACCAAATCGTGTTGGCAACTGTTATTTTGCATAATTTTCTGATATTAAGTGACGATAAAAAATATTTTCATATAAATGACGCTACAGAAATCTGTCAACACAGTTTGGATAGTGTTAAATTTTTACGATCCAATCACCAAGCTACAGAAGCATTTAATGTGCGGGAAAATTTAAAAGAATATTTATTTTCCGATGATTTTTGAATAAAAACATTTTCCTTGAAAATAATTATACTATAAAACATTAAAATCCTCCCCGGAGTTAAATTAGTGGAATGCAGAAGATATTGATCCTTTTATTCCAAAACTGCTTAGCAAATGCTTTCGGAATGTACCGCTTACCGTATCAAAACCCGATATTTTGAGACTTTCTGGATGTCTTTAACAACTTATCCAGGCTTTTGAGAAACAGTTTAAGACGATTCGGATACACAGATTTCAAAATTGAAGCACCCAATGCAACAACCGGATAACTCCACTTTTTTGCGAAATAGCTTTTTTAATGCAGAAAAAACCAAAAAAAAAAAAATCTGCGTCGTTCGGTGCACAAAAAACACATCTAACTTGACTCTAGGATACGGAAACTCTGAAACTTTGAAGTTTTGTTTTCAAAACGGAGCAAGAACACGACATCTCCTGGAGTTGTCTTGTTTTTGCACCGCTTTTCAAGCAATAAGCCTTAAGCCACATGTCAACTTTTAGTTGCCGGCAATCAAAAAACACAAATTTTTCAAAACATGTTCTGTTCTGTTTTTATTTTTATTTACGTTCGTGCTGTGTGTGTGCGAAAAACGATTACAGTATGTTGTTGAGTATGTTGTGTGTGTGTTTAGCGGCCGCGTCTCTTTTTTACGCTCTCTGTTTTTTCTTTTATACTGTATGTCGTCGTTCTAAAAAAAAAAATGTGTCAGTTGGTTCTTGGTGGTAGGATACGGTGCAAGTATACATGTGTTAATAATAAATTTAAAACAATGACTGAAAGTGAATCAGATTTTTCCATATCGGGCTCCGAATATAAAAATTGATCTGATGATGAGGAGACATCGAGTAGTGTTGATACTTTACCTGTTCAAAAAGGTAACAAATTCATTAAAATGTTTAAGTTTTCAGTTAATGTTATTGTTTGTATGGCTTTAGGAAAAAAGCGTGTGCGCAATCAGAACGCGTGGAAAAGGAACGTAGTTAAAAGGAAGAGAGCAGAAGGCAAAAAGTATACAAACTGTAAGGGTAATAGCGTTGCAGCAAAAACAATGGGCCAGCCTTGCAGTTGCAAAAAAAAATGTTTTGATTCTGGACGTCAGAATCATTATGCCAAAGTTTTTCAAGAATTTAATAAGCTGGGAAATAAAGAAAAGCAAGATGCATATTTGTGTGGATTAATAAGGCAAAATGCAGTTAAGAGGCGTCGATCTGCGAGTGGGAATGAAGTGAGAAAATTGCAAAATAAATATTTTATACGTAGCATTAAACATGAAATAGAGGTATGTAAAAAAGCATTTTGTTCAGTTCATGGAGTCCATAAAAGTCGCATCGAAAGACTCTCAAGATTTTTGCTGGAAAAAGTAACTGCGCCCTCTGGCATGAGAGGTCGTCACGCAAACAGAGTAAATAAGATTCCAGAAGATGTTGTTCAAAATATTGACAGCCATATTAAAAGTTTCCCAAAAAGATCTTCTCACTACAGCCAAAATAAAGAATCGAAGTACTTAAGTTCCGATTTAAATGTAAGGAAAATGTATACTCTTTACTTAGAAAAGTTTGAGCCAAGCGCTTTTGCATTGATGGCTGAAGAAAATGGTAACCCAAAGCCAACAGTTACATACGATTTTTATAGGGAATACTTTGCGAAAAATTTTAAGCTTTCTTTTGGAGCACCTAGATCAGACACTTGCCAGACGTGTGATAGCCATGGAAACAAAATAGCTGCAGCTGATTCTGAGGAAGAAAGACGTGCACTCAAAGTTGCGAAAGATCTTCACGAAAAGAAGGCTAAGGGGTTTTATGATGATCTACGCGAAAAAAGCTGCTTACAAGACCCGACAGTTGAGTGCCTTACTTTTGATTTCCAACAAAATTTGCCACTTCCGCTAATACCATCGGGTGATGTCTTTTATAAAAGGCAGTTATGGGTGTTTAATTTTTGTATTTATCAATGCAGTACCAAAAAAAGCTACATGTACATGTATGATGAGACAATCGGGAAAAAAGGTCCAAATGAAGTAATCAGCTTTTTGCATCATTTTATTGAACACATTATGAGTGAAAATTATATTTATTTTCCGATAATTGCGGTGCTCAAAATAAAAACAACACTCTTGTCCAATATTTATATGCTGTTGTAAAACACAAAAATATAAGCCTTATTGAACATCACTTGCCAGAACCAGGACACAGTTTTTTGCCCTGCGATCGCTCTTTTGGCGTTATAGAGAAACAAACGTCGAGTAGAACGCCTTTACCTGCCAAAAGACTGGCAGAATTTAGTGGAAAAGTCTTCCAAAAAATTTAAAGTTATATCAGTGAGCAATGCGAACATATTTGATTTTAAAACGAGTTTGGCTCCGTTTTACAAAAAAACAGTCACGAACAAAGATCATATTAAATGGACCATTTCAAAATATCGAAGATTTTGCTACAAAAAAGAGGAAAATGTCGCAAGTATTTCAGCTTCTTGTAATCACCATGGGCCATTAACAAAATTCGATATAGCAATGAAAGCAAACTTCCAGGATAACCCCTTCGAGCCAAAACTTTTATACACAACTAATCTAGCCCTCAACCCGAAAAAATATGACGATGTTATGTGCTTGGCACAAAAGTATGTTCCTCCATCGGATATACATTTTTATGATAATTTAATCTCGCAGCAGTCTATTCAAGAAGCTGAAAACACTGACTATGAAGATGACAACGAAGGACCCCTTTAATTTTTACCAATATCGGTGCAAAAACAGGACAAGTCCAAAAGCAAAATTATTTTTTTTTTTTTATTTAAAATAAAACTTTGTAATATGTTTTTGAATTAAACAAATTTGTTTTGATTATTTCTTTTCAAAATTAAATAATATTTAGCAATTCTTTTGGTTTCTTATTTTTGAGAAAGTTTTTTTTGATTTTCTCAACATTTTAAAAAGTGGAGTTATCTTGTTGTTGCACTGGGTGCTTCAATTGGTTTCTACTTTTAAAGTTGTAATAAAAATAAAGTTCAAAATTAATTTTTTTAGTTTATTATGTTCATATTTTGTATTTTGAAATTTGTTTTAATTAAAGAGGGTATAAAATAACAGAAATTTTAAAATTGTTTAAAATCACCCAAAAGTGAGGATAAGATTTTTTTACCTCCAAAAACTGAACAATTGCTAAGCAGTTTTATAATCAGGGCACCAAAATCTTTCAAGTTCAACTTATTTTATTACAAAGTACAACAGCCAATCTGGGGGGTGAGAAATTCCAAGTCAGGGTGATGGTACTAGGTCAGTATAGTAAAACCCTCAAAGGGTTTGGCGTTCGTATGTGTCAGTTTTTTTATGACCTTTTAAATTTTTTCCTTATCTTGATGTTTTTTCGCTTAGTTGTAACATTTTGGCAAAAACGTAGTTTAACATAACTCTAGAACCACTTGTCCGATTTTGATGAATTTAGAAAAATTAAGAATAACAATTTCTCTAATCTGTTTCTATACCGTTTTCCTATATGTGCAACACTTTCGAAGTTAAAAATGAATGTATGAAGGGAAAAAATATTTTTTGCCTAAAATTTAAATATTTTTTTTTTTTAAAATTCATAAAAAATCCAAAATGGAAAAAAGTGCCAAAACTAATTACTTTCGCGTAAAGTCACATAACTCATGAGCAAAAAAAGGCATAGATCATGAAAATCGATGCACGCGTTTCTCATTTATTCACAATTAGGTAAATGTATGAATTTCAAAAATTTTATCCAGATGCACTGTAAATATTTTAAAAATGGTTAACTACGCCAAACATATGTGGCGCATATGCTGCAATTTAAAAGTTGTAGCAATGCTTTGCGGTCTTCAAAGCGGCTATATAAAATATATGTGCTTTTTGTGCGATTGGGACACACGATTTTCCGGTGACCAATATGCATGCCACGGATGGAAACTCAGAGAGCACAGCAGGTTACAAACGGCCAATATTATTCGTGAGCCTCTAGTGCCGAAGGAGAAGATATTGCTGCCTCCACTGCATATTAAACTTGGAATTGTTAAGAATTTTATCAAAACTTTCGCCAAAAGAGATAAAGTTTTCTTGTGTTTGAAACTAATTTACTCGAGACTCAGCGAAAGTAAAATTAATATCACATTCATTTCCCATGATTTTCCATCTTAACAAATTAATTTTTTCCAATCAGGCGTAGTAAATGGTCCAGATATACGAAAGCTGATTAAAAGTGACGCATTCAACAATAATTTGATTGACGCTGAATTGAATGCATGGCAGGCAATCAAAGAAGTAATAGAAGGCTTGTTGGGAAAGCATCGTTCTAACAACTACGATGTTTCTGTCGCAAGGATGTTAAGAGCATTCTCGGAAATTGGTGTCCACATGTCCTTGAAAATCCATTATTTACATCATCATCTGGACTACTTCAGCAAACAATTGGCTACCGAATCTGATGAACAAGGTGAACGCTATCATCAATTTTTGGTTTAAATGTTTGTAACTTCAATTCCTTTGAAAATAGAAATTGAAGTTACAAAAAAATAACAAAAAGTTTTTTGTAATTATAAATTCCATTGTTGGTGTCTTCTATTTTCAAAGAATTTTTTTATTTGAAAAATAACAATCTACAAACATTTCAAACAAAAAATTGTTAGAAATTTAATGTGCATTTTAACAATAACTTTTAATTACTTAAAATTTTGTGATACTTTTTTCTGTATAAATAAAGAATTAAATTTAACATTTTTTTAATATTTTATGTTTTCAATTATTAAAATGATATTTACTTTTTATAACACATAAATGTTCATACAATAAAAACAATAAATTAATCAAAAACAACAAAAAATAATTCAATACATATGGTTTTTTATAATAATGAAAACAAAAACTAATTTTTATATTTTTAAAATTTCTATGTTCTTATCAGATTTGAGATCTATAACAAGGGGTCTTTTATTAACGAACTGTCGATTTCCACTAGTAAAACTCCAATCAAATTATTTCACTTAATCTCAAACACATGTATCCAAACTAATTTTTTTTGACAACGTTTATCTATTTCCGATTATGGAAACATTTCAAAAATATTAAAATATTTTTTTGTCTTATATCGATTAACATTGTAAAAAAAGTGGCTTGATACATGAATTTGGGATCAAATGGGGACATTTGGGAGGGTTTTAAATTTTAAAATCGAAAGTATATGTAGTATAAGAAATACTTTAATATATATGCTTTCAAAGCGTTAACAAAACAAACAAAAAAAAATAAACTAAATTAAACATCTATGCTTTCAAAGCAATAACAAAAACAAACAAAAAACTAAACCAAATTAAACTTATAAAATTTACATAATTATCTTAGATATATTCAGTCAGTTTTGAATAAACCAAATTGCAGACTGATCTTTCTATGTCATTGACTTGCTGATTTGTCAGACAAGCATCATTTATTTTACTTGCTAATGATTCAAAAAGTTGAAAAGTTGTATTTGTTTTCTTACTTGAGCTAAGTTTTTCAATTGATGTTGATGCAGCTTCCAACAGGCTTTCCATTTTTTCATGAATGCCTTCCCCATTTTTTTTCTTTTTTTTTATTGGTGGTGAATATGCAGTCTCTGCATCACTATTTAGCTCAGTTAAGTCCACAGTTTCTTCCGAAATGTTACTTATAGTCCTAAAAAAAACATAAAGAAAATTTTAGTTAATTTATCAAATTAAAGAAACTTGTTATTTGTAATATAAGAAAAATAAGTCAAATTATGTTTTAACGAAATTTAAGTTTTGTAGAACTCTGAAATTTGTTTTTATGAAAAATATCGGGAAAATATGTCTGAAAGCGGACCGACTTCGTTGAAGTATGGAACAGTGTTTTTGGGCATAATATTTGTGTTTTTTTTTCAAATTTGTAAGAGAATTTGGTTGGGGACTTAGTCCAAACATGGACCGATTTTGATAGGGTTCATACTTACATAAGCTGCGAGCTACCTACTTCTGTGTCTTTTTTACATCGTCCTATATATAATCGTCCTATATTAAACGTTGTATTAATGGATACACTTACATCCGTGTTTTAGGCACATCGGCTAAAAATCTCAAATTTTCACTGTATTTATAAGGCTTAACGAATACGTTCTCACTACTCTTTTTGCTTGTATTTTTTGTAGGAGTCCGGAACACTTCTCCATTTTAGCTTCGCTTCTTTAACTAAAAACATTTAAATAATTAGGAAAAGAAAACAAACAAAAATTTTTACTTACTTGATACGCCAACTTGATCTGCAATTTTTGCCCACAAATCTTTTTTGTATTGATAGTTTTTATATAGAGGAGATTGCAAACTTTAAATGCAATCATATCTTTGAACCTCCTCTATAATTTTTTCAAAAACATCATTTTTTTCCAAGTTGAATTAAATCTTTAATTTTTTTTGTGTTTCAAATTTGCTTCTTCTTTTTCTTCAAACACTCACAATAATTAATTAATAGGAGAAAAAATGAGAGCATAAGAGAAAACGCAATGAAAATAAAATAAGTTTTATTGTATTGCGTTTTTCTCAGAGTTTTTATATGCCAAATCTTCATATAAAAAAAATCACACATTTGTTTTTCTAAGTTTACCATTTTTTTTATTAGAAGTGTAAACAAACAGACCCATTAGATCAACTGAATGTTACAATAACACTCAAGTTTTTGTTTAATTTAGAATTACATATGGGTATTTCCACAGAAAGGTCAACCGCTACCAAAATATTAAAGTTGAAGAAAAAAGACTTTTCTGAGAAAATTTAGTTGGTTAATGCATTGGATTTTAAGAATATACCTAATTAAATACATATTACCATTTGTAATTTAAGAAAAGTGGTCTGCAAAGAGCAGCTTTGCTTTTTTTGGTTTTAGCGTTTTTAATTGACATTTTTCCTTGAGTTATTTCTTAGTGTTACATATCATGTCGATTGCACTCTTCTTATAGACTAAATATACCAACAATAAATATTTAAAAACACCACAGTAGAGATCAAGCAAACTCCGAATAACGGTATAATTCAAAGATTCTTTGTACTACATTCTTCTATCCCGTTCGCGACCGAAAATAAGTATTTGTGTTTAGTTCTCCGTGAACGTTGATCGGAATAGTTTGATATTTACAATTCAAAACAAAATAACCGGGATCATTTAAAAAAACCAAACCTAAAACATTTTGATCCATAAATAAACCTAAAAAATGCCTTTGGAATCATTGTCCCGTTCGCGATGTCCCGTTCGCGATTCTAAAAACAAATTTAAAAAAAAATAATAATAAGGATAATAAAAAAAAACAAAATGCTAAACAAAATCTTTATATTTCTGCTTTAGTTAAAAAATAATCTCCATTTAATAAACTGACGAAATTCGCAGAGTTTTAAACAAAACCACACACCGAAAAAAATGACTTACATATTTTGTCCCGTTTGCGATCGCAAGTTTATCCAAAATATTTGGAGAACGTTCATATTTTATAATTTTCTTTTTGTTCTCAAAAATTGTTCTACTAAAATGCTATTAAATATTTATAAAAAGTTAAGAAAAAATTTGAGTTTTCATATTTTTTTCAAGTTGAGTGCGTACGAATGTCCCGTTCGCGATCCTGGAAATGCCCATATGTGAAAAATTTGACGTTTAATTAATCAAACAGTACTTAAATACTGCCAAAATCTTTAACTTCACATCATTGTGTAAATCAACAATTTACCAACAAAAACTTGATTTAATTTGTTTTTGCTGTCTTAAATTAATTTGGACATGCTCAACTCTTGCCAAATCTTACCCAAAAAATAGTTAAATTAAATAATTTTGCGATAAATAAAATTAAATAATTTTGCAATTTATTTCTAAATATTTATATCTAAATATTTAATATTTTAATTTCTGTTGAAAAATTACAAAAAATTTTACTTTAAATTTTCAGAAAAATTGGTAAATTTTAAGATAATAATAATTTATGAATATTGCCAAAGATGCATTAAAATGCTTCAAAACAAGAAGACCGCTCTATAAAAAAAATTGTTTTTTACGGTAATTTATTTAGTGAATATTTAGTACAATTTCGTTGCAGGCAAAATTAATACATAATTATTTTTCTACTAAAAATTTGACATTTTGGGTAAATTGTGACTGTGTTTTTCTGATTAAATAAAAAAATTATTAATTTTCAGAATTTAAATTACGATTTGAGTTCATTTAAGTTTTAATAAAATTGTATCACTGGAAGAAATTTTACTATTCTTAATTCTAAATTTCTAGTTATGACAGGGAATGACTTTTTTTGCTCCTCCTACACACATAAATATTTCGTGCCAACGGAATTGTGAAGCACATCTTGTATGCTGCAACAAATAAATTCTGTTTTTTGGTTGTGAAAATTAATATTCAGTTGAAGTACTAAATTTGCACTAAGTTTATACAAAAATAAAAAAAGATAATTCAGCTTTAATTGCAGCTTCGATGACGAGATATATTTTGACTTTTCTAAATGATGCGGCCCTTTATGGGTTATGGAAAACCTCAATGCGTCCCCACCCCTGTAATATAATATTATTATCATATATAAATACATATTACATATATAAATACATATGGCGTTAATATAATTATATAATCCATTTTCTTTTTTGAATTATCTTATATTTTGTTATATATAACCAATTCTAATTATACAGTGATCTTTATAAAATTAGATATGATTTATATGATAAAATATTTTATATATTATATCATATATATTAAAACTATATAAAATCAGTGGCGTGCCCGGGGGTCCAGGCCCCCCGAAATTTTTTCCAAAAATAAAATTTGTTTACTATGTTTTGTATACATATTGTTACAAGAAATTTCTACAAATATAAATTTCTTCACACGAAATTCGACAGCTGGAAAATTCTAGTGTTGTAATAAACTGGAAATAACTAGAATACCTGACTACTCACATAAATACTGGTACTCGGTGACGCAGCAGTTCAGTTGATAAGTAAAACGCAGAGTGTGAAGAACTAAAGTGTGGCTAACGTTTAGTCTATCACATCGTATAAATAAAGTGTGCTATTAAAGTGTTTTTCTGTAATTTTTAGTGACTGTTATAAATAAATAGAACTTTAAATAATTTCAAACAGTGTTTATTATTTGCAATAAAGAAAGAACTCGATTTATTTAAAAGGTAAATAAATCAACGATTTTATAAAGGGTAAAATCGTAACAATTGGTGTCAGAAGTGGGATTGCAAAATAATAAGCAGTCATGAAATTGGAGGAGCTTAAGGTGGAGCAACTCAAGAAGGAATTGAGTAAGTTGGAGCTACCGACAGCAGGTAATAAGACAGAATTGCAAAAGCGGCTGATAGAGGAATTCGAGCGGCGTAACATTGACATTGCGACTTACGAATTTGACGAAAAAGAAGCAATGGAGGTTAGTACTCGTAAAACAGAAGGTAATATGGAATTAAGCGCAATGTTTGCTGCTATGATGGAAAAGATGGAAAAAAACGAGAAACTGTTAGCTATGATGGGAACGAAACTGCTAGAAACATCAAGAGCAGACAACGACAAATTATTAGCTAAGGTGGAAGATAAGCTTCAAGAATCTTCTAGAGCCACTAATGAGAATATTGCTGAGGTTTCAAAAAGAGTGTCCGACTTAGAGACTGGCGTGGAAATACAAGTCAAAGATGTTGAGAAAAAACTGCAAGATCTGCAAAGCAAAATAAATAATTCGCAATGTCAAGAGGGCCCAGTACGAGTTATTCAGGAAAGTTCTCGTAGAGCAAAGGCCGCTACTTTTGACGGCAGCGTACCGTTCAATGTTTTTAAGTTCCAGTTTGAGACAGTTGCCGCCAGAAATATCTGGAACATCGAAGAAAACGCAAAAAGTTATGATTTGGCGCAATGTTGAAATACCCCTTGATGTTGGATATGAGCAAGCGGATCGAGTAAGAAAGCTAGTAACGATCAGTCATCAGAAAATATCGGCACGGTCAGAAACTTTAGTATGGCTACGTATGGACGGAGATTGTGAGGACGGCAGCTTGTGGGTGGTAGAACCATCAAAAATAAAAAGTGACCTAATAACAGCGAAAGCCCTCGTGAAAACCAGCAAAGACAAAAGAGTTCCTGTTAGAGTACTGAACCTATCAAATTGTGAAAAAGTTGTCGGAGAGAACTCTGAAATAGCCAGAAGCAATAATCAGTTGCGAAAAGAACTTGGAACCTTCAAGTGCGTCCGTTGAAGATCAAGAGATGCTGGCAGAATATGTGGAAAAATGGGTAAAAGAACTGGCGCCGCCTGATAGAAATAAAGCGAAACAGCTAATCAGGAAATACGGCTCTGTCTTCGCCATGAAAGCCCAAAGTCAAGGAAGAACGGCGATTGTTAAACACCGAATAAATACTGGTGAAGCAAGACCAATAAAGCAGGCGCCCTCTAGCAAAACGAAATGAAGTAAAGGAGTTAGTCAACGAAATGGAGCGTGGTGGAGTAATCGAACCATCTTCTAGCCCATGGAGCTTGCCTACAGTTTTAGTTAAGAAAAAAGATGGCAGCACCCGATTCTGTGTTTATTACAGAAAACTAACCGATATCACCAAGAAGAACAGCTATCCACTACCGAGAATTGACGACACTCTAGACACGCTAGCAGGAACCAAATGGTTCTCCACATTGGACTTGCAGTGGTTATTGGCAGATTATGGCAGTTCAATGTGATGCCCTTTGGACTCTGCAATGCTCCAGCAACATTTGAGCGGATAATGGAAAATATGCTGAAGGGACTCCACTGGAAAACTTGCCTAGTGTACCTTGACGACATAATTGTCATGGGAAAAACCTTCGATGAACACCTGAAGAACTAAGCAGAAGTCTTAAGGCGAATATCTGCGGCTGGACTCAAGCTTAGCGCAAAGAAATGTACACTGTTTCAGAGGGAAGTCAAGTATTTGGGGCACCGCGTAACTGCAGAGGGTATATCAACCGATGAAGATAAAATTCGGGCTGTAAAAGATTGGCCTTGCCCGAAAAATCTGCACGAGTTGCGTAGCTTTCTAGGTCTCTGCACATACTACCGACGATTTGTACCAAATTTTGCCAGTGTGGCTGCGAGTCTACATGAGCTGACTAAGATAGCGCGACCATTTCATTGGGGTGAAGCTCAAGAACAAGCATTCCTAAGGCTCAAGGAGTTATTATGTACGGCACCGATTCTTGGATATCCTGTGGCCGGGGAAAAATTTGTGCTGAATAGCGATGCATGCCGATACGGAATAGGAGGTGTGCTTTTGCAGGTTATCAATAGAACCGAAAAAGTCATAGGCTATTACAGTCGAGTACTTTCGAAGCCTGAAAGAAACTACTGCGTAACGCGACGGGAACTCTTGGCGGCGGTAGAATGTGTAAAGCACCACCACAAGTATCTGTATGGTCAGCACTTTTAACTAAGAACCGACCATTCTGCACTCAGGTGGCTGCTGCAATTCAAACAACCAGAAGGGCAGCTAGATCGTTGGATTGAACGACTTCAAAGCTATGATTTCAGCATCGAGCACAGGAAAGGCATAAAGCATTGCAATGCGGACGCCCTTTCAAGACGCCCCTGCAATATAGAGTGCAAACATTGTTCGAGGACTGAAGGAAAAGAGTGCATCGTTGATATATTGAGTCAAGTGAAGCCTGGTCGGCGGCGCAACAAAATGACCCCATACTGTCAAAAATTATGTCAGCCAAAACAGAGGACAGGAGGCCTACCCGTGAACAAACATCAGCTGAAAGCCCGCTAATGAAGTGGAACAGTCTACGGGTAATTAATCACTGCTTATACCGTATATGGGAAAGTGCGGACGGCAAAACTGAGACAAAGGTAATTGTGGTGCCGTCAAGCAAAATAGACAAAGTGCTAAAAGAGTTCCATGACGGTCCCAGTGGTGGTCATCTCGGTGTCACGGAAACCCTAGAGAAGTTAAAACAATGATTCTACTGGGTCGGCTGCCAGTAAGCTGTAAGCGACTGGATAGCAAGGACCAGTGAGGAGAAGTCGTGGGCAACTTCAACAATACAACTCGGGTGCCCCATTTGAGCGGATAGCAATGGATGTAGCAGGCCCTTTCCCTGTCAGTGATTCCGGAAACCGTTACGTTCTTGTGGTGATCGACTATTTCAGTAAATGGCCTGAGGTATACGCTATACCGAACCATTAAGCCAGAACGATAATAAGCGCATTTGTGAACAACTGGGTGTGCCGGTACGGTGTTCCGATAGAATTATACTCTGACCAGGGAAGGAATTTTGAATATGCTATTTTCAAGGAAATGTGTGAGTTGTATGGAATAAGAGAAACAAGAACCACCCCGCTGCATCCGCAATCTGATGGTGTGCTCGAAAGATTCAATCGCACTTTAGAAGAATACTTACGAAAAGTGGTCTGTACTCATTAGAAGGACTGGGACGAACACATCCCCAAATTTCTGCTTTCTGCTGGCATATAGATCGGCTGTTCACGATTTCACCTCCCGGACACCTGCGAAAATTATTTTCAGAACGGAACTTAAATTGCCAGGCGATTTAAAATTTGGTGTTAAGCCCGCCGCTATAGATAAAGACAACGACAACGCTTCCCGGGAACAAGAAGACCTTAACGAGCTCCATGAGTTTGTTCGCCATCGAATTAAAATAGTCAGCGATAAGATGAAGGCGAGGTACGATAAGATAATTCAGCTTTAATTGCGGCTTCGATGACGATATATATTTTACTTTTCTAAATGATGCGGCCCTTTATGGGTTATGGAAAACCTCAATGCGTCCCCACCCCCGTAATATAATATTATTATCATATATAAATACATATGACATATATAAATACATATGGCGTTAATATAATTATATAATATAATTATATAATATATGAATTATCTTATATTTTGTTATATATAACCAATTCTAATTATACAGTGATCTTTATAAAATTAGATATGATTTATATGATAAAATGTTGTATATATTATATCATATATATTAAAACTATATAAAATCAGTGGCGTGCCCGGGGGCCCAGGCCCCCCGAAATTTTTTCCAAAAATAAAATTTGTTTACTATGTTTTGTATACATATTGTTACAAGAAATTTCTACAAATAGAAATTTCTTCACACGAAATTCAACAGCTGGAAAATTCTAGTGTTATAATAAACTGGAAATAACTAGAATACCTGACTACTCACATAAATACTGGTACTCGGTGACGCAGCAGTTCAGTTGATAAGTAAAACGCAGAGTGTGAAGAACTAAAGTGTGGCTAACGTTTAGTCTATCACATCGTATAAATAAAGTGTGCTATTAAAGTGTTTTTCTGTAGTGACTGTTATAAATATATAGAGCTTTAAATAATTTCAAACAGTGTTTATTATTTGCAATATAGAAAGAACTCGATTTATTTAAAAGGTAAATAAATCAACGATTTTATAAAGGGTAAAATCGTAACAATTGGTGTCAGAAGTGGGATTGCAAAATAATAAGCAGTCATGAAATTGGAGGAGCTTAAGGTGGAGCAACTCAAGAAGGAATTGAGTAAGTTGGAGCTACCGATAGCAGGTAATAAGACAGAATTGCAAAAGTGGCTAATAGAGGAGTTCGAGCGGCGTAACATTGACATTGCGACTTACGAATTTGACGAAAAAGAAGCAATGGAGGTTAGTACTCGTAAAACAGAAGGTAATATGGAATTAAGCGCAATGTTTGCTGCTATGATGGAAAAGATGGAAAAAAAACGAGAAACTGTAAGCTAAGATGGGAACGAAACTGCTAGAAACATCAAGAGCAGACAACAACAAATTATTAGCTAAGGTGGAAGATAAGCTTCAAGAATCTTCTAGAGCCACTAATGAGAATATTGCTGAGGTTTCAAAAAGAGTGTCCGACTTAGAGACTGGCGTGGAAATACAAGTCAAAGATGTTGAGAAAAAACTGCAAGATCTGGAAAGTAAAATAAATAATTCGCAATGTCAAGAGGGCCCAGTACGAATTATTCAGGAAAGTTCTGGTAGAGCAAAGGCCCCTACTTTTGACGGCAGCGTACCGTTCAATGTTTTTAAGTTCCAGTTTGAGACAGTTGCCGTCAGAAATATGTGGAACATCGAAAAAAAAGCTATAGAGTTGATTCTGGCCCTAAAAGGAAACGCTGCAGAAATTCTAGAAAGTGTGCCTATTACCTGCAGAAATAATTATGACGACATAATGGTGGCACTGCAGCGAAAGTATGGTGGCGAACACAAAAAAGAAATATACCGAATGGAACTAAGAGGTAGACTGCAGAAAGCAAATGAGTCATTGCAAGATTTTACGACAGAGATTGAGTGGTTGGTGCAGCTAACTTATCCAAGCGAAAATCATCCATTCTTAGATCAGTTCAAAATTGAAGCACTAGTGAATGAAATTCGGGATTCTGATGTGAGACATGCGGTGTGTGCTACGCAGAAATCAACCTTTGCTGAAACTGTCTCATTCGCGCTGGCCCAAGAGACTGCGAAAGTAATTTCCAAGCCACAAATATTTAAGGTGCGTAACCTCGAAGTGACTGCTGAAAGAGAGCAAGATATAAGCGCAAAGCTAACAGAAGGATTCAGAAAAGTGCTCACGGAGTTAAAAGATGCATTTAAGCAGGCATTAGGGGAGAAGCAAGTCAAGGCCAAGGATAAATGATACAACTGCGGTAGAGTGGGACATTTCCAGCGAAATTGCAAAGCACCAAGGAAGAGCCTCCGGGCGATCAGCAATCACCTAAAGAGTCACCGTTAAACTAAAACGAGCTAGCACTACGGGGCATGAGCTAGCTCCCACAGCCGATGGCCCCACAATCTCCATATCAGTAATACAGAAGGAGAAAAGCAATCTTACTACTTATGGGTACATCAACAGGCGAAAGCACATTTTTACGATAGACACAGGAGCATCACAGTCAATCATCAGGCCCGATTTAGTGAAAATGGCAGTTGAACCACTATACGGGGTAAGTCTGCGCACAGCTACTGGGGAGCCTGCTTCTGTCTACGGTAAAATAAATGTAAAACTAACGATTGCCAACATAAGCGTCAATCACGTATTTATTGTTGCCGATATTATCGACGTAGTCATAATTGGTGAAGATTTCATGATTGGTCACGGCATTAATCTGCATATGGGGCAAAAAGTTATGATTTGGCGCAATGTTGAAATACCCCTTGATGTTGGATATGAGCAAGCGGATCGAGTAAGAAAGCTAGTAACGATCAGTCATCAGAAAATACCGGCACGGTCAGAAACTTTAGCACGGGTACGTATGGACGGATATTGTGAGGACGGCAGCTTGTGGGTGGTAGAACCATCAGAAATAAAAAGTGACCTAATAACAGCGAAAGCCCTCATGAAAACCAGCAAAGACAAAAGAGTTCCTGTTAGAGTACTGAACCTATGAAATTGTGAAAAAGTTGTCGGAGAGAACTCTGAAATAGCCAGAAGCAATAATCAGTTGCGAAAAGAACTTGGAACCTTCAAGTGCGTCCGTTCAAGATCAAGAGATGCTGGCAGAATATGTGGAAAAATGGGTAAAAGAACTGGCGCCGCCTGATAGAAATAAAGCCAAACAGCTAATCAGGAAATACGGTTCTGTCTTCGCCATGAAAGCCCAAAGTCAAGGAAGAACGGCGATTGTTAAACAACGAATAAATACTGGTGAAGCAAGACCAATTAAGCAGGCGCCCTCTAGCCAAACGAAATGAAGTAAAGGAGTTGGGAGCTTGCCTATAGTTTTAGTTAAGAAAAAAGATGGCAGCACCCGATTCTGTGTTGATTACAGAAAACTAAACGATATCACCAAGAAGGACAGCTATCCACGACACTCTAGACACGCTAGCAGGAACCAAATGGTTCTCCACATTGCACTTGCAAAGTGGTTATTGGCAAGTAGAAATTTGTGACCAAGACAAGGAGAAAACTGCCTTTAGCACAGGTGACAGATTATGGCAGTTCAATGTGATGCCCTTTGGACTCTGCAATGCTCCAGCAACATTTGAGCGGTTAATGGATAATGTGCTGAAGGGACTCCACTGGAAAACTTGCCTAGTCTTAAGGCGAATATCTGTGGCTGGACTCAAGCTTAGCGCAAAGAAATGTACACTGTTTCAGAGGCACCGCGTAACTGCAGAGGGTATATCAACCGATGAAGATAAAATTCGGGCTGTAAAAGATTGGCCTTGCCCGAAAAATCTGCACGAGTTGCGCAGTTTTCTAGGTCTCTGCACATACTACCGACGATTTGTACCAAATTTTGCCAGTGTGGCTGCGAGTCTACATAAGCTGACTAAGAAGGCGCGACCATGTCATTGGGGTGAAGCTCAAGAACAAACATTCCTAAGGCTCAAGGTCGGCGGCGCAACAAAATGACCCCATGCTGTCAAAAATTATGACAGGAGGCCTACCCGTGAACAAACATCAGCTGAAAGCCCGCTAATGAAGTGGAACAGTCTTCGGGTAATTAATCACTGCTTATACCGTATATGGGAAAGTGCGGACGGCAAAACTGAGACAAAGCTAATTGTGGTGCCGTCAAGCAAAATAGACAAAGTGCTAAAAGAGTTCCATGACGGTCCCAGTGGTGGTCATCTCGGTGTCACGAAAACCCTAGAGAAGTTAAAACAATGATTCTACTGGGTCGGCTGCCAGTAAGCTGTAAGCGACTGGATAGCAAGGACCAGTGAGGAGAAGTCGTGGGCAACTTCAGCAATACAACTCGGGTGCCCCATTTGAGCGGATAGCAATGGATGTAGCAGGCCCTTTCCCTGTCAGTGTTTCCGGAAACCGTTACGTTCTTGTAGTGATCGACTATTTCAGTAAATGGCCTGAGGTATACGCTATACCGAACCATTAAGCCAGAACGATAATAAGCGCATTTGTGAACAACTGGGTGTGCCGGTACGGTGTTCCGATAGAATTATACTCTGACCAGGGAAGGAATTTTGAATATGCTATTTTCAAGGAAATGTGTGAGTTGTATGGAATAAGAGAAACAAGAACCACCCCGCTGCATCCGCAATCTGATGGTGTGCTCGAAAGATTCAATCGCACTTTAGAAGAATACTTAAGAAAAGTGGTCAGTACTCATTAGAAGGACTGGGACGAACACATCCCCAAATTTCTGCTTTCTGCTGGCATATAGATCGGCTGTTCACGATTTCACCTCCCGGACACCTGCGAAAATTATTTTCGGAACGAAACTTAAATTGCCAGGTGATTTAAAATTTGGTGTTAAGCGCGCCGCTATAGATAAAGACAACGACAACGCTTCCAGGGAACAAGAAGACCTTAACGAGCTCCATGAGTTTGTTCGCCATAGAATTAAAATAGTCAGCGATAAGATGAAGGCGAGGTACGATAGGGCAGCAAATTCTGAAGGATTTAGTGATGGTCAGCTGGTTCTGCTGTTTAACCCGCCACGAAAGGATTATCTCCCAAACTACAAACGCATTGGGACGGACCCTATAGAGTAATTAAAAGGTTGAATGATGTGGTATACAGAATACAGAAAGATCAGAGCCCAAGGTCCAAAATGAAGGTTGTTCATCTAGAACGACTAGCCAACTAGGGAAAAGGAATAGCTATGTCTGTTCGGGAAGAACAGGCTTAAATGGGCGGCAGTGTTACAAGAAATTTCTACAAATAGAAATTTCTTCACACGAATTTCGACAGCTGAAAAATTCTAGTGTTGTAATAAACTGGAAATAACTAGAATACCTGACTACTCACATAAATACTGGTACTCGGTGACGCAGCAGTTCAATTGATAAGTAAAACGCAGAGTGTGAAGAACTAAAGTGTGGCTAATGTTTAGTCTATCACATCGTATAAATAAAGTGTGCTATTAAAGTGTTTTTCTGTAATTTTTAGTGGCTGTTATAAATAAATATAGCTATAAGTAATTTCAAACAGTGTTTATTATTTGCAATATAGAAAGAACTCGATTTATTTAAAAGGTAAATAAATAAACGATTTTATAAAGGGTAATAAAATCGTAACAATATATACAAAATAGTATTTTTTGTTTCCAATTGATTTTTTGCAATTCCAATTGGGTTTTACCAGATATTGCTGAAATTTGTGCAGAAATGAGAAAAATGTGCTTTGAAATCAGGGAAATTTTCTCAATTTTCTCTGAGTAACCGAACTTTGAAATATGTTCTTCCTCTATTATTAATTATTAACACACTCGTAATATTATTAACTCGTAATTATAAGCACACTCGTAATATTGTTTGGGTAAAAACAACCAAAAATACACTTAAGTTTTTAGAAACCTATCAATTGCCTTTTTTCATTTAATTTAACGCCTTTTATCTTTTTTTCGAACGTAATTAAAGGTTAATTCGAACGTAATTAAAGGTTGATTCACACATCGACTATCCTTATCTGCTATTACTCAGTATTGGGCTTAAAAATCGGCAAAACAACATAATAATAAAAACGTTAAAAAAAAATATATGTAGTTTATTGTTTTTAAATGTTGTATTTTGTGTGGGTGGCTAAATAAAATCCAAACTAGATTCAGGTATCAAAATTTTTATGAAATTTTAAAATTGTTCAATTATTTTGTCAAAAAATTTTTAAAACCTTTTGGCAATTTGTATTTAGTTTAGAATTTATTTAGCTACCTCGCACAGGACCTAAGTGGAATTATTTAATTTGTATATTTTCTTTTAAAACAAGAATTCGTTATTCCAATTGAAATACTTTTTTTAATTAAAAATCTGAGATTCAAATACCACATTAAGTGTTAACTGCAATCAGTAAAATTTCAGAATTATGAGTTTAGTTTTATATCAAACACATGTATTTAAAATTGAAAATATTTAATTAAAAACACTTAGCAATTCTTGGCATTTCTCTTTTAAATGTAAACAAAAATATTTATCATAAAAATATTTGAAAGTTTTCTAGTTGTAATGTGATAAAATATTAAAAACAACAAAAGCTAACAAATAAATTATGTGTTTCTTAGTTAATGTAGAGCAGGGCATGCAATATAATTGGTATATAACGTGTTCCGGCGAAGTCCATATATGAAAACAAGTAAAAATAAAGTTTTTTTTTATAAAAAATAAAATTACCCATAAATGTAGACAAAGGTAATAAGAGGAACACAATTTAAATTAAAACAAGTAAGAACGGTTAAATTCGGCTATGCCGAATCTTATATACCCTTTACCATGGTTGGAAAAAAAAACCGAAGTTTATATATAGACATATATGGAATGAACAGATTTATATACGGACGTCTTTAAGAGGAAATTATCCATTTAGTTTCGTGATAATACTTGGACTCGGGAAGATATTTTGTTCCAGAAAATAGGTATTTAATAATTTATGTTTTGTGCATAAATTTTTTGTATCTGAACCGATATTTCCGAGTTTTTTAGCAAATATGTTATACTAAAGATTTTAGATCTTTTGCTATATAAGACATATCCATAGGTCATATTACAGCTCTAAAATTTTATAAAAATGTTGATGTTTTTAGCCCATTTATGGATTATTTAATTACGTTCTTACTGTTCTTAAGATATAAAGTAATCTATTTTGTGCCACTTCACGGATCCCGCCCACATTTGGTCAGATGTTGTGTATTGATAACCAAGATGCTCGTACCTTATTTTGGAACTTTTCCTCTTTCCGTTCTCCAAATATACAAAAAAATTGACCGAAATCGTTAAGTCAACTGTGCTGTACGTATTTGTTATGTTAAATAAAATAAAAAAAACAAATGTCTTAATAAATTTAAAAAAAAAAAAATTGTACAAAAAAAGTTGAATAGACAGGAATCGATCGCGCGACTAAAAGAAAAAAACTATTTATGACAAGGCGCTTAGACCACTGATCCATTGAAGGACATACGCAATCATCGTTAATAGAAGTAAATAAACAGTTTTCGTTCTTATCAAATTTGTTTGGGTTTAGGTAAATCTTTGTATGTGTTTGTTGTTTGTGTATAAAAGGAGAAGAGGTGAAAGAAAAGAAGTTCAACGAATAAAATAAAAAAAGAACAACAACCACAAACATAATGCCAATCAGTGTTGTTATATTTTTTTTTTTTCAAAAATCTTTTTAGTTGTAAAAAAAACTATTTTCAACCAAAAAAATATTTTTTTTACAAATCGTTAAAAGAAATCACTAGCACTGCATGTGCTTTATTTCTACAAAAACGTATGATTTAGCTGGCAAAATTTGCATTTGGGATTTTATTTCGCTTTTTTATTAAAAAATGTTTTTAATTTCTTTAGCTTAATTTTAAAAATTTGAAGGAAAATTGTTTATAAAAATTTGTTTTATAAATTATTATAAGTTATAACCTAAAATAATTGCACTCAAAGACAAATTAAGTATAAAATTTTCTTAATATATGAGAAATAAAATTGTTTAAAAATCTTTTTATAGGGCTTTTATAAAAATTGTGATGTTTTAAGCCTATGTATGGATTATTTAATTATTAATTTAAAATTTTATTTAGATTAATTATTTAATGTTAAAAAAAAAACAAAAAAATCTTAAGAAAATAAAAAAAAAAAATTGTACAAAAAGTTGAATAGACGGTGATCGATCCCGCGCCTTAGAGAAAAAAGTATTTGTGACATAGCGCTTAGACAACTGAGCCATGAAGCTCATACGCAATCATCGTTAATAGAAGTAAATAAACAGTTTTTGATTTGTTTGGTTTTTATTTAAATGACAAATCTTTGTATGGGTTTGTTGTTTGTGTATAAAAGGTGAAGAGGTGAAAGAAAATAATTTCAACAAATGGATGTGTTTGTTATGCGTAAAATTCAACATACATATTAAACAAAGGGATTGTACGCAATAATTAGAGGTAAACGTGGTTTTTTGCTAATATCTTAGCCATTTATCAACCGATCTGGCTGATTTTCAATAGCAAACAGAAATGGATCACATGTAACAGAAATATATAACAATCAAGTCCTCATTATGTCTGGGGTCTTCGGAAAACCCATTTCAACACACAGACGGACATCGTTTAATCAACTTCGCTCTTAATAAGGACCCAGAATATATATACTTTATAGGGTCTAAGATCAATATTGTAGAAATTACAAACGGAATGACAAACTTATATATACCCTTCCACCTGTGGTGAAGGGTGTAAACAATACAAATAAAATTCGCAATGGATACTTAAAAATATCAATTAAATAAAAAAATAACAAACGCAATTAAAAAATTAATTAAAAATAAATTAATTTGGTGTTATTGAATTTTAATTGATGCTTTATAAATTATATTACATTTAGAGTCATTCAAAAAGTTTTTGAAACAATTTAATCGTTTTTGAAATGGTCTTTGCATTTGAGTTAAAATTTGCACATGGCTATTCCACGTTCCCATGATATCCGTGATGTTTTTTATTCTTAAAAATTGTATGTAGTTCACGGTGTCGTGGTTTCATATAACGAGTGGCCAAAAATAGGAGGAGTTGTCAGAAAATTCTGAAATTTGGCACACATGATTTAATTGATAAAATATAGTTACACCTAAAATTTTTTAATTTTAGGTCCAAGGATTCGTGTCCTTCCTATATATCCTGAATTAAAAAAAAATCCATAACTCATGTACGTTAGTTTAAATATCTTTAATGCTTAGTCCAAATTTCGTTTAATTCGGGACAAGGATACGCCTACATCGAAAATGTCTTTTTTAAAAAAGTAAAAATAAGAGCAAACCAATATAATTATACCCTTCACCATAGGTGGAAGGGTATATATAAGTTTGTCATTCCGTTTGTAATTTCTACAATATTGATCTTAGACCCTATAAAGTATATATATTCTGGGTCCATATGAAGAGCGAAGTTGATTTAACGATGTCCGTCTGTCCGTCTGTCCGTCTGTGTGTTGAAATGGGTTTTCCGAAGAACCCAGACATGATGAGGACTTGATTCTTTTTTATTTCTGTTACATGTTATCCATTTCTGTTTGCTATTAAAAATCAGACAGATCGGTTAATAAATGGCTGAGATATTAGCAAAAAACCAGGACTACCTCTAATTTTTCCAGTAAAATCCCTTTGTTTAATAAGAGTGTGAAGATAAATACGTAGGTTAAATACGTTTCACAACTATTGTGAATGATATAAATAAAAAACAAATAGTAGTGTCGCCAACTTTTTTTTGCCTAGAAAATGCCAAATTTGACAAGAAAAGCGCTGAAACATATGGAAAAATATAAATTTGAGATTTTACATGACATATTATTTTGGATTAAAATTTTTGGACATTTAAGAAAAAATAAATGGGGATACCGCTTGTTTGTGGAGAGCTATGAGGTAGTAGATTCCAACGATGTATTCATCTCCTTCAGAATCACTCTAGGTTTCGAGTTTTGCATTTTAAAGAAAATTTATTTTTGAAATTCCACATAACATTATTTAAAATTAAAATTTTTGGACATTTAAGAAAAAAATAAATGGGGGTACCGCTTGTTTGTGGAGAGCTATGAGGTAGTTGATTCCAACGATGTATTCATCTCCTCCAGAATCACTCTAGGATTCGAGTTTTGCATTTTAAAGAAAATTTATTTTTGAAATTTCTCATAACATTATTTAAAATTAAAATTGTTGGACATTTAAGAAAAAAATAAATGGGGTTACCGCTTATTTGTGGAGAGCTATGAGGTAGTAGCTTCCAACGATGTATTCATCTCCTCCAGAATCACTCTAGGTTTAGAGTTTTGCATTTGACAAGAAAATTTATTTTTGAAATTTCTCACAACATTATTTAAAATTAAAATTTTTGGACATTTAAGAAAAAAATAAATGGGGGTACCGCTTGTTTGTGGAGAGCTATGAGGTAGTTGATTCCAATGATGTATTCATCTCCTCCAGAATCACTCTAGGATTCGAGTTTTGCATTTTAAAGAAAATTTATTTTTGAAATTCCACATAACATTATTTAAAATTAAAATTTTTGGACATTTAAGAAAAAAATAAATGGGGGTACCGCTTGTTTGTGGAGAGCTATGAGGTAGTTGATTCATTCATCGTTGGAATACATCGTCGGAATCTACTACCTCATAGCTCTCCATAAACAAGCGGTACCCCCATTTATTTTTTTCTTAAATGTCCAAAAATTTTAATTTTAAATAATGTTATGAGAAATTTCAAAAATAAATTTTCTTGTCAAATGCAAAACTCTAAACCTAGAGTGATTCTGGAGGAGATGAATACATCGTTGGAATCTACTACCTCATAGCTCTCCACAAATAAGCGGTAACCCCATTTATTTTTTTCTTAAATGTCCAACAATTTTAATTTTAAATAATGTTATGAGAAATTTCAAAAATAAATTTTCTTGTCAAATGCAAAACTCGAAACCTAGAGTGATTCTGGAGGAGATGAATACATCGTTGGAATCTACTCCCACATAGCTCTCCACAAACAAGCGGTACCCCCATTTATTTTTTCTTAAATGTCCAAAAATTTTAATTTTAAATAATGTTATGAGAAATTTCAAAAATAAATTTTCTTGTCAAATGCAAAACTCGAAACCTAGAGCGATTCTGGAGGAGATGAATACATCGTTGGAATCCACTACCTCATATCTCTCCACAGACAAGCGGTATCCCCATTTATTTTTTCTTAAATGTCCAAAAATTTTAGTCCAAAATAATATGTCATGTAAAATCTCAAATTTTTATTTTTCCATATGTTTCAGCGCTTTTCTTGTCAAATTTGGCATTTTCTAGGCAAAAAAAAGTTGGCGACACTACTATTTGTTTTTTATTTATATCATTCACAATAGTTGTGAAACGTATTTAACCTACGTATTTATCTTCACACCCTTTTGTTTAATATGTATGTAGAATTTTGAGCATAACAACACATCCATGTGTTTAAATTCTTTTCTCTCTATTGACGATGATTTTGTGTGAGCTTCAATAGCTCAGTTGTCTAGACGCTGTGTCACAAATACTTTTTTTTTCTCTAAGGCCGTGGGGTTCGAAGTTCAAATCTCGGTGAGGTCAATTCACTTTTTTTTTGTACATTTTTTTTTTATTATTTTCTTAAGACTTTTTTTTTTGCTTATTTTTGTTTTTTTTTAACATTTAATAATTAATTTATATAAAATTTTATATTAATAATTAAAATTCTTTTCTTTCATCTCCACCTTTTATACACAAACAACAAACACATAAAGATTTGTCATTTAAATAAAAACTAAACAAATCTCTAATGAACGAAGACTTTTATATATGTACCTCTATTGACGATGATTTTGTGTGAGCTTCAATAGCTCAGTTGTCTAGACGCTGTGTCACAAATACTTTTTTTTTTCTCTAAGGCCGTGGGGTTCGAGGTTCAAATCTCGGTGAGGTCAATTCACTTTTTTTTTACATTTTTTTTTTATTATTTTCTTAAGACTTTTTTTTTTGCTTATTTTTGGTTTTTTTAACATTTAATAATTAATTTATATAAAATTTTATATTAATAATTAAATAATCCATAAATAGGCTAAAAACATCAACATTTTTATAAAAACCCTCTGATACAAACAAAATACAAACGTTTTTATACCCTTCACCACAGGTGTAAGGGTCGCGGGTTCGTTAAGATTTTTTTTTTGTTTATTTTTTGTTTTTTTTTTACATTTAATAATTAATTTAAATAAAATTTTATATTAATAATTAAATAATCCATAAATAGGCTAAAAACATCAAAATTTGTATAAAAACCCTCTGATACAAACAAAATACAAATGGTTTTATTTCTATTTTTTGCACCGATTTAAAAGAATTTATAAAAAGATTTTTAAACCATTTTATTTCTCACATATTAAGAAAATTTTATACATAATTTACCTTTGAGTGCAACTATTTTAGGTCATAACTTATAATAATTTATAAAAAAAATTATAAACTATTTTCCTTCAAATTTTTAAAATTAAGCTAAAGAAATTACAAATATTTCTAATAAAAAAGCGAAATAAAATCCTAAATGCAAATTTGCCAGCTAAATCAAACTATTTTGTAGAAATAAAACACATGCAGTTCTAGTGATTTCTTTTAACGATTTGTTGAAATTCTTTTCTTTCACCTCTTAACCTTTTATACACAAACAACAAACACTATTCTAGAGCTGTATTATGACCTATGGATACGTCTTATATAGCAAAAGATCGAAAATCTTTAGTATAACATATTTGCTGAAAAACTATGCCCAAAACATACATTTTTTTAAAATACATATTTTCTGGAACCATAAATCTTCCCGAGTCCAAGTTTTATCTCCAAACTAAATGGTTAATTTCCTCTTAAAGGCGTCCGTATATAAATCTGTCCATTTCATATATGTCCATATATAAACTTCAGTTTTTTCCCAACCATGGTGAAGGGTATATAAGATTCGGCATAGCCGAATTTAGCCGCTCTTACTTGTTTTTTTATTTAATTTGGCACACAAATTACTTATAATGAATTTTATGTGTAACTATACACATTTTACTTTTTATTCAATGCAAAAAAGCTTTCGCAAAAAGCTTTCGTCATTAGCTTTCCCATACATCCTTAAAGACATAAAATCCAAGCATTTTACCAAAATTAAAAAAATTATTTAAGTTATCAAACATAAATTTTATTAATTACTATACATGAAAACATAAATATGGGTATACCTCCTAAAACTGATTAATTATTCATACAACTGACAAAAAAAAAAAACAATACTTAAATTATTATTAAACATAAATTAATATATACATTAATAAATTAATACTACATAACATAAATATTCTAATCATCATCACTCTCAGATTCCTCTATCATACCATTGCTAGACACTATGTTCGTACCATCTTTTCTTTCAATTACATACATGCTTATATCATTCTTATCGTAGTTTTTAAAAAGTTTTTTCTGACTATACATCGAAATTGATGGTTCTGACTGTATTATAAGATAAACTATTAGGTCCTTATTAGATTGAACCCTACCTATTTTTCTCGTATGCCTTAACCTGGCATTTCTTATAATTTTGTGGCTTGACTCAATGGCTTCTTGTGATAACATTCCAATGGGAATGGTAAAATACTTAACATAATCAATGCCGTGAATTAAAATTGTGTGCACTGTTGTAGGCATATAGTACCAAGGATACAATCTGAAGTAAAGAAGTGCAGTTTCTTTTAAGAGGTTCTCAAAATTTGTAATATTAATATTGCGCCCACATGATAGTGTTCTTAAAATAATTGAAAGCTCTACATTTGAAAAAAAAAACGTCTAGCTGTATTTCCATCTTTCGATGTACCATATCGATGGCCCATTTCTTTTTTAAATCTATCTTGTATAATCCTTTTTTTCTCGTCAACTTGATCGCTCATTCCCTTTCCAGTTTTTCGCCATGTTTTGATGGATTGTTAATACGCAATATGTAGAATACATTCAAACCCCTTTATCCACGCGTGCAATGTCGACAATCCGTATTTGAAGCACCCTTCATTGACAGACCTTTCAAAAATTGACATTCTATTCATTTCATTTAAAACCGCACCATCTATCATTGTTAACTTCATATTGTAATGAACATTAAAATTTTTGTTTTTCGATATGTAATTATATACATCTAAGTTATCAATTTGCGTTTGTATGTTTCTCCTCACTGTGTTTATTACATCAGGGTTTTCCTTGGTAAATATTATTTTGAGTGGTCTGCATAACCTTCAAGAAGAGTGTTTATCATTTTGCCATACTACTTTTTCATCTGCCCAATCTAACAAACGTAATGGCACAAAAAAGGTTACAAATAAAAATCACTAGCATCTTCGTTTTCAAATTTTTGTTTGTATGCACTATGACCACTACTGCCATCAAATCCCCATTTGCATTCTAGAATAAGATCGTTTTTAGTTTCAAATGCGGAGCTATTTAATATGCTTTCAGAAGTTTTGTCTAAAATTGTTTGCAAAGGAATCTCTGCTGAAGTTTCTGTTATATGAATATCATCAGGAATAAATTTTTTTTTAGCTTGTGCAATTAAATAATAGGAGGGAAAACAATTCTCGTGCACAGAATTTACTACTTTTATCATCATGTTATATTGTCTTACAGAGAGATCCATGTCAATATATAGGGCTAAAGCTCTTTCAAAACTGTTCAATTGGATGAAACACATTAACTGCATTACTTTTCTTCAACTACAACCACTGCTGAAAAATATCACGAATCTGTAATGATGTCGACACTAAAAAACATTCACAAAACACGTAAAAGCAGTCAGAAGCAGCTGAAATTTCTATATGTTAAAATACATACTTGTAGCAATAAAATATCAAATTTGATATCAAGTGTTTTTATTATAATTTACTTTAGAACTTAATTTATGTACCAAAATACTGACATTATTAAGAGCTGTCATTTGGCTAACGGTATTTCGCGTATGGTTAATATTTGTAAACAAAAACAGTGTTGTAATTAGACATACATACCTGGCTTAGTACCCTGTTACAAAAATATTAGCCGTTACCAAACCAGATTTGTGTTTTAGCTATAACAACCACACGTAATATTTGAGGTTTTCCCCCTAGATCTACAATGTTGCATAAAATCCTTTACTTTGAACTGTAATAACTTAAAAAGTACCAAAACTTTAACGTAATATTTCACATATGAACTAATAGAAGTGTTTTCTATAAAATAAAATTAAAAAAAAAAAAATAAAATTCGTACTTTGACTTAAACCATTTTTGGCCACGCTCGCGACAGTGTGCATTGTGCAAAATGGCCCAAGAAATATGACCCCAATCTTAAAATGTACAGCTTGGTTGAAAAGTTCCTGCGCTCACCAAGAGAAGGCACTGCTAGCTCCAAACTTTTTTTTCTCAAGTTGGTATAACTGTCCTGAGAACACATGCAAAGTTGCAAGTCATTCTGTCAATTCTTTCTTTGTTTTCAAGCCATTTGAAGTTGACGTGCCATTGATTTTTTTTAATTTGGAAAAAATTGAATATCGTGCTTCTTTGTTTTGGAGGGTTTAAAAGCAAAGGAAATTTATAAACAATTGTTAGAAGTGTATAAGGAGTCCTCACCTTCAAAACGCACCGTTGAATTTTGGGCTGGTGAATTTAAACGTGGTTGTACCAGCCTTGAAGACAATCCACGCGAAGGACGACCAAAAACTGCAACCACAGCAGAAATCATTGAGCAGGTACATAATATGGTTAGTGAAGATCCAAGTTTGACTAAGCGTGAAATTTCTAATGCCATAGGCATCTCAGACGAACGAGTACTCCATATTTTACATGAAGAATTACGTATGAAAAAACTGTTTGGAAAGTTAGTGCCGCACACATTAACAATTCAACAAAAACTAGATCGCAAACAAATTTCTCAGCGTAATTTGGAGCGTTTTAAGCCGAATAAAACCGACTTCTTGCGTCGTTTTATAACTATGGATAAGACTTGGATATACCACCATGATCCTAATTGAAACAAGAACGTTTACAGTGGACTGAAGCTGGCTGTTCAGCTCCAAAGCAGGTGAAGTCACAACGATCAGCAAAGAAGGTTATGGCATCAGTTTTTTGGGATGCAAAAGGAATTTTGTTGATTGATTATCTTCAGAAAGGTTTTTACCTCTCTGAATATTATTGCAGCCTTTTGGATCAGCTGGATGAAAAAATTCGTGAGAAAAGACTTGGTTTAAAGAAGAAAAAAAATCATTTTTCATCAAGACAATGCACCTGCTCACAAAAGTGTTTTGACGATGGCTAAATTCAAAGAATTAAAGTACGAATTGCCTGAACATCCACCGTATTCACCAGATTTGGCTCCCAGTGGCTACTATCTCTTCAGAAATCTCAAACAATTCCTTCGTGGAAATCATTTTTCGTCGAATGAAGAGGCCATAACAGCCGTAGACGGTTATTTTGCAGAGCTTCCGGACAACCATTATAAGAATGGGATAAAATTATTATAAAAAAATATATTTCGTAACAAAAACAGTATTCTGTAATAAGCCTCATTTTTGGGGTAAAATTTGATAATGAAAACTAACCAACCAAACTAAAATTAGCCCTAAAATTAAGTTTGGGCATATTTTCATTTATTAGATCGAGGCTTTTATTTATAATGCAAAATAACCCAAATAATAAAATGAAAAATGACCCCAAAATATGCAAAGCAAAGAAATGTTTTTTATGCACATTAGGGTGCGCCTTATTTTTAAGTGCACCTTAACTCCCCCTAGAAATGTTCTCTGTAGCCAAAAAATACGTTGTTGAAAATTGGAATAGGAGAAGGCGTGCCGCATCCGCCCACAAAATGGTAATATTATTAAAATAAATTTAAAAATACAAAATTAGCACAGATGTTGTTTAAATGTAAGTTCGTGTTGAAGTATAATATATTTTTGGAAAGATTATAATGAATCTATTCCTTCTGAATCAGAGTTCCATAACGAATAGTGTTCAAATACTGTTATTTTAAGTTATGCCATTTTTTCTCCAAACCGTACGATTTTGATAGTTTATATGAAATTAATTCATTTTTTTATAAAAAATAACTTAAATAAGGCACTGCTCTGTTTAATTTATTGTCGTTTTTAATAATATTATATTATTTAGCTATTAACATTTGCTCATTATACTTATTTAAAAAAAAAATATTTTTATGAAATACTATTTTAACTAGTTTTTACTAAGCAAATTTCGAAACAATTTATTCACTTATTAAAACTGACTTGTTAGGATATTGTTTCCTATAATCAGCTACAATTTGCGTTATAAATTATTTTTCTTCTTCATCATGTGATAAAACTTGATTAAATTCTTCGATAAGATTTACAGCCCTTTCTGCAGTATCGTTAACAACCCTCAATTTATTTACAAAAGCCAAATCAATTTTATACGACCGATCCTTTTGCCATTCTTTCTGTAAAAAATCCGCTTTTTAATCCAAACTTTTAAATATATTTTTATAATGAAAATAGAAACATCTCGAATAGCATTAATCTCATAGTCAGACGAAAAAAGCTGATCCCGAAATAAATACATTTTTAAGCAATATATTGCTTTAGACATCCAACGTGCATGGTGGAATGCTACGGGCATTCGAAATGTAAACTTTGGAAGCGTCCCTACTAGGAAAAGGAGTTCTTTGTAATCTTCCCGTTGTTGCATTTTGCTTAAACTAATAAAACAAACTCTTATATCTCCGTTGTATCCCCAATTACATTTTTCACATATATGTCTTGAATACCAGATTTAAAATTACTTTTATCTACCTTACTCCAGTCATCCCTAAATCTTTGAAATATTTTGACTGTGGGACCAGAAGATGTTGACATTTATGTCTAAAATACGCTCCGCAAAAGTATTTCAAATAAGTGATGACGACATGGGTAATATAGAAAATCTTTGTTGAGTGTTTGTTCCAAAAGCACACACGCACCTTGAATCCTTCCTTTATTTGCTGCGGTTGTATCGAAGCACAGAGCTTCAACTTTCTCATCGAGCTCCTATTGTTTAAGTAAATCAAAATACAAAAATATCAACAAAATCCTTCTCTCGTTTCTCCTGTAGTAATGTTTGGCGTTTCGAGCTTTTCTGTCAATTTCTTCATTCTAAATATAAACTTTCTACCTATAAAACACATTTATCAGTAGATCTTATTGGGATTCGTGCTTTGTTCCATAAAACTTCTACTTCTTTTACTACAAGAGAAGCACTTGCACGAAGTTCTAGCTTTACCTTCCTCATGTTATAAAACAATACACGCAAAGCTTGAGCATTAGAAGGTAGCTTGGCACATATTATTTGGCTGGCATCATAGCCGAGAAGATTCGCTTGTTCTTTTTCTCTTGTGTTCATTCTATTTATTTTTTCTTAAATTTCACAAACTTTATAACACCAGTACTATTTCTCAAGTGAAAAAATTGATTTAATCAAAGAACGCTTTAATTGGGGGACTCACAGTTTTGTTTAAAAATTGTAGCGAGATTACACAACTATCCATTATTAAAGTTCTAGAGCTGCAAGATTTTATTTATTATGCATTTTTTATCCGTTGTCTTACCTTACGAACGAAAAACTTTACTTATTTTGATAATAACTGTTAAAATCAATATATGGCTGAGCATGTGTATGCAAAAATGTCATAACTTTAAAAACCGCAGTATTATTAGAATTTAAAGGACGCTCAGAACAACTAAATTTACTATAATCCATCTAAAAATTGTCAGAATATTTCGCAAGCCCACCCTCAACTCAGCATTTGTAGTTCTTCTATATGAATTTAAAAAATTTTGACAACTTGTGGGCGGTGGCGGCACGCCTTCTTCATTTGCAATCTGCCTATAACTTTTCACAAAGTACCTTCTTGGTACAGAGAACATTTCTGGGGGGAGTTACAATCCAAAATTTTGCCCATACATATAAGGCGCACCCTAATGTATACGAAAAACAAGTAAGAGTATACCCTTCACCATGGTAGGGAAAAAACTGAAGTTTATACAGTGGTGGTCAGTTTTTGTTGTGTATTAAGGAGAATTTTTCAGCCCATTTATAAATCAGTTATAAAAACTAAAACACAAATAAAATTCTTCATTGAAAAATATATTTATTTGTGATAAAATATAAAGCAAAATAAAAAACTTCTTCTAATGATTCTAATCAAAAATAAAATACTTCACTTTTTGCCTGGACATTTAAATAAGGACAAGTGCAAATATATAAATAAATATTCAAAAATTCCTTTCAAAATTAAATATATTGTTACTAAAAAGTTTTAAAGCAAATATTTCGTTTGAAAACCTTTGGATTTAAGGATTGCACTGCATCTTCTTGAAAGGCTTTCAACTAACTTGCGACATCTTTCGACAGGAATATTATACCAAATATTTTCAACATTTTATAATAACTCATCTGCATTCCTGTTGTTTTTTTTTCTCCAAAGCTGTTTTTACATCTTCCCAAAGATTTTAAATTGGGTTCAAGTCCGGGCTCTGCGCACGCCAATCTAAAATATCAATATTTTCTGAAGAAAACCATTGTGTTACGGTCCTGGCCGTATGTTTTGGATCATTGTCCTGCATTAAAATATAATTTTCGGGCATGTTTTGATCAGCATATGGCTTCATTGAATTAGATAATATGCTTTTGTACAAATTTTGGTCAATATGTTCATTTATGCGACAAATGGGACCAACGCCGTACCATGAAAATGCCGCCCAAATCATAATGTTGCCTCCACCATGCGTTATAGTTTTTAAAGTATTGCGAAGGTTGAGTTCTTGGTTTGGTGGACGCCGCACATACTTTTTCCCATCCGAACCGAATAAATTAAATTTAGATTCGTCGCTCCAGAGTATTTTTTCCTAAATTCCAGCGGTTTCTCTAGGTGTTCTTTTGCAAAATGAATTCGACGATTTAAATTTCTTTTGGATACATGTGGTTTTCTTCTAGCAATGCCTCCTCGCAAACCATTTTGCTGTAGTCGACGTCTTATAGAGCAATCAGAAATTTTTTGGCTCAGTTGACCAGACAGTTCGCTATTTATTTGTCTCGAGCTCATAAAAGGGTTAGCTTTGCTTGTTTTGCAAATTAACCGATTATCACGTGGAGTGGTTTTCTTTGCTCTCGGTTTTTATTTTTTGTTTTCAATGGTTCGGTTTTGTTTATAATGTTGAATAGCATTATGTACCATTGTCTTGGAGCAAAGAAGTTCCCCTGCTATAGCATGAACAGTTTTGTTTTCATTTAAGTACTTCCAAACAATTCTTTTACGGAAATCTGGAGTACATGACTTTTGGCGTGGCATTGCTATAATTTGTTTTATCAGTTATTAATTGGAATTTGCTTATTTATTACAAATCTAACTAAACTTACGAGAAATTTTAAAAATATATTCGCAATAAATTTGTTAGCAGTGTTTGTCCCTAACTATATGACCAACCAAAAATACTACAACATTTGATGTTTTCACAATAAAAACAAAACTTGAAGTGAAGCAAGCTAAAGTACATGGTAAAATTTCTTAGTCTGTAAGAATTTCCCGTTATAATTTACAGTGCTTCCGAAAATATGTTAAAATAGTTAAACTATTTATGAAAAGTTTACATGTTTCGCGATATGGATTCTTGTCCCTAAATAAATGGCCACCACTGTATATGGACATATATGGAATGGACAGATTTTAATACGGACGCCTTAAAGAGGAAATAAACCATTTAGTTTGGTGATAAAACTTAGACTCGGGAAGATTTATGGTTCCAGAAAATAGGTATTTTAAAAAAAAAATTTATGTTTGGGCATAAATTTTTTGTATCTAAACCGATATTTCCGAGTTTTTTAGCATATATGTTATACTAAAGATTTTCGATCTTTTGCTATATAAGACGTATCCATAGGTCATATTACAGCTCTAAAATAATATATGAGAAATAAAATAATATATGAGAAATAAAAAAATATATGAGAAATTAAATGGTTTAAAAATCTTTTTGTAAATTCTTTTAAATCGGAGCAAAAAATAGAAATAAAACTGTTAGTATTTTGTTTGTATCAGAGGGTTTTTATAAAAATTTTGATGTTTGAGCCTATTTATAATTATTAATTTAAAATTTTATTTAAATTAATTATTTAATGTTAAAAAAAACAAAAAAAAAGTCTTAAAAAAATGTAAAAAATTGTACAAAAAAAAAAGTTGAATAGACGGGGAATCGAACCCGTGCCTAAGAGAAAAAAAGTATTTGTGACATAGCATTTAGGCAACTGAGCTATTAAAGGTCATGAGGAATCATCGTTAATAGAATTAACTAAACAGTTTTCGTTCAATAGAGATTTGTTTTGTTTTTATTTAAATGACAAATCTTTGTATGTGTTTGTTGTTTGTGTAAAAAAGGTGAAGAGGTGAAAGAAAAGAACTTCAACAAATAGTTAAAAGAAATCACTAGAACTGTATGTGTTTTATTTCTACAAAAACGTTTGATTTAGCTGCATATTTGCATTTGGGATTTTATTTCGCTTTTTTATTAAACAATATTTTTCATTTCTTTAGCTTAATTTTAAAAATTTGAAGGAAAATAGTTTATAAATTTTTTTTTTATAAATTATTATAAGTTATGACCTAAAATAGATGCACTCAAAGGGAAATTATGTATAAAATTTTCTTAATATTTGAGAAATAAAATGGTTTAAAAATCTGTATATAAATTCTTTTAAATCAGAGCAAAAAAAAAAATAATCCCGTTTGTATTTTGTTTGTATCAGAGGGTTTTTATAAAAATTTTTATGTTTTTAGCCTATTTATGGATTATTTAATTATTAATTTAAAATTTTATTTAAATTAATTATTTAATGTTAAAAAACAAAAAAAAAGTCTTAAGAAAATATAAAAAATTGTACAAAAAAAAAGTTGAATAGACGGGGAATCGAACCCGTGCCTAAGAGAAAAAACGTATTTGTGACATAGCGTTTAGACAACTGAGCTATTGAAGCTCATAAAAAACCATCGTTAATAGAGATATATAAAAAGTTTTCGTTCATTAGAGATTTGTTTGTTTTTTTTTTATTATTTATTTACTGCAACTAGTTATAATAACTAACAAGCAATTTAGTACAATATATATTATTAAAAACAAAAGAATTTATATTTTAAGTATATTTAATATATGAAGTTGTTACACGACATTAGAATTTACAATTAGGTCGGATGGCTTCCTTCTTCTTAGTCTGCGCTACACACCAATGGGATCAGCAAGGGATGATGCTTCCGTATAAACATGGCCTCTCAATCGGTTGTTGTGTTTATTTGCAATATTGGCAATTTCTTGCATTATGGTATTCACTCTAAGATCACGATGAAGATCTGCATTTCGGATATACCATGGTGCGTTGACGATACTTCTAAGTACTTTATTTTGAAAACGTTGTATTATGTTTATATTTTTCTTGCTTGTGCATCCCCACAATTGTGCACATTATTTGATTATATAACATTAGTTTATTTTCAATTGAAAGATTTGATTTTCTTCCTATCAACCAGTTTAGCTTTTTCCACTTCAGTTGCAGTTCTACATTTTTAATTTTAACGTGCTCATTCCAGCGTAATTTCGCATCAAGTGTCATACCAAGGTATTTAGCTGTGTTTGCGTAGGGCACCTGTGTATTGTCTATATATATAGGAGTACATAGCAAAGATTTGTTTGTAAAGTCAACATGCGTTGATTTGGAACTGTTTAAATTAATGCGCCATTTTTTGGTCCAATCTAAGACCGAATTTAAAGCTTGTTGTAATTTTTGTTTTGCTTCATTCTCAGTTCTTGCAATTGATAGAATAGCTGTGTCATCAGCAAAAGTAGCCATAGTCGTTTCAGGAAATTCTGGTATATCACTGGTGTATAATAGATATAAAAGAGGACCCAATATACTCCCCTGTGGAACTCCTGCTTTTATTTCTTTTAGTTTTGAATATTCATCTTCGTATTTTATGCGGAATAATCTGTTTTCCAGATATGATTTTAATAACTTGCAATAAGCCTTGGGCAGTTGTGTTGTGAGTTTTGCTAGGAGACCCGTATGACAGACTTTGTCGAAAGCCTGCGAAACATTTAATAGCACTGCGGAACAAACCTTTTTTTCCTCTAGAGCATTTTCTATTACATTAGTTATACGATTAACTTGATCAATAGTCGAATGTGCGTTCCTAAAGCCAAATTGATGTTTAGGAACTATGTTTTTGTGTTCTATAATTGGTTTAATGCGATCTTTCAATATCCTTTCGTATAATTTTTACAGTATAGGCAAAAGCGATATTGGTCTGTATGACTTAACATCGGTTATAGGTTTTCCAGGCTTTGGTATCATTATTACTTCAGCTACATTCCAGAATGATGGTACGTATAGTAATCTAAATGATGCATTAATAATCTGTGTAAGTTTTATTATAATATTATATGGCAGATGTCTAAGCACTTCGGTAGTTATAAGGTCGAAACCAGGACATTTTTTCATTTATGATTAGTATGAATATGATATAAAACTTCATTTGGCGTTACTTCTATTACGATAACATCATCATCAATGTTACCAATATCTAGGTCTTGAGTTACTATAGGCATTGTGTTGTCTTCGTCGGAAAAAACATAAGCCAGATGGCTTGAAAACAATTCAGCTTTTTGGCTATTGGTCTTGGCCCAATTTCCATTTGTCATGTGGATTGGAGAGTTTTGTTTAATTGGTCCTTTCAAGTTTTTTGTTGATTTCCATAATGAGTAATCTGAGGTTTTTCATTATTCAGTCCTTCTAGATAACTGTTAAATGTTTCGTTTTTATATCTCTTAATCTCTAAGCTCAACTCATATGTGATTATATTAAGCCTTGTTTTGTCTACTGGAGACCTAGATTGTTGCCATGTTTTTCTTAATCTTCGTTTATATGATATCATATCTCTTATATTCGCTGGATACGAAATCACATTTTGTTTGTTGGGTAGATTTTGTGTGCTCTCCCATGCTGCAGATTGAATAAGCTTTGTAACTAACTCAACATCTTCTTCAATTTCATCGGTTGTTTGAGGCTCAACAATAGTTAAGTTTGAATTTTCAAGCACTGATTGGAAGTACTGCCAATTTATTTGTTAAAAATGGTGGTTTTTCCTTAAGAATAGCTTTTTCTAAAAGAGTCATAAAAATAGGGGAATGATCGGAGTTAAGATCAAATCCATTTTCTAGCTTAATACACGACTTTGATACCTTATTTATGATGAAAAAATCTATAAGGTCTGGTATTTTGTTTTTGTCTGTTGGCCAATATGTTGGACTTCCGGTTGAAGCAACTTCACATCCGGTTTCCACAATTGCCTTATAAAGCTCGTTTCCTCTTGTAGTATTTAAACGGGAGCCCCAAAAAGTATTCTTTGCATTGAAGTCCCCGCCCATGATAAACTTTGAAGTATGTTTTGTTATTAGGTTTTTATATTCGTTGATTAAATCCAACGAATATATATATGTATGTCGCGGGGACTGTAAACTGATGTTATTAGCAGACTCTGTGAATTTGTAGTCAACCTAACTGTAGTCGTTTGGAATTCTTCTTCATAATGTCTTATACTCTTACGTATGATGACGGCACTTCCTTCTCTTGCGGTATTTTGAGGATGAATAATATGATACACTTCGTAGTTTCTGAACCTAATAAAAGATTCCTTTGTAAAATGTGTTTCAGAGATTAGGCACACATCTATTTTCTCGTTGTTTAGAACTAATTCGAGTTCTCTCTGATGTCCCATTAGACCATTGGCATTCCACAGCATTATCTTCAGAGCCATTTCTGTTTTTAATATTGTTGGGTTATTTGTTCTAATTGAGTTAAACGAAACTCTACAGATGTAAAAAGGTTTTCTTGTTTGCTAAGTCTATTTAATATTTGTGACAAAGCATCTTTATTTGTATAGTCGTTATTTTGATTTTTTAAAACTGTTGCAAAAGTATTTGGTTTGGGTTTTGACTGATAAATATTAGGATCTTGACCATTTTTATTATTTTGGATGTTGAAATTTATTGAGTTTTGGGATTTTCTAACCGTATTTTATTGCGAAGCGTAGTTTCTAAATGGTGTGTTTACTTTGAAATTTTCACGCGTTTCTTTGTTTAGAGTATTTCGGCTTTTAATGGCATTGTTTTGGAATTTTTGAAGCTCTTTTGCTACAATGCAGCCTCTATAAGTTGCTGGGTGATCACCATCACAGTTGCAGCATTTCGGTTTTTTAATTTGTTTGTCACATTCAATGGTACTATGATTGCCAGAACATTTTACGCAGCGTGGTTGTTTATTGCAGTTATTTTTCATATGGCCAAAGGATTGACAGTTTCTACATTGTGGGAAGAATATGACGAATTGCATATATATATTTTTTTGATATCTTCGGATGCATCAAATTATACTCTGAACATATTAAATTGTTCCTTAGATTTCCATTTCAATTTGTTAACAGCATCTATAGCTTTATACCCTTGGGATTGCAAATCAGCAATAATACATTCCGGGTTATTTGAATAATGCAAGTTTTTTACCATAACCTTAATGGGCCTTGTATGTTTATTTTCAAAGCTATACCAATCAAAGTTATTCGAATTTAAGGACATTGTAATGTTCCTGAAATCTTCTGAGTGAAAAGTGCTTATTTTATAAGATCCTTTACTTAAAAGTTTTATTAGAAATTTGTTTTTAATAATATTTTTCAGATGGTTGTGAAATTCTTGAAAATTATTAACATTTGAAGCTACTATAGGCGGTGGTCTCAATTTTTTAGTATGTTTGTTTTTTTCACTTGTATCTTTTTGTTGCATATTTTGTATTTCATCATTATGTTGTACAGTAGGGCATTCGATTGAAACCATTATACGTTTCGGCCTTGTTTGGACATATTGATTACTATTTTCATCAATTTGTTGAATGTTTACTTCAGGGCATTCAGGAGAGGATTCAGCTTTCCGCTTATTGGATTGTTTTTTCTTTTTCTTGTTTTTTTTGAAGAATCCAATCAGTTTCTCTGATAACTTCATCTTCATCAGTTTCAAAGATTGTATTATTTGAGCAAGAAGGAGGTTTGCTTATGTTTGGATTAACATTTCCGAGCTTTTTTAGATTTTTATTTTCTTCTTGCAATTGTATGCAAATTTTTTCTAACTTCCTAATTCTTTCATTTAGTTCGTTATAACATTTTTCTAACTCTTTAACTTTAGTAATTCTATAAGTAGTTAGACTGTTTCGGGGTGTTTCAGTATTTGGTTTTTCATTTGGGTTCATTTTCTACTGGGTCTTTTGTTTTGTGTTGTGTTGAGTTAGCTTAAACGACTACCGTTTAGGTAATACAACCACCAAACAACTTAACTATTTTTATCGTTGCAACTCACCAGGAAGTGATAGCTACCAGTATTTTGTTGAAGTAACACAGCTGATGATGATTTTTGATTATTTTTGTTTATATATTGTCTTATTCTTTCAATTGAGTGAAATATTGTTAAAACTAATTAAAGAAAATAATGAAATTTTCAAACACAAATTGTGGGATTATACACACGCAAAATCGTTTCGAAATCAATCGGCATCGAAACGCACACATTTGGTATAACCAGGATCGTCTTCCAAGTTGGATTTTAAGCCGTACTTTAATTGTTTTGCGATGCAACCTGAGGAGCCACACGAAAACACGTCCATACGGTAAATTTTAAGTGACAAATCTTTGTATGTGTATTTAAATGACAAATCTTTGTAAGTGTTTGTTGTTTGTATATAAAAGGTGAAGAGGTGAAAGAAAAGAATTTCAACAAATGGATGTGTTTGTTATGCGTAAAATTCAACATACATATTAAACAAAGGGATTGTACGGAAAAAATAAGAGGTAGTCGTGGTTTTTTGCTAATATCTCAGCCATTTATCAACCGATCTGGCTGATTTTCAATAGCAAATAGAAATGGATCACATGTAACAGAAATATATAACAATCAAGTCCTCATTATGTCTGGGGTCTTCGGAAAACCTATTTCAACACACAAAATATATATACTTTATAGGGTCTAAGATCAATATTGTAGAAATTACAAACGGAATGACAAACTTATATATACCCTTCCAACTGTGGTGAAGGGTATAAAAAATACAAATGAAATTCGCAATGGATACTTAAAAATATCAATTAAAATAATAAATAAAAAAATACCAAACGCAATTAAAAAAATTAATTAAAAATAAATTAATTTGGTGTTTTTGAATTTTAATTGATGCTTTATAAATTATATTACATTTAGAGTCATTCCAAAAGTTTTTGAAACAATTTAATCGTTTTTGAAATGTCTTTGCATTTGAGTTAAAATTTGCACATGACTATTCCACGTTCCCATGATATCCGTGATGTTTTTTATTCTTAAAAATTGTATCTAGATCACGGTGGCGTTGTGCAAAATGGCCCCAAGAAATATGACCCCAATCTTAAAATGTAATAAGCCTCATTTTCGGGGTAAAATTTGATAATGAAAATTAACCAACCAAACTAAAATTAGCCCTAAAATGAAGTTTGGGCATATTTTCATTTATTAGATCGAGGCTTTTATTTATAATGCAAAATAACCCAAATGATAATATGAAAAATTACCCCAAAATATGCAAAGCAAAGAAATGTTTTTTTATGCACATTAGGGTGCGCCTTATTTTTAAGTGCACCTTAACTCACCCTAGAAATGTTCTCTGTAGCCAAAAAATACGTTGTTGAAAATTTAAGCCAGATTGGAATAGGAGAAGGCGTGCCGCATCCGCCCACAAAATGGTAATATTATCAAAATAAATTTAAAAATACAAAATTAGCACAGATGTTGCTTAAATGTAAGTTCGTGTTGAAGTATAATATATTTTTGGAAAGTGTTGTGGTTACGGGTGACTCCTGGTTCCTCGTATGCGGTAGAAGCACGTAAAGCACAGCACTCTTTTTTTTATATTTTCTTATATATATTTTATTCTTTTCACCTTTTTTCTTCTCAGTTTTTACAGTTTGGTTTTTTCTTCTTATACTTTAACTAAATTTATAATACTTTTATTTAAATACAAATTTATTTTTAAGCTTTTCTTTTCTTTAACTTTTCTTCCTTTTTATACCCTTCACCATAGGTGGAAGGGTATATATAAGTTTGTCATTCCGTTTGTAATTTCTACAATATTGATCTTAGACCCTATAAAGTATATATATTCTGGGTCCTTATGAAGAGCGAAGTTGATTTAACGATGTCCGTCTGTCCGTCTGTCCGTCTGTGTGTTGAAATGGGTTTTCCGAAGAACCCAGACGTGATGAGGACTTGATTCTTTTTTATTTCTGTTACATGTGATCCATTTCTGTTTGCTATTAAAAATCAGACAGATCGGTTAATAAATGGCTGAGATATTAGCAAAAAACCAGGACCACCTCTAATTTTTCCAGTAAAATCCCTTTGTTTAATATGTATGTAGAATTTTGAGCATAACAACACATCAATGTGTTAAAATTTTTTTTTTCTTTCTCTCCACCATTTATACACAAACAACACACATACAAAGATTTGTCATTTAAATAAAAAAAACAAATCCCTAATGACGAAGACTTTTATATATGTACATCTATTGACGATGATTTTGTGTAAGCTTCAATAGCTCAGTTGTCTAGACGCCATGTCACAAATACTTTTTTTCTCTAAGCCCGCGGAGTTCTAGGTTCAAATCTCGGTAAGGTCAATTCACTTTTTTTTTTGTACATTTTTTTTTTATTATTTTCTTAATATTTTTTTTTTTGCTTATTTTTGGTTTTTTTTTTAACATTTAATAATTAATTTATATAAAATTTTATATTAATAATTAAAATTATTTTCTTTCATCTCCACCTTTTATACACAAACAACACACATACAAAGATTTGTCATTTAAATAAAAACTAAACAAATCCCTAATGAACGAAGACATTTATATATGTACATCTATTGACGATGATTTTGTGTGAGCTTCAATAGCTCAGTTGTCTAGACGCCATGTCACAAATACTTTTTTTCTCTAAGCAAGCGGAGTTCGAGGTTCAAATCTCGATGAGGTCAATTCACTTTTTTTTTACATTTTTTTTTATTATTTTCTTAAGACTTTTTTTTTTTTGCTTATTTTTGGTTTTTTTTAACATTTAATAATTAATTTATATAAAATTTTATATTAATAATTAAATAATCCATAAATAGGCTAAAAACATCAACATTTTTATAAAAACCCTCTGATACAAACAAAATACAAACGTTTTTATACCTTTCACCACAGGTGAAAGGGTCGCGGGTTCGTTAAGATTTTTTTTTGTTTATTTTTTGTTTTTTTTTACATTTAATAATTAATTTAAATAAAATTTTATATTAATAATTAAATAATCCATAAATAGGCTAAAAACATCAAAATTTGTATAAAAACCCTCTGATACTAACAAAATACAAACGGTTTTATTTCTATTTTTTGCTCCGATTTAAAAGAATTTATAAAAAGATTTTTAAACCATTTTATTTCTCACATATTAAGAAAATTTTATACATAATTTACCTTTGAGTGCAACTATTTCAGGTCATAACTTATAATAATTTATAAAAAAAATTATAAACTATTTTCCTTCAAATTTTTAAAATTAAGCTAAAAAAATTACAAATATTTCTAATAAAAAAGCGAAATAAAATCCTAAATGCAAATTTGCCAGCTAAATCAAACTATTTTGTAGAAATAAAACACATGCAGTTCTAGTGATTTCTTTTAACGATTTGTTGAAATTCTTTTCTTTCACCTCTTAACCTTTTATACACAAACAACAAACACTATTCTAGAGCTGTATTATGACCTATGGATACGTCTTATATAGCAAAAGATCGAAAATCTTTAGTATAACATATTTGCTGAAAAACTCGGAAATATCGGTTCAGATACAAAAAAGTTATGCCCAAAACATACATTTTTTTAAAATACATATTTTCTGGAACCATAAATCTTCCCGAGTCCAAGTTTTATCTCCAAACTAAATGGTTAATTTCCTCTTAAAGGCGTCCGTATATAAATCTGTCCATTTCATATATGTCCATATATAAACTTCAGTTTTTTCCCAACCATGGTGAAGGGTATATAAGATTCGGCATAGCCGAATTTAGCCGCTCTTACTTGTTTTTTATTAAAATTGTCACTGTCTTTCCTTTAATTGTTTCACTACTTTTCCTTTTCAATGTTCAACAACTAATGACCAAAAAAAGCCGGTCGCTGTCGTTTTCATTCAGCTAGTGGGCAGAATAAGCAAAAGCAGCAAAGCTAAGAACTACATTCCCACTAGCTGAATGGTGATGCCACATCGACAGGGAAAGAGAACGGCGGTATCTCGCCGCTACTCAATAAGAAGTGTCGCGTAAACATACCGCCCGACTTGCACCAACAGTGCAACTAACGCATGTCATAAAGAGATGGACAAAACCCAAAATGGCTTTGATATACATTTAGATATATAAAGAAAAGAAGAGGAAAAAAAGGAAATTTACAAATTTATAAATCACAGTGGTAACTATTTATATCAAAATAAAAAGAAAAAATAATAATAAAATGAAAATAAAAAGTAACTCTCCTTGAGTTCATTGCATCTGGTGCACGTAAATTAAGGGCCACGCAGCTTACACTTCTTCGTCCTCTTAACGCGGATTCCGTTGAACCACTTTCCCTTCGCCGAAGTAGGCTTGCCCTAGTATTGTCTCCTGGGTGTATATCTTACCTGGGCGACCGACAGCAGGACCTATGAGGATTTGTTTGGTGACATCTGCACCCAGCGGAGTTCGAGGTTCAAATCTCGATGAGGTCAATTCACTTTTTTTTTACATTTTTTTTTATTATTTTCTTAAGACTTTTTTTTTTTTGCTTATTTTTGGTTTTTTTTAACATTTAATAATTAATTTATATAAAATTTTATATTAATAATTAAATAATCCATAAATAGGCTAAAAACATCAACATTTTTATAAAAACCCTCTGATACAAACAAAATACAAACGTTTTTATACCTTTCACCACAGGTGAAAGGGTCGCGGGTTCGTTAAGATTTTTTTTTGTTTATTTTTTGTTTTTTTTTACATTTAATAATTAATTTAAATAAAATTTTATATTAATAATTAAATAATCCATAAATAGGCTAAAAACATCAAAATTTGTATAAAAACCCTCTGATACTAACAAAATACAAACGGTTTTATTTCTATTTTTTGCTCCGATTTAAAAGAATTTATAAAAAGATTTTTAAACCATTTTATTTCTCACATATTAAGAAAATTTTATACATAATTTACCTTTGAGTGCAACTATTTCAGGTCATAACTTATAATAATTTATAAAAAAAATTATAAACTATTTTCCTTCAAATTTTTAAAATTAAGCTAAAAAAATTACAAATATTTCTAATAAAAAAGCGAAATAAAATCCTAAATGCAAATTTGCCAGCTAAATCAAACTATTTTGTAGAAATAAAACACATGCAGTTCTAGTGATTTCTTTTAACGATTTGTTGAAATTCTTTTCTTTCACCTCTTAACCTTTTATACACAAACAACAAACACTATTCTAGAGCTGTATTATGACCTATGGATACGTCTTATATAGCAAAAGATCGAAAATCTTTAGTATAACATATTTGCTGAAAAACTCGGAAATATCGGTTCAGATACAAAAAAGTTATGCCCAAAACATACATTTTTTTAAAATACATATTTTCTGGAACCATAAATCTTCCCGAGTCCAAGTTTTATCTCCAAACTAAATGGTTAATTTCCTCTTAAAGGCGTCCGTATATAAATCTGTCCATTTCATATATGTCCATATATAAACTTCAGTTTTTTCCCAACCATGGTGAAGGGTATATAAGATTCGGCATAGCCGAATTTAGCCGCTCTTACTTGTTTTTTATTAAAATTGTCACTGTCTTTCCTTTAATTGTTTCACTACTTTTCCTTTTCAATGTTCAACAACTAATGACCAAAAAAAGCCGGTCGCTGTCGTTTTCATTCAGCTAGTGGGCAGAATAAGCAAAAGCAGCAAAGCTAAGAACTACATTCCCACTAGCTGAATGGTGATGCCACATCGACAGGGAAAGAGAACGGCGGTATCTCGCCGCTACTCAATAAGAAGTGTCGCGTAAACATACCGCCCGACTTGCACCAACAGTGCAACTAACGCATGTCATAAAGAGATGGACAAAACCCAAAATGGCTTTGATATACATTTAGATATATAAAGAAAAGAAGAGGAAAAAAAGGAAATTTACAAATTTATAAATCACAGTGGTAACTATTTATATCAAAATAAAAAGAAAAAATAATAATAAAATGAAAATAAAAAGTAACTCTCCTTGAGTTCATTGCATCTGGTGCACGTAAATTAAGGGCCACGCAGCTTACACTTCTTCGTCCTCTTAACGCGGATTCCGTTGAACCACTTTCCCTTCGCCGAAGTAGGCTTGCCCTAGTATTGTCTCCTGGGTGTATATCTTACCTGGGCGACCGACAGCAGGACCTATGAGGATTTGTTTGGTGACATCTGCACCCAGTATCATCGAAAAACGGTCTCTCTCGTACCACCACGGATCAGCCTCAATCGCACCGTTCCTTTGTGCTTGAGCTCTGACCTCTTCACGTTCCACGTTGTCCGCTGAGTTTATGGGGTATTCGCGGAACTCCACAGCACACACAACATCTACGCGGCGTTTTTCTAGGAGCCGATGGTAGACTGTCACCGTAGTACGACCATTTTTAACAATGCACCGCAAACGCAGTGCCTCGGTGGCAGTAAGAGAGGATCGGGCTGCGTTTGGTTCAATGAGCATGCGCGTCTCTCGAGCTCGAGCTCCGGGATAGCCAATGACTCTTGCTTGAGCCGTCATTCCAAACCAGGTCGTGCCTGGAATCATTGGGTGCAGCAAACTGTTGTGATCTTGCATGCAGCGGCGGCAACAATCGACACTGCGGCAGCGGTTTAAACGGTGTGATTGTGCTAAGCAATTAGTACATAGCCCGTGGTGGGCAACAGCTCTGAGTTTCTCCTCTATTGGCATTATTAAGAAACGTGTGCATTGTCGGATTGCGTGCAGACGGGAGCACAGTGGGCAACTATAGTTGGCATTGAATAGTGCATCAAACATCTTGGGGCTATAACGAAAATATATATATTAAATTTTGGCGAAAAGAAAAAGAGAGGTTAATGTTAGAAGTTATTGTTATTATTGAGAGCTACGTGGCAAAAGCACCAGTTTATGGACTGGTCGGGTGATAAGCCCATTTTGAGTTCTAAGGTCAGCTACGCGAACTTTACCGTCGGAACCACGGTAGATTTTCACTACTCGACCTAAACGCCATTCATTAGGGCAAACTGGCTCATTTTTTAAAACGACAAGATCGTTTTCTTGAATGTCGATTTGAGGAGATTTCCATTTACTGCGCTTGTGTAACTCTTTTAAATACTCCTCTTTCCATCGACGACAAAACTCTTGCTGCATGGCCTTAACTTTTCGCCATCTGTTGAGTATGTTACACTCAGAAAAAAAAGTAAAAAAATTATTATCTAGCAAATCTTTTTGCTATTTACATTTTACAAATTACAGAATTTTTACAGAATATTTACAAATTTTTGTTGCTAATTTCAGAAATCATTTTACAAATTTTTGAAAACCGATTTGCTAAAATTAGCAAAAAATTTTACTAATTTTAAAAAAGTGGATATTGAAGGAAATGTTATTTCCAATTAAAACTTACACCTACAAACTTAAATTGCCTTAAAATGTTACATAGATTAAAAAAAGGGATCGTTAGTGAAGATACCGACTCATGTCTAAAAAGAGGACATCCACTTAAAATAGCACTAAAAAGGGTTTTAGTTCTAAAAATCCGCCCTAAAAACAATTTAAATTTAACCTTAAAAGTAAAAAAAAATTGACCAAAATATTTTTCAAAACAGAAATTACCAAATTAAAACAAAATGAATTATTCGTTTTTTGAAAAATATTATCAAAATTTTTGATGCTTGATAAGAAAAATAAATTCCAAGCTTTTTACTAATATTAATAATATTTATTAATTTTTTTTGCTGATTTTAGCAAAACAGATTTTAAATTCCACTTTACAAAAAGTCTACTAAAATTTACTAGCGGCTACTAATTTTTCTACTAATTTCATTGCACTACATGTCAGCAGACATGTGTTGCTAAGATTAGCAAAAAATACCGCTGGGCTCAAATTAGCAGAATTTCCCGTAATAACAGCAAAATTTTCAGTTGCCATTACAGACTTTTTTTGGTGAGTGTACCAGACGGTTGCGCTTCCTCTGGTTCTGCGGGGGTCATGAGCGTAGAGCCTACTAAAAAGTGTCCCGGAGTTAAAGCTAATTCTTCATCTACGTTTTCAGATAAAGGGCCTAATGGTCTTGAATTGAGACACGATTCGATAGTAGCTAGCAAGGTTGATAATTCTTCAAATGTGTATTTAATCTGACCTGACATCTTTTTAAAGTGCATTTTAAAACTTTTGACACCGGCTTCCCACAGGCCTCCCATATGAGGGGCCCCTGTTGGTATAAAATGCCACGATAACTGTTGATGACCATATTTTGAAACAGCGTTATAGCGTACCTCTTTTATGTGTTTTACAAAATTCTCATCAATTTTTCTTGCGGCGCCAACGAAATTTCTACCATTATCAGAGAAAATCTTATTAGGACAACCGCGGCGGGAAATAAAACGTGCCAAAGCAGCCATAAAGGCAGGGGTTGACAGATCGCTGACAGCCTCTAAATGAATAGCTTTAGTTGAAAAACAAACAAAGAGACACACATAACCTTTTGTGATTTTGCAATATCGACCAGTAAAACTTTTAATTTCAAATGGACCAGCAAAATCAACGCCTGTATTCGTAAAAGGGCGACTAAAAGTACTTCTTTCATCGGGTAAAGGAGCCATAATCTGCCCTTGACACCTTTTGCGGTATAACACGCAGACTTTACAGTTATGAATGACAGTTTTTATCGGATTTTTTACTTTTAATATCCAACACTCTTGACGAATCGTATTAAGAACTAACCTCGGGCCACCGTGATGAACTAATTTATGAATAAATTCGACATATAAACGGGCTAAAGCACTACCGTAAGCAATTAGAATGGGATGTCGTTCATTGTAGGATAAACTTGTGGAAGAACCCAGACGTCCATTTGCTCGAATAATATGATTTTTGTCCAAAAACGGGGTGAGGGTTAGTAAAGGGCTACGAGAGTCGATTTTCTTTCCTTTTAACAAACAACTAAATTCACACGAAAAATGAATTTGTTGAGACAATGAGAACAAACGATTTCTAACGAAAGTCAACTCTTGAGCCGATATTTTTAACGTTTTATATTGTACGCCTATGCTTCTATTTTTACTAGCTTTATTTATAAATCGAAACATGTACGCAATTACATGAGTTGCTCTTGCAAGGCATGAAAAACGAGTGAGAATATCCTCTTTTTCTGACGATCTATACGATTTGTTGAAATTCTTTTCTTTCACCTCTTAACCTTTTATACACAAACAACAAACACTATTCTAGAGCTGTATTATGACCTATGGATACGTCTTATATAGCAAAAGATCGAAAATCTTTAGTATAACATATTTGCTGAAAAACTCGGAAATATCGGTTCAGATACAAAAAAGTTATGCCCAAAACATACATTTTTTTAAAATACATATTTTCTGGAACCATAAATCTTCCCGAGTCCAAGTTTTATCTCCAAACTAAATGGTTAATTTCCTCTTAAAGGCGTCCGTATATAAATCTGTCCATTTCATATATGTCCATATATAAACTTCAGTTTTTTCCCAACCATGGTGAAGGGTATATAAGATTCGGCATAGCCGAATTTAGCCGCTCTTACTTGTTTTTTATTAAAATTGTCACTGTCTTTCCTTTAATTGTTTCACTACTTTTCCTTTTCAATGTTCAACAACTAATGACCAAAAAAAGCCGGTCGCTGTCGTTTTCATTCAGCTAGTGGGCAGAATAAGCAAAAGCAGCAAAGCTAAGAACTACATTCCCACTAGCTGAATGGTGATGCCACATCGACAGGGAAAGAGAACGGCGGTATCTCGCCGCTACTCAATAAGAAGTGTCGCGTAAACATACCGCCCGACTTGCACCAACAGTGCAACTAACGCATGTCATAAAGAGATGGACAAAACCCAAAATGGCTTTGATATACATTTAGATATATAAAGAAAAGAAGAGGAAAAAAAGGAAATTTACAAATTTATAAATCACAGTGGTAACTATTTATATCAAAATAAAAAGAAAAAATAATAATAAAATGAAAATAAAAAGTAACTCTCCTTGAGTTCATTGCATCTGGTGCACGTAAATTAAGGGCCACGCAGCTTACACTTCTTCGTCCTCTTAACGCGGATTCCGTTGAACCACTTTCCCTTCGCCGAAGTAGGCTTGCCCTAGTATTGTCTCCTGGGTGTATATCTTACCTGGGCGACCGACAGCAGGACCTATGAGGATTTGTTTGGTGACATCTGCACCCAGTATCATCGAAAAACGGTCTCTCTCGTACCACCACGGATCAGCCTCAATCGCACCGTTCCTTTGTGCTTGAGCTCTGACCTCTTCACGTTCCACGTTGTCCGCTGAGTTTATGGGGTATTCGCGGAACTCCACAGCACACACAACATCTACGCGGCGTTTTTCTAGGAGCCGATGGTAGACTGTCACCGTAGTACGACCATTTTTAACAATGCACCGCAAACGCAGTGCCTCGGTGGCAGTAAGAGAGGATCGGGCTGCGTTTGGTTCAATGAGCATGCGCGTCTCTCGAGCTCGAGCTCCGGGATAGCCAATGACTCTTGCTTGAGCCGTCATTCCAAACCAGGTCGTGCCTGGAATCATTGGGTGCAGCAAACTGTTGTGATCTTGCATGCAGCGGCGGCAACAATCGACACTGCGGCAGCGGTTTAAACGGTGTGATTGTGCTAAGCAATTAGTACATAGCCCGTGGTGGGCAACAGCTCTGAGTTTCTCCTCTATTGGCATTATTAAGAAACGTGTGCATTGTCGGATTGCGTGCAGACGGGAGCACAGTGGGCAACTATAGTTGGCATTGAATAGTGCATCAAACATCTTGGGGCTATAACGAAAATATATATATTAAATTTTGGCGAAAAGAAAAAGAGAGGTTAATGTTAGAAGTTATTGTTATTATTGAGAGCTACGTGGCAAAAGCACCAGTTTATGGACTGGTCGGGTGATAAGCCCATTTTGAGTTCTAAGGTCAGCTACGCGAACTTTACCGTCGGAACCACGGTAGATTTTCACTACTCGACCTAAACGCCATTCATTAGGGCAAACTGGCTCATTTTTTAAAACGACAAGATCGTTTTCTTGAATGTCGATTTGAGGAGATTTCCATTTACTGCGCTTGTGTAACTCTTTTAAATACTCCTCTTTCCATCGACGACAAAACTCTTGCTGCATGGCCTTAACTTTTCGCCATCTGTTGAGTATGTTACACTCAGAAAAAAAAGTAAAAAAATTATTATCTAGCAAATCTTTTTGCTATTTACATTTTACAAATTACAGAATTTTTACAGAATATTTACAAATTTTTGTTGCTAATTTCAGAAATCATTTTACAAATTTTTGAAAACCGATTTGCTAAAATTAGCAAAAAATTTTACTAATTTTAAAAAAGTGGATATTGAAGGAAATGTTATTTCCAATTAAAACTTACACCTACAAACTTAAATTGCCTTAAAATGTTACATAGATTAAAAAAAGGGATCGTTAGTGAAGATACCGACTCATGTCTAAAAAGAGGACATCCACTTAAAATAGCACTAAAAAGGGTTTTAGTTCTAAAAATCCGCCCTAAAAACAATTTAAATTTAACCTTAAAAGTAAAAAAAAATTGACCAAAATATTTTTCAAAACAGAAATTACCAAATTAAAACAAAATGAATTATTCGTTTTTTGAAAAATATTATCAAAATTTTTGATGCTTGATAAGAAAAATAAATTCCAAGCTTTTTACTAATATTAATAATATTTATTAATTTTTTTTGCTGATTTTAGCAAAACAGATTTTAAATTCCACTTTACAAAAAGTCTACTAAAATTTACTAGCGGCTACTAATTTTTCTACTAATTTCATTGCACTACATGTCAGCAGACATGTGTTGCTAAGATTAGCAAAAAATACCGCTGGGCTCAAATTAGCAGAATTTCCCGTAATAACAGCAAAATTTTCAGTTGCCATTACAGACTTTTTTTGGTGAGTGTACCAGACGGTTGCGCTTCCTCTGGTTCTGCGGGGGTCATGAGCGTAGAGCCTACTAAAAAGTGTCCCGGAGTTAAAGCTAATTCTTCATCTACGTTTTCAGATAAAGGGCCTAATGGTCTTGAATTGAGACACGATTCGATAGTAGCTAGCAAGGTTGATAATTCTTCAAATGTGTATTTAATCTGACCTGACATCTTTTTAAAGTGCATTTTAAAACTTTTGACACCGGCTTCCCACAGGCCTCCCATATGAGGGGCCCCTGTTGGTATAAAATGCCACGATAACTGTTGATGACCATATTTTGAAACAGCGTTATAGCGTACCTCTTTTATGTGTTTTACAAAATTCTCATCAATTTTTCTTGCGGCGCCAACGAAATTTCTACCATTATCAGAGAAAATCTTATTAGGACAACCGCGGCGGGAAATAAAACGTGCCAAAGCAGCCATAAAGGCAGGGGTTGACAGATCGCTGACAGCCTCTAAATGAATAGCTTTAGTTGAAAAACAAACAAAGAGACACACATAACCTTTTGTGATTTTGCAATATCGACCAGTAAAACTTTTAATTTCAAATGGACCAGCAAAATCAACGCCTGTATTCGTAAAAGGGCGACTAAAAGTACTTCTTTCATCGGGTAAAGGAGCCATAATCTGCCCTTGACACCTTTTGCGGTATAACACGCAGACTTTACAGTTATGAATGACAGTTTTTATCGGATTTTTTACTTTTAATATCCAACACTCTTGACGAATCGTATTAAGAACTAACCTCGGGCCACCGTGATGAACTAATTTATGAATAAATTCGACATATAAACGGGCTAAAGCACTACCGTAAGCAATTAGAATGGGATGTCGTTCATTGTAGGATAAACTTGTGGAAGAACCCAGACGTCCATTTGCTCGAATAATATGATTTTTGTCCAAAAACGGGGTGAGGGTTAGTAAAGGGCTACGAGAGTCGATTTTCTTTCCTTTTAACAAACAACTAAATTCACACGAAAAATGAATTTGTTGAGACAATGAGAACAAACGATTTCTAACGAAAGTCAACTCTTGAGCCGATATTTTTAACGTTTTATATTGTACGCCTATGCTTCTATTTTTACTAGCTTTATTTATAAATCGAAACATGTACGCAATTACATGAGTTGCTCTTGCAAGGCATGAAAAACGAGTGAGAATATCCTCTTTTTCTGACGATCTAGCAACATAAACTTGTGCTCCTTTTGATTCTACCAGGGTTTCGAATTCAACTGGTCCGGTGGGCCAAAATGATTTTTCACGTTTGAGCCACTCAGGACCATGCCACCAAAGAAGACTTTCTTTTAATTCCGAAGGGACCATCCCCCGGGTTGCTAGATCGGCGGGATTGTAGCTAGAAGCTACGTGAAACCAATTTTTATTCCCTACTTTTTCTAATATAATGGCAACTCTATTGGCAACAAATGTTTTCCAGCTACATGGTGGTTTCCTTAACCATGCTAAAACTATTGTAGAATCTGACCACAAATACATTGTATATGCCCTCAGTTTTAATTGAGGCATAACACTAGCAACTAAATTCGCCAAAAGTACAGCGCCGCACAATTCCAAACGGGGCAATGACGGTTTTTTAATTGGTGCCACCTTTGTTTTGGCCACCAAAAGATTTGAAGCAATTTTCTCTCCAATTTTAATTCTTATGTAAATTAATTTATTTTTTATTTAAAGTTTAAAAAAAATATTTTTTTGATTCGTTAACTTCTGTCACAACCTTAAAATAATGACTGCCCAGAATTTACAATTGGAATTTAATAAATACATTTAATTTACTTAGCAAAAACCGCTGACGTTTTGTTTCCCACAATCGGCCATCCATGCACTAGCTGCGTGGTTTAAATGTTGATACGTTTTATTTATTGCAGTTGCCGTAATTCTTTGGATTCGAATTTCGTCTGGGAACTTCTGCTTAGTTTGTTGATTATATTGGCACGTTTTGATTTATTATATTTGTTGTTGTTTTCATTACCGTACTCCAAGTGTTAACTAAGGTATTGTTGCTATTGTCATAATTTAGGTGTTAACTCCTCCCCCTTTAAATTCGTGCGTCCTCGTATGAATAATTGTCTTTCAGAAAAATGGAAGGTCGTGGATCCTTTTGTTTTTGGAACCTTTTGATGGTGATGACAAGGAGATTTTTGGATTGGTGGATGGTTGATCTTCCTCCGCATTTTCAATATCCTGTTTTGTTTCTGTGGATTTTGTATTATTTTTGGATGAGTTAATTTTTTCATTTCCATTTGTCCTCTTTCTGTTAGCTATGAAGATGATAATAACAATCGATATTATGACCGTCATTACCAGTCCAATGTTGATGGTTAGGTTTATCTTGTTTCGAACTTGTAGTTTCTCGATTATGTGGGAATTGTTGACGTTAACTGCCTCCATCCTTTCCAAAGTTATCACTTGTTCTTGGACACTAGAGCTACTTGGTTGTAGTAAAGCCGGCAATGGTTTAGTAAGGGTGACCTGAGTTGTTAGGTATGTTTGATTTCTAATCCGTACTGTAGAATTCAGGTGGTGAATTATGAATGTGCCATCTATTTTAATTATTGAGTTATCTATTTCAACTTGTCCTTTGTACTGGTTCAGTAATATCATGTTCTCATCTATTTCCTCCACCGATGCTATGTGCTCGTCGTTCGTTGTTATGCAGCGTGATGGTTTGCTTTTTAGTAGATTGGGAATGCAGTCAGATTTACTTATGTCTATGATGTTATCAATTTCACAAATACTTAACTTATTATAATTCTTGCAGTCATTTCTTATACCAAATATTTCATTATTACATTTCAGAACATTTTTAAAATTTGTCTTAATTACTTTATTATCTTTCCTTACAGGTCTAATTAGCAAATTGTCACAATTCTCACTATTAGTTGTTGGGATATTAACTATGTAAATAATTTCTTTATCATTTGAAGCAACTTTAATTCTTGAAAAATTTAGTAATTCATCCATATTACCAAATGGAATATTATCATTATAAAAAATCTCTCTCAAGGTATTAATTTCGGTGTTAGAAAAAATAAATGAATTTACAATATTGGATTTAGCCCAATGGATGGCATATTCGATATTAGACAACTCCTCTTTTATAATTTCCATTTTATACTTAAAATCTAACATTCCTGCTGTTAACATTAAAATTTTATAATAAAATGTTTACTTAACAGACGTTAACAGAATACTCGGTAAATTTCTAAAAAAGGAATTTTATTAAAAAAAAAATATCAAAATAGTATAAATAGCTAAATTAGTTAGTCACTCTAGGTTTCGAGTTTTGCATTTTAAAGAAAATTTATTTTTGAAATTTCTCATAACATTATTTAAAATTAAAATTGTTGGACATTTAAGAAAAAAATAAATGGGGTTACCGCTTATTTGTGGAGAGCTATGAGGTAGTAGCTTCCAACGATGTATTCATCTCCTCCAGAATCACTCTAGGTTTAGAGTTTTGCATTTGACAAGAAAATTTATTTTTGAAATTTCTCACAACATTATTTAAAATTAAAATTTTTGGACATTTAAGAAAAAAATAAATGGGGGTACCGCTTGTTTGTGGAGAGCTATGAGGTAGTTGATTCCAATGATGTATTCATCTCCTCCAGAATCACTCTAGGATTCGAGTTTTGCATTTTAAAGAAAATTTATTTTTGAAATTCCACATAACATTATTTAAAATTAAAATTTTTGGACATTTAAGAAAAAAATAAATGGGGGTACCGCTTGTTTGTGGAGAGCTATGAGGTAGTTGATTCATTCATCGTTGGAATACATCGTCGGAATCTACTACCTCATAGCTCTCCACAAACAAGCGGTACCCCCATTTATTTTTTTCTTAAATGTCCAAAAATTTTAATTTTAAATAATGTTATGAGAAATTTCAAAAATAAATTTTCTTGTCAAATGCAAAACTCTAAACCTAGAGTGATTCTGGAGGAGATGAATACATCGTTGGAATCTACTACCTCATAGCTCTCCACAAATAAGCGGTAACCCCATTTATTTTTTTCTTAAATGTCCAACAATTTTAATTTTAAATAATGTTATGAGAAATTTCAAAAATAAATTTTCTTGTCAAATGCAAAACTCGAAACCTAGAGTGATTCTGGAGGAGATGAATACATCGTTGGAATCTACTCCCACATAGCTCTCCACAAACAAGCGGTACCCCCATTTATTTTTTCTTAAATGTCCAAAAATTTTAATTTTAAATAATGTTATGAGAAATTTCAAAAATAAATTTTCTTGTCAAATGCAAAACTCGAAACCTAGAGCGATTCTGGAGGAGATGAATACATCGTTGGAATCCACTACCTCATATCTCTCCACAGACAAGCGGTATCCCCATTTATTTTTTCTTAAATGTCCAAAAATTTTAGTCCAAAATAATATGTCATGTAAAATCTCAAATTTTTATTTTTCCATATGTTTCAGCGCTTTTCTTGTCAAATTTGGCATTTTCTAGGCAAAAAAAAGTTGGCGACACTACTATTTGTTTTTTATTTATATCATTCACAATAGTTGTGAAACGTATTTAACCTACGTATTTATCTTCACACCCTTTTGTTTAATATGTATGTAGAATTTTGAGCATAACAACACATCCATGTGTTTAAATTCTTTTCTCTCTATTGACGATGATTTTGTGTGAGCTTCAATAGCTCAGTTGTCTAGACGCTGTGTCACAAATACTTTTTTTTTCTCTAAGGCCGTGGGGTTCGAAGTTCAAATCTCGGTGAGGTCAATTCACTTTTTTTTTGTACATTTTTTTTTTATTATTTTCTTAAGACTTTTTTTTTGCTTATTTTTGTTTTTTTTAACATTTAATAATTAATTTATATAAAATTTTATATTAATAATTAAAATTCTTTTCTTTCATCTCCACCTTTTATACACAAACAACAAACACATAAAGATTTGTCATTTAAATAAAAACTAAACAAATCTCTAATGAACGAAGACTTTTATATATGTACCTCTATTGACGATGATTTTGTGTGAGCTTCAATAGCTCAGTTGTCTAGACGCTGTGTCACAAATAACTTCTGTTAACGAACCCAACTTTATTTCACAACCTTAAAATAATGACTGCCCAGAATTTACAATTGGAATTTAATAAATACATTTAATTTACTTAGCAAAAACCGCTGACGTTTTGTTTCCCACAATCGGCCATCCATGCACTAGCTGCGTGGTTTAAATGTTGATACGTTTTATTTATTGCAGTTGCCGTAATTCTTTGGATTCGAATTTCGTCTGGGAACTTCTGCTTAGTTTGTTGATTACACAGTGCAACACATAAATTGGTTCCTCTTTCGTACCCGGTTTTTTTTGAAGTGTATATCGAAACTAAAAAAAATCCGCAACGGACTTGGCCAGATTACATCGAAATTTTTTTTTATGGACACCCTAAGTTTTTGTACCCAAACATGATTTTTTTAAAAAAGGAAAATTTTTATGGAATCCATATATCATAAACCGTTCGGAATTTTGTTTTTATGTCTTTGGCAAAGTTGTATATGCAAACCAAAGCAAAAAAATTCTCACATGGACCGACCCAAAAAAATTGCATCCACTGCATCAAAATTGCAAAAAATTGGGAAAAAGTGCTATTTTTTTATGATTTTTTCATGATTTTGTCCTGAAATGCCTTAAATACTGGGAATTTAAGAAATCTTTATTCAGCTAAATTATATCTAACAACAATATAAACAACTCTCTAGTACATGTCATCTTAATACGTACATTCCTTAACCCTAGAAAGCACATCTTTTTGCTCACACTTATTTTGCATAGCCAATGTTTGTCGTTTCGACAAAGAAAGACTATATAGGTTAATGCCGTTTTTGTTGTTACTTGTTTTCAAATTTACTATTTAAACATTTTATTGTTGTAATGCTGATATGTTTTTGAAAAAATGAATATATTTATTTTATTAATAAAAAGTAATTATTTTATAACGCAATTAACAATTTCATAATTTTTTTTTTATTTTTTGTTTAAGTTTTTTTGTTTATTTATACAAATGCAAAACATGTGTATTATTAACTGCCGATGATTTTATTCTGCTACGATTTTACCCGAAAAAAGTATAGTAATTTCTGGTAAAATGAGAAACACAATTACTTTCTTATCACGCTCTCATTTACCGAATTTTTGTTAATAAAAACGCTTTTTGGTAAGATGGAGTCAAAGCGGGTTCGCGAGGTAACGTTTGTCGAACAGAACTAAAATAAAAAAATGTATAATTTTAACAGAATAAATAAATAACATACCATTGCTACTCACGCCTGTTAAGGTTTAAATATTTTTGGTGGTGGTTCAAGGTCATGATCTGACTCTGCACTACTACAAGAAGAAAGAGGATCCAAAGGCACATCTCTAAATCCAGTGTCTCCTGGGTCTTCCATATCACCATCCTCACACAGGCACACCTTGTGGCTCCACCAACAAACCTCTGCAAGCATTGCGTCCAGCTTCTTGCCTTTGAATCTTTTTTCCATTGGCATTGTGACCTGGTGGAATCGCTCCCCTTGCTCATCTGATTCGGTGGGCAATTGTTTTAAAAAAACATCAATATGATGATGCAAAAAATGCAATTTCAGCGTCATCGATACATTTATATTTTCAAAATATTGCAGCATTGTTGCCACTAATTTCTTTGCTTTATCTGGCTCTGCTCGATTCTTTCCTAAAACATTCTGAATTACAGCTTTGAGAGCGTCCCATGCGTTTCGGAGATTAAAATTTACATTTGTAAGCACAGCTGTAAATGTATCGTTTTTCATTAACTTCCTGATATCTGGGCCGTTCACGACACCTGTTCAATGTAAACAAATTTATTACAAACGATTAAGATAGGTATAGATAAAGCGGGACCCGCGAAATCAGATATAAAAATAATTAAAATTACATAATTACCAGCTTTAATTTTTGCATCGCTGAGTTTCGGAAATATAGTTTTCAAGCAATCAAAAACTTCATCACTACTTCCAACAGCAGTTTTGATGAACTTTGAAGCGATTCCTAGTTTTATGTGGAGCGGCGGAAGTAATATATCACTAGTCTCCCTTATGAACGGCTCATTTTTCAGTTTAAGTTGTTTTACGTTTTCGGCATCTCTTGCACTCCAGTTTGTGCGCTTATACTGATTGCCCGGGTATCGTGAGTCACAATCGCAAATAAAGCAAAAGAAGCTAGGGAAGCCACCTTTTCAAATTATTCCTGAAAGAAGAGCACTTGAGAAAGGATACTACTAAATACAAATAGAAAATAGTACCTTGCATTACGTTCACGACTTTTAAATCGCAACAAATTTTCCATTTGTGCTCCTCATATTTGATTTTCTCCAATATATTACCTAAAGTTTCATACCATCCCTTCATATTAGTGCCATATGCTAATGGAATTGAAGGCTTGTTGTTAGTTTTATGGAGCAGCACAGCTTTTAAACTTGATACTGAGCCATCAATAAACAATCGCCAGTCATCAGCAGCATACGCCATTCCCAACTGATTCACTAATCCTTCGATGTCAATGCAGTGGGTAAACGTGTTCGCTGCATCGACGGTGTAAAATGTTTGGAACTCTGTTTGACGGCTCCGGTATGATGAGGCACTAACGGTATGCTCTGTAAGCTTTCGGCGCTTCAAAAATGAGGTTAGAAATTCTGCATTCCGCTATGATAAGCCCATCTTAGCTACAACATAGTCCATTTCGTTTTGTACGAGCGGTTTTGGTTTATCGTCGTCAATATCAGGCTCATAATCGGCATCTTGGAAATCTGATTGATTTGTGAAAGTCGTAGTGGATGACCGTGTGGACATAACATCCGGACTCGGAGGCTTAGGTGGTTTGACACCATCAGGCATTGACACCGGGAGTATGCCTGTATAAGCGGCCACATATGTTTTGCATTTTAACATATGTTTATTTAACTTAGGGGAGTAATTGATACATGAGTAACACCGGGATTTGTCGTGTGAATTTGGGTCTTTTATCCACACCATTGGCTTCATGAAACTTAAATTTCTACCTCGTCGATGATACCAATCCAAAAGGCGGAAGTAACAAATGCCACACACTGTATTTGGAGTGTAATCTTCACCGCTGGGATCAACCTCAACGAAATAAGATGCATAGGCTAGCTTAAATTCCGGAGTAGACCTTTTCCTTTGCACACTTGTAGGCACCATATGACCACAAACTAAACAAAAATAATCAATGTTTGGACACCGGCTATTTTCCATATTGCACAATAGTTGAATTGTAAAATTTTGCACAAAACACGGATATAATTAGACTTTTTACTTTCGAATACACTTGTTGAATGACAATGAAACGATACTTGAACTGTTATTTATACTGCGTACTAGTCTGATTGTCAAGTGTGTTTTATCTTCGTGTTGCACATCACACCAATTTTAAAATCCTTTTTAGGAAGATGAGGTGTTGTAAAAACCCAGTTCCACCTAAAAACCGCAACACGAAGATAAAACACACATGACAATCACACCCACTCAGAAACATTTTTTAAGAAGTTTCGCTATTTCCATATTATCATGAAAAAATAGCATTTTTTCCCAATTTTTTGCAATTTTGATGCAGTGGATGCAATTTTTTTTGGGCCGGTCCATATGAGAATTTTTTTGCTTTGGTTTGGATCTACAACTTTGCCAAAGACATAAAAACAAAATTCCGAACGGTTTATGATATATGGATTCCATAAAAATTTTCATTTTTAAAAAAAAATCGTGTTTGGGTACAAAAACTTAGGGTGTCCATAAAAAAAAATTCGATGTAATCTGGCCAAGTCCTTTGCAGGTTTTTTTTAGTTTCGATATATACTTAAAAAAAAACGGGTATGAAGGAGGAACCACACGATGACCTTAAAAATGCTGCACTGTGTTATATTGGCACGTTTTGAATTATTATATTTGTTGTTAGGTGTTGTTGCTATTGTCATAATTTAGGTGTTAACTTGTATAATGTTGCTGCATAAGCTACCTCCGACGAGTCACAGAAGCCGTGAAATTCAATATTACAATCAGGAGAATATTGGACCCAACGAGGAATTGTAATTGTGTCAACGTCGTTATATTTCGAAATAAAGGCCTGCCACTTATGCAGAGTTACTGGTTTTATTGCGTCGTCCCACTTAATCTTATCAAGCCACATATGCTGCATAAGAATTTTTGCTGTTATAATCACTGGTGCCAGCCACCCTGCTGGAGCAAACAGACGTGCGATTATTGAAAGTACTTCCCTCTTGCTAAATGATGATTTGTGTTGAATTTTTTCCGTGATAAAATAGAAATGGTCCGGTGCTGCATTCCAACGAAGACCTAGCGTTTTAGCTGTACTTTTATCATCGAGACACAAAAAAGAGGAATTAAGAAGGTGTTCTGAGGGCAAATTTTTCAAAATATGTCCATTTCCGTAGTTCAAAACCTGCTGTTTTCAAAATATTAATCAGCTGTTTACGAGCAACTAATGCTTCCGCAACTGAATGGGCTCCAACTAGAGCATCGTCAACGTACATTGATTCTCGAAGAATTCTGGCACCAATTGGAAAACGCTGTTCTTCATCATCTGCTAACTTTAAAAGGGTACGAAGAGCCAAATATGGTGCACAATTGACGCCGAATGTGACGGTTTTCAGTTGAAAATCTTGTAATTTATCATTTTCAGAGCCTCGAAAAACAATTTTTTGAAAAGGGACATGTTCCGGGTTGATCAAAATTTGCCTGTACATTTTAGAAATGTCAGCGTTAAAAACGAATTCAAAAAATCGCCATTTTAAAATAAGGGAAACTAAATCGTTTTGTAGAATTGGGCCTACATGCAATATGTCGTTAAGACTTTTCCCATTGGACGACGCACTTGAAGCATTAAAAACTACTCTTAACTTTGTAGTAGTTCTATCTGGTTTAAAAACTCCATGATGAGGTAAATAGTAACCAGGACCACTTGATGATTCTTTAATTTCATCCATATGTCCTAAAGTTAAATATTCCTTTATGACCTCATCGTACATAGTTTTGTATTGTGGCCTACGCATCAAACATTTTTCATTTCTTAAAAATTGACTAACTGCAATATGCCTATTTGGACGAAGTGATGGACAATTATTTTTGAAGGGCAGATTTACAACATATCTCCCATCAGAATTCCTCACTGTAGTAGAACGATAGATCTCCTCACAAATTTTATCCTCATCTGACAATATTTGACTTCGAGATACTTCTTCTAACTCCCAAAACTTTGACATCTGATCGTCAATTGATACTTTTGTCATATAAGACAATTTAACTGATGGAGAAGGGGCATTACTGGATGTTGGACCAGTCACAATCCAGCCGAAAATGGTTTCTTGGGCCACAAGTGTTTCAAAAACACCCCTTTAAGAAGAATCGCTGGATATAATTCGCCACCTAACAAAAGATCGACTTGACCGCTTTTATAAAACTCGGGATCAGCATAATTGAGTTTTGGTAACTCAGCGCCCACTTTAGGGCTAAAAGAATGCGTAGGAACACTGCCAGTAATTTTAGAAACAACCAGAGCTTCCATATTAAGAACATAATTAGAATTAAAAAGTGAAACAATTTTAAAAGTTGCAATTTTTTCTGAAATGCTTACTAATTCTTCACCCAGACCTGTGACTGCGGCTTTAAGAGGAGCAGTGGGCAATTTTAATAATTTTTGTATTCTTTCAGAGATAAAACTTTCATCCGAACAAGGATCTATTAACACTCGAATTCTCTGAGTAGTACCACCTGAGCAAATATTGACCCACGCTGTTGCTAACATTACTTCTTTCGCTACCCTAGTATGGTGCGATTGAGTTGTATTATACACACTTGAACTATTAGTGGACTGTATTTGATTTGACTGACTAACAGATTGGGAACCACTGTTGAATTGACCTTGCCTTCTATGTTCTATTCTATTTTTCTCCGTAAAATCTCTATGCATTAATGTATGATGTTTTCTTTTACATTTAGAACAACCGTTTTGACTTGAGCAATCACCGTACATATGGCCAATAGTAAGGCAATTAAAACAATAACGATATTTTTTCAAAACATAAATACGATTTTTATAGTCCATATTTAAAAACTTATGACATGAACTAATTGCATGAGCATTTTTACAAATTTGGCAAAATAATTTATCAACTTTTTAATGGTGGGTCTTTAACTGTCTTAATTTTGTATTTGTGTGAGAATTTCCCTGCGAAACCATTTGAGAAACGGATTGGGAACTGCTGGACCACTGACTGTTCCTAGAAATACCATTAATACTCTCTAAAGTGTGATATCGATCAGTTAAAAAGGTGTCCAATTCTTCCCATTTCGGCATCTTTGTTTTGTCTTTTACCGATTGTTCCCAAAGGTGTAAAGTTTGTGGTGCCAAACGTGTTGAACATTGAATAATAAAAATCGCATCCCAAGATTCAATATTATATTCATATAATTTTAGAACCGACATACAATTATTAATGTCTCTTTGCAACCTTTTAATTTCTTGAGCTGTATCCTCTAGGCATGGGGCCATATTAAAAAGAAAAGTTAACTGCTTGGTTACTAGTACCCTTTCATTTTCATAATTCGATTTTAAATTATTCCACGCAACCTCAAAATTTCCTGATGTTATAGCTATATGTTGATTTATTTCTCTAGCTTCACCGGCAGTTTTTTTAAATAAATATGATAATTTTTCAACTTGGCTAAGTCGTGGGCTATTTATTATAATAGCAGTAAATAAATCCCGAAATGTGGGCCACGATAAATAATCGCCATAAAAAATACCAGTGTCTACTTGAGGTAGGGGCAAAAAATTTTATTGGTTTGGAACCACTGCATTGGAAATTTCTTCAGGAAATTGTTTTCTTGCATTTGAAAGTGTATTAATACAACGTACGTATGCCTTTCGAACCTGTGGGTGTTTTGCCTGAACCGTAACTAAATATTTCTTTTTCTCTATAGTTGCCAAAGAACATTCCTCATAAATTATATTTTCCCCATACTTTATTCAATTCTGATTTTTCAAATTTTCTTCCTTTTTTTTATTAAAATTGTCACTGTCTTTCCTTTAATTGTTTCACTACTTTTCCTTTTCAATTTTCAACAACTAATAACCAAAAAAAGCCGGTCGCTGTCGTTTTCATTCAGCTAGTGGGCAGAATAAGCAAAAGCAGCAAAGCTAAGAACTGCATTCCCACTAGCTGAATGGTGATGCCACATCGACAGGGAAAGAGAACGGCGGTATCTCGCCGCTACTCAATAAGAAGTGTCGCGTAGACAGAAAGATTATAATGAATATATTCCTTCTGAATCAGAGTTCCACAACGAATAGTGTTCAAACGCTGTTATTTTAAGTTATGCCAATTTTTCTCCAAACCGTACGATTTTGATAGTTCATATGAAATTAATTCATTTTTTTATAAAAAAAATAACTTAAATAAGGCACTGCTGTTTTTTATAATATTATATTATTTAGCTATTAACATTTGCTCATTATACTTATTTATAAAAAAAAAATATTTTTATGAAATACTATTTTAACTAGTTTTTACTAAGCAAATTTCGAAACAATTTATTCACTTATTAAAACTGAATTGTTAGGATATTGTTTCCTATATTCAGCTACAATTTGCGTTATAAATTATTTTTCTTCTTCATCATGTGATAAAACTTGATTAAATTCTTCCATAAGATTTACAGCCCTTTCTGCAGTATCGTAAACAACCCTCAATTTATTTACAAAAGCCAAGCCAATTTTATACGACCGATCCTTTTGCCATTCTCCAGGATCTTTCTGTAAAAAATCCGTTGAAATTGAGTACCTTTTGAAAAAATTTAAGGTCTTTTGTGAAATAAAATTCTCGATATTTTTGATGAGGAAGAATTGTAATTTTCTTGTTGTCATCTTCATCAGGCTGATTTAAAGCTACTCCCATAAGTCGTTTTGAGAAGTTTGAAATTTGTTTATCAAGGAAAGAAAGCGCTACTAATTCTGGCGAAATGAACCACAAATGACTGCAGAACTTTCTAGTTAGCTCTCGACTTAAATTTTCATCAACATTATTGTAAAGATATAAACTTTATAATAATGTCAAATCTTCGTTGGGAGCTTCTGTTACAATTGCCGCTTTAATCAAAACTTTTAAATATATTTTTATAATGAAAATAGAAACATCTCGAATGCCATTAATATCATAGTCAGACGAAAAAAGCTGGTCCCGAAATAAATACATTTTTAAGCAATATATTGCTTTAGTCATACAACGTGCATGGTGAAATGCTCCGGGCATTCGAAATGTAAAATTTGGAAGCGTCCCTCCTGGGAAAAGGAGTTCTTTGTAATATGGTGAAAATACCAATGACTAATAACAATGATATTTTAAAGTCAATAATAACAATAATATTTTACAGTCAATGACTGACCCACTTTTGGTTCAATTACTTAATGCCAATGAACGATACATTTTAGGTGTCGGGTCACATTACATATTTTGCTGTCTGGTCATTATGTATTTTCGCTTACCCTCAAATTCTTTTAGTTTAAGCATTACCTTAAATATATTGATAAGTAGATATAACCAAATTATTAATAAAGAGTTTGTCAAGAACTAAACTACAAACTAACGGTTTAATTATTTAAACGTTCGGCCGTGAACGCCGAACTTAACATGGCGACCGTGACAGTTATTTAAGTTATTTGTTTGAATAAAACATAACTTAAAACAATTCCAAACATTACCAAAATACAGTGAAAAGTGTAAAAAAAAGCAAAGAACGTTTTTGAAGTAAAATAAAAACGATTAAATTATATTAAAAATAAAAAGCAACAAATTTACAACAATCGATGCATATTTGCAAATGATTTTTGTGAACAAATTTTAAACAAGAGTACATATCTATGTACATAAAAGCACACAAACACCCAAATGACAAAGATATCGTTAAAAGAAGTTAAAAATACAAATCGTAAAATATACAGTCATCATAAACAACATTAAAGTGTGTGATTTAAAATTAAAACATTTGGAAAAGTGAACATTTTTTTTTTAAACAAACAATTTTAATAAAAACAAACATTATTATGACGTGGTGGAAAAAATACTACAGACAATCCCGTTACTTGTTGCAGGATATGAAGTGGGCAAATCCACTGAAAATAAACAGTGAAGAATCTAAAACAACAACAAAAAACGAAAATAATTACATAGAAACATTGACAATAATAGCAGCGATCATCATAGCCGTTATATATGTACTGAAGTTGATCCTTAAAGCCATAAAAGGGAACAGAAACGCAGCCGCACCCCAACAACAGATATAAATTAAAGCCGTAAATAAGAAGACTAACACAGCCACACGACAACAGCAGGAGCAAATTAACAGATAAAAAAAAATGTAAGCTAAGAAATTAAGAATTATATTTTATATAAATATTTTGAATTTATTAGATTATCTAAATTTTGAAAAATTTTATATATATATAATAATTTTTTTTAAAAATTGTGAATTAAATGTTTAAAGAGTTTAAATTAAATGTTCGGCCATGAACGCCGAACTTAACATAACATACAATAAATGAAGAACAATCACAATATATAATCATGATTACAAAGTTTTATTATAAATGATGCAATGGGATTTTTCACGGATTTAGAGACCAATTGATAAAAGTTTTCCATAAACATAACGTTAACATAAAGGTCCCACTTACATTAAGCTGTGAGATAGATATTGAAGTCACAGAGACAGACGAAAGTGAGACGGAAGAAAGCGAGACTGACAAAATCACAAAGACAGCTGGAAATAGTAAGGAAACAAAAGGGGGAATAGAAACGACAAACATGCCACGAACGGAAGATGATGTCATGGATAAGGCCACAAAAATTGTGCCAGTTTTTGATGGTAGCGTGAGCGAACTACAAAGTTTCCTTGACGCATTGACATTGATGGATAGGATAAAGGAAACACATGAAATGGTGGCAATAGATGTAATAAAGACAAAATTGAAGGGACATGCAAGGAATATTATTACAAACGAAAATACTATTCAAGCAATTAAGGATAAACTACAGTCATCTGTTCAAGGGGAGTCGTCGGAATTACTATGTTCAAAACTAATGAACATAAAACAACAATCAAAATCGGCTACGACCTATGCAGAGGAGATCCAGGAAATCGCGAAAAAACTAGGTGGAGCCTATATAAAAGAAGGCTACCCACAGAACATTGTTGAAAAATTAATAAGGCAAAATGCAGCCAAAGCCATTTCCAGAAACGCTACAAGTGATGAGCTAAAACTCATCATTAAAACAGGGAATTTCAATACTCTTAATGAAGTCGTTTCTAAGTTCATAGAGGCTAGCACTGAAGCATCAGTTTCAAATTCTTCAGTATTCTATTTTAAGCGTCGTGGTTCTGGTAATCAGAACTACAGAAACAGTGGATTTAATAACCATGGACGTGGACGAGAAGGGCGTCGAAACAATAATTCTAGAAATTATAATAACAACCGCTACAACGGGCAACGCCGAGGTCAACACGACAATAATGGAAATCAACCAAACCATCAACGAAACAGAGGACGGATAAGATTGGCACAGGAGGTCTCGGAAAACGAGACTTCCCCCCAAGACGCGGGGGGTTATACTCGAAATTAAGTGAACACAGGGCACATATTGGATCAGTGAGGAAAATATTCCACTTAAATCTCCATTTAAGTAGTTTTATTGAGATTCAAGTATCACCTCATAATGATTTAAATACGTTCCTTGTAGATACCGGAGCGGACATTTCTCTAATTAAAATCGGTGCCCTCAACTCATTAAAAATCAATACGAAAAACATCATACAAATTTCTGGAATCGGAGAGGGAAATATTGAATCCCTCGGAACAGTTGAAATTGATTTAAAGAGGAAAATTTTCCTCATCCCCCACAAATTTCATGTAGTTTCAGATGAGTTCCCAATACCATTTCAGGGTATATTGGGTCTGGATTTCTTGAAAACATATAATGCAACTATTCAATACAGACGAGAAGCAAACTCGAATTTACTCTCTTTGAGACCTTACAATTTAAATTATCCCATAAATATTCCAATACTTGAAAACATAGGCGAAGGTACGATGACATTACCAGCTCGGGCTGAAGTTTTCAGGGCTATTGCAATCGAAAATGAGGTTTCTGATTTGGTCGTTCCAAGTCAAACAATAGAAGATGGAGTATTTGTAGCTGGATGCATAGTATCTAAGGATTTTCCATATGTAAGAGTTGTGAACACGAATTCTGAAAATAAGTTTTTGAATAAAATGCCATTAAAATATGAGAAACTGTCTGACTACGAGATTCTAAATACATCCGGTGTTGATAATGAGAGAAACCAAATAATTTTGAAAAAGTTGACAGGAAAATTCCCTGAAATTGTTAAGGATGAATTGATTCGATTATGTTCAAAATATATAGATATATTCGCTTTGGAAAGTGACAGGATAAGTACGAATAATTTTTATACACAAGATTTGAGAGTTTCAGATCACAATCCCGTATACATTAAAAACTATCGCACGCCACACTCGCAAAAGGATGAGATAACAAGGCAAGTAGACAAACTAAGGCAGGACGGAATAGTTGAACCATCAGCATCCAATTATAATAGTCCTATTATGCTAATACCAAAGAAATCATTGCCAAATAACCCTGAAAGAAGATGGCGTCTAGTAGTTGATTACCGACAAATAAATAAAAAGTTGATAGCGGACAAATTTCCATTGCCCAGAATTGAAGACATTTTAGACCAACTGGGAAGAGCTAAATTTTTCTGCTGCTTGGATTTGACCTCCGGATTTCATCAAATAGGATTGAATGAGAAATCAAGGGACATTACTTCCTTTTCAACGGAAAATGGTTCATATCGGTTCACACGTTTACCATATGGTTTGAAAGTAGCTCCGAATTCGTTTCAAAGAATGATGAACCTAGCTTTTTCAGGTTTAGCACCTTCCAAAGCTTTTATATATATGGATGATGTTATTGTCACAGGTTGTTCAGTAAAGCACATGCTTAAAAATTTGGAAAGTGTTTTCCAAAGATGCAGGGATTGTAATTTAAAATTACATCCAGAGAAATGTAGTTTTTTCAGATCCGAAGTTACATATTTGGGTCATAAATGTACTGATAAGGGTATTTTACCAGACAATAGTAAATACGAATCAATTAGAAACTACCCAAAACCTACAAATGGCGATGAAGTTCGTAGAGTTGTAGCCTTCTGTAATTATTACAGACGCTTCATACCACATTTTGCATTCTATTCTGTCAATTTAACTAAACTAACCAGAAAGAAGGAACCTTTTGTATGGTCTGCTGACTGTGAACAAGCCTTTCAGCACCTCAGGACAGCACTATTGTCACCACAAATTCTTCAATACCCAGATTTTGACAGAACCTTTTGCATAACAACTGATGCAAGCAAAATCGCTTGTGGCGCAATATTATCTCAAGAGAAAGATGGTATGCAACTTCCAATAGCATATGCGTCACGTGCATTCACAAAAGGTGAATCGAACAAAGCACCAATAGAACAAGAATTAATAGCAATCCAATGGGCTGTCAATCATTTTAGACCCTATGTGTATGGAAAACAATTTTTAGTACGTAGCGATCACAAACCACTTACATATTTGTATTCTTTAAAAAACCCTTCCAGCAGATTAACGAGAATTCGTTTGGAACTAGAAGAGTATGATTTTGTTATAGAACACATTAGAGGAAAAAATAATTCAGGAGCGGACGCGCTGTCTCGAATTGCCTTTAATGATATTAGATCAATACCTTCTATCAATAATATTTTCAAGGTAACTACACGTGCACAATCAAGAGATAAGACAAATGATGAAATTAATAAAGATTATAATAGAGTAGTTACTGAAATGCCTAAAGTTTTCAAAACTATTGGCTTCGATTGCGTAAAAAAGTGGGTCAAACTTAAGGTGAATATTGACGGAAACACCCCCACAATTAATTTTAAACGAGGGAAAAAAGTGCTAGCACCAAGGATTAATATGAAAAACACTTTTGCTAATGGAAATATCGATTTAGATCAATTTTTTCCAATTCTTGAAAAAGAAGCAATAAGTAGAAATCTAGATAAAATACAAATTAATTCAAATGATGATATATTTAACCTCGTATCAATTGAAAAATTTAAACAAAAAGCTAATCAACATATAAGGAAATTACAAATAGCGCTCACACCCAAAATATGCATAATAACTAACAAGGATGAACAAAAATATTTATTACAAAAATTCCACGATAACCCTCTTTTTGGAGGACACCCTGGAACAACTAGGCTACTTAGGAAGCTTAGACAATTTAATTATTGGAAAAATATCAGTAAGGATGTGAACCAATATGTAAAGAAATGTGTTCAGTGTCAAACCAATAAGATCACAAAGCACATAAAAACAAATATGATTATCACGCCAACACCACAAAAACCCTTTCAAACTGTAATAATAGATACGGTAGGACCCCTTCCCATAACAGAAAAGGGAAATCAATACATTGTAACTATTATATGCGATCTTACAAAATATCTAGTGGCAATACCAATAATTGACAAGAGTGCCAAAACAATAGCTAGAGCACTAGTGGAACACTTCATATTAATTTATGGACCCATGAATAAAATACTCAGTGACATGGGTACTGAGTATAACAATCAAGTTCTTGTGGAACTTCTTACACTTTTAAAAATAGATAAAGCAACATCAGCACCTTACCACCATCAAACGGTAGGAACAGTTGAAAGATCACATCGCACATTTAACGAGTACATACGATCATACATTCATACATCCAGAAACGATTGGGATGAATGGTTAAAATATTTTACGTATGCTTTTAACACAACACCCTCAACAGTGCATGGATACTGCCCATTTGAACTAATTTTTCCAAACGTACCAAATCATAGCCCACCAATACAAACTGATAAAATAGATCCATTATATAATTTCGATGATTATACAAAGGAAGTAAAATTCCGTCTACAAATAGCATTAAATAGAGCACAACACTTGATTGACAAAACGAAAATATACCAGAAGGACATCTATGACAGGAATATTACCAACACAGACATTAAACCGGGTCAGGAAGTATTCATTAGGGATCACACGTCACACAAACTAGGGCCAGTTTACAAAGGACCATTTAAGGTGATTGACATCGATGATAGAAATAATGTTTTTGTAAAAATAAAAGGGAAAATTCAAAAGATTAATAAAGGGAATATTAAAATTTTTAACAAATAACTTTTATAATTTTATATACATATATCCTACCGGATACATGGCAACTTAATGATAGTATTAATATTTCTAGATAGAATATTAATTTAAATTTTTTTTTCTCAATTTCCAGATATATAGCATTTTAATGATAGCATTAGGATTTGTAGATAAAATATTAATTAAATTTTTTATAAAGCTTATTGTAATCATGATTAATCAACATATTTTTTTAATAGACATTACAATACAAATATATAAAACAGAAAAGATAATAAAAAAAACGAAAATATGTTATTACAAATAAAATTTATTGAGAAAAGAAAATATTTTTATCAAAAATTTTAAATATTATACAAAAAATTTTAACAAAAATTAAAAAAAAAAAAAAAAAAAAAAGTAGAAATAAACTACTAATATTAAATTAGTAAAGAAAGCTCTCATCGAAATCACTTGATCACTGATTTCTATAAGACCTTTCTCTTTAAAAGGGGAGGTATGGTGAAAATACCAATGACTAATAACAATGATATTTTAAAGTCAATAATAACAATAATATTTTACAGTCAATGACTGACCCACTTTTGGTTCAATTACTTAATGCCAATGAACGATACATTTTAGGTGTCGGGTCACATTACATATTTTGCTGTCTGGTCATTATGTATTTTCGCTTACCCTCAAATTCTTTTAGTTTAAGCATTACCTTAAATATATTGATAAGTAGATATAACCAAATTATTAATAAAGAGTTTGTCAAGAACTAAACTACAAACCAACGGTTTAATTATTTAAACGTTCGGCCGTGAACGCCGAACTTAACAGTAATCTTCCCGTGATTGCATTTTGCTTAAACTAATTAAAACCAGTAATTTAAAATTACTTTTATCTACCTCACTCCAGTCATCCCTGAATCTTTGAAATATTTTGACAGTGGGACCAGAAGATGTTGACATTTATGCTTAAAACACGCTCCGCAAAAGTATTTCAAATATGTGATGACGACATGGGTAATATAGAAGATCTGAGTTGAGTGTTTGTTCCAAAAGCACACACGCACCTTGAATCCTTTCTTTATTTGCTGCGGTTGTATCGAAGCACAGATCTTCAACTTTTTCATCGAGCTCCTATTGTTTAAGAAAATCAAAGACGGCCGCTGCTTGCTATTTTCCCGTACCTGAACTTATCGCCGGAGTCCCGAGTAACTGCTCAGTTCCATCAAAAGATATAAGTATAGGAAGGCGATCGACTCGTTCCCTGCCCATTAATGATGGCAACATTATAGCATCCCAATGAACAGTTAGTGCTGTAATATGTTTCTTTTGAAACATTTCACGAATTTTCTTGCCTGCATCAAAACGAAACTTCGTACGTGACCGGCGGATTGAAGTGGCGTTTATTACTAAATCATTTACGTCGTGGTGCAAAGCTGAGCAGTTGCTATTAGAATTCGAACGGCATCGCGATCACTTACTTTACACTTATCTAAAACTGATACTAGCTTTGGTGTTATAAAATTTTGTCGACTTCTTTTTTTCTTGAAGTACTGACACCTATTTCATACATTGGGTCTGGAATTTTTTCACTTTTGTAATTGTCAATAGCCTCTCCGTCACTTGATTGGGATTCAAAGTTGTCATATTCGCCTACAAATAGTTTTACAAAAATAAAATAGTTTTACAAAAATATAGAATTATCATTTTTAAAATTTAAATTAGTACAAAGCACACTTTAACTTTAATATTTACCTTTAAATATTAATTTTTTTATTTATTTATTTTATTAAACATATAATTACAAATTATATTTTAATACCCTAACCGAGCACAAGCAACGAAGGCCTTCAGCTCGTTGTAGCGAAAACAGACCAGAGCCTCTGGTAGGAATCGAACCCACGACCCCCGCACTGATAAGCTAGAACGCTACCAACTAGCCTGTAGGGGCGCTCACCCCTTGCAATACGACGGTATGTTTGTCTTGAAAACGTTGTTTATTCTTTTCTCGAATCGATTTGGCTTTTTCTTTTTTTTTTTGCCAATTTGCAATCACTACCTATCATTGCTCCTTTTTTCTTTGATATATTAAAAAAATCTTATCTTCCGCTATAGAGATCATATCCAATGCATTAGAATGAGCAACGTCTAACAAATCGTCAAATTTATCAACAAAATCCTTCTCTCGTTTCTCCTGTAGTAATGTTTGGCGTTTCGAGCTTTTCTGTCAATTTCTTCATTCTAAATATAAACTTTCTACCTATAAAACACATTTATCAGTAGATCTTATTGGGATTCGTGCTTTGTTCCATTAAACTTCTACTACTTTTACTACAAGAGAAGCACTTGCAGGAAGTTCTAGCTTTACCTTCATCATGTTATAAAACAATACACGCAAAACTTGAGCATTAGAAGACAACATCATAGCCGAGAAGATACACTTGTTCTTTTTCTCTTGTGTTCATTTTATTTATTTTTTCTTAAATTTCACAAACTTATTTGTTTTAATTTTTTTATTTGTTTATTTAACAATTTTACTTTTTAACTTTATAACACCAGTACTATTTCTCAAGTGAAAAAATTTATTTCATCAAAGAACGCTTTAATTGGGGGACTCACAGTTTTGTTGAAAAATTGTAGCGAGATTACACAAATATTCATTATTAAAGTTCTAGAGCTGCAAGATTTTATTTAATATGCATTTTTTATCCGTTGTCTTACCTTACAAACGAAAAACTTTACTCATTTTGATAATAACTGTTAAAATCAATATATGGCTGAGCATGTGTATGAAAAAATGTCATAACTTTAAAAACCGCAGTTTTATTATAATTTTAAGGACGTTTTTACACTCAGAACAACTAAATTTACTATAATCCAACTAAAAATTGTCAGAATATTTCGCAAGCCCACCCTCAACTCAGCATTTGTAGTTATTCTATATGAACTTAAAAATTTTTGACAACTTGTGGGCGGTTGCGGCACGCCTTCTCCATTTGAAATCTGCCTATAACTTTCCACAAAGTACCTTCTTGGTACAGAGAACATTTCTGAGGGGAGTTACAATCCAAACTTTGAAAAAAAAGTTTGCCCATACATATAAGGCGCACCCTCATATATACGAAAAACAAGTAAGAGCGGCTAGATTCGGCTATGCCGAAGCTTATATACCCTTCACCATGGTAGGGAAAAAACTGAAGTTTATATATGGACATATATGAAATGTACAGATTTATATACGAACGCCTTAAAGAGGAAATTAACCATTTAGTTTGGTGATAAAACTTGGACTCGGGAAGATTTATGGCTCCAGAAAATAGATATTTAAAAAAAATTATGTTTGGGCATAAATTTTTTGTATCTGAACCGATATTTCCGAGTTTTTAGCAAATATGTTATACTAAAGATGTTCGATCTTTTGCTATATAAGACGTATCCATAGGTCATATTACAGCTCTTAAATAATATATGAGAAACAAAATAATATATGAGAAATAAAATGGTTTAAAAATCTTTTTATAAATTCTTTTAAATCAGAGCAAAAAATAGAAATAAAACTGTTTGTATTTTGTTTGTATCAGAGGGTTTTAATAAAAATTTTGATGTTTTTAGCCTATTTATGGATTATTTAATTATTAATTTAAAAAATTCTACAAAAAAAAAAAAAAAGTTGAATAGACAGGGAATCGAACCCGTGCCTAAGAGAAAAAAAGTATTTGTGACGTAGCATTTAGGTAACTGAGCTATTAAAGGTCATGAGGAATCATCGTTAATAGAATTAACTTAACAGATTTCGTTCTTTAGAGATTTGTTTGGTTTTTATTTAAATGACAAATCTTTGTATGTGTTTGTTGTTTGTGTATAAAAGGTGAAGAGGTGAAAGAAAAGAATTTCAACAAATGGATGTGTTTGTTATGCGTAATATTCTACATACATATAAAAACAAAGGGATTTTACGGAAAAAAAATTAGAGGTAGTCGTGTTTTTTTGCTAATATCTCATCCATTTATTAACCGATCTGTCTGATTTTCAATAGCAAACAGAAATGGATCACATTTAACAAAAATATATAACAATCAAGTCCTCATCATGTCTGGGAAACCCATTTCAACACACGGACGGACAGACAGACGGACGGACAGACGGACATCGTTAAATCAACTTCGCTCTTCATAAGGACCCAGAATATATATACTTTATAGGGTCTAAGATCAATATTGTAGAAATTACAAACGGAATGACAAACTTATATATACCCTTCCACCTGTGGTGAAGGGTATAAAAATGATTTATTGGTAGTTGTATTTTTACTATTATATTTATTAATTTGTTTGATGTAGTGATTTTTTAAATATTTTAATATTTCAAAGGCTTTCTAATGATAAATAGCATTGAATTATGAACTTAAATTTTTAAATGCAAAAAGTAAATGATTTAATAATTTTTTTTGAATTTGTATACAAATTATTCCTATCGATTTCCTTAATTAAGAAAATTTTACTTGAGTAAAATCCACTATTGTTTTATTAAGAGTAACTACTTACTTTATGATTTTAGGTTACCACTTATTTCTTCACTATGACTAACCATGCTGGTAACAGATTATTATAACTTTATTTGTAAGCGAGAGGGTAATAACCACCCATGAATGTCCCAAAATTCGCGAACAAAATTAATTAATTAAGCAAGTAAACAACATATATTTTCTAGTTTTTTTTAAAGCTGGTATTTTATAAACCTATATTTTTTGACATCTTTAAAGCATTTAAAAAAAATTAACAGCTTTAAATTCATATGAAATTTTTATTTATAACTTATTTATCACATTGACTGAGATCTAATGAATATATTTAATATTGAACTTAAAAATTAATGCGACGATTTTTCGACATAAAACTGACAAGAATTTTGTATGGGTTTACCTCTTCACGATATACAGAAATTCGAGCCAATGCAGAAAGTCTAAGGTCGCCCATTGAATTTCTTAAGTACGGTTTGAATCTTTTTGTGTTGTAAAGATTCTCTCTGCTTTTAGATCATTTTCAAAAAGTCTATTAGGCTACAAAATTCTTTTGACGAAACGGCAACGATTCGGCTGTAAACATTATCATAACCGGAAAATCAATTTGTCATACTTGAGATTATTTTATCTAAATATGAAATGAATAAGACTTCTGTGTAATATTCCGTTGGATCATCTATTTATAAATTTGAACTATATTTTTGTGTTCCTACCCGTCCTCTGTAACGACGAGATTTCCTCCGTTAGCTGGTGTAAGCTTGCGGGGGTAGGGATGGTCACAGAAATTTATTGGATTCAGTGACTGAGAGTTTCGCTGTTTTTGAATACGTTATAAGTTTTTATTATAATTCTACGATGCAAGAGACACTAAAAATATTGAAATTATAAAATGATGGAGGAGAAGGTCCTGCAAAGGGGAAGATCCAGTTCGCCTCCGGCTGAGGCTAGTAGTGTGATGGCAAGTAGTGTTTCCGGTCCTGGACAGGACACTTGACGGGAGAAGATCAACGCTCGGTCCACATGCAGGTATCATCGCGGGAGGAGACCTACGCTCGGCCCACACTCAAGATTCTTCACGGGAGGAGACCAACGCTCGGCCCGCACTCAAGGATCTTCACGGAAGGAGACCAACGCTCGGCCCGCACTCGAGATTCTTCACGGGAGAAGACCAACGCTCGGCCCACACTCAGGTATCTTCGCGGGAGGAGACCTACGCTCGGCCCACACTCAATATTCTTCACGGGAGGAGACCAACGCTCGGCCCGCACTCAAGGATCTTCGCGGGAGGATACCTACGCTCGGCACACACTCAGGTATCTTCGCAGGAGGAGACCTACGCTCGACCCACACTCAGGGATCTTCACGGGAGGCCCGCACACTGAAAGCAAGATTAATAAGGGTTAGACTGTTGAAGGATACTCACGGGATGTCGGCAGGAGTAGATGGACCACGTTAAATGAGCTTCGCCGGATATTTGGAGGAACTCGAAGGATGCTCGCAGGACCTCGAAGGATATTCGCAGGACCTCGGAGGATGTTCGCAGGACCTCGAAGGAAGTTCGCAGGACCTCAAAGGATGCTCACAGGATCTCAAAGGATGTTCGCAGGACCTCGAAGGATATTCACAGGACCTCGAAGGATGTTCACAGGACCCCGAAACATATTTGCAGAACCTCGAAGAATGTTCGCAGGATCTCGAAGGATGTTCACAGGACGTCGAAGGATGTTCGCAGGACATCAAAGGATATTCGCAGGACCCCGAAGGATGTTCACAGTATGTCAACGGATTCGTAGGATCTTCCAGGATGCTTAAGGAAGTGGGTCATGCACGGCACACTCTCCTTTCAGGATTAGCTTCTGATCGCGTTCGCGGCTGCTGTCAACTAATTTGTTTGATTTGTTTGATGTTGCTCTTTATATACCCCTAATGACAGCTATTTGTAGTTGTCGCCAGTATAATAAGAAAGTGTGTAGACAGAAACGAGCAACACGACTTCTGTCGTTACACCTCGTAACTCTGGCTCTATACAATACAACTTTACGATTTCAGTAGTCTCCATGTGAATAATAAAGTCCCCCTCAGCATTTCTACGCATATTTGATTAAGATTTACTGACTAATTAATAATTAATTAGTAATTAACAAAAACACCATTTGAAAATCAAAAAATTTCAATTGATATTCCACGTTCCAGTGATATCTGTGTATCGATGATAAATGTTGACTACTTTAAGCGGTTCAAAGTTGGATAAATACCTCATGTTTAAACTTATCTAACTTTTTAGCAGTTATTTTACAAATTGTATCTCATATGAAATTTTAGAAGTGCTACTTTTAGATACTTGTTTCGAAAATAAGCGGTTTCTTTACAGAAATATTGCAAAAATGAAAAACGTTATTTATTCGCGAAAATTAAAAAAACGCGTCTTCAATTTAATAAAAAGTGACTAACTTTGAGCCGTGATACACATCGAATTACATTAAGTAACAAAAACAGCACAGATATTATGGTAACGTGGAATAGCCACGTAAAATTTTTTAGTCAAATACTAAGACCATTTCAAAAAGGATTAGATTGTTTCAAAAACTTTTGGAATGACTCCAAATGCAATTTATAAAACATCAATTGAAATTCATTTAGTATTCCCACATATGTTGATAAATGTGATTTTATATATTTAAAAACTCTGGAAACTCGTAGGAATATTTTTGCATTATCATTTGTGCATATCATTATTTGTGGTGTAATTGATTCACCTAATTTATTGCACTTAATAAAAACAAGTAAGAGCGGCTAAATTCGGCTATGCCGAATCTTATATACCCTTCACCATGGTTGGGAAAAAACTGAAGTTTATATATGGACATATATGAAATGGACAGATTTATATACGGACGCCTTTAAGAGGAAATTAACCATTTAGTTTGGAGATAAAACTTGGACTCGGGAAGATTTATGGTTCCAGAAAATATGTATTTTAAAAAAATGTATGTTTTGGGCATAACTTTTTTGTATCTGAACCGATATTTCCGAGTTTTTCAGCAAATATGTTATACTAAAGATTTTCGATCTTTTGCTATATAAGACGTATCCATAGGTCATAATACAGCTCTAGAATAGTGTTTGTTGTTTGTGTATAAAAGGTTAAGAGGTGAAAGAAAAGAATTTCAACAAATCGTTAAAAGAAATCACTAGAACTGCATGTGTTTTATTTCTACAAAATAGTTTGATTTAGCTGGCAAATTTGCATTTAGGATTTTATTTCGCTTTTTTATTAGAAATATTTGTAATTTTTTTAGCTTGATTTTAAAAATTTGAAGGAAAATAGTTTATAATTTTTTTTATAAATTATTATAAGTTATGACCTGAAATAGTTGCACTCAAAGGTAAATTATGTATAAAATTTTCTTAATATGTGAGAAATAAAATGGTTTAAAAATCTTTTTATAAATTCTTTTAAATCGGAGCAAAAAATAGAAATAAAACCGTTTGTATTTTGTTAGTATCAGAGGGTTTTTATACAAATTTTGATGTTTTTAGCCTATTTATGGATTATTTAATTATTAATATAAAATTTTATTTAAATTAATTATTAAATGTAAAAAAAAACAAAAAATAAACAAAAAAAAAATCTTAACGAACCCGCGACCCTTTCACCTGTGGTGAAAGGTATAAAAACGTTTGTATTTTGTTTGTATCAGAGGGTTTTTATATAAATGTTGATGTTTTTAGCCTATTTATGGATTATTTAATTATTAATATAAAATTTTATATAAATTAATTATTAAATGTTAAAAAAAACCAAAAATAAGCAAAAAAAAAAAAGTCTTAAGAAAATAATAAAAAAAAATGTAAAAAAAAGTGAATTGACCTCATCGAGATTTGAACCTCGAACTCCGCTTGCTTAGAGAAAAAAAGTATTTGTGACATGGCGTCTAGACAACTGAGCTATTGAAGCTCACACAAAATCATCGTCAATAGATGTACATATATAAATGTCTTCGTTCATTAGGGATTTGTTTAGTTTTTATTTAAATGACAAATCTTTGTATGTGTGTTGTTTGTGTATAAAAGGTGGAGATGAAAGAAAATAATTTTAATTATTAATATAAAATTTTATATAAATTAATTATTAAATGTTAAAAAAAAAACCAAAAATAAGCAAAAAAAAAAATATTAAGAAAATAATAAAAAAAAAATGTACAAAAAAAAAAGTGAATTGACCTTACCGAGATTTGAACCTAGAACTCCGCGGGCTTAGAGAAAAAAAGTATTTGTGACATGGCGTCTAGACAACTGAGCTATTGAAGCTTACACAAAATCATCGTCAATAGATGTACATATATAAAAGTCTTCGTCATTAGGGATTTGTTTTTTTTATTTAAATGACAAATCTTTGTATGTGTGTTGTTTGTGTATAAATGGTGGAGAGAAAGAAAAAAAAAATTTTAACACATTGATGTGTTGTTATGCTCAAAATTCTACATACATATTAAACAAAGGGATTTTACTGGAAAAATTAGAGGTGGTCCTGGTTTTTTGCTAATATCTCAGCCATTTATTAACCGATCTGTCTGATTTTTAATAGCAAACAGAAATGGATCACATGTAACAGAAATAAAAAAGAATCAAGTCCTCATCACGTCTGGGTTCTTCGGAAAACCCATTTCAACACACAGACGGACAGACGGACAGACGGACAGACGGACAGACGGACATCGTTAAATCAACTTCGCTCTTCATAAGGACCCAGAATATATATACTTTATAGGGTCTAAGATCAATATTGTAGAAATTACAAACGGAATGACAAACTTATATATACCCTTCCACCTATGGTGAAGGGTATAATAAATTTTGATTGATATTCATAGAACTAATTATGCATTAAATGAACCTCTAACTAAAGCTTTGAGATTATTTAATAATTATGTATTGTAATCAATTATATATTAGTTTACCTCACTTTCAGTTTAAAGTTTTATTAAATAAATTACTTTAAGTTATTTACTTTTGTAATAAGTTGCTAGTCTGTAAGGATAATTATGTATCCATAGACTGAAATAAATAAATAAATAAATAAATAAATAAATATTTGTTGAATTGCAATAGTTTTTTAGATGCGTTTGGTATTCTTTAATTTGATATTTCTTAAGTATCACTTTATTTTTAAATTCTAATTGTGTTATTTTATTTCGGTTTGTTTTTTAATTTCAATTGTCATTTTATTATGGCGATATTGACAAACATGTTCTTTTTTGTTTTTTCGTATTTTATTTCTATATCTGTAACTACTTGTTAAGAAAATGACTATCCCTACCTACCTGACTTTTCCTTATTTTATACAAATACAATTTGAACATTTGGGGCTGCCTCTGTATGAAAGCTCTTTTCGTATGTGGACTTCACGAGAACGCAAAATATAGCAATTATATTGTATGCCCTGCTCTTTCTTTACTAATAACCATTTAATTCATTTGTTAGGTTTTGCTGTTTGTAATATTTTATTAAATTACAAACCCGAGTAAAAAAGTTTAGATATAATCATATGTGGTCTCATCTAATAATATATTATCATATATATTTACATACCATGTATAATTATATATAATAAATATTTATTACATTATTTTTAAAAAAATTACCATATATTGTGCCATATACAACCACATCTAATTATATATTGATCTTTATAAAATTTGATATGATTTATATAACCATATTTACTTATATATGACTTATACAGTGCCATAGCTATTTATAAATGGTTAAACAGAACTATATGTAATTATATATGCTCTCTAATATTTGAGATATAATAATATATGGTCCACTATAAGAAATATGTTTTGATAGGGTCTTAGATACAACCATATATGGTACAATATTTGCAAACGAATTTGAGATATTGTTATATAGTTGCATATCTAGAGTATTTTTGATATGATGTAAGATATAATTATATGTGGTTTTACATCTGTTGCCGCCACTGCCTAAATTGTTGAATAGAGATCTGTTTTAGTGAATTGTCAATTTAAATGTCAAGTAATATATTGTTTCGTCAAGTTACTACACCCCGCGTTAGTTTCAAAGCGTCATTTTTTAATATTATAAAAAATGATACTAAGCTTGGCTGGCGTGGTGATATACATATTTAATCCGCAAGATTAATTTATTTGTTATTTAAATATCATTTTAATAAATTCGAAATTTTGCATATGTCATTCTAGTGGTTTTCATACCTAAAAGTAAGAGTGTATTTGTATGTTATATAATTTTAATTTTATCAGGCTCAAGATTATAATTTTTTTAATGATACTAACGAATAGTAAACACTAATTTTTTATTAAATAGAAAAAATTGTAAGATCTAGCCCTGATCAATTACAATTTTTTCCATTTAATAAAAAAAATTAGTGTTTACTATTCGTTAGTATCATTAAAAAAATTATGATCTTGAGCCTGATAAATTTAAAAATATATAATTAAAACAGATAGATCAAATAATATTCAAAGTTTATTTGTATGTTTATAATTGACCCTAATTCTATGTATTTTTAGGAATTCTAATAGTTAAGCTTTTGTTTGTTATATTTGTTTTTAAAGCCATTGCATTTTATTTAAAATCCCGTGAAAGTCACTTGTGAGGCGGTTTCCTCTCCCAACATTTTTAAAATTCTTTTTGTGGTAAACGTTTCCTACAACGTTCTATCGAGGCTGATATAAAATAATCACCTAACAGCGTCCTATCTTGCCAATCTCACAGTAAGTACAAATGGATAAAAAGGTTCAACAAAATAGTGTCAATTGCTCACTCTGTCCTAACCCCCCTGACCAAAATATGATAACTTGCACGAAATGCCAAAAAAGTTATCATATATCATGCACTAATGCCACAGGAGATCAAACTTCAGGCCTAACCTTTAAATGTCAAAATTGTGTTTCAATCACTCCAGCTGAGTCTGTAAATAGCGCCTCAACTTGCGCTTCAAATCGCTCAAATAAGTCACAAGCACGTCATCTTCGTTTGGAGTTACAACGCTTGGAAGAGGAACGATCTCTTTCAATAACTCTAAACCGAGAATATTTAGACAAAAAATACAAACTTTTAGAAGATCAAGTAGAAGAAGACCATCTAAGTTATGCATCTTCCAGTCGTTCGCATTCAGTTCGTAATTGGTTGAAAGAACTTCCAAACATTACCAATTCTCCTGATGCCGTCCAGTCTGGTCTCTACGCGCCACCTAAAAATGTAGGTTTGAATAAACAATAGAACAGCAAGCATCACACTTGCCAAATGAAACTTTTTATTATACAATACCATCACAAACAAACAATATTTTAAGTTTAAATAAAAATACAAATAATTCTAGAGGAATTATAACATGCCACAAAATTCTACATATTTTAATAATCCGGCGAATAGAACAGCCGCTGCTACAATGTCGTCTGCTGCTCCTGTAGTGCCAGTATTTGCTTCGCGTGTTGGCACCAACAATGCCTTCCAACAACGACTGCAGCCACAGTCTCATTCAGGCGTATGCGCCCCACATGTAGCTACAATTACCTCTTCGACAGTAATTAATCCTCGAATTACTTCAAACATTCCATATTTAAATACGTATCAAAATGTTACTACCACTTTAAGGTTAAATCCAAGTCAACTACAAGCAAGAACTTCATTGCCGAAAGAACTACCTGTTTTTTCTGGTCAACCAGAAGAATGGCCTTTATTTTCATCTACTTTTGAATGGTCCACAAAAACATGTGGATTTACCAATGCTGAAAATCTCATTAGATTACAAAAATCTCTACGAGGAGATGCACTTTAAAAAGTCCAACATATTCTGGTTCATCCATCAAATGTTGGTTGGGGAATATTTATATTAAAACTGCTGTATGTCCAACCTGAAAAAATTGTTATTTCTATTAAAAATCGAATAAAAAATACATTATCTATTCATGAAAATAACTTACCATCATTTACCTCCTTTGCAATTAATGTAAAAAGTTTAATTGCTACAATTGAAGCCTCAAAACTATTTGATGAAATAAATAACTCCTCACTTCTACAAGAATTGTTGCAAAAATTACCACCATCATATCAATTACAATGGGGTAAACAAAAATTACAGCTGTTAAATGAAAACAAAAATCCCAATATGTACGAATTTTCTAATTGGATATTTAATATTGACATCTCTGCCAGCTGTATAACAGTTGAAAACTCATCGAAAGTTAAAAAAGAAAGATCTCAAAACTTTAATAACAGCAATAAGCAGGCATACATTCACACACACAATGATGAACGTAAATGTTTTGTGTGTGACAACAACAAATGTAAGGCAATTGCAAATTGTAAAAAATTCCTTGCTCTTGATCGTACCAATAAATGGGATATTGTACGAAAGCACAAATTATGTAAAATTTGTTTGTTTAAGCATAATGGAGAATGCAAGAAAAGAGGACAGTGCGGTATAGAAGGGTGTCTATATTATCACCATTCTTCTTTGCATCGTTATAATCATGCGGAAAATAATATAAATAACAACAATAACACTGCTAATACTAATATTGTAAACAGCACAGATGTTGTGGACAATATTGAAATTATTAATACACACAGTGGTACAGTTAAGCAAGTGTTGTTAAAAATAATACCGATTACTGTGTATGGAAAAAATAACAAAATAAATACGTATGCCTTCATTGATGAGGGATCATCCATAAGTTTAATGGATGAAACATTGATGGAAGACTTGGAACTTACTGGAGTGGCTAATACCTTGAGCCTGAAATGGACCGGAGGTATTGAAAGGTGTGAAAATAGTTCAAAAAAATTAACTATTCATATTTCAGGTAGAAATAAACAACGTATAGCAGTCAATGTTAGTACAGTGAAATTAATTTACCAACACAGTCATTGGACTATGAGAATTTACCGCAAAGATTTCGGCACTCACGAAATTTGAAAATTAAGAATTATTGTGATGCTGTACCAACAATTCTTATTGGCCGCAACCACTTAAATTTGCGAATTTCAAAGAAAATACGACAAGGTGCTTCACAAGAACCAGTTGCTGTGTGCACAAATATTGGGTGGCTGATTTATGGAGCTGTTGCTGAAAAACTACAACCAAGTAAGCATTTTAATTTTCATATCTGCGAGTGTAGTAAAAGTGATCAAGGCTTAAAGGAATTAGTGAGGAGTTTTTATTCCCTTGATAGTGTAGGAATTTGTTGTAAAAATGCACTAGTAGGTAAAGATGATGAGCGTGCCCTTAGTCTTTTGAAGCGATTTACAGAACAGAAAAAAGATGGTCACTTTGAAGCTCCTTTACTGTGGAAATTTGATATTTTAAATTTTCCTGACAGTCACGAAATGGCAATAAAACGTCTGATCTGTCTTGAGCGTAAATTAAAACAAAATTCTGAACTTTTGAATGTTTATAAAACTATAATTCAAAAATACTCCTGCAAGGGTTACATTCGTAAGCTAAAATCAAGAAGAAATTAATGTTGGTAGCAAAATCAAATGGAGTCTCCTTGAACTCGTTTTTATTGAAGGCGCCTGATATGCTGGCGTCATTACAAGCAATCTTATTCTCATTTAGGCAAAAAGCTATTGCTGTCTGTGGTGACATAGAAGAAATGTTTCATCAAATTGTTATAAGGCCTGAGGACCATGATGTCCAACGTTTTTTGTGCCGTGACTGTAATCAAAACAAAGAGCCAGAGGTCTATGTAATAGACGTCATTATTTTCGGAGCTACATTTGCACCTAGCATTTCGCAATATATTAAAAATTTGAATGCTGTTAAATTTGAAAACGATTTTCCTGTAGCAGTAAAAGCAATAAAGGAAAATCATTATGTGGATGATCTTTTGGAATCAGTTGACACTCCACAAGAGGCTTCAGATTTGATTGCTGATGTAAAATATATTCATAGCCAAGGTGGATTCAATATACGAAATTGGATATCGAATAATAAGGAGGTTATGAACTCAATTTCTGACATCTGTTCTAATGATAACAAATGTTTGAATCTCAATGAAGCGAAGCAAATTGAAAAGGTTCCTGGTGTCTTTTGGGAACATCAGGAAGATGTTATAACCTTTAAAATTTCTCAATGGCTAATAAAAACTGATATCTTTTCTTGTGGAATAGTACCCACTAAACACGAAATTCTTCGTTTAGTAATGTCAATTTATGACCCTCTTGGGCTTATTGGCAACATTATTATGTATGTAAACATCCTAAAGCAAGAGGTATGGAGATCAAAAGTAGATTGGGATGAGGAAATATAGCAAAACCTGATAAATAAGTGGACCAATTGGGTAAATTTTTTGCCCAATATTCAACAAAAAAAATTCCTCGGTGTTATTTACAAAACTTTGCCACTTATGATGGCGTAGATGTACAACTTCATTCTTTTGTAGATACCAGCAAAGATGGATACTCTGCTGTTTCATATTTTCGTTTGGCAAAAAATGGAATAATAATTTGATCATTAACACTGGTTTACAGCCCAAAAATACCAAGAACGCCACATGCCTAGACGAAATCGAAATCTGAATTACATGCATCACGATTGCAACATGTGTTACATATTACCGTGACCGCAGCAAAGAACTTGCACAGTTCTTCGCAAAAACGGCAAACTTTTGTTTTTGTGCCAACATATGTGATCTTTTCTACGCTCTCCAACAAAATTATGACCCAGAGGAATGGCGTCTTTTTCTGGATGGAGGCAAGGATAGTTTGAAGGCAATCTTGCTTCATAAAGGCAATACGAAACCATCAATTCCAATCGGATATGGAAAATACATAAAGGAAGCATATGAAGCAATGAAAGAACTTCTTGATCTAATACATTATGACCAACACCAATGGAAAGTTTGCTCTGATTTTAAATTAGCTGCCATACTATCTGGATTGCAAGGGGGCAATACGAACTTTCCCTGTTTTCTATGTCTATGGGACAGCCGTGACCGTCAGAATCACTACACCCGAAAAGTTTGGCCCAAGCGAAGTGGACGTACACACGGAGAGTACAATATTAATGACCCACTCATTCCTCTGGAGAAGATAATACTTCCTCCATTACATATTAAGCTTGGGTTATTTACAAATATTGTGAAAAAGTTGCCAAAAGGCAGTCTTGCCATGAATTACCTTAAACAAAAATTTCCGATGGACCTCAAATTCGGGGTCTGTACGGTGACCAAGCATTTAATGAGTGTTTAGATCCAACTCATTTGGAGGCATGGGAAGCATTCCAGGACATCGTTCACAACTTTTTGGGAAACTACAGAAGTCCTGATTACGCTGAGAAGATCGATACATTACTCCAAAAATTCAATGCCATTGGTAAGCGTTGAGTGAAAACATGTATAACAATAAGGCCGTTATCATTTGAAAATTTATTCTTTTTAACTTTTAGGTTCAAATATGACACCTAAATTACACTCCGAAAGTGATGAACAAGGTGAAAGATTTCACCAGGAAATGGAAGAAATCGAGAAACGTTACAAAGGCTGGTGGGATGAACAAATGATGGCGGACTATTGTTGGTTCCTCACTCGCGAAGATCCATCCGAAAGTTCAAGTCGCTCGTCATTTTAATTTTAATTTTTTGAATTTACGCCAAATATAGTGTGTGAGCAATGAAAATGAAAATATTGTCGTTCCACAAAATCCTTAATAAAAACTTTACTTTTCATCCGATTCAAATTACGCTTAAAATATTGGTAATTAGGTAAACTATTTGGTAAAAAAAATAAAACATTCTAGATCTTTAATATAAAGTAGAAAAAAAAATTAAATAAAAATGAAAATTTTTTAAAAAAACGTAAATAATAGGCAAATTTTAAACTTTGCCAGCCATTTCTTATCAGATAGAATTTTGCAGCATATCGACGGAAAGGGCATTCAATTTCCTCAATCCAATTACCACCGAAAAACACAAGTACCGTTATCTAAAAACACAAGTACCGTTATCTAAAAACGGTACTTAGAAAAAAATAACAGCGTTTTTCGTGTTCAGAAGGTCCCAATTAACATATCTAGACATGTGGCGTTCTTGGTATTTTTCCAAATTAAAAATTTGTAAACCTGGTTTTAAAACCAGAGTCGCCCCAATAAAAATAACTTCTGTTCCACGCCTTGAACTTATGGCTGCGTTAATAGGAGCTCGTTTTGCTAAATTTATTTGCGACAATCATAAAATTAAGATTTTAAAGAAATTTTTCTGGTCAGATTCAAAACGGTTTTAAGTTGGATTAATTACACTAGGTCACAAATAACAAACTTTTGTCTGTTATTTGTTTCTAGCATACTTTTTCTCATGGATTTGGACCTACTGAACACGAAAATGAATTTTAAAAATTTTTCTGTCGATTGGTTTGCAAGATACAAATTTTTTAATTTTTTTTTTTTAATTTTTGGAGGTACACTTACTATTTTGAACATATCTTTAGTCTTCTTTGACCTATTTTATCCTACTACTACTCAAATTAAAGACAATTGAGCCGTCTACAACTTATTCTCAGAAAATTTTCAAATCGGGTTAGTAGTTTTGATGTTGGCGGCTTAAAAAGGTTAAAAAACTGCGTTTTTTTAGTAAAAATGTGGCTGAAAAATTCATATAAAAATTCATATAAAATGTAAAACGCGATGTTAACAGCGATTTTAATTTTTTTACGTATAGCTGACACTTTTCCAAAGAAAATAAGCCCTTACTTAACAAAATCTGATGACAAATGGCCGACTTATTATTTTTTTGGTAAACGACCGAAATTCCGCTATTTCACGATTTTTTGATTTTCATTATTTGCACAGCTTACCTACCCAACGCAAACGAATAAATACATTTGAACTTAATTTAAAATAAACAAAGTAGTCTTCGTATATTTTTTTTTTAATTTATTTACAGCACTACATGCTCAATGTATCGCACAATTAGCTAAACTAACGAAATTAAACTAACTAATTAAATTAAGCAAATCAACGCACAAAAAAATGAGTAAAAACAAAGATATAAGTGTACATTTTATGCCATGTGGAAAAACTGCTGACTTCTTCTTTGTTTTTTGTATTCGCTGCAATCGGTCTCACGTATTAGGGTCCAAATATAGTCACCCATCATAGCCGTGTCATAGTTGCCCTGATAGCGTCGTTCCATAGCCTTCAATTCCTGATGAAAGCGCTCGCCGTGTTCGTCGCTCACGTCTCCTAAATTCTCAGGGAAAAAATCCAAATGAGAATCCAGAAAGTGTATTTTAAGTGACATGTGCACTCCCATGGCTTCATAGTTCTTTACCAGATCCTCAACTATGTCCTTATAATTCGGGCTTTTGTTGTTTCCTAAAAAGTTTTCCACAACAAGCCTGAAGGAATTCCATGCTGCGGCTTCGATGGGTGATAACAGCTTTGGGAATTTTTCATCTTTCAACATTTTTTTTATCTCGGGTCCTGCGAAGACTCCTTCTTTAATTTTTGCCAGCGAAAGGTAAGGGAAAATTGACCGTAAATAGGCAAAAGCTTCACCTTCTTTGTCTAATTTTTTGGCAAAATTTTTAATCAAACCCAATTTTATGTGCAGCGGCGGAAGTATTATATTTTCACGGTTCTCTATTAGTGGTTTGCGCTGAACATTCGCTTCTCCAACTACAGGTTTCGTTCGTACCGGCCATTTTTTTTTTATATAATGCTGATCATCAGCGCGGCTATTCCAAAGGCACAGAAAACAGCAATGTCGCGTATAGCCTCCTTGGAGTCCACACAGAATGGCCACAACTTTAAGGTCGGCGCATATTTTCCAATTGTATTTCCTATACTCTATGCATTTCAGCAAAATGTCCATAGTTTCATAGTTCTCCTTTGAATGAACCGCATGAGCAATAGGAACAGATGGCTTTTCATTCCCATTATGTAAGAGAACTGCCTTCAAGCTCTCTTTGTTGCTGTCAATAAACAACCTCCATTCGTTGGGGTTGTGAATTTGGTAAAGCTCTTGGAACAAGCCTGAAATGTCGCTGCAAAAACATATTTGGTCTTTCTTTGTATAAAATTTTGCATACTCCTTGTGACGGTTTCTGTACGCTGATACTTTCACTTCTGAAGCCGCAAATCCACACTGTATCATCCGAGACGCAAAAAGTTCGGATTTCTCCTTAGTGAGACCAAAATCGCGCACCCAATCGTTTAGTTCGGCCTGTGACAGTAATTTTCGCTTTGCACCCGGCTCAAATTCGCTTGCATTTGACTCAGACTCTTCTTCTGACGATTCTGCTTTTTGAAGAGATGCACCAGGGCACACTGGATATGGCACATCATGCGAATGTGGTACTGGAAGCGCAAACGATCCCACTTGAGCGTAGTTCCATTTAAAAAATCTTCCTACCCCACTGTTTGTGGTGAGGCAAAAATAACAGTCTGTGGAATGGCATAGCGGCTTTTTCCACATCATTGGTGTATCGAATTTCATATGGCGGCTAAAATTAAAATAAATTACTATATTCGCTATGTATAATGTGTTTAAATAAAAATTCTTACCTTCCGCCAGCTGCCCAGTTGGTTAAGATTATATAGCAAAGATCACACAGCGACTTAGGTGTCCATGGTTCTGTGATATTTGGTGAAATACCAAAATAATTCAAATAGTGCAATTGTACTGCTGGAGTAAACTTGTGTGCGTGATTTTTTTTTATAAACTGGCCACAAACATTGCAGAAATTGTCTGGATCGTTCAAACACTCGAACACACGTAGTCTTTTACTCATTGTCTTCCTTGCGTTTTCTAAATATTAACTTCTTTACACTTTCACAGACAGTTTTGAAATGCAATTGATAACCGTGTCTCCTTATGTTTAAATATGTATGAGCATGTAGTGCTGTAAATAAATTAAAAAAAAAATATACGAAGACTACTTTGTTTATTTTAAATTAAGTTCAAATGTATTTATTCGTTTGCGTTGGGTAGGTAAGCTGTGCAAATAATGAAAATCAAAAAATCGTGAAATAGCGGAATTTCGGTCGTTTACCAAAAAAATAATAAGTCGGCCATTTGTCATCAGATTTTGTTAAGTAAGGGCTTATTTTCTTTGGAAAAGTGTCAGCTATACGTAAAAAAATTAAAATCGCTGTTAACATCGCGTTTTACATTTTATATGAATTTTTATATGAATTTTTCAGCCACATTTTTACTAAAAAAACGCAGTTTTTTAACCTTTTTAAGCCGCCAACATCAAAACTACTAACCCGATTTGAAAATTTTCTGAGAATAAGTTGTAGACGGCTCAATTGTCTTTAATTTGAGTAGTAGTAGGATAAAATAGGTCAAAGAAGACTAAAGATATGCTCAAAATAGTAAGTGTACCTCCAAAAATTAAAAAAAAAAAATTAAAAAATTTGTATCTCGCAAACCAATCGACAGAAAAATTTTTAAAATTCATTTTCGTGTTCAGTAGGTCCAAATCCATGAGAAAAAGTATGCTAGAACCAAATAACAAAATGGCTGTTGCCTAGTGTTATGATCATCGAAAATATAACCAATTTGTGGCATTCCGGATAACAGAAATTTTAGAACTAAGTTGCATGAATGATTGGCGATGGACCCCTACCAGGCAAAATGTTGCAGATGAAGCCACTAAATGGGCTCGTATCCCGCAAATTGCTACTTCAAGTAGATGGTTTCAAGGCCCTGAATTTCTTTATCAACAACAAGATGATTGGCCTGGTGCTCAAGAAATTGAAGATACAACTCCTGAAGAAATGATTCATCACTCATTCAAAGTTACTTTTAGTGAATGAAAAACGATTTTCAAAGTGGAATCGCATGTTACGGGTGACTGCTTATTTTTTACGCTACATACAAAACTAAGACAATAATAAAAGGCGAATTGACTTAAGAAGAGTTGTTAAATGTAGAAAGTCTTATATACCGACAGGCTCAATTTGAAAATTATTCCAAAGAAATGTCTTGCATAGAATCGAAAACAAACATTCCTGAATCTAGTGAGATTTATACTAAATCTCCCTTCATGGATGAACTTGGAGTTTTAAGGATTGATGGAAGAATCCATAATGCGAACGTTTCTCAAGAACAAAAAAATCCTATAATTTTATCCAAATCAAGTTCCATAACGAACCTCATCATACTTTATTATCATGAAAAATACTACCACATGAACCATGAAACGGTAATCAACGATATTCGTCAAAAATATTCGATTTCGAGGCTCCGAATTACATTTAAATCAGTAATACGAAAATGTCAGTGGTGTAAAATATACAAAGCGGTTCTTTGCGTTCCTCAAATGGCAAAGTAACCTCGTGCACGTCTTGCTGCATATGAAGCCCCATTTACTTATAAAGGCCTGGACTATTTTGGCCCCATTATGGTCACTGTAAATCGCCATAGGGAAAAAAGATATGGTTGCCTGTTTACATGTTTGACAGTGAGAGCAGTCCACATAGAGGTCGCACATTCTCTAACAACGAGTTCGTGTATTTTGGCCATTCGTAATTTTGTGGCTCGAAGAGGTATTCTACGGGCATTTTTTAGCGACAACGGCACAAATTTTATTGGTGCGGAAAGAGAACTTCGTAAGGCGCTTGCAGATGTCGATGAAAATGAGTTTGTTAAGAGTTTTACCAGCGCGACAACCAAATGTAATTTTAGGCCACCAGCTGCCCCGCATATGGGAGGTGCTTGGGAGCGCCTTGTACGCTCAATAAAAACTGTTTTATACAAAATTATGCCATCCAGGGCTCCAAGTGATGAGTTGCTTTTGAGTATGTTAACTGAAGTCGAAAGTATCATTAACTTTAGGCCCCTTGCATATGTTCCCCTAATAATTTTCTATTAGGCAGTTCCAGTGGAATTAAACCCATGTCCAGTTGCAATGAAAGTGGTGTGGTCTTGAAGCAGAGTTGCCTAGTTCCTCACCAATATGCGAACATTTTTTGGAAAAAGTGGCTGGCAGAATATCTGCCATCGAGGAAATGATATTGAAACGAGATTGGGCAGGTAAGGACTGCAAAGGTGCTTACAACGAACGGAATCTTAGAAAGGCCTGTAGCGAAGCTTGCAGTTTTAGACGTGGCTTCTCAACTAGAGTATGCCAGCGAAGACCCTTCTTGCCATACTGCGGGGGGTAATGTTGTCGCCACTGCCTAAATTGTTGAATCGAGATCTGTTTTAGTGAATTGTCAATTTAAATGTCAAGTAATATATTGTTTCGTCAAGTTACTACACCCCGCGTTAGTTTCAAAGCGCCATTTTTTAATATTATAAAAAATGGTACTTAGCTTGGCTGGCGTGGTGATATACATATTTAGTCCGCAAGATTAATTTATTTGCTATTTAAATATCTTTTTAATAAATTTGAAATTTTGCATATGTCATTCTAGTGGTTTTCATCCCAAAAAGTAAGAGTTTATTAGTATGTTTATAAGTGTAACTAATTCTATCTATTTTTAGGAATTTTAATAGTTAAGCTTTGGTTTTGTAATAAATTATATTTGTTTTTAAACCCATTGCTTTTTATTTAAAATCCCTGTGTAAGTCACTAGTGAGGCGGTTTCCTCTCCCAACAATATCAATGGTTTCAAATTCCAGCCAGGGAGCTAATTTTATTTTTTTGTTAGTGTTTTTTAAATTTTTTTATATTAATTTTTTTTTACAAAACTTTAAAATTTTAACTCATTTTGGGACAACTCCTAGAAAGTTTTGATATAAGGTATAATTAGTTCAAAACAATCTAAATATATGGCTGGGTCTAATTCGATCTGCCAATTTCGGATCAATTTAGATCCTTCTGAATCCCCAAATATGTTGCTGGATGTAATTTGATCGGAAATTTTTCAGATCAATTTTGATCGCTCTAAATCCCCAAATATATTGCTGGATCTAATTTGACATGCCATTTTTTGGATCAATTTATGTCATTAAAATCCCTAAATACATTCGCTCTGCCATTTTTCAGATCAATTTAGATGCTTCTAAATCCCCAAATATATTGCTTGACCTAATTTGATCTGCCAATTTTTTGGATCACTTAAGATATTAAGGAATCTAAAATTGGATATGACTAAATATTGTACCAGATCATTTTTTTACTCGGGTATGTATACTAAACATAGTAAAAAATTTATATTGGAAATAAATTCGTGAGGTACCCGGGCCCCTGAGTCTCATGTGAATCTTTATTTAAATCATACGTCTTTTATTAAGGATATCGTTAGTACATTTGCAACAAATTATTATATTCTTGTCATGGGTGATGTTAACTTACCTAGGGTGTGGGGGACGATGTACCCAGTTAGTTTGTTCCAATGATATGAAATTCAAACGATGTTTTCCAAGTTGAAGGCTCAATTCCAGGGATAAACCAAACCGACCGAAGAAATACTTTGTTTTTTCTGAAACAAAATCACATAAGGTGTATTTTTAAAAGTCTGTTAAATTTGAATAGTTTCGGGCATTTTTTAATTTTACAGTTGGTTCTTTTAGTTTAAGTTTTCAACCATTTTACGTTGTTCTTCAAAACTTATGTATAAATCGAAATAATTGCTAATTTTTTTTAAGAATTACTGCTGAGATTTCTGGGTTAGTTTCCGAATACTTTATAGCATCTTGAATAAAAGTCAATTCTTGAAGCGGTGCGACTATGGCATTGGTGCATCTGAGCCAGGCTTTTACGTAAAGTTTCACTAGAAAAATGCAAATATCGCGTAATCCATATGATTCATTTTTCGTAAGTGAGAATTGGTTACGGAACAGAAATATTTTTCAGGAATATATGTATTGCTTTTGACATCCAGCGTCCATGGCTAGTTGGACCAGGCGTTCGAAAGTTATAGAGCTCTGCACCAAGAAAGATTAAGACCCACTGAAGTAATTCTTTATAGTCTTCTCGATTTTGAGATTTAGTCAGTTGGCCATAACAAAACTTTATACAATTTTTACGTTCAGCTGGACTTATTTGTAAAGAAACAGTTACATCTCCATTGCCACTTCTAAATACTTCTTTGTTAAAACTTGTCCATGATTTGGCGAATCTTTCAAACTTCTGGAGCAGATGTTGAATATAATTTTGTTTCGAAAACGCTGCGCAATATTATTTCATACACATGGTGGCGACAAGGTGGATTGATAAGACTACGTCCTATTTTTTTCCAAGAGGTCAGCGGCGCCTGTGTTGATACCAGTGTTTGTAGACGTTGTATCATATGACAAGCCTTCTATTTGGTCCACAATATTCCATTTAACTAATCTTTCATAAACTGCATCCGCAATATTTTTGCCAGTTGAAGATTCTACTTTCGGTGCTCCAAGAAATTTCGATGTGCCTTTTGTGGATCCGATCGAATCTTTCATAAACTTTCCATCAAAATTAGCTACCACCAAATCAACTTTACTAACCTATAAATGATAAAAGGATTACAACAGAATTTAGTTCTACCTTTAGTTAAAAATTAAAAAAAGAAACTTACATTATCCGTAAAACCACCTAAAATTTCTGTAGATTCTTTTGTACGATGAATAGTTGAACGATTAATGACAAGATCTTCTACACGGTGCTATGAGAAAATGAACTGCCATTCCATCAGACACTTTGGCATTGTCCAGTGCTGCTAATAACCGAGCTGTAATAAAACTTTTGCGACCTCGTTTTTGACCTAAAACAGAATTTGAGCTTAAGTTTTCTTTCTCGATAGTTGATGTCGATAAGTTGATAACACTATCTTCATCAGTCCACTCCATAAGTTGATAAACATCTATAGAAAATCAAAAACTGAACGTTAACAGCGGTGTTCATAAAAAATCTTAAATCAAGTTTCAAATACATATTAGTTAAAAAACATTTTAAGCCTAAAAAGGTTTATTAAAAATATGTATTCATAATCAGTATTTTAAGTAATAAACAATTAAATGTTTTCAGGTAATAAGTATTCAAGCTCAAGGTCTATTTTATACAAAATTATTTATTTTTCATCCAATATTTCGCTATCTCAATGGATAGCTTCTTCAGGGATTTATTGTTTTTAAACAAATTTTAAAAAAAATCAAAATTAATGAAACAACAAAATTGTCAATTAAAAAAAAAAAAATATTAAAACTTATACACAGGAAACAAAAATTATTCTATTACATATTTATGAAATTATTTAATTTCCTATCTTATTCTTATAAATTAAATGTCTGTAATTCTGAGCTACATTGTCTGTATCTGTTTTAAAATTAATTCTTTGTTCCATTGGTGTGTTGATAATTTGTAACATTTTTAACATGAAGCGTCTTTTGTAGTTTGTTTCTGTATTTAAAACTGTTGTATTTTCAAAATTTGGTGTATGATTAAGAGTGGCACAATGTGATGATAATGCAGTTTTCTGAGAAGCTGTATTCCTGTATTTCTGATCAGATCTATGTCCTGCTAATCTATTTTTTAATTTGTTCTTTGTGGTACCTATATATACTTTACTAGATATTTCATTATCCTTACCCTCGCAAGGTTTAGAGGATAATAATGCTCTTCTCGTATACGTGCTTGATGCCAAAATATTTGTACGGAATCAATTGCCAATTTTGCACTTTGCTAAAAGCTTTACAAAACGAATATTGCAAAATATGACTTGCAAGACCAATCGTTAGGACGGAAGTTTTGCGCTTTACGATTAGAGTGCTTGGCGACTTCCGTAGTCGATTTCGATGATATTTTTGACATCTTAATGATAATTGTTATATAACTTTAGAACACCCACTTGAATCACAAATTAATTAATTTCACTGCTAAGAACTCACTTCACTCAGATCAATACTTACATAACAAGTGTAAAATTCAATTAACAATGGTATTTAGAGTTACGTCGACAAAGTTTGCAAAAATGTCCCCTTATCAGCAGCGACTGCGACTGAGGAATACACAGTTTGCAAAAACGTCCCATTATCAGCAGCGACTACCACTAAGGAATACACAAGTTTTAGGAATAGTCCACACAAACAATAAAGTATTCTAAAATAATAATTTTGAACTGAAATGAAAAACTTGATAACATAATAAATAACACCTAAAAAGGTTTTTTTCTCTAAAAATGTAAAAAACATGGTCAAAAATTTGGATGTCCCACTTCACCCCATGTCCCACTTTACCCCACTCTACCCTAGATAATATTCAACGATGTAAAGAAAAAGAAGAAAATTAAGATACATTTTTTCTTTCAGTATTTTTTGGAAAAATATAATGAATAAACCCGATTAAAAAACGACAAATGTAAAAATATTTTCTATAAATTTTTTTTTAAAAGCTGGCAATTTCAAAATCTAAATTTTTCGACCTATTTGATGCATTTATAACAAAATTTGATGTTTTTAAATTCATTCAAAATTTGTATTTTAAACTTATTTATCATATTGACTCAGATCTAATGTATACATTTACAGCGGTATTCATAAAAATTTAAAACAGCATTTCAAATCAATTTTTAAGCAAAATTTGCTAAAATTGTATTCATAAACGAATTTTAGCTTAAAATACCTTTTTAAACCTTGTGTAAATAAACGAAATTTAAAATTGGTTCAACCCTCTTTTAAACCTATTTAAAAATGTAAATTTTACTTTGTGTTTATTTTCATTTAAACATTTTTGCAAAAAATTGTCATTTAATCAAAGAAGATATTTGTTTTTGTTTAATAAATAATGGACATTCTATATTTAATCAAAAGAATTGGTAAGAACCATTTTTATTTTAAAAATGTGATATTTTTAATTGTATTTTGTTTTTTCAACTCCGGATTAAGAATTTAAGCAGAAATAATATTTTTTTTTAATATTATTTATTGAACTTGAATTAAGATTGAACATAAAAATTAAAACGACAATTTTTCGATACAAAACTCAAAAATTTTGTCTCGGTCTACCTTTTCACGATATACAGACATAAGAGCCAATGCATAAAGTCTTTCTTCGTGCATTGAATTACCTAAGTACGTCTTGATTTTTTATGTTATAAAGCTTCTCTCCGCTTTTAGATCAACATGATAAAAATATATGAGACTACAAAATTCTTTTGACGCACCGTGAACGCCTTGGTTTTGTGCACTATTGTATAAATTCTTTACCACATTATTATGACCGGAAAATCTATTTGTCATACTTATAATTTTATCTAAATATGGAACGAATAAAACTAATGTGTAATATCCTTTGGATCATCTATTTGTAAATTTGAACGATATTTTTGTGTTCCTGCCCGTAACTCTGTCTCTTGTAATGAACGATTTTTTTTCTTTAACAAATGGTTTAGTAATACTTCTGTTAAATTTTCTTTAGGTAATTTACATAATATTTGCTTTCCCTTGCCGAATGGTTGGGCATCAAAATTTGTTTTACATGTTTTCTTTTTTTTTGGACATAACCCCTTTTGTCTTACTACCGTTTTGTTCAACAGAAACATAATAGTCTTGTGTATTCAATTTGGGTGACAACAAGTTGAACGAAGGTTTCAAGTGAAATTTGTTATCGAAAAGAACATTCTATTTAGTACAACATAAAATTCAAGTAACTTGCTGTGTTTTAATAAAAACTCTTTTTTTAACCCAAATTAAAACTCCATGCGAAATTTTACAACACGGTAGTTTCAAAGAATATTAAAATTTACTACATACTCTTAATAAAATATTGATTTGTTTAATTTAACGGAGTTTGTTTTATTGATTTCTAAATCGATAACTTCATTTGGCACAGCTGGTTATCTTGTATGGAGTGCAAAAACGGTATATGATGGTGTAAAACTGAGTTTGAATCGGTTAAATATATCTTGGTATACAACTTTTTTTCATACTTCCATTTTCATCTACACGTTGTGTTGTAAAGAAGTTTTTCTACCATAAGCCCCAAAAAAGTAATATTGATTCCAAAAGAAAAAAATATAATTAAAATTAAAAATTTAAAGAATATTTGAAATAAAATTATCGAAATAGAAACAGGTAATATTTTTGTGATTTTTAAGTTTCTGACAGGTTGATTTTCTTTCTGATCTGTATCCATAGGCCACCTAAATCCAGGAGACGTAAGAAAACGTTTGGGGAATTTTATTTCCCTGAACAAGAAGGCTCTTACCTCCCTTGTTCGGATTATATCCAAAGATCGAATATAAATTAAACACTTGTGTTTTGGTTTTTAATTAATCGTCTTTATTACAGCACTATGTGCTTTTTATTTGTTCTGTACCTTAATAATACGAACTTAAGACTAACTACAAAAGAAACAAAATTATTATTTTATTTTCACAGCTTAATAACATTCCCGTTGAATCATCAAATAAATGGTTGCGCGTGTAGCGCGAACATGGCACTTTTGTTTTGAACAAAAGTGCAGACGCAAACGTTAGCAACAATTAATTTGGGAAATTACGAAATTACAATAAATAAGTACTGTGTTGAAATTAAAATATTGTGTTAACGTATTAAAATTGTGAAATAAATAAATATTGCCTTAACTCCTCCCTCCTAAATTCCAATCGTCCCCGATTGGTTTAAAAGTATGGGATGTCGTTTAGACCGATGTGCCTTGGAACTGACTTAGTCGGCACCTGGGGAGGATCAATATTTTTAATAACAATTTCCGCTGTGTTGCGGTTTCTACACTTGGAGATCCCAATTATAATTAATATAAGGGCTAAAAGCCCAAAATATGCACCCATGCTAGATTTATTCTTTCTATATTTTTGATGTTTTGCTCCTTCATGAATTTCAGTGATAACACTTCTTCGAATTGTGAACGAGAATTCGAGTGTTTAATTAATGCAGGCAATGGTCTCAAGCTGTGTGTTTCTAAAGCCGTAAAAGTAAAATTATCGATAATTACAGTTTCATTAAAAAAGTTTATCAAATATGAACCATTTAAACATTTTGAATTATTCTGTATCTCAATTTTCCCTCTGAAATTATTTAATAAAATTAGTCCATTTCTTATTTCTACTACATTTTCAATATGTTCAGTGTTTGTGACAATACAATCATAAGGTTTATTTTGTAATATATTTCTTATGCAATACTCATTTTCCAAATCAACAATTTCATTTTGCTTGCAAATCTTTATCTTGTTTATTACTTTACAATTATTTTTTATACCATAGTATTTTTCATTACACTTCAATGCATCTTCAAAATTTATTTTTAAAATTGTTTCATTCTTACTTAGTGGTTTTATTTTAAAAGAATTACAAATTTCAGTCCTCGTTTTTGGTAACTTTATAACATAAATCAATATATCTTCTTTAAAAGCAATCTGGACTTCCGCGAAATTTAGTGCTTCCTCTAGGGAATCAAATGGCATATTTTCCTTCATAAGAAAAGTATTAATTCTATGAGCCTCTTGATTTGATAATATGAATGAGTTAATAATGTTAGCTTTTGTGAGGTGAATTGCTTTGTTAATGTTTTCTATTTCTTCCCGTAAAATGTCAATTTTGAATTTATACTGGAGTATCAGTACAGTCTGAAATTCGCTTCTACTTTTTAGTGCCTTTATTATTGAATTACTTACTCGGGTGACATTGTTAATTCTCTCGAAAATATTTTTGTTAATTACAAATTGTCGGTTATTATTATCTACTACCTCTTCGAACTTGCTATGTATGCTATGTATGGTTTCCCGCAATCCACTTCCAAGCGGAACCTATGAAGTTTAATGAACGTTTGTTTTTGCTTTTGGGAATGATGTTGTTAATGCTTATGATTTTGTTGTTAATTTCATCTGAGATGAATGGATGTAATGGATGAGATGATGGTATGTTTTTGCCAAAATCAGTTTTCAGCTCCTCTATCAGTGAGGAATATTCCGTTAGATTCATAGTATGCAGAATTCTATAGGTCCCCGTTTGGATCTTCCCAGTGCCATCTCCAATATTAATGACTTCGGCCTGAGAATAGTCCAAGATTTCAACTCCTCCGTAGCAGAAAGGAAGATTCAAAGAAATGAATGCTCTAAAAAAATATATGGTTTAATCAGCTTCTAATATGGTCTTTGTGTACTACTTTCCCTGATTCTGTTGTTACTGTGGAATTCTTGTTTTCCTTAACTACTTCTTCCTTGAATCTCTTTGAAAGCTTAGTCCCTAATCTTTTATTCTGTATGACAAAGATTTTTTTCCCACCTCGTAATCGACTATCTCCTGTCTATTTCTATTATGAAACTTTAAGTCCCTTTCTTGTTTCGCTCTTAATTGTTCGAATATTTTCTTTCTAACCTCTTGTATGTTATTGGGCTTAGATGAAGTGGGTCTGCCAAAGAATACATCGACGGGTTTTTTTCGTGACAGAGTGAATGGAGTGATTATACTCTTCAATTATAATTCTGTCTTGGTCCTCTTCATTGGTAATATCTTTTACCATCTGTTGTGTAAAACGAATTTTATAATTTCTGAGATAAGTTGGATAGATTGTTTGGATTTTCAGCATTATTGGTTCCGTGGTCTTTATACCATTTATAACCGATGGATTCAAGTATTTTTCCAGAAGCGCCTTCAGTGATTCCTCGGAAAACGATTCCTCGGATATCAGATGCCTATGGTAAGTAGGAAAGATAATTTCGAATTTATATGAACTGTCTGTGTCTTCCGATATGAAAATCTGATTCTTGAAAACATTGACAGGTGTTTCCACTGATGGTATCAAATCTTCGGACGAGCTATCGCTACTGTGGACAGTAACAGAATTAACATTTGTTATTGGTGGCCTTGAGAGTAAATCTGCCACTATGTTCGTGTTGCCTGGTTTGTAAATAAGCTTGTGATTATATTCCTCCAACTGTGCCTTCCACCTCTTCATTTTAGCATTCGTATTCTTGTTGCTGAGAGCGAAAGTCAGAGGTTGGTGATCCGTGAAAATTTTGGCCTCTTTTGATCCGTACAGGAAACATTTGAGGGACTGTAGAGCCCAAATTATCGCCAGCATCTCCCTTTCATTTGCTGCGAAATTTTCTTCGGCTCTACTTAAAGTTCTAGAAAGAAAGCTAATTGGCTTTCCGTCTTGGGAAAGTACGGCTCCCAAAGCATACCAAGACGCGTCTGTAGTTAACTCGAAGGACTTATCGAAGTCCGGATAATGAAGCATTACATCATCTGATATCAAACATCTCTTTAATTGATTAAAAATTGATTCCGTTTGTTGCTCCGTGAAATTTATTTGTGTCTTTTTAGACAAATTCTTGGGTATTCTTCCCAAATCTCCTCTAAGTATTTCAGTAAGAGGTCTGGTAATCTGAGCGTATGCTTTTATAAATCTGCGGTAATGGCCTGTCATTCCCAAATAGAACGCAAATCGTGAACATTTTTTGGCTTCGGGAAATTCATAATAGCCTCTGTATTTTTTGATGCAGTGCGGATGCCATTTTGGCAAACAATGATACCTAGAAATTCGGTTTCCTCCTTCATAAACTCACATTTATCGCCCTGCACTTTCAAGCGAGCTTTCTCCAGAGTGTCAAAGATAATATTCAAATTCTCAAAATGTTCCTCTTTAGTTTTGCTAAAAATAATTATATCGTCGATAAAATATAACAACGAACACCAATGTGTTCCCTAAGCACATCGTATAAGGTGCGCTGGAAAATAGCGGGAGCATTTCGCAACCCAAATGGAAGCCGAGTGAACTCAAACTTTCCATTGGCGATAGAGAAGGCAGTTTTCTCAATATCGGCCTCATTTAGAGCAATTTGGTAGAACCCACTCTTAAGATCAATTGTTGAGAAAAATCTATTTGATCCCAAATTTGCCAAAATAGTGGTAATATCCGGAATCGGATATTTATCCGGTATGGTGTCTTCATTCAGTTTACGATAATCAACTACCATACGAAACTTTTTTTCGCCCGAAGCATCTTGTTTCTTCGGTACTATCCATACCGGGGAATTATAGGGGGATTTTGATGGACGAATAATGCCATCCTTTAGTAATTCCTCAATTTGTCCGTCTATTTCCCTCTTTAGGGGCATTGGGTATGAATACGTTTCGGAGTAGATTGGTCTGTCGCTTCTAGTTCTAATTTCTGCTCTGACATTCGTAACATGAGTGAGTTTCCTATCTGGTTCGGAAAACAAGGTTGGATGGGATTCAAAGAGTTGCTTTAACTTTTCGGTATCCTCTGGAGACAGGTGATTCAATCTCAGAGTAGTATGCGCTATAGAATTAATTTGTAATTGGTGAATAGGATATCGATATCTATTTAACAATGTAAAATACTTTTCTTTAGTAAAAATAATCGCATTCAAACTTTTCAAAGTGTCATTGCCTATTATGGCATCGAAAGTCTTAAGATTGGGTAGCAGATAAAATTTAAGTTTACCTATTTCGTTATTGAAAATACTAATATTTGCATGGTGGGTGATTTTAACAGTTCCGCCTACTGAATGGGCAAAAAAAGGTTTGTTCGGAATGGGATTTCGAATAAAGTCAGGTTTGACGTAATTTTTATTAGATCCGGTATCCAAGAGAAATTTCAACTCATTGCCGTTTTTCATCTTAAAAAGGAAATACGGCAGTGAGGAAGAGCCTAATCTAAAAAATTAATATCGTCAGTAGCAGGGTTTATTTGCTAACTTTCGATGTTCTCTACCTCATATTCAAGAGGATAATTTCGTAATTCCTCGTAATATTCCTCTCCATCTGCCCCATACTCAAACGGAATGAATTCCGCTGCTTCCGTGTTGAATACACGTTGAACTTTGTTGGGTTGTGGAGTGTTCTGTGATGGTGGCCTTTTCTCGGCCTGGATACCACCAGCTTGGGGAAAATTATTAGGGGGATTTTGCCAGACTGGCCGTCCCAAATATTGTGTTTGCTGATACGCTGGTCTATTTTGGTAAATGACCTGTCTTGCCTGAACTGATCTATCCACCTCCATTGGTACAGGCGGTTTGGGTGGTAGAGGTGGTGAAAAATTTGGTGGATTTGGACCAACTCTGTTTTGTCTATATGGGTAGTAGTTAACTGCCCCTGGAAAATTCGCATGTGGGTTAGTGAGTTCTGGGTAAAATGGTCGTACCACAGGGGGAGATCGCTGCTGACCAACAGATCTAACATTTGGTCGAACCCTTTCCATACTATTGGCATGGACTGTCCTATAGTTCAAGTTGCTCAATTTCAGACACATTTGTAGAGCCTGCGGTAAACTCGTTGGTTCCCTTACGCTCAGAAGACTTGGCAAATTGTCATTTAATCCCCTTATAAAGGTGTCTATAGCCTTTCCTCTGTACGCTGCAGTCATTGCGGAAAGAGCTTCCTCTCCCAAATCGAGACAATCAATCTTGTCTAAAATCAAAGAAAGGTATTGGTAAACTTTTCTATAAAATTCTTGAACGGAGTTGCCGCGTTGGGCAAGAGTCGTCATTTGGTATTCGAGGGTACCGACATCCCTCTTGTCCGCGTAGTGAAGCATTAAACACTTCTTAATTTTTTCCCAGTTTAGTGGCGTTCGGTATGATTCGAGCGCCGCATCGGCCTCTCCTATGATTTTGTGCCTAATTGTGTGTAGGATAGCAAAATATTTAGGTGTGTTCCTATTCTATCCATACATTAGGAGTATCCGATCTACGGACTTTCTCCATGAATTGAACTCTTCTGGTTTCCAGAAAATTCTCTCAGACATTTGACTACGTCAGGCACACGTTCTGACACTTCAGGGTTTCTACTAAAATCTACTGTAATTTCTTAAATTACGAAATCACAATAAATAAGTACTGTGTTAAAATTAAAATATTGTGTTAACGTATTAAAATTGTGAAATAAATAAATATTGCCTTAACTTCTATACCGGACCCTAAACATTTTAATTGGTAATCTGTAAACTGGCCACTGTAAAGTGAATATTTGCTGGTCTCGAAGGGGTTAATTATATTTGGTTATCCCATGTCCACTTATTTTTTTATTAACTCCAGCATATAGACGAACGTGTGGAGAAGGAATTTCACAGCGTCTTGTAACCACACAGAACATCTCAACTTCATACCATTCTGGTGACGTCATCGAACGAAAAAACCAAAAGAAGTAAAAAGAAACGGTACACAGAAAGTACATCCGAACTTCTATATTAAAAACATCATAACGCCACGAGTCAACAATTTTTCTTTAATAACTTCTAAATTTTGTGGATTTAGGAAATTAAAGTTAAAATAAGAAAGAACATTTTTTTTTAAATCATTTATGCATATTTGCTAAAAACAATATCAAAATCTGCACAAAGAGGTAAAATTTAAAGCAGTTTATGTAAATGGGTCATATTCACATGTAAAAACATCAGACGACTAGAACCCGAAATAGTGTATTAAAATTTTAGGTGTTTAAAAAAAAGACTTTCACGTGATGGGAATCTTTAACAATTGAAAAAAAAAAGAAAAAGAAGTAGTAAAGTGTAACACCAGTTACATGTTACATGTTTAATTTTCATTAAAAAACAATTTAATATTCTTTTTTTTTTAATTTGTTAAACTTTCAATATCACACATTTTTGTCAAATGAAAGTGCATGAAATTTCATAGTCAGAAATTCATAAAATCAGGAAAAATGTTTAAGAAACTCATTCTCACAGATGATTAATATATGTTAAATTAATAATATAAAGTTATCAACTACTATCACAGATAAAAAAATATATAAATAATTACAACAATGAATAAATTGTGTTGTAATTAAAACTACAAAACGATACCTAAATCTAAAGTCCCTACTATCGAAATAAAATCAAAAATGACATGCAGTTTTGTCTACCACTGTAATATGCAAGAGGTAATTTAATGATCATCAAAACAACAAAAACGTCATTAGTACATCATTAGTCATCGAAATTGCTGAAGGCCTTCATCGAACTTCGAGATTTCTGCTAGTGAGTTACAACATGTTTTATAATAATTAACTTGTGTTTTTTTTTACCCTTGCATATAATTAATAAATTTAAAATACCATTAAAAGCAACAGCGATGGTTTCAAACAAACCTCTCTTCTGGATTTGAGTGTCATACTATATTTTTTATAGTTTTTGCTTTTTACTTTAATGATATTATATATTTATAATATAGGTCAAATGGAATTGAAATCCTATTTACTTTAAAAGTTCAATGAACTTGGTTTTTTTATGTTAATTTAAGAAATCGAAATCGTTATGAAAGCGTTTTAGATAAATCGTTAGTCAGATTTTATTTTAGTTAATATAAAAATGCACTTTCATTCGAATTTGGTAATCGTAGTTAAAGAATTTGTCTAAGAAAATAAAACCTTTTCTTAATCGAATTTTGTTAATTGATAATTTTTTTTTATAACTCTTAAGTGTCAAACCCTAGATTAGGACTTGTTTCTAAACATATATTTTTAAATAATTTAATATTTTATTGATCACTTCCTTTAATTTTTTTGTTAAGTTTAAGATATTCCTAGCAATGCTATTTTTTTAACATTAATGGGTTAAATACACATTGAACTGTTCAATCATGAATTGGTAAATTTCTTACGGAAATGTGGTTAATGTGAGTTAGGATTGAACGACGTCTTTTGGGGTCCTGCAAAATATAATTAAGCGCCCTACGGACACAGGTATGGGAGGGATATGATGCGCATTATTCCTACAACACCTTAGAACAAATACGGTTAGTGCAAATCGATTGTTACTATTTAATACTTTTGTTTTTTTTTTATAATGATAGGGGTTAACTTTTGTTTGTTTGGTGTGGTTATCCAGTCCATCTTAGAGTAGCCTTTCAATAACAAAATAGGGAGTCTAAAAAAAAATTTTGTAGTAAATAATTCATTATTTATGGGAGAGGACCTGAACCCCCCACCCGACTGAAGCTAGCAGCTCAATGGCTCCCGCAGTCCTCCTTCCAAAGGAATGCTTCACCATTTTAGTCGACAGTGAACTTTTAAGTCACATTGTGGATTTTTCTTTCACCCATTTATTGGGCGTATTTACATTACAAATGGCGCCCAACGTGGGGTACGAAGAAGTGCAATCTAATTGTATTTTTCCGGCTCTGCATCTTTTAACTAAATAATTATCTTTCAACGTAGAGATTTTCAAAATTCCTTAAATTTTCTTGCATGGTTTTTTTAAAATCGCAAAAATTATAAAGTTATTAATCTCCGGTATCAGAACTTGCTTTTATTCGGATTATATTTAAGTTGCTGTATGCATTTAGATAACCAGTAAACGGCAAGGTGGTGGAGCGGATATTAATCACCCTCTGGTTTGATTAATTTTTTGAAATTTTTGCTTTGGTACAAACTATATGTTACATAGCATGAATTTGCTTCCTTGTAACAATCAAATTATTTGCATTTCCTTTCAATCCTAACCAAAACCATCATTTAGTAAGAAAACACGAATTCAAGAATCTTGGTTAATATACACTTAAGTCCTACTTTGTGAAAGTGGGAAATATAGATTTTATTACTATTTTATAAAATATTTTTTTTTCTAACATATCTTATGTTATTTCAACATTACGTTTAACTCTTTTCGAACAATTTTAAGCAGTTTTTTTTTAATTAATAACTGATTCTAGCAGTTACTTCAGCACTTTTAAATTTCTGTATTGCAATAATATTATTGTGAGCATTTTTACAACTAATTAAATGTTTGGCTCTATATCGAATTAAATTTTTTAATTGTACCAATTGTACAATCATTGACGAAACGAGTTCGTTCATGAATTTATTGCGTTAGTATCTAGGAACAATATGAAATCCAATGTTTTTTTTGTCTTTAAGTGTCAATAATATGGAGCAGTACATCACAGTGGTTAATTAAGAAGAAATATTTCTTCTTGTGATATTATTGTTCTTCTATTATTCATGGAAATCTAACTACCCAGTTCAAACTTGCAAGTCTAATTTTTTTTCAATCTTTTTGAACAAGTTTCCTACTCTTTAATTCTATAAAATGGCGTATGGTAAAGACTCATTTGAAAAATGTACTCTGTGTAATGAACTATTATCTGAGGTTAATGATTGCCTTATTATTTCTCAATGCAACCACTCTTTTCATAGTAACTGCATTGAAAACCATTTGTCTTAAACGTCCAAGTGCCCGATATGTCAACGACCTTGTGAGTTGAATCAATTACGAAAGATTAACATTCAGACTAAATTTCAGGCAAGCCAAGTACCAAGTGCTCAAGTACCCTTGGATCAGCATGATGAACCACTAGGTCAGGTACACCAACCGCAAGCTAAAGTCTAAAGTCTAAAATTAATCGTGCTAGGGGCCATGGTGTACAGGCTAAACGACCTAACACTCGAAACACCGTTCGAACCCTATTTAAAGATCCTAATCACTCTCAATTGGGAGACTCGGGTGCTAATAATTTGATAAATGTAGAACAAGAGACTCAAGGAGTTTTGACTCCTATGACAAATGCACCTACAGGTCAAAATGACTTTTTGAATTCTCCATATATACTGAATGAATCGGTAAGTTTACCTCAGCGAGCAGAAAATGACAATGGTGTAGACTATGGAATAATCAACCAAATGATTGAGGCAAGTATTTCAAAGTTGTTAAGAAATCTTAACTTGAATACACATTTGGATGACCGAAATAACGGCGTAAACTCTCAACAACTACCATCACCACCACCACAACTAACCCCTGTGGCACAAAGACCAGAATTTCGACCTCCTTTGGGGAATAATGCTAATCCACAACCGATTTCCCAGAACGGTTCTTTTTTCGGTAATGGTAATAATAATTCTGTTTTGCGAGTAGATAAAATTACTTTCATTATTCAAAATTGGAACTTTAAATTTGATGGTTCCGCAAATGGTCTTAGAGTAGACGAATTTTTATACAGGGTAGATCTCTAACCGCTGCTTATTTTAAAAATGATTTTAATATAATTTGCAACAATTTACATATACTGTTGGCTGGGAAAGCTAGAAATTGGTTTTGTTCCAAGAATTATTTGTACAGACTTTTGTGATGCCTTCCGATTTCAATATAAAGACTTTAAGTCAGATTTCGATATTCGTAAAGAAATTCGCAATCGGAAACAACGGCCTGACGAAAGTTTTGAGTCTTTTTATGAATCAGTTAGCAATATTCAGGAACAATGCTGTACACCTATACCAGAAACAGAATTGATTGAAATTTTAACTAGAAATCTCCGTCCTCATATTAGGCATGAGCTACTTTATGTCCCGATTGTATCGCTGGCTCATCTTCGCAAATTAGTTCAAAAAAGGGAGCATTTGTTTAGTGAGGAGCAATTTCGTCGCTCTCTACCTAATTCCAACAGTTTTAATGGACCTCGTAGGAATGTAGCAGAACTTGATTTTATTGAGAATGAGAGTATTGATATTCCTAGTGATCAGGAATTTTCTGTTGATGCTATACAAAAGCCACCGTATGTTGCTATCTGTTGGAATTGTGATGAACCCGGTCATAACTGGGAAGACTGTTTGAATGATAAAACGATATTTTGTTATGGCTGCGGAGCTAAAAATACCTACAAACCAAATTGCCAAAAATGTAAAGAAAAACGGGTAAATCATTCAAAAAACTACCTTCAAAAAGCGGAAAAGGATCGACCGTAGGTTCCCCTTCTCCTACTAAATCGTCATTATCAAATCCAGATTCGTCAAAAATGATAAACACTGATTTACACCCAATTTCAATTTTAAAACGTGATCATAATAAACCATTAACTAAAAAAATTCCAAATAATATCATTTATCCTATTCGTCCGTACCATCAATGATGGTCTGAATATCTTTCCAAGAGAGATGAAATCTTTGATATTTCTTCATTGTCTATTTCTCAACCTAAGAAATCTAAACGTTCTACACTTAGACTTCGTCGTTATTTAAAATGTCGTAAATTGGCGTCACAATATGTTATTTCTGCCATAATTTTGAATTCACATGATCAGAGGTACTATGCAAAAGTTTCCTTTTTAGATTTTAGAGAACTCGGTCTTTTGGATACGGGGCAAACGTTACCTGCATAGGTTCCGATTTGGCTTTATTTGAGTTTTCTCAGTTTAGGGAATTTCATACCTTTAAAACTTGCGTCAAAACAGCTGATGGCAGGCTTCAAAAAGTTTCAGGTTTTTTAGATGTTAATGTTTGTTTTAAAAATCAGGTGAAGCGGCTAAAAATATTAATCGTGCCATCTTTATCTCAAAGACGGATTTTAGGTTTAGATTTTTGGAAAGAATTCAATTTAGCACCTGATGTTTTCGAATCAGTAATTGTGTCTAATACGTCTGTCTGTAAAAGTATAAATGATCTGTCTGCATTTTCTGATGTTAATAAGTCTGAAGTCTTGTCTGAGAAGAAGGAGGAATCTAAATCAGTGGATTTAGATAACAAAAATTACCCACTAACGCCATATCAACATTAACAGTTAGCGGCTATTGTTGCCCTATTCCCAAATTTTGAGGAAAAGGGATTGGGAACAACCGCAAGGATTCATCATGAAATCGACGTTGGCAATGCAAAGCCGATAAAACAGCGGTTTTATCCAGTTTCGCCAGCAGTCGAAAAATTTATGTTCGGAGAGATAGATAGAATGTTGTCATTAGGTGTTATAGAGATATCAAATTCGCCATGGAGCTCGCCCATGCGTTTGGTAGTAAAACCAAATAAAATCCGCCTGTGTTTGGATGCTAGGAAGGTCAACTCCGTGACCAAGAAAGACGCTTATCCATTGTATTGAGGGTATTTTTGCACGTCTCCCTAAAGCCAACTTAATATCAAAACTTTATTAAAAGGACGCAGATCGGCAGATCGGCTTAACCGATGAGGCAAGACCTCTAACAGCATTTACAGTCCCTGTTAGGTCATTATATCAGTTTTTGGTCATGCCATTTGGACTGTGTAAAGTGCCTCAAACAATGTGTCGGTTAATGGACGAATTGATTCCGGCTGACCTAAGACATTGCGTTTTCGGGTATCTTGACTGTTCTCGTAAGAATTGGTGAGCAGTTCCGAAAGGCTAATTTAACACTCAACATCACCAAAAGCAAATTCTGTGTAACCGAAGTAGGATATCTAGGTTACGTGATAGGTCATGGCGGTATTAAAACTGACCCGGAAAAGATCGATGCTATTCTGTATTGGCCAGTTCCTAAAAATCTTAAACAGGTTCGCGGTTTCTTGGGTTTGGCAGGATGCTATCGTCGTTTTATTGAGAATTTTTCATCCGTAGTTTTTCCTATTACAGAATGTTTGTCAACTAAAAAGAAATTCGCTTGGACACCTGAAGCCCAGGAGTCATTTGAAAGGGTTAAACAGCTTCTCACATCGGCACCTGTTTTAATTAATCCCGACTTTTCCAGGAAGTTTTATCTCCACTGTGATGCAAGTGACTACGGGATTGGAGCGGTTTTAGTGCAGCTGGACGATGATCGCGCGGAAAACCCGATAGCTTATATGTCCAAGAAGCTGAATTCTGCTCAACGGAATTATAGTGTGACGGAGCGGGAGTGTTTGGCGGCCTTCGAAGAGTTCGAAGTTGTCACTGACCATTCAAGCTTGGTCTGGTTAATGAAGCTGCCCGATCTCAGTGGAAGACTTGCTCGATGGGTTTTTAAGCTCCAGGCATATAAATTTACTATCAGCCACCGTGAAGGAACAGACCATATCGTTCCCGACGCCTTGTCCAGAATTCACTGTGAAGAAATTTCGTCCGTCGAATTTGCAGAACCTGAAATTCTCTGCTGAATTCTCAGCACGTATACATTCGAAGCCAACACTATAGTGGCAACTTCGAAGAAGATGAGCGTGCTTGGAAGCTATGGATCCCGCTCCAGCTCCGCCACACTGTGATTTCCCGCTTCCATGATTCTAAAGTCGCGTGCCATGGTGGTATGGCTGAAACTTTAGACCTAATCCGCAGAAATTTTTTTTGGCCGGGAATGATTAGAGCAGTTCGCGATTATATTAGAGCTTGTGAGACATGCAAAACAACAAAATCGCCTAACTTCATTTTGAAGCCCGAAATGGGTAAAGCTGCCTTTTCTATTCGTCCATTCCAACGTTTGTACGTAGATATATTGGGTCCATACCCACGGAGTAAAAATGGTAACATAGGTCTTTTAATAGTGCTCGATCACCTCTCAAAATTTCATTGGTTGTGTCCTCTTCGGAAGTTTACGTCATCGGTAATACAAGACTTTCTTTTAAAACATATATTTCACGTATACGGAGTGCCGGAGATCCTTGTTAGCGACAATGGCTCACAATTTAGATCTAATGAGTTTAATGCTTTGTTGACCGCTTTTGGAATATCTCATACTTACACCGCAATTTATTCCCCGCAATCAAACACCTCTGATCAGAAATTATGGGATGGCAATTTAAGTTTTATCAGTTGCGCTCTTAGAAATTCTAACCACCAGGCTATCAATTGTTCCCCGTACCACGCTCTTTTCGGATTCGACATTATTACTCATGGAGAAACCTATAACTTGTTAAAAAACTTTAAACTGTTAGATTTCGCGTGACGATAAATTGAAATTGCTTCGCTCTAAAATTCGAAAACATATTTCCGCTGCGTATAAACGTAATCAGTCCCAATATAATCTTAGGGCCCGCCCTGTTTCTTTTCATATTGGGCAGGAGGAATTTTTCTCAAAGTTCACAAGAAAAACACTATAATGCTAAATTATCGCCACTTTTTATTAAATCCAGGATAAAAGAGAAAGTAGGAAATAATTATTACATACTGGAGGATACGAACGGTAAAGTCGTTGGCACATACCACGCCAAGGACATTCGCCCTTAATCGTTCTTTTCCGATTAACATTTTTCCCTATCGGGTTAATCTTACTCGGTTTTGTAATGAACGATTTTTTTTTCTTTAACAAATGGTTTAGTAATACTTCTGTTAAATTTTCATTAGGTAATTTACATAATATTTGCTTTCCCTTGCCGAATGGTTGGGCATCAAAATTTGTTTTACATGTTTTCTTTTTTTTGGACATAACCCCTTTTGTCTTACTACCGTTTTGTTCAATAGAAACATAATAGTCTTGTGTATTCAATTCGGGTGACAACAAGTTGAACGAAGGTTTCAAGTGAAATTTGTTATCGAAAAGAACATTCTATTTAGTACAACATGAAATTCAAGTAACTTACCGTGTTTTAATAAAAACTCTTTTTTTAACTCAAATTAAAACTCCATGCGAAATTTTACAACACGGTAGTTTCAAAGAATATTAAAATTTACTATATACTCTTAATAAAATATTGATTTGTTTAATTTAACGGAGTTTGTTTTATTGATTTCTAAATCGATAACTTTATTTGGCACAGCTGGTTATCTTGTATGGAGTGTAAATTACGGTATATGAGTTTGAATCGGTTAAATATTTCTTGGTATACAACAATTTTTGTATACTTCCTTTTTCATCTACACGTTGTGTTGCAAAGAAGTTTTTCTACCATAAGCTCAAAAAAAGTAATATTGATTCCAAAAGAAAAAAATATAATTAAAATCTTTTGGCATCCGAAGCACTTTTAGTGTAAAAATTTAAACAATATTTGAAATAAAATTATTAATAGAAACAGGTCATATTTTTGTGATTTTTAAGTTTCTGACAGCTTGATTTTCTTTCTGATCTGTATCCATAGGCCACCTAAATCCAGGAGACGTAAGAAATCGTTTGGGGAATTTTATTTCCCTGAACAAGAAGGCTCGTGTTCGGATTATATCCAAAGATCGAATATATACCGGACCCTAAACATTTTAATTGGTAATCTGTAAATTGGCCACTGTAAAGTGAATATTTGCTGGTCTCGAAGGGGTTAACTATATTTGGTTATCCCATGTCCACATATTTTTTTATTAACTCCAGCATATAGACGAACGTATGGAGAAGGAATTTAACAGCGTCTTGTAACCACACAGAACATCTCAACTTCATACCATTCTGGTGACGTCATCGAACGAATAAACTAAAACCAAAAGAAGTAAAAAGAAACGGTACACAGAAAGTACATCCGAACTTCTATATTAAAATCATCATAACGCCACGAGTCAGAAGTTAAACAATTTTTCTTTAATAATTTCTTAATTTTGTGGATTTAGGAAATTAAAGTTAAAATAAGAAAGAACATTTTTTTTTTTAAATCATTTATATTTGCTAAAAACAATATCAAAATCTGCACAAAGAGGTAAAATTTAAAGTAGTTTATGTAAATTGGTCATATTCCCATGTAAAAGCATCAGACGACTAGAACCCGAAATAGTGTATTAAAATTTTAGGTGTTTAAAAAAAAGACTTTCACGTGATGGGAATCTTTAACAATTAAAAAAAAAGAAAAAGAAGTAATAAAGTGTTACACCAGTTACATGTTAATTTTTCATTAAAAAACAATTTAATATTCTTTTTTTTTAATTTTTTAAATTTTCAATATCACACATTTTTGTCAAATGAAAGTGCATGAAATTTCATAGTCAGAAATTCATAAAATCAGGAAAAATGTTTAAGAAACTCATTATCACAGATGATTAAAATATGTTAAATTAATAATATAAACTTATCAACTACTATCACAGATAAAAAAATATATAAATAATTACAATAATGAATAAATTGTGTTGTAATTAAAACTACAAAACGATACCTAAATCTAAAGTCCCTACTATCGAAATAAAATCAAAAATGACATGCATGTTTTGTCTACCACTGTAATATGTAAGAGGTAATTTAATGATCATCAAAACAACAAAAACCTCATTAGTATATCATTAGTCATCGAACTTGCTGAAGGCCTTCATCGAACTTCGAGATATCTGCTAGTGAGTTACAACATGTTTTATAATAATTAACTTGTGTTTTTTTTTACCCTTGCATATAATTAATAAATTTAAAATACCATAAAAAGCAACAGCGATGGTTTCAAACAAACCTCTCTTCTGGATTTGAGTGTCATACTATATTTTTTATAGTTTTTGCTTTTTACTTTAATGATATTATATATTTATAATATAGGTCAAATGGAATTGAAATCCTATTTACTTTAAAAGTTCAATGAACTTGGTTTTTTTATGTTAAATTAAGAAATCGGAATCGTTATGAAAGCGTTTTAGATAAATCGTTAGTCAGATTTTATTTTAGTTAATATAAAAATGCACTTTCATTCGAATTTGGTAATCGTAGTTAAAGAATTTGTCTAAGAAAATAAAACCTTTTCTTAATCGAATTTTGTTAATTAATAATTTTTTTTTATAACTCTTAAGTGTCAAACCCTAGATTAGGACTTGTTTCTAAACATATATTTTTAAATAATTTAATATTTTATTGATCACTTCCTTTAATTTTTTTGTTAAGTTTAAGATATTCCTAGCAATGCTATTTTTTTAACATTAATGGGTTAAATACACATTGAACTGTTCAATCATGAATTGGTAAATTTCTTACGGAAATGTGGTTAATGTGAGTTAGGATTGAACGACGCCTTTTGGGGTCCTGCAAAATATAATTAAGCGGCCTCAGGACACAGGTATGGGAGGGATATGATGCGCATTATTCCTACAACACCTTGGAACAAATACGGTTAGTGCAAATCGATTGTTACTATTTAATACTTTTGTTTTTTTTTTATAATGATAGGGGTTAACTTTTGTTTGTTTGGTTATCCAGTCCATCTTAGAGTAGCCTTTCAATAACAAAATAGGGAGTCTAAAATAAAATTTTGTAGTAAATAATTCATTATTTATGGGAGAGGACCTGAACCCCCCACCCGACTGAAGCTAGCAGCTCAATGGCTCCCGCAGTCCTCCTTCCAAAGGAATGCTTTACCATCTTAGTCGACAGTGAACTTTTAAGTCACACTGTGGATTTTTCTTTCGCCCATTTATTGGGCATATTTACATTACACTCTATACCATACATCTTTACGATATATAAATATGTAATAACAAACTCCTCCTCAGCATTTTTACGCATTGAATTCAACATATAAATTACTAATGACTTTAAAATCTTAAATATTGCGGTGGTGCATGACGATCGCATTTTTCCTTTACAAGAAAATTTGGAAAATGTTCAAAAAAAGCCAAAAAATTGAAAAAAAGCGTTCATTTCACCTTCATTCACATATAACTTTTGAAGTAGGAATGTAATCTTTAAGCACCACCGCAGAATTTTAGATATTATAGGCATCAACAACTATGTTGACTTTCAGCGCCTAATATTCAGCCGTACTTGTGCCGTATAAAAAACATTAAAGCCTATTTTCGGCAAATTTTTTTCATTCATTTAAAAAATAGAGCGAATATTTTTAAAAACAGGAATTCACGCTACTGAAATGAACTTATATACTTATATTTCATTTGCTATTGTGATAAGGCGGCAGCAGATAGTCTAACCAGTACCCTATGCATTAGACTGGCTCAAGAATGTATGGGATTTGCAGATGTAATTTTTTTTTTGTCTCCACAGGGCCGCCCCTTTTCCATTCACCAAAAGGAGTGTGCTTACTAAAAATTGGAACAATCAGACAATATTTAGAGGTCGCTAGAAATTTCAACTTTTTGGTTTTGTGTATCAGGTTACATACAGTTTTTAGTATAGTACTTTAAGCTTTGTTTATATTATTATTAATTTCTGTTAGTGTATGTATGTTTTTACAGTGTATTTATTGAATTCCGTCATTGTCAATAATTGTCCTACTCTTACTTACAGCGTAACTTTGTTTATATTTATATGAAAACGAATATAGCCATCCTCTTTCTACATATTTCCAGCATACGGGAAATCCCCTTTAATTTGATTTAGTAAGGTTTAGTTAGATTTACACAACTTAAGGTAATCAATAAAGAAGAATTCTTAAACGTAAAGGTACTAGTATTATATAATTTTTGCTACAGGCAATAAGTAAATTTGAATTTTAGTTTTGTGCATTTTATTAATGGTTAAAAGTGTGAGTAATACAAAAGAAATATTTTTTTTTGTAAACGTTTATTTACTTTCGCGATCTTTTTAGATATAATTATATCTAAAAAGAACGCGAAAGTAATGACTTAAGTCATGACTTTTAATACTGGTTCAAAATTTATGAGAAGCTCTCAAAGAGCGTGGTTAATAGGAAATCCAATAGAAAACTTTTCCACAGCAAGGCTTCCATCAAAAATGGATGTGCTTAAAATGTATAATTTTCATCATTTTGAAGAAAAGAGGACTGAAAAGGTTAGTATTAAGGAGACAGTATCTGCAGTATTGGATATTTGGGACAAAGCTAAAATTCCTACTCAATGGTCCGATGCCATCGAAAGAAAGCTCCGCAAGCTGCTGTCAATTTATACTTTTAAAGAAAAATCGAAAAACAAATTCTGAAAGATGCCGCACCAAAGAAAAAATATTTGAGGAGAATTCAACTAAAATATTTGATATTGCCATTAAGGATGCATATAATAAAATAAATAATGAAGAGGACAAAATGTTTCTTAAAATGCAAAGAGAAGACAACATAAGCTGCAGTATAGGTGGAATAGATTTGTGCTTAAAAAATGCCGAAATTAGAAAGCAGATTAGGGAATCAAAAGCTGAAGCCAGAAAACTGCGATACGTTGAAAAACAAAAAGCAAGTGAAGAAGTTGATAGCTCCATTTCTGCATTAGAGAGTTATGATGGTTTCACCGAGGCCGAGTCTGATTACACTAGGCAACAGCCATTTTGTTATTTGGTTCTAGCATACTTTTTCTCATGGATTTGGACCTACTGAACTCGAAAATGAATTTTAAAAATTTTTCTGTCGATTGGTTTGCGAGATACAAATTTTTTAATTTTTTTTTTTTAATTTTTGGAGGTACACTTACTATTTTGAGCATATCTTTAGTCTTCTTTGACCTATTTTATCCTACTACTACTCAAATTAAAGACAATTGAGCCGTCTACAACTTATTCTCAGAAAATTTTCAAATCGGGTTAGTAGTTTTGATGTTGGCGGCTTAAAAAGGTTAAAAAACTGCGTTTTTTTAGTAAAAATGTGGCTGAAAAATTCATATAAAAATTCATATAAAATGTAAAACGCGATGTTAACAGCGATTTTAATTTTTTTACGTATAGCTGACACTTTTCCAAAGAAAATAAGCCCTTACTTAACAAAATCTGATGACAAATGGCCGACTTATTATTTTTTTGGTAAACGACCGAAATTCCGCTATTTCACGATTTTTTGATTTTCATTATTTGCACAGCTTACCTACCCAACGCAAACGAATAAATACATTTGAACTTAATTTAAAATAAACAAATTAGTCTTCGTATATTATTTTTTAATTTATTTACAGCACTACATGCTCAATGTATCGCACAATTAGCTAAACTAACGAAATTAAACTAACTAATTAAATTAAGCAAATCAACGCACAAAAAAATGAGTAAAAACAAAGATATAAGTGTACATTTTATGCCATGTGGAAAAACTGCTGACTTCTTCTTTGTTTTTTGTATTCGCTGCAATCGGTCTCACGTATTAGGGTCCAAATATAGTCACCCATCATAGCCGTGTCATAGTTGCCCTGATAGCGTCGTTCCATAGCCTTCAATTCCTGATGAAAGCGCTCGCCGTGTTCGTCGCTCACGTCTCCTAAATTCTCAGGGAAAAAATCCAAATGAGAATCCAGAAAGTGTATTTTAAGTGACATGTGCACTCCCATGGCTTCATAGTTCTTTACCAGATCCTCAACTATGTCCTTATAATTCGGGCTTTTGTTGTTTCCTAAAAAGTTTTCCACAACAAGCCTGAAGGAATTCCATGCTGCGGCTTCGATGGGTGATAACAGCTTTGGGAATTTTTCATCTTTCAACATTTTTTTTATCTCGGGTCCTGCGAAGACTCCTTCTTTAATTTTTGCCAGCGAAAGGTAAGGGAAAATTGACCGTAAATAGGCAAAAGCTTCACCTTCTTTGTCTAATTTTTTGGCAAAATTTTTAATCAAACCCAATTTTATGTGCAGTATGCAGGGCGGAAGTATTATATTTTCACGGTTCTCTATTAGTGGTTTGCGCTGAACATTCGCTTCTCCAACTGCAGGTTTCGTTCGTACCGGCCATTTTTTTTTTATATAATGCTGATCATCAGCGCGGCTATTCCAAAGGCACAGAAAACAGCAATGTCGCGTATAGCCTCCTTGGAGTCCACACAGAATGGCCACAACTTTAAGGTCGGCGCATATTTTCCAATTGTATTTCCTATACTCTATGCATTTCAGCAAAATGTCCATAGTTTCATAGTTCTCCTTTGAATGAACCGCATGAGCAATAGGAACAGATGGCTTTTCATTCCCATTATGTAAGAGAACTGCCTTCAAGCTCTCTTTGTTGCTGTCAATAAACAACCTCCATTCGTTGGGGTTGTGAATTGTGTGAAGCTCTTGGAACAAGCCTGAAATGTCGCTGCAAAAACATATTTGGTCTTTCTTTGTATAAAATTTTGCATACTCCTTGTGACGGTTTCTGTACGCTGATACTTTCACTTCTGAAGCCGCAAATCCACACTGTATCATCCGAGACGCAAAAAGTTCGGATTTCTCCTTAGTGAGACCAAAATCGCGCACCCAATCGTTTAGTTCGGCCTGTGACAGTAATTTTCGCTTTGCACCCGGCTCAAATTCGCTTGCATTTGACTCAGACTCTTCTTCTGACGATTCTGCTTTTTGAAGAGATGCACCAGGGCACACTGGATATGGCACATCATGCGAATGTGGTACTGGAAGCGCAAACGATCCCACTTGAGCGTAGTTCCATTTAAAAAATCTTCCTACCCCACTGTTTGTGGTGAGGCAAAAATAACAGTCTGTGGAATGGCATAGCGGCTTTTTCCACATCATTGGTGTATCGAATTTCATATGGCGGCTAAAATTAAAATAAATTACTATATTCACTATGTATAATGTGTTTAAATAAAAATTCTTACCTTCCGCCAGCTGCCCAGTTGGTTAAGATTATATAGCAAAGATCACACAGCGACTTAGGTGTCCATGGTTCTGTGATATTTGGTGAAATACCAAAATAATTCAAATAGTGCAATTGTACTGCTGGAGTAAACTTGTGTGCGTGATTTTTTTTTATAAACTGGCCACAAACATTGCAGAAATTGTCTGGATCGTTCAAACACTCGAACACACGTAGTCTTTTACTCATTGTCTTCCTTGCGTTTTCTAAATATTAACTTCTTTACACTTTCACAGACAGTTTTGAAATGCAATTGATAACCGTGTCTCCTTATGTTTAAATATGTATGAGCATGTAGTGCTGTAAATAAATTAAAAAAAAATATACGAAGACTACTTTGTTTATTTTAAATTAAGTTCAAATGTATTTATTCGTTTGCGTTGGGTAGGTAAGCTGTGCAAATAATGAAAATCAAAAAATCGTGAAATAGCGGAATTTCGGTCGTTTACCAAAAAAATAATAAGTCGGCCATTTGTCATCAGATTTTGTTAAGTAAGGGCTTATTTTCTTTGGAAAAAAATTAAAAACGCTGTTAACATCGCGTTTTACATTTTATATGAATTTTTATATGAATTTTTCAGCCACATTTTTACTAAAAAAACGCAGTTTTTTAACCTTTTTAAGCCGCCAACATCAAAACTACTAACCCGATTTGAAAATTTTCTGAGAATAAGTTGTAGACGGCTCAATTGTCTTTAATTTGAGTAGTAGTAGGATAAAATAGGTCAAAGAAGACTAAAGATATGCTCAAAATAGTAAGTGTACCTCCAAAAATTAAAAAAAAAAAATTAAAAAATTTGTATCTCGCAAACCAATCGACAGAAAAATTTTTAAAATTCATTTTCGTGTTCAGTAGGTCCAAATCCATGAGAAAAAGTATGCTAGAAACAAATAACAGACAAAAGTTTGTTATTTGTGACCTAGTGTTATTCATCGGGTGATGAATTTATTTGTCATGAAAGAAAAAATAAACCAAACATAACCAAATCAATTTTAAATAAAGACGTATTGCAGCAATTTATGGCGTATGCAATGTTTGTTGTCGCAATGTTTGTTGTCGGAGCTGTTTCTCAGGCATTGGGTAAACCTGGGTCCGATATGAATTTATCGCGATGTACAATAGAACGTACAAGAAACCGTCTTCGAAAAAACATAATAGAAAATGATAAAGATACATTCCGTTTCCATGATCCACTCGTATTGCACTGGGATAGCAAATTGCTGCCCGATATTTGTAACGAAAAACAAAAAATCGATAGGGTTGCGGTAGTTATCAGTTCTGGTAGAGTAGAAAAACTTCTAGCAGTCCCGAAGATAACCAAAGGCACCGGTGCACAACATGCTAATGCTTGTTTTCAGGTCTGCGAAGATTGGGCAATAAAAAATAACATTCGCGGACTATGTTTTGACACTACAGCTTCTAACACAGGTTTAAATATGGGGGCCTGCACTTTAATTGAAAGAGGTATACATAAAGAAATGATATGGATTGCTTGCCGTCATCATATGTCTGAGGTCATGATTTCTAATATATTTAAAGAATTTTTTGGGCAGACTGCAGGACCGGAAGTGCAACTATTTAAGCGTTTTCAAAAAAAGGCCAAAAATTGATAAATCTAATTTTACATTAGTAGAAAATGTATTATTCAATACCAGCCACTTACTAGAACTGCGAGAAGAAATGTATAAATATTATTCAGACGCTATTAAAAACCAACTGCCGAGGGCCGATTACCTTGAACTTTTAATGCTTTTTCGGATATTTTTAGCAGACGCAAAAAACAAGTTAGAGCTTACATTTAGTGCACCAGGCGTTTGTCACCATGCTCGTTGGATGGCAAAATCCATATACTGCTTAAAAATATTTATGTTTCGAAATGAGTTCGATCTCACTGAAACGGAGAAGAAAGCGGTCACCGAAATAAGTTTATTTGTTAGTCTTGTATACGGTCGCTATTGGAATGAAGCCAATCTTCTTAAGCAACTTGAAATGTATCCAAATGAAATAGTTGCTACAGCTGAAGTGAAAGCTTTTCCTCGACATCTTTGGTATTTTTCTGAACACCTAATTGGACTTTCTTTTTTTCGATTCGCGAGTAACAATTGAATCTAAAAGGAACATGGTCAAAAATCTCTAGCTACTACCAAAAGCAAACGCCTTAAAGTGGCTTGAAAGTAAATCATCACAATCCTCTTGAAATTTTGTTACCAAACGCACAAGTATTTTCTTTGATTTATTAATGGATGATGGACATCAAAAAGCTCTTTCATTCCTTACAAAGGACCCTGCCGTGTGGAAGGATCATGCAATTTATATTCAGATGGAAGAAAGAGCGAGCCTTTTAAGAGTTGTAAACGATTGTGCACAGCGCGGCATTGCTTTGGTTAACGAATTTAACAACTCCATCACAAAAAATTAAGAACAGAAACAATATTTGCTTCGCTTAGTTGATTTACATAGAAAGACATATCCTGAGGCTTCAAAAGCCAGAATTCAAAAGATGCAACTCGGAAAATAAAAATAACATAAAAAATGTAATTATTAACTCTAAACAAATTATATAAACAACACTGAAAAGTGTAAATTTTTTCATGCAAATTAAATTTTTGTTTAAATTTCACATAAACTCCGAAAAATCGTAAATTTATAGCTACCTCTAAATATTGTCCGATTTGTATGAAATTTGAAATATATATTTATTTTGCAAATTGGAATATGGGCAGCCTTGTGGAGCAAAAGATTTTAACGTTTTTGCATGCTTATTAATTATCAAGCTTTTATTATCTGTTCATAAACATCATTCTTGAATTTAGTTCACCACAAATTTCAATTTGCTATTAACAAAGACAAGTTTAATTTTATTACTGCAAATTTCAAAAAAGATGTTAACATTTTCCAAACAGTTTTAGCGGCTGCGAAAGATTCAATGATAAAAAGATATATCGATAGACCACAGTAATGTCAATGTGGATAGAGTGTTTGCGATGACGAAAAGGAATGAGGATATGGCACCCGATGAAGAAATATACACCAGATGTCAGCAAGTAAAGGCCCGGGAAAACAAATGCATTCACATCTTTTTTGATATCCTGCAGCTCCATCCAACGAAGCAAGATATGGAAAGTGTTGTAAAAATAATGAAAATTTTTTCAGAAAAATAAAAAATGGAGTGCTGAGGAACGAATAAAGAGATTGGAAGAGATGGGGAGCAAACAACAAGCAAAAAAACGACGTACAGAGAGTAAAGTATTATTTCTAAATTTGATTGATATGGATGAGCCTATGGAATTATTTAATTTATTACATGAACTATCTTATGCCGATGTACAGAGTAATGGGATAAAAACTCTTAAAAAGCAAATAAACAGTTTGAGAGGTTTAAATTATATATACATATCACGGTAAAAAAGTTTGGCAAACAACAAATTTGGATTTCGAGTCCCAACTCAAAGAAAAACTAAAGAACTTACACTCTTATGTAGACCACTAAATATTTAAATAATAAAAACATTTTGATGTTTTTAAAAATATAAATAATAAAGATTCTGTTTAATACAATTCTATTAAAATAACTAGAATTTTATTTGCAAAACTAAAAATATAAGTACGTACAAAACTTTAATGATGAATTTTAGTTACATATTGTATTATAATTTTTAAACTATATCATTATCTTATAGCTTTTTTATTTCCCATTCGGTTATTTTTAAACCGATTTTCAAAATTGTTTTTTTGATGGAAAGGTGTTAAAATTAGCTTTCTAATTACTGAATAGTACAGTATATTGCCGCTAGATGGTGCAAAATTCATTTTTATTGAAAAATGCATCAAAACACCTTGTATTTGCAAATATTATGAGTTCATATCTTCAGCAAAAATACTCGCTAAAAGATTTTGTTATTTGGTCGAATTCCGGAAATTTAAAGGTCAAAATTTTGATTTTCTTCAATAACCTAAAAATAACGGTAATTTTATAAATAACGGAATTATGAAATAGTCGTAGAACAAAAGTTGCTTCTGAAGCCCTAAAGAACCATTTTCAACAATAAAAAAGTTGTTTTTCGCACAAAGTCGATTTTGGCATATTGCTAATTATATGGCCGCAATTAATCAAATATTCCAATATCTATTCTACTAAAATATAATATATTCTATAAAATATATCTTCTTCTCAAATTATCTTCTTCTCTAATTAAAAATAGTCTATCCATATTTTTTTTTCGAAAATTTTTGGAAATATATCTGCTTGATGAATTTTAAAAAGGGTTGATTTTAAATTTAATTATTTATTTAACTTACTCTTATATTGTAACGTGTTAACTTACTACTCCGATTTGGCTTTACATAATCATTTATTCTACAATTAAAGTAAATTTAAATTGCATACGGAGTCGACGCACTGAAGTTTTTCTCAATGTAAATACAACATGGACAAAGCCTGTACATTTAATATACCCAGCAAAATAAAATGGATGTTATTCTTTACGAATCTCTTTTTCAGAACATCCAAAGAAGTTAATAGTGCAAATTTTTCGATTTGTCAGAAGTCATTTTAAACAACTTCCAAAATGTTGATATTAACCCCTACTAGTAAAAAAAACAATCATTTAGTTGGTCCATAAATGGTTAATTCCGGCAGTCATTTAATGCCTTATTAAAAAAATATTTTGCATAACAGTGATGTCTACTTTGTCCTGGTCGGAATAATGATTCCTGGCGTGTTCAAAATCACATTTGTAACTTTTTTTTATATTTTATTTATTTATTTTAACAGTGATGTCTACTTTGTCCTGGTCGGAATAATAATTCCTGGCGTGTTCAAAATCACATTTGTAACTTAAAAAAAGCCACTGCCTATATTTAACAACTTCCGTAAACTAATGAAAAAGTCCATCTGCTCATAGATTTTTCATAGCACCGAAACAAACTACTTCCTCCCAATGACACGCCAATGTTAAAATCATTAATGATTCACCGAAATTTTCACAACTTCGTGTTTAGTAGATGTAGAGTTTAACTACTTCTTCCTCAGCTCTTATTTTGCTGGGATAGGTTCGTGTGTATGTTGTTTTTATAGTTTATACAAACAAGTTTGTGTGTGTTTTACAGCACACACTACTAGTTATTAACACTTAATTTATTTGTTTTGCTTTTTTTCCGCATGCAATTCTCGTTTAGTTAATATAATTTTTTAATAAGTAGGCAAGGTTTGTAGTTACTCGGGGGAGTTAACCTAAGCTGCCCATTGCTCACCATTGGTCAGTAATCCAAAAAGTATACAATTACAAAAGGGTGACAAAGGTTATCTTTGAGAAATTCAACATGCTACAGAGTTCAGTGGCAACATGTTTATATAAGTGGGCAACATTTTCAAAGTTGGTAATGTGTTGAAAAACATTTAATTTGGTGTATGCAGTTTTGCCGTATAAACAGTATAATTGTTTTTCCCAGTTTTTGGGATTCTTAACTGTATTCCAGTTTTTTAATGAAAACAACTTTGTTTCAAATTCATGCATTTTTTATAGTTGTTTTAATTATATGGTGTAAGAATTAAAAGCATATTTGTTCTCTTTATAATATATTTTTACCATAGAAATGGATATCAATATACAGTGTTGGTCAATGTGTGTATACACTTTAATACTTTTCATGTCACAATGTTATGTTTGAATTCGTAACTATTTTTTACCACAATTGCATAGTTTGGTTGTATTTTTTACTTATACTAAATATGTATAATTTTGGTAAAAATAAATAGTATATTGAACAAATATTATATGAAAAAATACATGATTAAAATAAAAAAAAAAACATTTTTTTTACAAAAAAAATCTTAAACATCCAAAAAACGGCAAAAACTGTTAAAATTGGTTAATATGGTTGCACCGCTAAACACTACTAAAAGTTGCCGACCAAAACTCAATTTTGTTTATGCCAAGCTATGTGCGTGTTCTAAGTGAGTACTAAAATTTTCGTGAGAGAGAACTATACTCTTGAGAATTAAAAACTTTTTGAGTAATCAGGCATATTAAGAGACAAAAGATTTCGGTCGATTGTCTTATTTTAATATTTACCACCTTATTATTTATTTTAACAGCCTTCGCGGACTGTTATAATTTTACAGCCTTCGCGGACTGCGACTCCGACGCCGAGGAGGTTACGACTCCGACGCCGAGGAGGTCGCCGAACCTGCAACCGAGTCAGTAGACGACCACCTGAAGAACCTGTAAATACGTCAGTAGAAGACTACCTGCCGAACCCGTAACCACGTCAGTAGACGACTATGAGCCGAGCCTGTAACAGAGCCAGTAGACGACTACCTGCCTAGCCTTTGCCGACAGTTACGTTGCCGAAAAATATTTTACTCCGAGTATACCGTGTGGAGAATAAGGGTATTGCCATTCGTGAAATAAATTGTTTAAATAAAGAGAGATTTATAAGCCCCAAAAAGGATAAAATTTATTGTGTTGTTACTTTAGGTTTTGGGGTCCTAAAGTAGACCCTGGACAAGACTGAACTACCTCAGCCGACGACAAAACCTTGTTAGAATTAAACAAAATTTTCCAATATAGTCGTAATTAATGTGCATCAAAGAAATATGGGCGGGGTAGTGTAATGGTTAGGGCGTTGGACTGTTACACAGTAGGTTGCGAGTTCGATCCCCGGTGATGACAACATCAATTTATAAATATATGTATAAGTTTTCTATCCTTCATACACGTTGCAATATCCTCCTCCGGTGGAAACATCGAACTCCAACGAAGTAACAGGGCTACGAACTAAAATGGTTCAACAATTTCTTTCCTTGGCGAGCAACAACTATTCCAAAAATATATCATCTCGCGCAATTAGAGTGTTGAAGCCCTTTATCTTTCTCCAATTTTCAACTCTTCTATATCCCCTTTCCAAGGAAACAACACATTAATTAGGAAGAATTTTCAGAGTGGTGCTTCTCTAAAAAAAAGAAATATGAGATCAAAATTAAAAAAATCAGTAAAACTTATACGTATAAAAACATATTAAAGTTTTCTGAAAGATGTTTAAAAGTAAAAATTCAACTTCCTTATATGAACAAATTTCTCAAATCTGATCTTAATATTTTAAAGATTACGAATTTATTTATAAAAACTGAAAACAAATTTGTGGTTTTTAAATTTTTTGCGGTTTTTGAAAATTCAATATAAGTATATACACTTCGAAGGTTTGTTTAAAATATAAGCGGATACAAATTCAATTGATGAGAGTTGACATTTTCATTAAAACACATGGCAAAAAATTAATTTCAAAAATCCGAAAAATTGTCTCAAAATGTGTGATAATTTTTCAGACTCAGAAATTTAAATTTTTGGACAATTTTGATTTCATAGGTTTTACTGAATCATTTCTCAGTTTGCAAGGTGCTCTTTTTGATGAACAGCTTTTATAGGAAAAAGATAAAAAATGTTAAGTTTTTGGAACCTACCCAGCAAAAACACACCTTGCCAATTACCAAATAATGGGTCTAGTAATCTAAACTCAAAGGTTTTCATGTATTACCCTTTGTATTATAATTCTAACTTTTTACATATATGAGATGTCACAAAAGTTAAGGTGTTGTGCCTACGTGCAAGCTTACGAAAAGATAAAGAAAAATTACGAAAAGATAAAGAAAAATGAGTCACACTTATGCATATTAATAATTGGTTACTAATAACCAAAATTTTTACTCAGTTTTAAACATATTTCAAGTAAATTTTTATTTGATTTTTAAAGATTTTTCCCCTGATTCCAAATCTGGTCGCCAACATTTTTTTCCTCTTTAGAATTTTGAAAAATTGTGTATATAGGATATTTCGGAACTACAGTTAAAACTCGATTTTTGCCCCAAGTTATTTTGACTGACTGATTCACTCATTCAACATCGCCCAGGTCAAACCCCAAGAGGTAAGAAGCTGAAATTTGGTACACAAGTTCCTCCTTCTACGTAGACATCCGCTAAGAATGCAAGTTAATATATCGTACAGGTAACAAACGCTTGTTTTTATGTTGTTGCAAGTTGTTTAGCTTGCATCAGCAATATACGTTTTTTGCTCATTTTTTATTTAACATTTTCTTTTTCTAGTGCATGTACTCGCACGTCAAACACGCTTTAAGCATATGTTCTTAAAACTATATTTTATAAATTAACTCTAAACGAAATATTTATTTTTTTTCCAAGAGAAGAAATAAAAATTCAACATTTAAGTATGTTTTAGTACAGGAAATAACATCATTCAATGACTAATGATGATCTCAAAAATAACTAAATATAAAAACTTGAAAATTTCCAACCCTAAAAATTATTTTGCAGATTCATATACAGCGATGTTAAACACTACTAACTCATAATGGACACGTTGTAGATTGTCGGTAAATGTTTAAAAAGGACGGTGAAAAAAGTATAGAAAAGGTCTTTTGAAATAGGTTCATATTTCTTTTAAAGCAAATGAAAGGTATTTCAAAGAGCTATCTCATGGTATAATACTCTATTCCATTTTCACAATGTCCCGTAAGCTATTAACTGGGGCTTTAACTGACCGATTTGTAGTTGTTGTTTTTCAATTAATATGTGAATTTAACTGTTTGTTAAATTTTTACTTTACATTCAGTTTTCGAGCCTAAGGCGTATGATTATTATTTATAAAAAAAATTAAATCACTCATACGCTCTGGGTTACAGCATAATTACTTTAGGTGGCACAAGATTTTAGATCATTTTAAATTTTGTTTTCAAGTAAACTCGAAACTAGAGAATATACACTCACCAAAAAAGTTTGTAATGGCAACTGAAAATTTTGCTGTTATTACGGGAAATTTCGCTAATTTAATCCCAGCGGTTGTTTTTTGCTAATCTTAGCAACACATTTTTGCTGACATGTAGTACAATGAAATTAGTAGAAAAATTAGTAGCCGCTACTAAATTTTAGTATACTTTTTGTAAAGTGTAATTTAAAAACTGTTTGCTAAAATCTGCAAAAAAAAATTACAAAATATTAGTACAAAATTTTAAATTATTTTTTTTTATCGAGCATCAATTTTTTTTTATTTTATTTATTTTTTCCAAAAAATATTTTATACAAAATTAAAAAAAGGCTTAAAAATTGTTAAAACATAAACGAATTAATCATTTTGTTTTTATTTGGTAATTTCTGTTTTGAAAAATATTTTAGTTTTTTTTTTTTTGCTTTTTAAGTCAAATTTTAATTGTTTTTAGGGCTGATTTTTAGAACTAAAAAAACGTTTTAGTGCTATTTTAAGTGGATGTCCTATTTTCAGACATAAGTCGGTATATTCACTTCCGATCTCATTTTTAATCTATGTAACATTTTAAGGCAATTTAATTTTTTAAAATTAGTAAATTTTCTTGCTAATTTTAGCAAATCGGTTTTAAAAAATTTGTAAAATGATTTCTGAAATAAGCAACAAAATTTTGTAAATATTCTGTAAAAACTCTGTAATTTGTAAAATGTAAATAGCAAAAAGATTTGTTAAATAATAATTTTTTACTAAAAATCAGTACAAAAATAGTAAAGTGGATTGAAAACCATTTAAAAATTTTTCTACTAATTTTTTTTCTGAGTGTACAAACAATTTTTTACTAAAATCGCGAATATTTCGTCAAAGTCACAGTATGTGGTTTTGGTGTTTAGTTACACGAATAATTACACATTTTATAGACACTTGTATCGACAATTTACTTGTACGCACCACTCGTGCAAAAATTTGAACAACCCGGGTCTGTAGGAGATGTGAAAATACCAGTGCATGCTCGTACTACAGAAAATATTGCTGCTGTCCGCGATAGTGTAGTTGAAGAGCCATCCACCTCAACTCGTCGTCGTGCCCAACAATTGCACCTCTCACGATCGTCGTTTATAATAAAGACTTGCATTTACACGCTTACAAGGTTCAATTGACTCAAGAACTAAAGCCTCGTCGTTAATGGTCAGAATGGTGGCAAGAAATGGCAACAGTGGATGATAAATTTTCGAAGAAAATCATCTTCAGTGATGACGCACATTTTCACCTCAGTGGATTCGTCAATAAGCAGAATTGCCACATTTGGGCGAATGATAACCCAAGAGTGATTGTCGAAAAACCAATGCACCTACAAAGAGTGACTATTTGGTGCCGTTTATGGGCTGGCGGCATCATCGGGTCGTATTTTTTCCAAAATGAGGCCGGTCAGGCAGTTACTGTGAATGGTGTTCGCTATCGCGAAATGATAACGAACTTTTTATGGCCCGAATTGGAAGATATGGATGTGCACGATATGTGGTTTCAACAGGGCGGTGCCACTTGCCACACAGCTAACGAAACAATGGCTCTTTTGCGCGATAAATTCAATGGCTGTTTTATCTCCCGTGTCAATTGGCCACCAAGATCATGTAATTTTACTTCTTTCTTTGGGGTTATTTAAAAGAAAAGGTGTACGTCGATGAGCCAGCAACAATTCAAGAGCTAAAGGATGAGATAATTCGGCATATTAACGGCATAGAACCTCAATTATGCCTCAGCGTCATCGAAAATTTGGACCATCGGATGGAGGTGTGTTGCCGAAGTCGCGGCGCCCAGTTGGCCGATATTTTGTTCCATACATAATTGAACCACACCATATTATCATAATAAAAAGAAATGACAATAATTTCCTAAATAATTTGTGTTTTATTCAAAATCAACATCGGCCCTTAAAAATTAACCACCCATTACTACCATCATTCATACTTAAAGCTAAAGTGAAGCTTATCATAACTGAAAAGTGCCCGTACACCTCGAATACACAAAGTATTTTGCAAAGGAAAATTTTCGCCAAACGTAGGGATCGCCTTTTTAAATTTGTATATCTTCGGCATTTACAGTCGGCTCATAAAGTATGATATATCGATGTCTTTGTCTCCATGAGACCAATGTTTTGCTGCAAAGGCCATTGACCTCAATGACCCCAATGAAATATAAAAAAAAGTCGACGTTCGGCAAAACAAAAATAAATATTTTTTTGCAGGAATTGTCGAAATACTTCCCTAGCAAAATTTTAATGATATTTTAAGAGCTTTAATTTTCTGACATTAGGGTTCACGGCCTACTCAAACCCCCTTAGCTAGAAACCTGAAATTTGAAATATGCCTTCCTGGGAGTATGTGCTAACTCTTCGATAAGGTAAATTTTAGAATTGTGACGTTCTAAAAATGGGGTTTTTGGAAAATCCAACGGGGAGGGTCATAAAAGGGTAAAATCCTTCTCCTTGAGGGCCTGCTAAAGCAGCTAGAGCTGGTAAGTTGAAATTTGGTATATTGGTTCTACCTTAGGTGCAGACATCCACCCAGGTGGGAATTTTGTACATTCCTACGGAGAGGGATAAAAAGGGGGTAAATCTCCCCCTCAACGTCCGGCCCACACCGAAATAGCTGGAAATTTGAAATATGTATTGCCTGGAGCATGGACTAACTCACCAATAAGCTACATTTTTGAATTTTATCTAACGACGAGGTAATAAAGGGGCTTAAGAGGTGAAATTTAATTATTTTAACGGCCTGCCCAAACCGATGGACCTAGGAAGGTGAAATTCGGTATGTAGGTTCCTTTTCCAGTGTAGCCAACAGGTAAGACGGGATTTTTGGAATATCCAACGTGGAGGGCACAAAAGGGGAAAATTCTCCTCCTTGATGATTACCACTGCAGCTAGAAAGTTAAAATTTAGTACATAAATTCCACTCCGACGTAGACATCCAACCAAGAAGTATTTTGGTAAATTCCTACGGAGTGGGAGAAAAGGAAGAAATGTCCCCCCCTGAACGGTCTGCCCAAACCGCTTAAACTAGAAAGCTAAAATTTTGTATGCACGTCCCTTCTCCAGTGTAGATAACAGCAATGTCGTGACTTTTTGAAAATCCAACGGGGAAGGCAAAAGGGGAAAATTCTCCTCCTTGACGACTTGCCAAAACCGCTGCAGCTAGAGTGTTGAAATTTGGTAAATAGGTTCCTCCTCCGGCGTAGTCATCCGACCAAGAGGCATTTTTGTATATTCCTACAGGGAGGGGGAAGAAGGGGAAAGGTCTTTCTCTCAACGGCATGCCCAAACCGCTGAAACTAGAAAGTTAAAATATGGTATGCAGGTTCCTTCTCCAGTGTAGATAAGAGTTATGGCGTGACTTTTGGAAAATCCAAAGCGGAGGGGCAAAAAGCGGAAAATTTTCCCCTTGACGGCCTGCCAAAACCGCTGGAGCTGGGAAATTTTGCATAAGTGCAAATTTGCAAATGTGGAAATGAGCAAATGTGAAAGTTTCCAAATTATCAAAAGTGCAAATGTGCACATATGCAAATGCGCAAATTTGCAAATTTGCACATTTGCGCATTTGCAAAAGTCCAAATTTCCAAAAGTGGAAATGTGCAAAAGTGAAAATTTGATTGTTTGATCGATTGATGGTTTAATAGATTGATGGTTTGTGGATCGATGGTTTGATGGATTTATGGTTTGATGGTAATGTAAATGTGTAAATGTGCAAATGGGAAAATGTGCAAATATGTAAATATTTATTTCGCCCTCCGGGATAGACATTCGCTAAGACGAGGTTTTTGAAAATTCATTCAGGGAAGAGAAAAACGGGGAAAAAACTCCCCTTTTACGGCCTGCCCATCCCTCTTTAGCTGGAAAACTGAAATTGGAAATATTATTTTCGATGAAGTCTCCTCCTTAATGACCTGCACGAGCCGTTGGAGGTAGGAAGTTGAAATTTATTATGCAGGCTCCTTCTTCAGTGTAGATAACAGCTAAGATGTAATTTTGGAAAATCCATCGGGGAGGGGCAGAAAAGGGAAAAATATGTGTTAACTGGAGTATGTGCTAACTACATGATCAGCTACATTTTAGAATTTTAGCCAGGTACATGGTTAAAATGGGGGTTTAAAGGGAAAAATCTGAAATATTTGATGTGTTACCTGGAAAATGAGAAACATCTTAGAATTTTGGTCAGGTGTATGGTAAAAATTGGTGACTCCGAGTAATTATCTGGGAACTCCGGATACTCCCGGGCGTTAGCCCAGGCTTTAGCACTGGAAAACTTTTTCTACGCTAACAACGTAGCGGGCTTTGCCCGCTAGTTAGTCTAATAGGTCCTAGTATAATATTCTGAAGCTTTTGACACCATAACTTCAAATAAACTCCCTAACAACAACATAATTATCTATAGATTGCATCAATAATAAAGTGATAAAAAGAAAACAAAAAGCAAACTCTAAAAATAAAATGTTAACAACAACAGTGTTTATAAAACAGAATATTGAACATTAATGCATACAAAAAAAAAAAAGCGCGGTAAAAAATTAAAATTGAAAAAACAAAATAATAATATAACATAAAACATGAGTGCAAGTGAGGCTGGAAATTCAAATTCTTTTGTTAAGAGTAATAATGACAATATTGAACTCTTAACTGCGGCACCAAAAAGAGGAAGAGAGACTTTACAGAATTCTCTCCTACAGAATTCTCTTTTTGAAAATATAACAAAAACACCGCGATTGTCGACCAATGATTCACCCATCAAATTGCTTAATTTGATGGATAGAAGATTTGAAAAAATAACAGATGTAATGAAAACACTGATACATGAAAGTGAAGCTCGCATGATAAAAGAATTTGATAAACGTTTTAATTTATTAAAAATTGACATTTTAAATATAACTCAACACGTAATTAAGTTAGAAACGGTTGCGGATCATATTCTAAGTTTAAAAGATGAAGTCTCTAAATTAAAAAGACAATTACAGAGACGAGAAAATTCGTTGATTGCATCTGATCTTCGAATTAATGGTATACCTTACCGTAGAGAGGAAGATTTGTATGGAGTCTTTACAACTATATGTAATACTTTAAACGTTAACACTACAGCCGTTAAATCAATTTACCGTCTACAAAATTTTAATAATAAACATAGAGATAAATCTCCAAATGCTGTCATAATAGTCAAATTATTTTCTCCGTATGATAAAAATTTTATTCTTAAATCCATCGCAAATTTTCTAAAACGGAACAAAACGCCACTATTGTTAAGACACATAGGAGAAAATTGTGGTTTTCCATTTTATATAAACGAAAATTTAACCACATCGAACTTTAAAATACTCCAGTCTGCAGTGGGCCTTAAAAAAGCCAAACGTTTACAATCTGGTTTTACCATGCGTGGTTTAATATACATAAAATTAAAAGTGATGAAGATCCTGTGCGTATTGATAGTATGGAAGACCTGCTCAATTTTTTTCATGATGCACAGCAACCTGATACGATCCAATCTCAGAATGACTACTAATAACTTTTTAATCATGTCAACAATAATTTTTCTTCACCTTTTAAGCCCCTTTTTTAAAATTGTTTTTGCTGTTTTACTCAAATGTAATTTATTTTCTGAACATAATTCATTGAATTGTTTTGTAATATCTTTTAAGCTCGAATATGATCAATTTTGCTTTGCTAGCGTTGCTTATCTTATTTATTTTTTTAATCATGACGTCTCATATGGATAGTGTAGTTCTTAGTTCCAAAGATGTTACTTCGAATATGTTACGAATTTAAAATTAATATAGATTTACTTGTTAATTGTAAAATATTTATAAATTGAACACATTAAATAATATATTTCGAAAAGATACATATATTTTGGAAATATAAGAAGAAAACAGTTTTAGCAAAAGTACAAATATTTGCAACTAAGTGTAGTAAGTATTTAAGTTTAAAAAGTACATTGTAGCCACCCAAAAGTCGTCAATAAGTTGTTAAAGCATTTGATAGACTTTTCGTTAATGTTTGACAGTAGCTTAAGTTAGCAAAAGTATAATATAGTTTGCCCTTAAACAGAAATCAGGTATCAAGTTGTGTCATATTAATGCTCAGAGTTTGAAGTTCAAGATTGATAAGTTTCATTACACTCTAATAAATTTCTGTTGAAATTTACCCAACTTATAGTAGGAAACTGTACTCCTACTATAAATTGGGTAAATTTACTCTGTGTGCGTAAACGAAAAAAAGTACACCCATTATGCGTAAGTTGGTCCACACATAATGGGTAATTTTACATTGAAAGTGCGTAAAAATTAAATGATATTTTAAAATTACTAAAATTGTGCGTAAAAAACCTATTTAAAGAGTAATTATACGCATTAAATGCATTTCTATATGCGTAATTATATATAAAAATGCGTATATTTACCAACGCAATGCTTTAATTAAACCGTACAAAAACACGTTTTTTATAAGAAAATAAATTTATTTTTATTACAAACATATATGATTTAATAATAATAAGTTATAAATAAGATTTAATACAGAATACAGTTAGCAATATTTAAATGATTTGGAGCAGCTTTAGAATGGGCATGTGCAGTGGTGGTCATCTTCAATTTAAATTGTAGTGCCTAAAAATACTTTTTGTGTGTATTATTTTGTATGAAAGTGTGTACAAAACATTTTTAGGCATTTTTTGTTTATATTTACCGAATTTTCGTAATATTACATAAAACTTTACCCATTTTATTGTAGTACATTTACAAACATTTTTTAGAGTGTACATATTTTAAAGCTCTGGTGTAGATATTGTCTGCGTGACTGAGACGTGATAGAGAATCTCCTTGTGGTGGTGTGGTTATATATGTCAGAAAACGATTAATTGTAAACTGTGCTGTAGTTCAAAACCTGCTGATGTTTCTGCAAATAAAGTTAAATATGTATTCATCGAAATATTAGCTGGCGGTCGGAAATTACTAGTTGGATCTGTATACAGACCAAATACAAGAAAAAGTACAGAATTTTTTTTGGAAAAGATTGATTTTAACTCCAATTCAATCGTTGAAAGCCATCTTATCAATGATATGAAATCGATTGGTTTGGTTCCAACAAATTGTACAGAGCGAACACATTTCACTTCCACATCTAGCACATTATAGGATTTATTTTTTGTCAACGATATGAAAAAGGTTCTTTTATATGACCAGTTATCGGTACCTTGTAGAGTATTTAAAAACCGAAAACCGGTCAACCGGTTTCTTTATTTTTAAAAACCGATCGGTTTCGAATATTTTGTAAATTCGAAGAAAACCTAAAACCGGTCTTTTTTGTTCGGTTAACCGGTTTTTTTAATTACATCTCCAACTGGTCTCTTTTATTTTTTCCGAACACTTTTATAATCGTTTGTTTGGTTATGAAGATTTAGATGTAAGTCTGATAGATTCTGTAGCGGTGGATGGATTTATATCTCGGTACATTATTTTCATATACAATATTTTTTTTATTTTCTTAAACATCCAGGATATGGCTGTCACCCTACTATTCAATAACTGTTATGCAGTTGAGTGAAGTGTTTGAGCATTTCACAGATAGTAGGGTGCAGTGTTCTGTGTATTAGTAAGTGAGAAAATAGATAAATGTAGATTAAAGAAAACGGCTAAGCTGATATGAAAATTTAGCGGAAAAAGGGATTGCTGCTAGAACCTTCGATCACGGCGGTGCGTTTTTGTGTGAAGATTTTTTTGTAGAACGGTTTTTTGGTTTTTTATAGTAAAAAGGAACGGATTATCTGCTAAGCCGTTTGGAGGCCATTTTTATTCTTGAGGTCCAATCTCTAATAGGCAGGAAGGCTCAGAAAAAGATTTGGATTTGTGGTCCACGTCCCTTTCGTGTGGTTGTCGGAGCCAATATTTATCCCTGACAGACTTGGATGTTTGGTGGTATAGGAGATTTTGATTTACACCAGTGTCTCTCTTGATTTAGTCAGCTGGTTGGTAAATTTTGTCCAATGCGAATCAGCAATTGGTTGGGTAGAAGGAGACAAAATACGCCAGGAATATATTGGTGAGTCCGTTCTTGTTTTTTGAAAAACTAGTTCGTGGAAATCCGGGGAAAGTGCTGCCGACTCCAGAGGGAGGTGTGTGAAATAATATATAAATAAATATAAAGGAAAAAAAAATCAGCAATTATTAGGTTTTAAGAAAAATTTATTAGTTTTAGCCATTTTTTTTGTTATTGTGAGCCCGAAACTTCTGAGGAAAGAAAAACCCCGTAGAGTAGAGATTGTAGCTTAACTTGGCTACCAGGAATATTTAATATAAAACGGTTTAGAGAGCTCTCTCATAAGTTTATTAGGTAGTTCCTTAGTTTTATTGTGACCGATAAATTGGGTCAAGGGTTTTAGTTTAGGAATTTTTGGGAGGTTTAATTTGTTAGTTTTTTTTTGTAGTCTTTTAGTTATTTTCCATTTATACTTTCCTTAGCGTTTATATTTACATTTATTCATTTTATTTTTAAGTTTAGTTTCCAATTAAGTTTTGTTTTATTTTCACCGTTTGGTTTTTTTTTTGTTGTATTCAATTTAAATTTCTCATTTATTAGAATAAAGTTTAATACATTGTAATTTTTTTTATTGGAATTTGAAATGTTATTTTTATTTGGCTGAACGTTAGGTATACCATGTCTGGCTAAAGTGTTAGTATCTGTGTTAACGTAAGTATGTAGGGTGACCCGTGTTTATGCGTGTTTGTGGGGTAATCTCGTAAATTTTTAATGTTGATTACCATGGTAGGGTGGGCAGCTAGAGGGGAATGTTACATTTTTTTTTCCCCAAAAAATCTATTAGTACTGACAAATATTGCCTGTATATACGTTTTTGTCCGTCTGTTTTATAGAGTGTGTGCACCCAGTACGCTGTGGTGTGGTTTAAGTTTTTTTTGTGATTTAGTTTTTTTTCTATTATCAAATAGAAAATTTTATTGTTCTGCCTCTTCCTAGGTGACCGGTCGTTCCCCCCCCCCCCCCCTGACATCAGTGAGCTAGGCGGTCAGAGTTGGTCACACTGGGAACGTTAAGTCCGGGGTTTTGTAACAATATGGCGCCCAATGAAATTTATTAACGGTTATCAAGTGATCCATTTTGTGAAATATCGACATAGTGGCTTGACAAATATCATGCATATTATGTCAATAGCATGAAACCGTATACTCAACAAAATGGTGATCTTAGCATTAAATTCAAAGGAGTCTTGAGTTTATTTATTGTCTGAGATATTTTTTTTATTCTTTTGAATAATATTTTTAAATAATCTGCGATATTTTTTTATTCTTTTCCATTATTTTTTTATATTCCTTTGAATATTATAATTATTTTTTTTTAGTCTGTGATATTTTTTTTAATTTAGGTATAGTTGTTATGAAGGCCGTAGACATCGCAAGAGCTACGTAGCTTCATTGGTAATGAGGTACAGTGACCTTTTGTCCTACATTATACGAATGTTCGCACTGTCAAATTAGTTAGGAATTTTTTTTACGCAATATTAGGTTAAATTATAGGGTTAGAGGCAATATTTGGACTGTGATAATAGATTTAGGTAACTAGTATTATAAATAGGTTCGCGAGAACTTATAGTTTTTTGGGTCACCCGAAACGTATTATGTTAACACATTTAAATGTTTATGAAAATTGTATAGCTATTTATATTTTTGTCAAAGTATACATAATAAGATTTTTTTTTTTGTTTAAACAATTATGGAAAATACAAATAATATAACAGTTTCTAATAGTAAGGGTAAACGATCCTCACAATATGATCAGAATCGTAGTTTAAACACGGGACCTGTACAACATACACCTCAAGGTGCAGGGATTTTTCAAGATCCTAGTGTTAGGGATTTATCTAATACTATAAGAAGGCAGATTCCAGAAAATTTAGGCAATATGGATGCAAATTCAGGTGGAGGTGCTATACCGAAAACACCTAGACCTAATGCGGCTATAAATCTCATAGATGTTTATGAGGAGGATTTGCCGGAACAGGGGGCCATGAATTTGCAGTCCACAGTAGAAAATGAGTTAAGAAGATCCCTTAAGGCAGAAATGTCTAGGCTGATGAAGGAAGGATTGAACGATATAATGAAGCAGATTAATCAGGTCATAGAACCATTGAAAAATAACCAAAACACTGCTGCAAATCCTTTCGATGCTGGATCAAATAGGAGTAGTTTACGCGGTAGGGAAAAATTATGCGAGCTGCGTAGGGAACCAGCGCCAGGAGTTGGAATTTCCAATTTACGGCCATACAACAGCCAGCCTAATAATCCAATGAGGCAGTTTAATATTATTAACACTGAAAGACAATATGATTTAGAAAATCCACCGGATAAGCCAACTTCTTATACTTACAGAAATAGAGGTTTTGATGAGGGTCAGCGATTCTCAAACATTTTATCAAATGCCCCAAGATTTTCCTCATATGAGACAAATTTTAATGTTAAGCCTGTAGAAGGTAAAATTCGAATTGAAAAGTGGGATATTTTCTTTGAAGGGTCTGGTAACGTGTCAATAGAAGATTTTGTTTTTCGTGTAGAACTCTTACAAGCACAATATGCTATACCATGGGAGGAAGTTTTAAGAGACTTTCATAGGCTTTTGAAAGGCCACGCCAAGGAATGGTTTTGGCTGTATTTGAAAACACAGAATGGTATTACGGATTGGCCAACTCTGCGTTTAAGCCTCGTAAAACAATTTCAATCGAATCGAAGTGATTTTGAAATCATGCAGGAAATAGTTGAGAAACGACAACAGTCTAATGAATCATTGGATAATTATTTTCACTCTATGCTTGTTCTTCGTTCCAAACTCCGTACCCCAATCCCAGAATATGAGATGATAAAGGTATTAAAGCGAAATGTTAGGGAACATATAGCCAGATTAGTTTATCCCATGGCTATTTATAATATTGAACAATTAAGAGAAGAATGCAAAGAGATTGAAAAGCGATTCCCAAGGCGTGAATTTAAGAGCACAACACCTCCTATAACTTCCATGCGTTTTCCACACCGTCCAAAAGTGAATGAACTTTATGAAGATGATGAGCAAACCAGATATTACGAAGAAAATCAAAATTCTTTTGCGGTTGAGGCATTTAAACAAAACGATAGAAAAGAAATTAAATGCTGGAACTGTAAATTGACTGGACATACGTATATGGATTGCGAATCAGAGATTCAAAATATATTTTGTTTTAAATGTGGTTTAGAGCGTACAGTGACACCTAAATGCCCAAACTGCAATAAGCAGGAAAACCGCAGGAGGGGCATGACGAAAGCGGGCGAGTCACGCTCTACCCAAACGTCCGCACTACCGGAACTGAAAGAAAATAGAAATTTTAGTCATAGTATAAAAGAACATAATTCAGATACATCACCCAATGCTAAATCGAGGCATCTCAAATCATATGAGGAGAGATTGCAAAATTATATTAAAGTTAGAAACCGTATTTTTGCCAATGTTGATTCTAAATTGCCAGATGTGGTCTCAAAGAGAGTTAGAAAAGCCAGGAATCGTTACAATATCCGAAAAGCAATCCGGGGAAGCGTAATGGAATCTGTAGAAGCTATCTCAGAAGGTGATCCTAGAGTGTTTGCCAACGTGATTTTAAAGGACAAACCAATTAAAGGTTTGTTAGACACCGGCGCCTCAGTGAGCATACTGGGCAGGGGTTGTAATGAACTTTTAAAAGAATTAGGTGTTACTGCAAATAGATATAGGTCCAATGTTAGAACAGCAGCAGGTAGTTCGCACCTAATTAATGGCAAGATTGTTCTCCCGGTGAAATATCGTGATATGGGTCGTGAGATTAAGTTTTATTTATGCCCATCGTTAGAGCAAAAAGTTTACCTGGGTATTGATTTTTGGAGGAGTTTCATTTTAGCATCAGACGTGTTGAATGTCGATGAAATCGATATGGCAAAATTAATACAGAGTCTGGAACCTTCACAAAATAAAAACCCAGAACCACACAAATTAACAAAACGGCAAGAAGAAGAGCTAGAAATAGTAAAAAGGTTATTCAAAACGTTTGAAACAGATGGATTAGGTAAAACTCACCTTGAGAAACACAACATTCAGCTAATTTCTGGTTCAGTTCCTTTTAAGGAACGACATTATCCTGTCTCGCCGAAAATGCAGGAACTATTATATGAGGAAGAAGACAGTATGTTGAGGTTAGGAGTAATTGAGGAAAGCGAAAGTCCTTGGAACAATAGAGTCACCCTTGTAATGAAACCCGGCAAGAATCGATTGTGCTTAGATGCCCGAAAGTTAAATAACCTCACAATTAAGGACGCGTATCCAATTCAGAATATTGAAGGTATACTTAGCAGAATCGATGAGACCATTTATATTAGCAGCGTTGATCTCAAATACGCATTTCGGCAAATTGATCTAGAACCAAAATGTCGGGAATATACAGCTTTTACCATACCGGGCAGGCCACATTACCAATATTAAGTGATGCCATTCGGTCTCTGTAATGCGGCCCAACGACTGTGTTGATTGATGGATAGGGTCATTCCTCAAAAATTGAAGAATAATGTTTTTATATACCTCGATGACTTGCTCATAATTTCCAAAGATTTCGAAACCCATATGTCTTTGTTGCGTGAGGTGGCCAACTGTTTATCCAAAGCAAACCTAACTATAGGAATGAAAAAGAGCGTTTTTTGTTTTAAAGAGTTGAAATATTTAGGTTTTGTTATAGGAGGTGGTCAACTTAGAACTGACCCAAGCAAGATAGAAGCCATAGAAAAAATTCCGATACCTAGAACTCCACGGCAAGATAGAAGCTTTTTGGGCACTGCCGGCTGGTATCGGCGTTTTATAAAAGATTTTGCTATTATAGCCGCGCCTCTAAGTGACACTCTTAAGAAAGGAACTAAATTTTTTATGCCTGAGGAAGCATCTCAAGCATTTAATGAATTGAAAAGGGCTTTAACAACGGCACCGGTATTAGTTCACCCGGATTTTAAACGTCCATTTTATATTCAATGTGATGCCTCACAAGTAGGAATTGGTGCCGTCCTTTTTCAAAAGGACGATGATAAGAACGACCGACCAATTGCTTTTTATTCACAGAAATTAAGTGGGGCACAATTGAATTATACGGTGACTGAAAAAGAATGTTTGGCTGCAATTCTGGCAGTGAAACGTTTTAGACCATATGTCGAGCTAATGGAATTCACAATTATAACCGATCACGCCAGCTTAAAATGGCTTATGAGTTTAAAAGATTTAAGTGGGCGTTTAGCTCGCTGGTCGTTGCAGCTTCAAACATTCAATTTCAAAATTGAACATCGTAAAGGCTCCGAGAATATAGTTGCCGACATGCTTTCTAGATCCGTTGAAGATTTAATTGTAGAAGCGATTGAGTTATTGGATTTTGAAACAACTGAGTTTGAGTCACCTGAATATATCGAGATTTTAAAAACCGTTGAAGAAAATAAGGATAGATTACCAGATTTGAAAATAGAAGACGGTATGATTTTTAAAAAAACATAATTTTCGAGGGATGACAGCGGTCTAGTATGGAAACTTTGGGTTCCCGAAAATTTAATATCCACTTTAATTTCAAAAGCCCATGATTCTGAAATATCTTCTCATGGCGGGGTAGGCAAAACTTTGCACCGTTTAAGGCAATTTTATTATTGGCCCAAGATGGTCGTTCATGTAAAGAATTACATTAGAAATTGTAGCATTTGTAAAGAGTCAAAACCGTCCAATTATGAAATGAGACCAAAATTAGGAGAAGAAGTAGTTACTAATCGACCATTTCAGAAGCTGTACATAGACTTCTTAGGTAAATATCCTCGGTCCAAGTGTGGTAATGCGTATGTCTTCGTAGTCTTAGATCACTTCTCGAAGTTTGTATTTTTGAAACCCATGAAAGAAGCAACGTCCAAACAGGTGATTGATTATTTAGTACGTTACATTTTTCATACGTTTGGCACGCCAGAGATAATCCATTCAGATAATGGAAAACAATTCATTTCGCAAGAGTTTCAACAAATGGTCAAGAGTTATAAAATCAACCATATAAGAACTGCCGTATATGCACCCCAATCGAATGCTTCGGAAAGGGTGAATCAATCGGTTTTAGCGGGCATAAGAGCTTATTTAAAAGGTGATCATCGAGACTGGGATGCTCATATAGATGAAATTGAGTGTGCTCAGCGTTCTGGCATACATGAATCTATTGGAACCAGTCCTTATATGGCACTTTTTGGTCAACCGATGTTCAGTAGCGGTACCGATTATGCTTTGGCAAGAAAGTTGAACTCGTTAAGCGAAAATGAAATTGGGATCCTTGAAAGAAAAGATAATCTACAAATTCTTAGGGAAGCTATAAGTGATAACTTACATAAGGCTTACGAGAAAAGTGAAAAACAGTATAATAAAAGATGCAGGGATATAAAATTTACGGTTGGACAAGAAGTTTTTCTTAGAAATTTTGTTCAGAGCAATTTTAATAAAAATTTTAATGCAAAGTTTGCACCGAAATTTAAGAAATGCAGAATATTTAAAGCTATGGGAAACAATATGTATGAGGTGGAAACTCTTCAAGGAAAAAGTCTAGGAATTTTTCATGTCAAAGACATCAAACAATAATCTGTGATATTAGTTTATAAGGGATAGTGCAATAGTTTTTACAATTTATTTTCAGACCTTTTGATTACTTGTGCGTGTTGTCCCTTATTTACAAAATTATTTATCAGATTATACATTTAAGTGTCCTTGTGAAAAGTCCTATTTACAATTTTTACGGCTGTGATATTAGTTTATAAGGGATGCAATATTTATTATAATTTATTTTCAAACATTTATTTACCTGTTCGTGTTGTCCCTTATTTACAAATTTATTAAGCCAATTATACATTTAAGTGTCCTTGTGGAATGTCCTGTTTACACTCTATATTCGGCGATTTCTGCCAACAAAATCGTTCACTACTTCATGAGTAATTTGTTAGTAGAACAAAGTTTGTTTTTTTATATGGTATAGGATTTATAATTTGATGAAAATCCGTTATCAAAATTTTTGCTTTGCAGTCTTCTATTTGTTTTTCGAAATGGACAATTTGAACACTTACCATACCTGAAATTAGAAAATGGGAAACTAATTTTAAACAAAGTACCGGATTTTTGAACCGAATCAAACAATTGTACTTCCCGTAATTCTCAGAACTCCAGTTATCGGTCATCCTCAGAGCGAGTTTGTTGGCTAGCATTTTGCAAAATCGTCTCTTCTCTTTATTCTTTATTCCCCGTCAGTTTACAAAGTATCTGGAACTCAATATTCTAAGAAAATGGAAAAAAAAACAAATGTTTAGATTAATTTTACATTTTGTGAGTTTGTTTATGTGTTTATATGGCTTATGTGGCTATATAAAATTTTAAGTTTACGTCACACAGAAAAATTAAAAATTTTACAAAGTGCAATATTTTAATAATTTTAAAAAAATTAGAGTTTAAAACAATAGTGATAGTTACTTTGGTGACTTATGCTCTTAAATGAAGCAAAATGATTTTCCATTTTAAATTTATTTTTATTTTTTTCCTATATTTTATGTATAGGCGAAAATAAAGCAACCATATCTCTTTTACTGGATTAGAAGATTTATTGGTTGTACTGTCTTTTATCTACAGATTCATCAACTAATATTGGAATGCAATATTGGCTTGAAATGAATCTGTAGGTTCATGATTGTATGACCTTTGGTTTTATTGTCCGTGGAGATGAGTGCGTTGCGTTTGCACACAAGTGCGGTCGTAAATATATTGTGAACGAGTAGTTCATTTTAAATATACCCGATGAAAAAGTTTCAATGTTTATTTATATAAAGTATATTATTTATGGTGCTACATCAGAAGTAAATTGGAGAAAGATTATGAAATACAAATATGGATTGTTTTAGTTACCCCTTTGCATACATCTTTTTCGTCGGGTATTGAAACCTTTAATGGTAAACAAATATTGCACAGATTTTTTGCATCTGTTGTGTGACGTCATATTTTTTTTTGTATTTGTAAAGTAAAAGTATTTTCTTTTAAGGAAAAGTTTGCAGCGGCAAGAGGCCGGTGTTTCGCAACGCGGCTGGAACCTTTGAGTTGATTGTACATGATCAATCCCAAAGTATTTTGACGAAAGGTTTTAGGGGTCAAGCTAATTATTTTTTTTATATATCTTGCTAGATAATCAGATGACGAATTTTTACACATTTTGACGCGAACCGGTAAGCGGAAAATTCGTAATTGTCAAGTAAATTTCTGTTTTCAACGTTTTTGTTTATTTTTTTTTACAATTTTACTTGACAACGCAAAGGAAGATAGCATAAATATTTTTTATTTTTTAGAAGCCTTTAATGGCCATAGAACATTATTAAAACTATAGATAGAACAATTTGTTTGTTTTTCACAACGCGGCAATGTTTCGAATGGCGGCGACAAGACGGCTTGGCACCGCGCGACTATGTACTCTGTGTTTATCATATATAGCCAGTTCCATTAAAATCTGACCACGAATTATGAAAAACAATAATTTTTTTTTATGTAACAGCAAATGATAATTAAAGGTTTTTTTTTTGTTTTTGAGGGATAACTTATCATTCCTCTGTGTTTTTTTTATTACCGCGTACACATGCATGTTAGGCCATGTGAGAGGTGGCTAATTAATATCTAAACTAAATACAAATTTACCAAGAAACATACTATGCTACCATTTAACACATACCCAGAATGGTTGAAAATGTATTGTAAATTTTATAGGAATTTGAGAACCTGAATTTAGTTTAGATTCTTTTTTTTAGCCAGTTCGCACTCAACCTTTAAAAAGGATAAAAAATAACTTACCTATATTCGTCCTTAACGACACCTTTGCTTCCTGGGGGTTATGGTTGTCGAAGAACTCGTGCACAGCTTAACACACACATTTTGTTTTTCTTTGCAATATTATTTGCACACAATTGGTGCACTATACACATATTTTTTTTTAGATGTTTTTTTTTACCTTTATTTAGTTTTTTTATATATGAACTTACTTTTTTTTTTTGTTAGTTTAAGATTTTGTTGCACGCGTTCCAGCGGAAGTTTTTTTTTAGTTAATGACAGCTTATGGGTGACAATTACTGTTGTAAGAATGTTGGGTATTTGGTTACCAGTTACCTGATACCGAGTTTATTGGCGGGGATGCCAGATCTGATTTTCACAGATAAAGTAGCGATTTTGGTACTGCCATTTGAAAGCTCCACTATCGCGCGTTTTGAGAATACCAGACTGCGGGATTGTGTTTTGGGAGTTTGTTGCCCCGCTAGTTTGTCGGTAGTGCATGCTTTATCTCAGGGTGTGGGCGTTTGCCTGCGTTAGGCATCGAATGTTTGAGTAGCGACCGCTCTTCCACTTTTCTGCAGGCAGGCCTTGAAAATCGAAAGATTTGTAGCGGTGGATGGATTTATATCTCGGTACATTATTTTCATATACAATATTTTTTTTATTTTCTTAAACATCCAGGATATGGCTGTCACCCTACTATTCAATAACTGTTATGCAGTTGAGTGAAGTGTTTGAGCATTTCACAGATAGTAGGGTGCAGTGTTCTGTGTATTAGTAAGTGAGAAAATAGATAAATGTAGATTAAAGAAAACGGCTAAGCTGATATGAAAATTTAGCGGAAAAAGGGATTGCTGCTAGAACCTTCGATCACGGCGGTGCGTTTTTGTGTGAAGATTTTTTTGTAGAACGGTTTTTTGGTTTTTTAAAGTAAAAAGGAACGGATTATCTGCTAAGCCGTTTGGAGGCCATTTTTATTCTTGAGGTCCAATCTCTAATAGGCAGGAAGGCTCAGAAAAAGATTTGGATTTGTGGTCCACGTCCCTTTCGTGTGGTTGTCGGAGCCAATATTTATCCCTGACAGACTTGGATGTTTGGTGGTATAGGAGATTTTGATTTACACCAGTGTCTCTCTTGATTTAGTCAGCTGGTTGGTAAATTTTGTCCAATGCGAATCAGCAATTGGTTGGGTAGAAGGAGACAAAATACGCCAGGAATATATTGGTGAGTCCGTTCTTGTTTTTTGAAAAACTAGTTCGTGGAAATCCGGGGAAAGTGCTGCCGACTCCAGAGGGAGGTGTGTTTGAAATAATATATAAATAAATATAAAGGAAAAAAAAATCAGCAATTATTAGGTTTTAAGAAAAATTTATTAGTTTTAGCCATTTTTTTTTGTTATTGTGAGCCCGAAACTTCTGAGGAAAGAAAAACCCCGTAGAGTAGAGATTGTAGCTTAACTTGGCTACCAGGAATATTTAATATAAAACGGTTTAGAGAGCTCTCTCATAAGTTTATTAGGTAGTTCCTTAGTTTTATTGTGACCGATAAAATGGGTCAAGGGTTTTAGTTTAGGAATTTTTGGGAGGTTTAATTTGTTAGTTTTTTTTTTGTAGTCTTTTAGTTATTTTCCATTTATACTTACCTTAGCGTTTATATTTACATTTATTAATTTTTTTTTAAGTTTAGTTTCCAATTAAGTTTTGTTTTATTTTCACCGTTTGGTTTTTTTTTTGTTGTATTCAATTTAAATTTCTCATTTATTAGAATAAAGTTTAATACATTGTAATTTTTTTTATTGGAATTTGAAATGTTATTTTTATTTGGCTGAACGTTAGGTATACCATGTCTGGCTTAAGTGTTAGTATCTGTGTTAACGTAAGTATGTAGGGTGACCCGTGTTTATGCGTGTTTGTGGGGTAGTCTCGTAAATTTTTAATGTTGATTACCATGGTAGGGTGGGCAGCTAGAGGGGAATGTTACATTTTTTTTTCCCCAAAAAATCTATTAGTACTGACAAATATTGCCTGTATATACTTTTTTGTCCGTCTGTTTTATAGAGTGTGTGCACCCAGTACGCTGTGGTGTGGTTTAAGTTTTTTTTGTGATTTAGTTTTTTTTCTATTATCAAATAGAAAATTTTATTGTTCTGCCTCTTCCTAGGTGACCGGTCGTTCCCCCCCCCCCCCCCCCCCCTGACATCCCTGAGCTAGGCGGTCAGAGTTGGTCACACTGGGAACGTTAAGTCCGGGGTTTTGTAACAATTCCGATGAAGACTTAACTTTGGATATTCCAAATTCAAATAGTTTAATTTCTGATCTAAATAACACAATAAACAGTATTCAAAATCCTAAAAATGAGACTGTACAAAATCATTCATCATTATATGATGATTTCATATATCTTGATAAATGCGACAGAAGAACTGAAAAGTTGGAAAATTTATATAATTGTCTTTTGACTATTTGTCCAATATCTACAATTACTGAAAGAGTATTTTCCACTTCTAGCTTTATCAAACGCAAACAAAAAATCGTCTTAAAACGAAACATTTAAATTGCATATTATTTCTAAAATATTATTTTAGAAGTGAAAAATATATTTTCTTTTTGCATATTGTTACGATTTAACCCTTCATAAAATCGTTGATTTATTTACCTTTTAAAAAAATCGAGTTATTTCTATATTGCAAATAATAAACACTGTTTGAAATTGTTTATATCTCTACAGTCACTAAAAAATTACAGAAAAACACTTAATAGCAAACTTTATTTACACGATGTAGATAAACTAAACGTTAGCCAGACTTTACCCTGATTTATATGAGTAGTCAGGTATTCTAGTTATTTCCAGTTTATTACGGCACTAGATGTTTCCAGCTGTCAAAATTCGCGTGAAGAAATTTCTAGTTGTGGAAATTTCTTGTAACAATATTTAAAATGTAATATTAAAAAAACTTGTTTAATGCCAAACGTTTTAAACGTTCAAATTACTAACGTACCCAATTTTACCAATTTACAAACTTAATGATCTCTATTTATTTGATATGAATATAGTTTTATAATATTAATTTTTAAGATATTATATTAAAAAATATTGGTTTTAAGTTAATTTTTTGTTGAAATGAAATACAATAAAAAAATTAAATATAAATGAATATATATGTATATCAGAGAACTGCAAAATCAACTTTTTTCTTGATTTAATCATACACAAAAATTCTTGATCACATTTAATAATTCAACGAAATTCACTGTAGAATAAAATCAGCATCATGTTACTGAACGCGTAATTCGGATCAGTTTGAATCATATGTCGATTATGTTTACTGCAAATTTAATCACTCAACAAAAAGTCAGCGTTGAATAAATCAGAAAAAACAACAAACAACGCGTATGAGTGTATTCATAATTAAAACAAAATAGAAACACATTTCATATATGATATTGTTTACATTAGGGTGGGACTTAAATCCGCTTTTTTAGAATTTTTATTAGTAATAAAAATATTCTTCTATGTGAAATATAAATATTTTTTTGGAAAAAAAAATTAGGTCGATATCTTGCCTAATCCGGAAAAATTTAAATATTGTCCAATTTTTTTTCATCTATTCTGATTGAAAAATTAGGCAATATTTAACTTTAACCGGATTAGGCGAGCCTGAGATGTCGACCTAACTTAAAAAAAAAATTTTTCACAAAGTACAATATTTTTGGTATTCCTAATAAAAATTCTAAAAAAACGTATTTTAGACCCACCCTAATATACATATAACATTTATGAAATGTGTTTCTACAAAACCACCCCCTTTTTATAGATAAGAAACTATTTTGTTTTAATTATGATTACACTCATACACGTTGTTGGTGTTTTTTCTGATTTATTCTACATCAAAATAACACTGTCCAACAGCATTTTTGGAACAGAATAGCGATCCTATAATTCTGAAAGGGTATGTTGAGTAGATCATTTTTGTAGAACAAACTTATGGTCCAGCTAGTCTGAGTATTTTTTTACAGTGGGTCAAAGTTTTCATTTTTCGGTCGAAGGGAGCATTATACTATATGAAAAAAATGCTGTAAGTTAATGTCTGAGAGAATTCTTATGGTCAGAGTTGTATTGTGGAATTGTATGAGGATTATTTTTGTGGAAGATCTTAACCCTCTAACTGGTCTCTTTATGGGTCAATTTGACCCTTTTTTAGAGAAAATCAAAAAATATCCTTTAAAAAAGGTCATTTAAGGATTAAAATATTCTACGAAAATGTTTGCCGGAAAATTTCAGTGGGGGTCACCAAAGACACCATTGTTGTAAATAAAGCTTTTTACGATTAATTGGCAAAATTACACGCCAACTTCTATAAAAAAATTATAATTTTGTTTTAATAGTGTGTAAAAGGGCAGAACTTGAGCGGGAGTATTTAGGGCTTCAGGTTGAGTTTGTAGTGGACTGTATAGCTTGGGCACCTAAATATGAAGATGAGTTAGGCCCTTTTTTCTCGGATTATAATTTCTCGTAGCTCGAGACAATTATAAAGGAGTTGTTGGTTGAGTTAGAAAAAATGGGAAAAAGTATAAAAACAACAAAAGAATTAGTTTAGTGTATTTTAGGAAAGTGCTTTATTGTGCTCACCGTTTCTGTTGAGGGTTACAAAGTAAGTGAAGTAAGTAATTATTTTAGGTATAAAGAAACTTCAATTTATCTTTATGTTTCAAAACCAGAATATGAATTTAGATAATTTCTATGTTGTTTACAATTCACAATAATTCATAGTTCATAGTTCAAACATTCCAACTATAACTATTTTATATAAGTTCAATTTTGTTGGCAAATTCAAATACTTAATTTACAATTCTAAATATATAAAAATTTTGTTTATTTTAAATTGTTTATTGTCTAAATTTATGAATTTAGACATGCCGCCGCCTCAATTTATGTTAACCTTCCGGCTGGCTGTGCACAGAGCACTTGGGCAAGTGTTCGGATAGCTTCCGATATGATCTGCTGATCCGGAATAACTTGGCGTGCATTGTTGATATTAGGAGGTTTATTGATGTTGTGGTTTCTGTTGCTGATGTGGTTGCTTCTGTTTCTGCTGCTGCCGTGGTTGTTTCGGTTGCTTCTGCTGTTGTTGTGTCGGTTGCTGCCACTGTTGCTGTTTCGGCGATTGTTTTGTCTGTTGAGCCTCCCTCTTAAATCATTGCGGGTACGACTTGGGTGCAGGAGGGTGTGATGATAACTGTCACATCTTCTACATAAATCACTTGATTGGCAGGCTCTCAAATCATGACTGCATGCCAAGCAGTTTTCACAGTAGCCAAACCTGCGGACAACTCGGTTTCTTTCCCTTGTGTCCATCTTCAGGAACTTCTGGCAGAACCTGAGGGAGTGAAATTGTTTACACACCATGCACTGGTGTATGTCGGGATCACGATCACGGCGATTTTGAGGTCTAGAAAGGATGAAACAAAACAAAGAGAATACCAAAAAAAAGAGAAGAAAACATATTAGTTATTAAGGTTAAATGAGATGAATAAAGGGAATTTTTAGTTGGTGATTACAAGGGGAGACAATTTTAGAGATTAACTTAGAGGTGGATCGTTTTCATTAAGAAAGGGTAAGTAGCAAAGCTTTACAATTGGTCTGGTTATGGTACCAGCAGCTGTTCGTACTTCTGCAACTCTAACGTAGTTATCAGAACCGACATGAGTTGTCTCTATTCTGCCTAACCGCCATTCGGTGGGTGGCAATAAATCGTCGATTATGACAACAAGATCTCCTGGTTTCATATTCGGTGCGGAATTTTTCCATCTATATCTTTTGTGAAGGGATTTCAAATAGTCTTCCTTCCACCTTATTGCGAATTGGTGGTGGAGAGTTCTGAGTTTTTGCCATCTATTTACAAGAGATATTTTTTCGGGTTCTGGCTCTGGGAAAGCCGTTATGGGTTTACCTGTGAGAAAGTGGCCTGGAGTTAAGGCCGTTATATCAGAGAGATCTTCTGACATTGCGGATATGGGACGAGAGTTCAATATCCCCTCAATTCGAGCGAGGATTGTGCAGAACTCCTCGAAATTGAATCTGTGAGAGCCGGCAATGCGTTTAAAATGAAATTTAAAGCTTTTAACGGCAGCCTCCCATAGACCACCCATGTGAGGTGCATGAGGTGGTATAAAGCTCCATTCAAACCCTTGAGTTATGTAAGTCTGAGAAATGTCCGCGGAAGCAGACGTTAAAAATTTTGCGAATTCGCGACCTAGTTCTCTGCTCGCCCCAAGAAAATTACGGCCATTATCGGAGACAATCCTGTAAGGGAGCCCCCGCCTCCCAACGAAGCGAGCGATGCTGCTCTAAAAGCTGCAGTTGATAAGTCAGAGCATGCTTCAAGGTGAATCGCCTTAGTGCTGAAGCAAATGAAAACGCAAACATAGCCTTTTGCGTATGGTGCGTTTCGCAAAGTGGAGGTCTTGAGCTCAAATGGGCCCGCAAAATCTATACCGGTGGTTTGAAATGGAACTGAGAAGTTGCCATAATTTGAGAACATTGTTTCTGCCTAAAAATTATGCAAGTTTTGCATTGGCGTATGATTTTCTTTACTCTAGGTTTTAGACGAGGGATATAAAATTCGGTTTGTGTCATTCTACACATTTGATTGCATTCTGCATGAGCTAAAAATATGTGTAAATGATGCAAATAAAGCTGGCAGAGTCGGGAGTTGCCAGGTAAAATTATGGGATAGCGTTCACTGTAGGGTAGTGAGGAGTTAGCTAACACGCAAAACTTTATGAGAATCCATAAAAGGATTAAGTGGTTTTAGAGAGCTTTTATCTGATATTAATTGTGAGTCTGAGATTTTTAGATATTCTTCTCGGTAATGTGATGTTTGAGCAAGAGCAATCAGTTTGTTTTTTACAATTTTCATTTCCTTTTGAGTTAGATTAAGAGTAGCGTGACCTGTGTAAGGTCTAGACTTGGAGAGGCTTCTATGAACGAAGCGAAAGACAAAACACAATACGCGTAGTGCCTTGTGATACGAGGAAAATTGCTCTAATATATCATTCTTTTGAATCGAAATGTGCAATGCCTGTACCTTTACCGTTGAGTGTTGTGTAATTGGTGGATTCAAGGGATTCCGCTTTGGCCATTCCGAGGGTGGATTAGTCAACCACAATGGACCATGCCACCATAAGGGATTTATAATAAGATCTTGCGGTCTACTGCCTCGAGTTCCTAGATCAGCTGGATTATCATGTGTGGGAACATGACGCCAAGATGCAGTTGGCAACAAAGTATGTATTTGGGAAATGCGGTTGGCAATATATGTTTCCCAGGTCCATGAGGGTTTTGATAACCATCCCAAAACAATTGAAGAATCTGTCCATAAAATTATTTTAGACTTCTTCATGTCAAGAGAGTTAATAACGTGCTTAACTAAATTGGCGAGTAAAACAGCTCCGCAGAGCTCCAGCCGAGGTAAGCAAATGGTTTTTAAGGGAGCTACTTTGCTTTTGGCAACGAGTAAATTAGAAAATGATGTATGCTCTGAAGTTTGGCATCTAACATAGACTGCCGCGCAATATGCCCCTTTGGAGGCATCAGCGAACCCGTGAATTTGAATTGAATATGCAGGGTTGTATTGAAGCCATCTTGGGATCACAATCTCTTCCACTTGGGCAAGATCAGAAAGCAAATTTTCCCATTTGGCAAGAGTTTCGGGACCTACGTTTTGATCCCAATCTAAACGTTCCAACCAGATTTGTTGCATTAACATCTTAGCCCGGATAACGACAGGAGTTATCCACCCCGCAGGGTCAAACAATCTGGCAACGGCCGACAATATAGTTCGTTTGGTTACGTTTGAACTCTGAGAAATCGGGGAAAAGGAATAACTAAAAGAATCCGTAAGCGCGTTCCATTTCATCCCCAATGTTTTCGTTGCACTACTCTCATGAAAACGGAGAAAATTCGAATCATAAAGATCATCCGCCGGGAGATGAGAAAGCAACCGAGTATCGTTAGCTGTCAGCTTTTTTAGGGGGAATCCTGCTGACTTTAAAGCCAAAATTAGTTGCGATTGGGATCTCAAAGCTTCCTCTATTGTGTATCCTCCCGACAAAATGTCATCCACGTAAGTTTCTCTTCGTAAGATTGAGCTCGCTATAGGATATTGCGATTCAGAGTCGGAAGCAAGCTGAAGTAGCGTTCGGATTGCTAGGAATGGCGCACAGTTGACTCCAAAAGTGACAGTTTTCAACTGAAAATCTTTCAAGGGTCCGTTTTGCTCACTTTGAAAAAGAATTCGCTGATAAGGTCTGTCAGCGGGATCTACCAGAATTTGGCGATACATTTTTTGAATATCGCCACTGAAAACAAAACGATATTTGCGCCAATTGAGTATTACACTCATCAGATCCTGTTGTAGCGTGGGTCCGGTGTATAATGCGTCATTTAAAGAGAAACCCGATTTCGTCTTTCGAGATGCGTTGAAAACAACCCTAACCTTGGTTGTTTTGTGTTCGGGGCGGACTACAGCGTGATGGGGCAAGTAGGACGTAAAATACTTTTCGTCAGCGCTAACTTCGCGAAAGGAAGTTCTTTCCATATGGTCAAGTGTTAAATATTCGCCCAGAACGGCATTATACTGCGTCTGAAGTTCTGGATCTTTCGAAAGTGATTGCTTCATTCGTGAATATTGACCGAGAGACAAACTTCGAGAAGCTCCAAGGAATATAGAGTCGGGAAATTCCCTTTTGAAAGGAAGTCTTACAACATATTTTCCATCTGACTCTCGTGTAGTGGTTCGTTCATAAAGATCTTCGCAATATTGATCCTCATCCGACATATGCATAATTGAGGGCAACTCTTCTTGCTCCCAAAATCTCCTGAGCAGATCGTCAAGTTCCACTGTTCTTGAAGGTACCACAGTTGTCGTAAAGGACTGGACCGCCTGAGTATCAATGGGACCACTAAGAACCCAACCAAATATTGTGTTGTAGGCCAAACCGCAAATATTTTTCTTTGTTCCCGTTGTATATAAATGTCTTTCAAAATCGTTTCCGAGAACAAGATCAATCGGCTAAATCAAGATCTTCCAAGTCGGGAGAATGAGGAATTTCGAATGAAGTTAAGGGGACATATTTAGTGACATTTGGTAGAACGATGGCACTAACGGAAAACTTGAAATTCGTTCTTTGAGAAAATATTACCAAGTCACATTCCTTGGTAGTAGAACCGGGTTGTTCCCAAATACCCAATATTTCGAAAGAGAACGTTTTTTACGACGTGAGAGACATCGTCATGGTGTGTCTCCACCTTTTATCACACCATGACGATGTCTCTCACGTCGTAAAAAACGTTCTCTTTCTTTTGTATGTGCAGATTTCAAAGGTTCAGCTTATTTTCAAATTGGTTTTTTTGCGATTCCAATTGAATTTCTTTGCAAATCCAATTAGTTTTAGCAGATTTCTCAATTGGATTTGAAAAAAAAGGTTTAAAAACAGGGAAAGTTACTCAAATTTTTGCAGAAATCTGGGAAATTTGCTCAATTTTCCCCTGTTTTCTCCAAGTTTCCGAACCTTTGTATTCTGTATAATATTTTATTTGGCCGCTGACGGCGTTGCATCCTCTATACTATTCTTCCTCTATGCTTTTATACACAAACAACACACATACAAAGATTTGTCATTTAAATAAAAACCAAACAAATCTCTAATTAACGAAGACTTTTATATATGTTATTCTATTGACGATGATTTTGTGTGAGCTTCAATAGCTTAGTTGTCTAGACGCTGTGTCACAAATACTTTTTTTTCTCTAAGGCCGTGGGGTTCGAGGTTCAAATCTCGGTGAGGTCAATTCACTTTTTTTTTGTACATTTTTTTTTTTATTATTTTCTTAAGACTTTTTTTTTTGCTTATTTTTGTTTTTTTTTAACATTTAATAATTAATTTATATAAAATTTTATATTAATAATTAAAATTCTTTTCTTTCATCTCCACCTTTTATACACAAACAACACACATATAAAGATTTGTCATTTAAATAAAAACTAAACAAATCTCTAATGAACGAAGACTTTTATATATGTACCTCTATTGACGATGATTTTGTGTGAGCTTCAATAGCTCAGTTGTCTAGACGCTGTGTCACAAATACTTTTTTTTTCTCTAAGGCCGTGGGGTTCGAGGTTCAAATCTCGGTGAGGTCAATTCACTTTTTTTTTGTACATTTTTTTTTATTATTTTCTTAAGACTTTTTTTTTGCTTATTTTTGTTTTTTTTTTAACATTTAATAATTAATTTATATAAAATTTTATATTAATAATTAAAATTCTTTTCTTTCATCTCCACCTTTTATACACAAACAACACACATATAAAGATTTGTCATTTAAATAAAAACTAAACAAATCTCTAATGAACGAAGACTTTTATATATGTACCTCTATTGACGATGATTTTGTGTGAGCTTCAATAGCTTAGTTGTCTAGACGATGTGTCACAAATACTTTTTTTTTTCTCTAAGGCCGTGGGGTTCGAGGTTCAAATCTCGGTGAGGTCAATTCACTTTTTTTTTGTACATTTTTTTTTTTATTATTTTCTTAAGACTTTTTTTTTGCTTATTTTTGTTTTTTTTTAACATTTAATAATTAATTTATATAAAATTTTATATTAATAATTAAATAATCCATAAATAGGCTAAAAACATCAACATTTTTATGAAAACCCTCTGATACAAACAAAATACAAACGTTTTTATACCTTTCACCACAGGTGGAAGGGTCGCGGGTTCGTTAAGATTTTTTTTTTTTTGTTTATTTTTTGTTTTTTTTTACATTTAATAATTAATTTAAATAAAATTTTATATTAGTAATTAAATAATCCATAAATAGGCTAAAAACATCAAAATTTGTATAAAACCCTCTGATACAAACAAAATACAAACGGTTTTATTTCTATTATTTGCTACGATTTAAAAGAATTTATAAAAAGATTTTTAAACCATTTTATTTCTCACATATTAAGAAAATTTTATACATAATTTACCTTTGAGTGCAACTATTTTAGGTCATAACTTAATATAATTTATAAAAAAAATTATAAACTATTTTCCTTAAAATTTTTAAAATTAAGCTAAAGAAATTACAAATATTTCTAATAAAAAACCGAAATAAAATCCTAAATGCAAATTTGCCAGCTAAATCAAACTATTTTGTAGAAATAAAACACATGCAGTTCTAGTGACTTCTTTTAACGATTTGTTGAAATTCTTTTCTTTCACCTCTTAACCTTTTATACACAAACAACAAACACTATTCTAGAGCTGTATTATGACCTATGGATACGTCTTATATAGCAAAATATCGAAAATCTTTAGTATAACATATTTGCTGAAAAACTCGGAAATATCGGTTCAGATACAAAAAAGTTATGCCCAAAACATACATTTTTTTAAAATACATATTTTCTGGAATCATAAATCTTCCCGAGTCCAAGTTTTATCTCCAAACTAAATGGTTAATTTCCTCTTAAAGGCGTCCGTATATAAATCTGTCCATTTCATATATGTCCATATATAAACTTCAGTTTTTTCCCAACCATGGTGAAGGGTATATAAGATTCGGCATAGCCGAATTTAGCCGCTCTTACTTGTTTGAAAAAAGATTGTTCAATTGAAACAATATGAGAAAAGAAATTGTTGTTTTTTTTTTTTTGAAAAAAGATTGTTCAATTGAAACAATATGAGAAAAGAAATTGTTGCTTTCTTTTTTGAAAAAAGATTGTCCAATTGAAACAATATGAGAAAAGAAATTGTAGCTTTCTTTCTTTTGAAAAAAGATTGTTCAATTGAAACAATATGAGAAAAGAAATTGTTGCTTTCTTTTTTGAAAAAAGATTGTCCAATTGAAACAATATCAGAAAAGAAATTGTTGCTTTCTTTCTTTTGAAAAAAGATTGATCAATTGAAACAATATGAGAAAAGAAATTGTTGCTTTCTTTTTTGAAAAAAAGATTGTCCAATTGAAACAATATGAGAAAAGAAATAGTTGTTTTCTTTTTTTAAAAAAGATTGTTCAATTGAAACAATATGAGAAAAGAAATTGTTGCTTTCTTTCTTTTGAAAAAAGATTGTTCAATTGAAACAATATGAGAAAAGAAATTGTTGCTTTCTTTTTTGAAAAAAGATTGTTCAATTGAAACAATATGAGAAAAGAAATTGTTGCTTTCTTTTTTGAAAAAAGATTGTCCAATTGAAACAATATGAGAAAAGAAATTGTTGTTTTCTTTTTTGAAAAAAGATTGTTCAATTGAAACAATATGAGAAAAGAAATTGTTGCTTTCTTTTTAGAAAAAAGATTGTTCAATTGAAACAATATGAGAAAAGAAATTGTTGCTTTCTTTTTTGAAAAAAGATTGTTCAATTGAAACAATATGAGAAAAGAAATTTTTGCTTTCTTTTTTGAAAAAAGATTGTTCAATTGAAACAATATGAGAAAAGAAATTGTTGTTTTCTTTTTTGAAAAAAAGATTGTTCAATTGAAACAATATGAGAAAAGAAATTGTTGCTTTCTTTTTTGAAAAAAGATTGTTCAATTGAAACAATATGAGAAAAGAAATAGTTGTTTTCTTTTTTTAAAAAAGATTGTTCAATTGAAACAATATGAGAAAAGAAATTGTTGCTTTCTTTTTTTCCTTTTCAATTGAAACAATATGGTAAAAGAAATTGTTGATTCTCTTTTTTTTTAAAAAAAATATTGTTCAATTGAGACAATTTGCGAAAAATTTCTGTTTTGTATGAAAATTAAATCCTCCTGTTACCAAATTTTGCGAGGTACTGGGATGACCCAATGTTGGTTTAATGGGTTAACAGATTCACTTATAGAGAGTAAGATTTTTTTTTTTTAAATTATACAAAACCTTGTTGATCACTTTTGTACTCCTTTGTGTCTTTTTTAATCTAATAGTTCATTAATAAATTTTGCAGCAACTATCTTCCTCACATATGGTACGAAATGATGGTTTTGAATTTGAGATAAAAAAAAGAAAATCTTTTTGTCTTTTTCTTAAAGATTTGGCACTTTCCCTTAAAAAGTACCTGACTAAATGTACCATTTTTATCGGTTGTGAAAGGCGCTGTTGTATTCTCTGGTCAACTAACAACATCCAAATGTTAATTGACAGCGTTAACAAGAAAATAAGAAATCTCAAACCACAAAAAGAAATTTCCTCAGAGCTTGGGTGTATTTTCGTAAATACCAAGGTTATTTTTATCACATGAACACAATGGCAATTATTGTCAAAGATTCAAGCAACATAAACGAATTTTATAAAATCACAAAAGACTATGATCGAAAATTTAATGTTATGTTGTTGTATGTTCTTTAAATGTGATTTTATTTTTCTCTTTGTGAAGAAACTGTTTTACTTCAAGCATGTAAACAATTTGAGCACAACACTTATTTTATTTCTCTGAACTGTTTTTGTAAAATTTTAGCAATTGAACATTCAAATAAGGACGAAAGAAATTAATTTATCCATTAAAAAATTTTATCTTATTTTCCTTTTTTATTTATAAAAATGAAATTTTAAATGTGAGATGGGTAATGTGATTGTGACATTAAAAAATAAAATTCTTCTTAATAAGTTTAAAAATGATAATTTTGTGACTTACAATTAATGTTAGAACATAATACATTAATAACTCCTTGTTATGTTCGGTTGATAATCGAATTACGTTTGATCGAACGCGAGGAACAATATCACTTGTGTTGCCACGAAGTTGTATGTTGTTTTAAAGTTGATAACGTTTATATGTTTGACCGAGCACGATAGAACGAACTTGTGTTTTTTGTTCTCTATGAGAACAAAAAATATTGAATTTCACCACGAATTTTATGTATCTTCGTGTGTATGTACAAACAAACTTTTCTCTTTTGGGTTTTTTTTCTCTTTTCAACCACCGCTTTAAGCAAAATTTGCAAAAAAAAAAAATAAAACAAGTTATGGCGGTATGTATATATAAAAATAAATAACGGGGTTATTTTTCCTAATGTCAAATTTTTTATAATTGTGATGTTAAAATGAAGTTTTGGAAAAACTAACGGGATTCAGAAAATATATTCTGTTACTTTATTTTGTTGTTTTTTTCTCGACAAGTTGAAAGAATTTTTTTTTTGTTTAATATTTTAATTTAATTTTACTACTTTTTTTTTGATGGTTTTGCGCTTTTCCAATTTGTCCAATTGTCTCGAAAATTTTGGGTTTTCTTCACGATTCTGTTACGTTTTACTTTTCTTTTTTACAGAATTTTTTCCCGATTTTAGTGTGTTTTCCGTGTTTTTCATTTTTTTTAATTACTATTAATTTTTATTTCAATAATTTTAAGTTTTTTCTACCGCACTTTCCTTCTTTTTTTTTTTTGTCATAAAGGTTTTTGTACTGCACTTTTCTAATTTTTCCGCAATCAAGGTTTTTTTTTTTGTTTTTGTAGTGAATTTTTCAATTTTTTATTATTTTTCCGGGGTTTTCCGTTCAATTTTACTTTAATTTTCGATAAGATTGCTTTTTGTTTCTTTTCCGCACTATTTTAATTTACTTTTAATTGTTTTGTGTTTGCGACCCGTCCGTCTTTTTTGTATTATTGTTTTTTGTTTCACCGACCGATATAAACTAACTTATTATAGTAAATATGAGCAATTTACTTTACCTCATTATGTGGTGAATCTGCAAAGCTTTCCAGTGATGCTAATGTAGAGGTTTTTCCTTAAGGTTCGAAGTGACCATGTAAAAGGGCAGAACTTGAGCGGGAGTATTTAGGGCTTCAGGTTGAGTTTGTAGTGGACTGTATAGCTTGGGCACCTAAATATGAAGATGAGTTAGGCCCTTTTTTCTCGGATTATAATTTCTCGTAGCTCGAGACAATTATAAAGGAGTTGTTGGTTGAGTTAGAAAAAATGGGAAAAAGAATTAGTTTAGTGTATTTTAGGAAAGTGCTTTATTGTGCTCACCGTTTCTGTTGAGGGTTACAAAGTAAGTGAAGTAAGTAATTATTTTAGGTATAAAGAAACTTCAATTTATCTTTATGTTTCAAAACCAGAATATGAATTTAGATAATTTCTATGTTGTTTACAATTCACAATAATTCATAGTTCATAGTTCAAACATTCTAACTATAACTATTTTATATAAGTTCAATTTTGTTGACAAATTCAAATACTTAATTTACAATTCTAAATATATAAAAATTTTGTTTATTTTAAATTGTTTATTGTCTAAATTTATGAATTTGGACATAGTGGTTTATTATAGTATGTAAATATTTATTTTTTTGCTTCAAATTTTCGAGTAAAAGGGAATTGGGAAATAGCAGTAGTATGAAAATGGATTAAAGATTAAACTTAATATGCTTTCCTGTATTTAGCTTGACGTGAATGTTCCGATGGGTCAAGGTTTCTGTACAAGCCCCATACGTATTCAGCAAGCATTACACTTTGGGATTTCCCTTTGAATCTTTCTTCCAATACCTTTATATCCTGATGAAACCTTTCACCGTGTTCATCTGAAACCGCTCCAAGGTTTTCTTTAAAAAAATTGAGATGAGAGTGCAGAAAATACAGCTTTAGTGACATCTTAACGCCAATATTGTTAAAACCGATTAGCATGCTTTCAATATTTTCTGCATAGTCTTGTGCTTTTGAGTTTCCAAGGAATTCTGATATAACCAGCTGCATAAAGTCAAATGCTGTCTTTTGCATATCCGACAGATGACTATAAAATTCTTCATCTTGTAATAATTTTCTTATATCGGGTCCAACGAGCATTCCTAGAAAAGGTAATTTACATTAAATGAAATAAATTATTTCTTAAAACCGTATTTTACCTTCTTTTAGGTTTGCTGCAGATAATCTGTGGAAAATTGTTTGAATGCGTTTGAAAGCATTTCCTTGTGTATTTAAGCTTTTAATAAAATTTTTCACCACGCCCAACTTAATATGCAGCGGTGGAAGTATGACCTTATCTTTTGGGACAAGGGATTCATGGATTACATTTAAGTCACCAATAATATTTTCTTTACGTTCTTCGAAATATTTAATATGATAATGGCTGCTGGTAGCACGTGAATCCCATTTACAAAGAAAGCACATATATTTTGTGTATCCTGTTTGCATTCCAGTCAATATTGCAATCATTTTGAAGTCTGCGCATACTTCCCATTTATATTTATAGTATTCAATTTTATTTAAGAGATTTGAAATATTTGCGCATGTTTCCTCCTTTTTTGTGGAATACGCAACCGGTATTGATGGATGCTGATTTCCATTGTGCAGTAAAACTGCTTTTAAGCTGTGTTTTGAACTATCTATAAATAGTCGCCAAGCGGAAGAGTCCAGTGGAAGCTTTAGATATTTTAGAACCTCTTCAGTACTGCAACAGTATACAAGTTCTTCTGATTTTTTAAAATAACTTTCCAGATCGGCGTGTCTTTTTCTTGGAAATGTAACTTTTACATCGGCTTTTATCAAATTCCTGTTTTTCAATCTGGAACATAATATTTCAGCTTTCTCTTTTGTTAGTCCTAAATCTCTTGCTTAGTAGCTCAATTATGCTTGAATTTTTTCTTTTAGTTTTTATTATTAATTTCAATAAATAAATATCACACCCGATTTGTAAGTCACAGCTGAATAGACGCGAGAACTCAGTGTTTGGCCCGGCCGAACTTGACGCCGTTTTTACTTGTTTTGTATATGTTGGTGTATAATTTTACTAATTAAGCGTAAAGAGCTTTATTTACAACATTGGTGTCTTTGGTGACCCCGACTGAAATTTTCCGGGAAACATTTTCGTAGAATATTTTAATCCTTAAATGTCCTTTTTTAAAGGATATTTTTTGATTTTCTCGAAAAAAGGGTCAAATTGACCCATAAAGAGACCAGTTAGAGGGTTAAGATCTTCCACAAAAATAATCCTCATACAATTCCACAATACAACTCTGACCATAAGAATTCTCTCAGACATTTTTTTCATATAGTATAATGCTCCCTTCGACCAAAAAATTAAAACTTTGACCCACTGTAAAAAAAAGCTCAGACGTGCTGGACCATAAGTTTGTTCTTCAAAAATGATCTACTCAACATACCCTTTCAGAATTATCGCTATTCTGTTCCATTCAAATAGTCTTAGTTTGTTGGACAGTGTAATTATTGTTGGCTCGAATGAACAGAATAAAATCAATGGTTTAACAACCACCGATGATTATAAATCAGTGACAAAACAATTTGCACGTCGTTTGATTGATTTAAAATCATCAACAAATATGTGTGTTGGAGTATATTCAGCGTTTGAACGCAAACACATATTTATTCTTGTGTTGATTGCGTATGAACGTTTTGCAATCAGCAAATGCAGTTCTCTGATGTATATATATATATATTTTTTTTTTCAAAGAATGTATTTTTTTATTTTTATTACTTTATATATTAAATATGTTTTTTTTTTGTAATAAAAACAATTAACAAATTATATGAGCTTTTTATTCAAATAAAAAAAAACGAAAAAACCGGTTGACCGGTTCTTTTAAAATTCTATTTTTCGAAGAAAACCGAAACCGGTTTTTTTCAAAAGGCCGGTTTTTTGAATACTATAGTACCTTGTATCTCCAAACATGATTTGATATTCCTAACCTTTTGTTTTCGATTGCAGTATGGATGCGATAAAACTACTTTCTATGATTTTAGGAATATAAATTATGATCAAATGTATTTTGAGATATCCAATATTGATTGGAACTCTATTTATTATATGCCTTTGGTTGAAGATCAACTAAATTTCTTAGAATATAATTTGTCTAATGTTTTTAATACATCTGTTCCAGTCAAAACAGTTAAGCAAAATGCTAGGAAATAACCATGGTTGAATGCACGAATTAAATCAGCAATTGCTCGTAGAGACATGTATTATAAAGGCTGGAAAATATTAAAAACTACTGATTTCCATTCTGACTATTGTAATGCTAGGAATGAAGTTAATAGGATGATAAAAAGAGCAAAGTCTGAGTATTATTCTAGTCGTTTTTCATCAGCTAACGGATCAAAAAAAACCTGGCAAACTATACGAGAAATCGGTATTGGTAAATCAACATCTGTGGATGCTACTGCAATAGACGTAAATGAAATCAATGAGTCCTTTACAACTCTCCCTAATGTCCCATCGAATATTAGTTATTATGAACAATGTCCTGTTATTCCTGGTAATATATTATCAAAAGTGTTTGAACGATTACTCCATCAGCAAATTATTAAATACGTTAGTGATAACGGGTTATTTTCAAAAAGACAATCAGGATTCCGACGCAGTCACAGCTGCATAACTGCCCTAATTGATGTATCTGAAGAAATACGCAGTAAACTTGATGATGGCAATATTTCATTCCTTGTTTTACTGGACCATTCCAAGGCATTTGACACTGTCGACCATGAAATTCTCTACTTAAATCTGCAAAAAATGTTTAACTTCTCTCCCTCATCTTCACGCTTAATGTCATCGTATTTATCAGGTCGAAGTCAAGCCGTCTTTAAAAATAATAAAATATCTCGATCATTACCAGTTTTAAAAGGTGTGCCACAAGGATCAATACTTGGGCTTCTACTTTTTACACTTTATATAAATGATTAAGAAAAAAAAATCAATACTGTAATGTACACATGTACGCTGATGACGTACAACTTTATATAAGTGGTGATTTAATGGAGTTAAGTAACTGTATGCAAAAATTAAATACGGATTTAAAACATATTAATGAATGGGCAAATACAAATGGATTATGTATAAATCCCAGGAAGTCTAAATGTTTGGTAATTACTAGAAAAAAATTGAAGTTGCCCATTGAGGTTCTAATAATGCTTGATAACCAGAAAATTGAAACTATATCTGCAGCTAAAAATCTTGAGTAGTAAGGAAATAAGGAGTCAATTTGATTTAATTGCTTTTTGATAAGGAGTCAATTTGATTTAATTGCCTTCATTTTTGATAGGGAGTCAATTTGATTTAATTGCCTTCATTTTTGATAAGGAGTCATTTTGATTTAATTGCTTTAAGCTGGGGTATCAGAATGCTTTAATGTTTTTTTTTTTTTCAAGTATGTCATAAATTAAATATTTATTAATATGAGATTAGTTTTGGAGTGCACAATTTTTAGGATCAAGTGAAAGTCATTGATCTACATATTTGTTTTTGTATTAATAGGAAATTTGAATTTTTTCTTTCTTTCTTGTATTTATGTTATATTTTTTGAATTTATTCCAGTATTTTTTTGGTTGTCGGTTGTATTCTTGTAATGTAAAAGTGGTGGTTATACAAAATTTTTCTTGTGCGTGAATGGGCTAGGTGTTATGTAACGAGGGTCTTTTTGAAATTATGTTGTTAGTGTTGCCGTCGGTTGTTTGCTTATAATGTAAAAGTGGTGGTTATACAAAAATTGTCATGTGTGTGTTTTGCTAGAAGGTGTTATGTGACAAGGATCTTTTTTGAAATTATATAGGGTGCGTTGTCGTCGGTCAATTCTTTTTATCTCTTGTGTGTTTTTTTCTATTCTTTGGTGGCATATACATTCTACCGTCGGTTGTTTGCTTATAATGTAAAAGTGGTGGTTATACAAAAATTGTCATGTGTGTGTGTTTTGCTAGAAGGTGTTATGTGACAAGGATCTTTTTTGAAATTATATAGAGTAGCGTTGTCGTCGGTCAATTCTTTTTATCTCTTGTGTGTTTTTTTTTTTTCTATTCTTTGGTGGTCATTGATCTACATATTTGTTTTTGTATTAAGAGGAAATTTGCATTAAGTGAAAGTCATTGATCTACATATTTGTTTTTGTATTAATAGGAAATTTGCATTTTTTCTTTCTTGTATTTATGTTCTATTTTTGTTTTTATTTCTTTTGTGTGTTTGGTATATACATTCAACATATAAATGTACAAGTAGGTCATAAATTAATTATTTATTAATGTGACATTTTCATTAATCTACAAATTTTTATGTTTTAATGAAATTCGAATCTGTTTGGTTGTTTGTTCGGTTTTGTTTCTTGTAATAAAGCGGTAATTGGAATCTGTTAGTGTTTTGTTTGTTTGTTTGTTTAGTTGAGTATAATAAAAAACAATACTAAAAATTAGTTTTATGTATTTGGTTTTATTTTACTTTCTTTTTAAATAATTCTTAAATTAAAATCTCATTAAATATTTCTTATAAATTTAAATACGTATAATATAATAATTTCGGTTATTTTTTTTTATTTAATTAAAAATTTAGATGTTTATGATAGAGATCTATAAGATCTTAAGGATACATTTCACAATATTTTGAAATAAAGAGTGAAGAATTAATCCGTCTTTGAAAAAAAAAAAAGAGAAAACAAATGTATTCCTCTTTTCATATTAGTCCATGCAATTTATTGTAGTAATTTTAATATTTTTTTCATCTATTCTGATTGGAAAATTAGGCAATATTTAACTTTAACCGGATTAGGCGAGCCTGAGATGTCGACCTAACTTAAAAAAAAAAAATTTTCACAAAGTACAATATTTTTGGTATTCCTAATAAAAATTCTAAAAAAACGTATTTTAGACCCACCCTAATATACATATAACATTTATGAAATGTGCTTCTACAAAACCACCCCCTTTTTATAGATAAGAAACTATTTTGTTTTAATTATGATTACACTCATACACGTTGTTTGTTGTTTTTTCTGATTTATTCTACATCAATATAACACTGTCCAACAGCATTTTTGGAACAGAATAGCGACCCTATAATTCTGAAAGGGTATGTTGAGTAGATCATTTTTGTAGAACAAACTTATGATCCAGCTAGTCTGAGTATTTTTTTTCAGTGGGTCAAAGTTTTCATTTTTCGGTCGAAGGGAGCATTATACTATATGAAAAAAATGCTGTAAGTTAATGTCTGAGAGAATTCTTATGGTCAGAGTTGTATTGTGGAATTGTATGAGGATTATTTTTGTGGAAGATCTTAACCCTCTAACTGGTCTCTCTATGGGTCAATTTTACCCTTTTTTAGAGAAAATCAAAAAATATCCTTTAAAAAAGGTCATTAAAGATTAAAATATTCTACGAAAATGTTTGCCGGAAAATTTCAGTGGGGGTCACCAAAGACACCATTGTTGTAAATAAAGCTTTTTACGATTAATTGGCAAAATTACACGCCAACTTCTATAAAAAAATTATAATTTTGTTTTAATAGTGGTTTATTATAGTATGTAAATATTTATTTTTTTGCTTCAAATTTTCGAGTAAAAGGGAATTGGGAAATAGCAGTTTTATGAAAATGGATTAAAGATTAAACTTAATATGCTTTCCTGTATTTAGCTTGACGTGAATGTTCCGATGGGTCAAGGTTTCTGTACAAGCCCCATACGTATTCAGCAAGCATTACACTTTGAGATTTCCCTTTGAATCTTTCTTCCAATACCTTTATATCCTGATGAAACCTTTCACCGTGTTCATCTGAAACCGCTCCAAGGTTTTCTTTAAAAAAATTGAGATGAGAGTGCAGAAAATACAGCTTTAGTGACATCTTAACGCCAATATTGTTAAAACCGATTAGCATGCTTTCAATATTTTCTGCATAGTTTTGTGCTTTTGAGTTTCCAAGGAATTCTGATATAACCAGCTGCATAAAGTCAAATGCTGTCTTTTGCATATCCGACAGATGACTATAAAATTCTTCATCTTGTAATAATTTTCTTATATCGGGTCCAACGAGCATTCCTAGAAAAGGTAATTTACATTAAATGAAATAAATTATTTCTTAAAACCGTATTTTACCTTCTTTTAGGTTTGCTGCAGATAATCTGTGGAAAATTGTTTGAATGCGTTTGAAAGCATTTCCTTGTGTATTTAAGCTTTTAATAAAATTTTTCACCACGCCCAACTTAATATGCAGCGGTGGAAGTATGACCTTATCTTTTGGGACAAGGGATTCATGGATTACATTTAAGTCACCAATTATATTTTCTTTACGTTCTTCGAAATATTTAATATGATAATGGCTGCTGGTAGCACGTGAATCCCATTTACAAAGAAAGCACATATATTTTGTGTATCCTGTTTGCATTCCAGTCAATATTGCAATCATTTTGAAGTCTGCACATACTTCCCATTTATATTTATAGTATTCAATTTTATTTAAGAGATTTGAAATATTTGCGCATGTTTCCTCCTTTTTTGTGGAATACGCAACCGGTATTGATGGATGCTGATTTCCATTGTGCAGTAAAACTGCTTTTAAGCTGTGTTTTGAACTATCTATAAATAGTCGCCAAGCGGAAGAGTCCAGTGGAAGCTTTAGATATTTTAGAACCTCTTCAGTACTGCAACAGTATACAAGTTCTTCTGATTTTTTAAAATAACTTTCCAGATCGGCGTGTCTTTTTCTTGGAAATGTAACTTTTACATCGGCTTTTATCAAATTCCTGTTTTTCAATCTGGAACATAATATTTCAGCTTTCTCTTTTGTTAGTCCTAAATCTCTTGCTTAGTAGCTCAATTATGCTTGAATTTTTTCTTTTAGTTTTTATTATTAATTTCAATAAATAAATATCACACCCGATTTGTAAGTCACAGCTGAATAGACGCGAGAACTCAGTGTTTGGCCCGGCCGAACTTGACGCCGTTTTTACTTGTTTTGTATATGTTGGTGTATAATTTTACTAATTAAGCGTAAAGAGCTTTATTTACAACATTGGTGTCTTTGGTGACCCCGACTGAAATTTTCCGGGAAACATTTTCGTATAATATTTTAATCCTTAAATGTCCTTTTTTAAAGGATATTTTTTGATTTTCTCGAAAAAAGGGTCAAATTGACCCATAAAGAGACCAGTTAGAGGGTTAAGATCTTCCACAAAAATAATCCTCATACAATTCCACAATACAACTCTGACCATAAGAATTCTCTCAGACATTTTTTTCATATAGTATAATGCTCCCTTCGACCAAAAAATTAAAACTTTGACCCACTGTAAAAAAAAGCTCAGACGTGCTGGACCATAAGTTTGTTCTTCAAAAATGATCTACTCAACATACCCTTTCAGAATTATCGCTATTCTGTTCCATTCAAATAGTCTTAGTTTGTTGGACAGTGTAATTATTGTTGGCTCGAATGAACAGAATAAAATCAATGGTTTAACAACCACCGATCATTATAAATCAGTGACAAAACAATTTGCACGTCGTTTGATTGATTTAAAATCATCAACAAATATGTGTGTTGGAGTATATTCAGCGTTTGAACGCAAACACATATTTATTCTTGTGTTGATTGCGTATGAACGTTTTGCAATCAGCAAATGCAGTTCTCTGATGTATATATATATATATTTTTTTTTTCAAAGAATGTATTTTTTTATTTTTATTACTTTATATATTAAATATGTTTTTTTTTTGTAATAAAAACAATTAACAAATTATATGAGCTTTTTATTCAAATAAAAAAAAACGAAAAAACCGGTTGACCGGTTCTTTTAAAATTCTATTTTTCGAAGAAAACCGAAACCGGTTTTTTTCAAAAGGCCGGTTTTTTGAATACTATAGTACCTTGTATCTCCAAACATGATTTGATATTCCTAACCTTTTGTTTTCGATTGCAGTATGGATGCGATAAAACTACTTTCTATGATTTTAGGAATATAAATTATGATCAAATGTATTTTGAGATATCCAATATTGATTGGAACTCTATTTATTATATGCCTTTGGTTGAAGATCAACTAAATTTCTTAGAATATAATTTGTCTAATGTTTTTAATACATCTGTTCCAGTCAAAACAGTTAAGCAAAATGCTAGGAAATAACCATGGTTGAATGCACGAATTAAATCAGCAATTGCTCGTAGAGACATGTATTATAAAGGCTGGAAAATATTAAAAACTACTGATTTCCATTCTGACTATTGTAATGCTAGGAATGAAGTTAATAGGATGATAAAAAGAGCAAAGTCTGAGTATTATTCTAGTCGTTTTTCATCAGCTAACGGATCAAAAAAAACCTGGCAAACTATACGAGAAATCGGTATTGGTAAATCAACATCTGTGGATGCTACTGCAATAGACGTAAATGAAATCAATGAGTCCTTTACAACTCTCCCTAATGTCCCATCGAATATTAGTTATTATGAACAATGTCCTGTTATTCCTGGTAATATATTATCAAAAGTGTTTGAACGATTACTCCATCAGCAAATTATTAAATACGTTAGTGATAACGGGTTATTTTCAAAAAGACAATCAGGATTCCGACGCAGTCACAGCTGCATAACTGCCCTAATTGATGTATCTGAAGAAATACGCAGTAAACTTGATGATGGCAATATTTCATTCCTTGTTTTACTGGACCATTCCAAGGCATTTGACACTGTCGACCATGAAATTCTCTACTTAAATCTGCAAAAAATGTTTAACTTCTCTCCCTCATCTTCACGCTTAATGTCATCGTATTTATCAGGTCGAAGTCAAGCCGTCTTTAAAAATAATAAAATATCTCGATCATTACCAGTTTTAAAAGGTGTGCCACAAGGATCAATACTTGGGCTTCTACTTTTTACACTTTATATAAATGATTAAGAAAAAAAAATCAATACTGTAATGTACACATGTACGCTGATGACGTACAACTTTATATAAGTGGTGATTTAATGGAGTTAAGTAACTGTATGCAAAAATTAAATACGGATTTAAAACATATTAATGAATGGGCAAATACAAATGGATTATGTATAAATCCCAGGAAGTCTAAATGTTTGGTAATTACTAGAAAAAAATTGAAGTTGCCCATTGAGGTTCTAATAATGCTTGATAACCAGAAAATTGAAACTATATCTGCAGCTAAAAATCTTGAGTAGTAAGGAAATAAGGAGTCAATTTGATTTAATTGCTTTTTGATAAGGAGTCAATTTGATTTAATTGCCTTCATTTTTGATAGGGAGTCAATTTGATTTAATTGCCTTCATTTTTGATAAGGAGTCATTTTGATTTAATTGCTTTAAGCTGGGGTATCAGAATGCTTTAATGTTTTTTTTTTTTTTCAAGTATGTCATAAATTAAATATTTATTAATATGAGATTAGTTTTGGAGTGCACAATTTTTAGGATCAAGTGAAAGTCATTGATCTACATATTTGTTTTTGTATTAATAGGAAATTTGAATTTTTTCTTTCTTTCTTGTATTTATGTTATATTTTTTGAATTTATTCCAGTATTTTTTTGGTTGTCGGTTGTATTCTTGTAATGTAAAAGTGGTGGTTATACAAAATTTTTCTTGTGCGTGAATGGGCTAGGTGTTATGTAACGAGGGTCTTTTTGAAATTATGTTGTTAGTGTTGCCGTCGGTTGTTTGCTTATAATGTAAAAGTGGTGGTTATACAAAAATTGTCATGTGTGTGTTTTGCTAGAAGGTGTTATGTGACAAGGATCTTTTTTGAAATTATATAGGGTGCGTTGTCGTCGGTCAATTCTTTTTATCTCTTGTGTGTTTTTTTCTATTCTTTGGTGGCATATACATTCTACCGTCGGTTGTTTGCTTATAATGTAAAAGTGGTGGTTATACAAAAATTGTCATGTGTGTGTGTTTTGCTAGAAGGTGTTATGTGACAAGGATCTTTTTTGAAATTATATAGAGTAGCGTTGTCGTCGGTCAATTCTTTTTATCTCTTGTGTGTTTTTTTTTTCTATTCTTTGGTGGTCATTGATCTACATATTTGTTTTTGTATTAAGAGGAAATTTGCATTAAGTGAAAGTCATTGATCTACATATTTGTTTTTGTATTAATAGGAAATTTGCATTTTTTCTTTCTTGTATTTATGTTCTATTTTTGTTTTTATTTCTTTTGTGTGTTTGGTATATACATTCAACATATAAATGTACAAGTAGGTCATAAATTAATTATTTATTAATGTGACATTTTCATTAATCTACAAATTTTTATGTTTTAATGAAATTCGAATCTGTTTGGTTGTTTGTTCGGTTTTGTTTCTTGTAATAAAGCGGTAATTGGAATCTGTTAGTGTTTTGTTTGTTTGTTTGTTTAGTTGAGTATAATAAAAAACAATACTAAAAATTAGTTTTATGTATTTGGTTTTATTTTACTTTCTTTTTAAATAATTCTTAAATTAAAATCTCATTAAATATTTCTTATAAATTTAAATACGTATAATATAATAATTTCGGTTATTTTTTTTTATTTAATTAAAAATTTAGATGTTTATGATAGAGATCTATAAGATCTTTAGGATACATTTCACAATATTTTGAAATAAAGAGTGAAGAATTAATCCGTCTTTGAAAAAAAAAAAAGAGAAAACAAATGTATTCCTCTTTTCATATTAGTCCATGCAATTTATTGTAGTAATTTTAATATTTTTTTCATCTATTCTGATTGGAAAATTAGGCAATATTTAACTTTAACCGGATTAGGCGAGCCTGAGATGTCGACCTAACTTAAAAAAAAAAAATTTTCACAAAGTACAATATTTTTGGTATTCCTAATAAAAATTCTAAAAAAACGTATTTTAGACCCACCCTAATATACATATAACATTTATGAAATGTGCTTCTACAAAACCACCCCCTTTTTATAGATAAGAAACTATTTTGTTTTAATTATGATTACACTCATACACGTTGTTTGTTGTTTTTTCTGATTTATTCTACATCAATATAACACTGTCCAACAGCATTTTTGGAACAGAATAGCGAGCCTATAATTCTGAAAGGGTATGTTGAGTAGATCATTTTTGTAGAACAAACTTATGATCCAGCTAGTCTGAGTATTTTTTTTCAGTGGGTCAAAGTTTTCATTTTTCGGTCGAAGGGAGCATTATACTATATGAAAAAAATGCTGTAAGTTAATGTCTGAGAGAATTCTTATGGTCAGAGTTGTATTGTGGAATTGTATGAGGATTATTTTTGTGGAAGATCTTAACCCTCTAACTGGTCTCTCTATGGGTCAATTTTACCCTTTTTTAGAGAAAATCAAAAAATATCCTTTAAAAAAGGTCATTAAAGATTAAAATATTCTACGAAAATGTTTGCCGGAAAATTTCAGTGGGGGTCACCAAAGACACCATTGTTGTAAATAAAGCTTTTTACGATTAATTGGCAAAATTACACGCCAACTTCTATAAAAAAATTATAATTTTGTTTTAATAGTGGTTTATTATAGTATGTAAATATTTATTTTTTTGCTTCAAATTTTCGAGTAAAAGGGAATTGGGAAATAGCAGTTTTATGAAAATGGATTAAAGATTAAACTTAATATGCTTTCCTGTATTTAGCTTGACGTGAATGTTCCGATGGGTCAAGGTTTCTGTACAAGCCCCATACGTATTCAGCAAGCATTACACTTTGAGATTTCCCTTTGAATCTTTCTTCCAATACCTTTATATCCTGATGAAACCTTTCACCGTGTTCATCTGAAACCGCTCCAAGGTTTTCTTTAAAAAAATTGAGATGAGAGTGCAGAAAATACAGCTTTAGTGACATCTTAACGCCAATATTGTTAAAACCGATTAGCATGCTTTCAATATTTTCTGCATAGTTTTGTGCTTTTGAGTTTCCAAGGAATTCTGATATAACCAGCTGCATAAAGTCAAATGCTGTCTTTTGCATATCCGACAGATGACTATAAAATTCTTCATCTTGTAATAATTTTCTTATATCGGGTCCAACGAGCATTCCTAGAAAAGGTAATTTACATTAAATGAAATAAATTATTTCTTAAAACCGTATTTTACCTTCTTTTAGGTTTGCTGCAGATAATCTGTGGAAAATTGTTTGAATGCGTTTGAAAGCATTTCCTTGTGTATTTAAGCTTTTAATAAAATTTTTCACCACGCCCAACTTAATATGCAGCGGTGGAAGTATGACCTTATCTTTTGGGACAAGGGATTCATGGATTACATTTAAGTCACCAATTATATTTTCTTTACGTTCTTCGAAATATTTAATATGATAATGGCTGCTGGTAGCACGTGAATCCCATTTACAAAGAAAGCACATATATTTTGTGTATCCTGTTTGCATTCCAGTCAATATTGCAATCATTTTGAAGTCTGCACATACTTCCCATTTATATTTATAGTATTCAATTTTATTTAAGAGATTTGAAATATTTGCGCATGTTTCCTCCTTTTTTGTGGAATACGCAACCGGTATTGATGGATGCTGATTTCCATTGTGCAGTAAAACTGCTTTTAAGCTGTGTTTTGAACTATCTATAAATAGTCGCCAAGCGGAAGAGTCCAGTGGAAGCTTTAGATATTTTAGAACCTCTTCAGTACTGCAACAGTATACAAGTTCTTCTGATTTTTTAAAATAACTTTCCAGATCGGCGTGTCTTTTTCTTGGAAATGTAACTTTTACATCGGCTTTTATCAAATTCCTGTTTTTCAATCTGGAACATAATATTTCAGCTTTCTCTTTTGTTAGTCCTAAATCTCTTGCTTAGTAGCTCAATTATGCTTGAATTTTTTCTTTTAGTTTTTATTATTAATTTCAATAAATAAATATCACACCCGATTTGTAAGTCACAGCTGAATAGACGCGAGAACTCAGTGTTTGGCCCGGCCGAACTTGACGCCGTTTTTACTTGTTTTGTATATGTTGGTGTATAATTTTACTAATTAAGCGTAAAGAGCTTTATTTACAACATTGGTGTCTTTGGTGACCCCGACTGAAATTTTCCGGGAAACATTTTCGTATAATATTTTAATCCTTAAATGTCCTTTTTTAAAGGATATTTTTTGATTTTCTCGAAAAAAGGGTCAAATTGACCCATAAAGAGACCAGTTAGAGGGTTAAGATCTTCCACAAAAATAATCCTCATACAATTCCACAATACAACTCTGACCATAAGAATTCTCTCAGACATTTTTTTCATATAGTATAATGCTCCCTTCGACCAAAAAATTAAAACTTTGACCCACTGTAAAAAAAAGCTCAGACGTGCTGGACCATAAGTTTGTTCTTCAAAAATGATCTACTCAACATACCCTTTCAGAATTATCGCTATTCTGTTCCATTCAAATAGTCTTAGTTTGTTGGACAGTGTAATTATTGTTGGCTCGAATGAACAGAATAAAATCAATGGTTTAACAACCACCGATGATTATAAATCAGTGACAAAACAATTTGCACGTCGTTTGATTGATTTAAAATCATCAACAAATATGTGTGTTGGAGTATATTCAGCGTTTGAACGCAAACACATATTTATTCTTGTGTTGATTGCGTATGAACGTTTTGCAATCAGCAAATGCAGTTCTCTGATGTATATATATATATATTTTTTTTTTTCAAAGAATGTATTTTTTTATTTTTATTACTTTATATATTAAATATGTTTTTTTTTTGTAATAAAAACAATTAACAAATTATATGAGCTTTTTATTCAAATAAAAAAAAACGAAAAAACCGGTTGACCGGTTCTTTTAAAATTCTATTTTTCGAAGAAAACCGAAACCGGTTTTTTTCAAAAGGCCGGTTTTTTGAATACTATAGTACCTTGTATCTCCAAACATGATTTGATATTCCTAACCTTTTGTTTTCGATTGCAGTATGGATGCGATAAAACTACTTTCTATGATTTTAGGAATATAAATTATGATCAAATGTATTTTGAGATATCCAATATTGATTGGAACTCTATTTATTATATGCCTTTGGTTGAAGATCAACTAAATTTCTTAGAATATAATTTGTCTAATGTTTTTAATACATCTGTTCCAGTCAAAACAGTTAAGCAAAATGCTAGGAAATAACCATGGTTGAATGCACGAATTAAATCAGCAATTGCTCGTAGAGACATGTATTATAAAGGCTGGAAAATATTAAAAACTACTGATTTCCATACTGTCTATTGTAATGCTAGGAATGAAGTTTTTTTTATATTTAAATTTATTTATCAAAAAAATTCATTACAATTAAGTGCTTCAGCGCCTAATAGGCATTGTTGAAGCAAGTTGGCAAAATTTCTTCTTACAATTAGTTTATATAATTAAATAAAATTAAAAAAAAAAAATTAATAAATAATAGTAAAATAAATATCCAATGAAACGAAAAATTAAACTCAATTTTTACATCAGAAGTTGTTCTAATTGTTGCAATAAATAATTTTTTAAGTTTGTTTTAAAAGTTGAAATTCTGTTTAAGGTTTTTAAATGTTCAGGCAAATTATTAAATTCACGACTACCCATGTACTCTATCCTTTGTTTGGTCGTTTCAAGTCTACACCTAGCAACTGCTAAGCTGCCATTATTCCTTGTATTAAAAGAATGCTGATTTCTCGAAATAAATAAAGTGTGATGTCCAATATTGTGCAAGCACTTAAAAACATATATTAATAGTTTCATTTTGAAAATGCCATAAATTGGTAACACTGTTTTAAATATATCCTTATAAATTGATATTGTTGAATGTGTTATGGGAACGCTGGATACAACTTTTAATGCTCTGTTTTCTAAACGTTGTAGAGACTTTAATTCAGAACTATTTTTATATCCATACAAAAGAGCCAAGTAATTAAAATGGCTTTGGATTAACGAAGTATAAATTAAAAATTTTGTATTTCTATCAAATTTGTTTTTAAATTTGTATAAGAAACCAACTGCTTGGGCTGCTTTCGTCTTTAGACATTGAATGTGTATGTTCCAAGAAAGATTGTTCTGCAAATGTAAACCTAAATACTTAATAGATGTTTCTTCCTGAAGTTCTTTACCATCTACAATTATACTGAAGTTGTCATATCTATGACAATAAGGTTTAAATCTCAATAAACAAGTTTTACGTGCATTTAAAAACAGTTTGTTTATTCTCAAAAATTCAGATATTAATGCTGCATCACGTTCCATGTAAGCTTTGACAACAGTTTCATGCTTATATGGGTATAATAAACAAATATCATCTGCATATAAAAAAAGTTTTCCAGAGAGCTCAAGATTTTGTATGTCATTTATACATATGGTAAACAACAATGGCCCCAGTACACTGCCTTGTGGAACACCATGTTCAACCACACCATAATTACTCTTTTGTGTGTTAACTTGAACAAACTGCTTACGGTTTGAAAGGTAACTTTTCAAAAGAAATAATTCTTTTCCACAAATTCCATAATATATTAACTTTCGTATCAAGATTTTATGATCAACAAGATCAAAAGCTTTAGTTAAATCAAAAAATATACCTGCTACTCCACTATGTCCTTCATCCAATCCTTTGCATATAAAATTAACAACATTAACAACTGCTTCCTCTGTGCCACATCCTTTCCTAAAACCGTACTGAAAATCATTAAATAAGTTATTGTTACTCATATAAGAGGCAATCTGATTATGTAAGATTCTTTCAAACACATTGTCAATGATGGGCAAAACAGCAATCGGTCTAAACATCTCGGTTGTACAGGCATTTTTTCCCTTTGGAATTGGTACAATTTTATGAATTTTCAAATTTTCAGGATATATGCATCTATCAATCATATTATTAAAGATATTTACCAAATAAGGGGTAAAATCACTTTTGTTATTTAAGATAACTTTTGGCAAAATATTGTCATGACCACCACTTTTATTAGGTGCTAAATTTGAAATAATAATCTGAACCTCATCATATGTTGTACAGCTTAAATGAAATGTATCATTATATTGTATTAACGTTCTTAAGGAATTACAAGAATCGTTTGGAAATTCATTAATTTAAACCTGAAGTCTTTTATTGATTGAAGAAAGTATCTGTTTAATATCTCAGCTTTTTGAAAATCATTTTCAATCATTTCACCATTATCATCTTTTAAATTAATAGTTCTGGAAGATGTTCTTCCCAATGTTTCGTTCAAAAACTTCCAGCATTTCTTCGGATCGTGTTGAATTCCATACAATTTGTCTTTATAGAAATTATTCATAGACTCCCTGTTGGCTTTTTTAATTACATTGCTAATTCTCTTCAACTGTGCTTCTATATCTATATTACCACGGTTATTTCTTCGCTTTTTTAAAAGATATTGTTTGAACGATATCAATTTCTGCAAGTTTAAATTTATCCATGGAGTTATATCTTTTTTATTAATTATCTTTTGTCTTTTTATTAATGTAGCATTTTTGACAGCATTACTTACACATGATATTAACATGTTTGTATCAGCAGAGGGATCACCAGTTTGACACACAATTGGTAGATTGTTTCTAATCTTATCTTTTACTCGATTGTAATCACATATCAATCGAATATTCTCAGTTAAATCATGTTTTTTAATTCCAATTCTAATTCGGCACGAAATAATGTTATGGTCTGATAACCCACATTCTACGGATTCAATACACAATAATTTTTTAACATTGCTGTAAATATGGTCAATGGATGTTCCACTGCCTGGGCGAGTAATCATTGTATGACAGTTATCAAGGCTGTAATTTGCCAGTAAATTCAACAGATCTTCTGACGCATGCATATCTAACCCATCAATGTTAGAGTCACCAGCAAAAATACAAGGGTTTCGGCCATACAAACTAAGAAGATTTTCCAAAAACAATAAATATCTTCCTATGTCGCATTTTTGAGATCTATAAAATGATATGAATTTAACAGATTTTCCATTAAACTTCTGATTATTTAGACTCACAACAATTAAATCAAAGAAATTCTTGCTCTCACACACTTCTACTTTATAATGAAAATTTTTTTGAATAAAAATTGAAGTACCACCATAGCCATCAATTCTACAGCAATGTATGCTATTGTAACCAGGAATATTATATAGTTGCACTTGATCTTTACTAAACCATGTTTCTTGAACAGATACTATATTGGGTAGCCGTGGTAACCTTGCAATCAATGCTTTAAATTTATTAAATTTATCTATTGAAGAAATACTCCTAATATTAATAGAAATTAGAGTAAAAAATGAATCATTTTCGTTTCTGATATAATTTTCAAATGATTTTAAGTTAAAAAAGTATTGATTATTATAATTATTAATCATAAAATGAAATAAAAGATATACAAACAAATTTTATTTATTTTTTATTGTAATTTAGGGAGATAAGTAAACATCATCATCAGGGGCTTCACGTTCATCACCATCAACAACTTTATGTTGAGATCTACGGCCTCGAAAACTGTTTGTTGTTGCATCCAGCAAAAGCTTATCAACTTCTTCTTCATTTGCAATAAACCTTGGTTTGGACAATTCACTTCTTTTAACAAAAATTTTTCCACCAACTGCGTATACTCAACGATAGCCCACGGTTTTCAACGTTCTTGCATAATTTAGCAAACTAAGAGTCTCTCTGCTTAGAAAATCGTTTACAAAAATGTTCTTAAAAATTTCTTTTTCTTTTAAAATTGGTTTAACAGACATCATCTTTTCTTTCGATTTTTTGGAATTCAATTTAACAACCACGGTTTGCTTATCATCTTCCTTTTTGTTTTTGTTTTTATTTTTATTTTCAGTTTTATTATTTATTTTTTTAATGATATAGGCATCATCAATACACCCCGGCTGTAACTCTACACCAGCATCATTCGTTAACTTCAAAATTGCATCTACTGCTGATAAAAAGATGGATGATAAAAAGAGCAAAGTCTGAGTATTATTCTAGTCGTTTTTCATCAGCTAACGGATCAAAAAAAACCTGGCAAACTATACGAGAAATCGGTATTGGTAAATCAACATCTGTGGATGCTACTGCAATAGACGTAAATGAAATCAATGAGTCCTTTACAACTCTCCCTAATGTCCCATCGAATATTAGTTATTATGAACAATGTCCTGTTATTCCTGGTAATATATTATCAAAAGTGTTTGAACGATTACTCCATCAGCAAATTATTAAATACGTTAGTGATAACGGGTTATTTTCAAAAAGACAATCAGGATTCCGACGCAGTCACAGCTGCATAACTGCCCTAATTGATGTATCTGAAGAAATACGCAGTAAACTTGATGATGGCAATATTTCATTCCTTGTTTTACTGGACCATTCCAAGGCATTTGACACTGTCGACCATGAAATTCTCTACTTAAATCTGCAAAAAATGTTTAACTTCTCTCCCTCATCTTCACGCTTAATGTCATCGTATTTATCAGGTCGAAGTCAAGCCGTCTTTAAAAATAATAAAATATCTCGATCATTACCAGTTTTAAAAGGTGTGCCACAAGGATCAATACTTGGGCTACTACTTTTTACACTTTATATAAATGATTAAGGAAAAAAAAATCAATACTGTAATGTACACATGTACGCTGATGACGTACAACTTTATATAAGTGGTGATTTAATGGAGTTAAGTAACTGTATGCAAAAATTAAATACGGATTTAAAACATATTAATGAATGGGCAAATACAAATGGATTATGTATAAATCCCAGGAAGTCTAAATGTTTGGTAATTACTAGAAAAAAATTGAAGTTGCCCATTGAGGTTCTAATAATGCTTGATAACCAGAAAATTGAAACTATATCTGCAGCTAAAAATCTTGAGTAGTAGGGAAATAAGGAGTCAATTTGATTTAATTGCTTTTTGATAAGGAGTCAATTTGATTAAATTGCCTTCATTTTTGATAGTGAGTCAATTTGATTTAATTGCCTTAATTTTTGATAAGGAGTCATTTTGATTTAATTGCTTTAAGCTGGGGTATCAGAATGCTTTAATGTTTTTTTTTTTTTTTCAAGTATGTCATAAATTAAATATTTATTAATATGAGATTAGTTTTGGAGTGCACAATTTTTAGGATCAAGTGAAAGTCATTGATCTACATATTTGTTTTTGTATTAATAGGAAATTTGCATTTTTTCTTTCTTTCTTGTATTTATGTTATATTTTTGAATTTATTCCAGTATTTTTTTGGTTGTCGGTTGTATGCTTGTAATGTAAAAGTGGTGGTTATACAAAATTTTTCTTGTGCGTGAATGGGCTAGGTGTTATGTAACGAGGGTCTTTTTGAAATTATGTTGTTAGTGTTGCCGTCGGTTGTTTGCTTATAATGTAAAAGTGGTGGTTATACAAAAATTGTCATGTGTGTGTTTTGCTAGAAGGTGTTATGTGACAAGGATCTTTTTTGAAATTATATAGGGTGCGTTGTCGTCGGTCAATTCTTTTTATCTCTTGTGTGTTTTTTTCTATTCTTTGGTGGCATATACATTCTACCGTCGGTTGTTTGCTTATAATGTAAAAGTGTTGGTTATACAAAAATTGTCATGTGTGTGTGTTTTGCTAGAAGGTGTTATGTGACAAGGATCTTTTTTGAAATTATATAGGGTAGCGTTGTCGTCGGTCAATTCTTTTTATCTCTTGTGTGTTTTTTTTCTATTCTTTGGTGGTCATTGATCTACATATTTGTTTTTGTATTAAGAGGAAATTTGCATTAAGTGAAAGTCATTGATCTACATATTTGTTTTTGTATTAATAGGAAATTTGCATTTTTTCTTGTATTTATGTTCTATTTTTGTTTTTATTTCTTTTGTGTGTTTGGTATATACATTCTACATATAAATGTACAAGTAGGTCATAAATTAATTATTTATTAATGTGACATTTTTATTAATCTACAAATTTTTATGTTTTAATGAAATTCGAATCTGTTTGGTTGTTTGTTCGGTTTTGTTTCTTGTAATAAAGCGGTAATTGGAATCTGTTAGTGTTTTGTTTGTTTGTTTGTTTAGTTGAGTATAATAAAAAACAATACTAAAAATTAGTTTTATGTATTTGGTTTTATTTTACTTTCTTTTTAAATAATTCTTAAATTAAAATCTCATTAAATATTTCTTATAAATTTAAATACGTATAATATAATAATTTCGGTTATTTTTTTTATTTAATTAAAAATTTAGATGTTTATGATAGAGATTTATAAGATCGTTGACTGAATTTTCTCTAAATTTATAGATGATGCAACTACATGTATCAGGTCCTTCAGTACATCTGTCGTCAGACCATATGCAATCCTCAAAATGCTCTCCATGCGCTGAATTAAGAATTATTTTATTCTCATATAATTCGAAATAATCAGCGTTCTTTAAAAAGAAGTGTAAATCTTCTAGACATATAAACTCCTTATATTCATTAAGGAATTCTACAACTTGTTCCCGCATTGACATCTTAATCGTCTGAGTCGTTCTTTCTGTCTGAATCCAGAAATTATTATTTATTGTACCCTCCGCATTTATAATGTGAATATTTAAACTATTTGACAATACTATGAAAATAAAGTGAGCAATTTATTGTAATATCTTTAGGATACATTTCACAATATTTTGAAATAAAGAGTGAAGAATTAATCCGTCTTTGAAAAAAAAAATAGAGAAAACAAATGTATTCCTCTTTTCATATTAGTCCATGCAATTTATTGTAGTAATTTTAATATATAACAAGAAGTTAATTTAAAATTTAATTCATGTGAAAGTTTTATTCTTAACAAAGTCTTCAAAGAAACAACAACCATGAGCGCTGTATCAAAATCATTAATAAACAAATTTGATGACCTCAACAACAAATCAATTCTCCATATTAAAGATATGGAGGATCTTAAATTATACAAAATATTGAAAGCAATTAAAATGCAAACGAAATATAGGGAAAGTATTCAGATTGAGGAAGAAAATTGTGTCATCTTTCTGCCAAAAAGATTTAATGCTATAACTGATGATGAGATAAAGGAGTTATCATCTGGCAATTACTTCATCAAAAAATTACCTACAGTAGACGATAAACACTTGCGATTAGAGTTGGAGTTATTTGATATAAATGAATATATTGTTCCTGAAAGTGGCAAATATCCGCTTTGGAGATGAAATTGTAAATTTGTATTAAACAACGAGAAATAAAAATATTAAAATACATTGAAAACAAAAAGAAAAAAAAAATGCGTTTTTATTTATTAATAATTTCATACAAAAATTTCAGGCATAAGTGACCACAATTAAATGAATTATATTTTTGATGTCTTCTATAATTGTACACTATATTTGAGCCCAAATATGCTACTAATTCAAGTGGTGGCTGCAAATTTCCAAAACTATCAAAGTACTCCTTATGATCTTTATTTTTGTAGTATGCTACCCAATGAGTGCCTGCTCCAATTGAGGAATCCAGATTAACAATGCCACATTCTATTTGTCGAGGATGTTTGGGGAGTGAATCTCTCATAAAAATACCTCTAAAGTGTGGAATATGTGTGGTAAACTTAATCAAATCGATATAAGAAAGTGGTCTTTTGGGGAGCATCTTAATTAGTTTTTTGACATTTTATCGAATACAAGACCATACCCCTTCTTATATGGTTTAAGATAAAGACCCTTTCCCATTGCTATAGCCTCCATTCTCTTATTATGTCTAGTAGCCTCTTCGAGTTGTTTCTTAGCATCTTTTGCAGCATTAATTGCTTTAACAATAGCTGCTCCACCAGATGACAGACCACCTAAGGTCCCTAAAGCAGTTAGTATTGGCACTAATGGTAAGAACCCTCCAACTTTTGGTACATTGATAATGCGACGTAAAGGGTGTTCCAAGAAGAACGCAATTTTTAAATCTGGCAACATTCGAAGTCATTGTTTGATATTTGAACAATTGTTATTGTTTGCTAGTAGAAGGTACGAGGTCAGTAAAATGGAGCGCTACACGAATGAACAACGCGTTCTCATTGTGAAATTGTTTACCAAAATGGTGAAAGTTTTGCGGCTACAGTTCGCAAATTGCGATCAATTTGGGGTCACAATAATGCTCCAAAAGAGTCAACTGTAAAGAGATTAATGTATAAATTTGCCGAAACTGGGTCTGTTAGTGATGTAAAGACAACAACGCGCCATCGACCAGGTCGATCGACCGAAAATGTCGCAGCTGTACGTGATGATGTCGCTCAAACTCCATCCACCTCAATTCGACACCGAGCTCAGCAAATTGGTGTCTCCAAATCCACTTTGCAGCGAATTTTGACGAAAGATTTGCATCTTCATGCATACAAAGTTCAATTGACTCAGGAACTGAAGCCAGCTGACCATGGACAGCGAAGGGAGTTCGTTAATTGGGTATTGGAGAGACAACATGAAAATGCTGATTTTGCCGATAAAATCATCTTCAGTGACGAGGCCCATTTTCATCTTGATGGCTTCGTCAATAGGCAGAATTGTCGCATTTGGGGTGAGGAAAATCCTCGAGTGATTCACGAGAAGCAAATGCATCCTCAACGTGTCACTGTGTGGTGTGGTTTTTGGGCTGGAGGAATCATTGGACCTTTTTTTTATGAAAATGAGGCAGGTCAAGCGCAAACAGTCAATGGTGTTCGGTATCGTGAAATGATAACCAGTTTTTTCTTGCCTAGAAATGAAGAAATGAATGTGGAGCGCATGTGGTTCCAACAACACGGCACCACATGTCATACAGCCAGAGAAACAATTCAATTGCTGCATCAGTCATTTCCCGGTCGTGTTATTTCGCGTTTTGGAGATCAGAATTGGCCGCCTAGATCGTGCGATTTAACACCATTAGATTTTTTTCTTTGGGGTTTTTTGAAGTCGATGGTTTACGCGAATAAGCCGACGACGACTCAAGCCTTAAAAGAGGAAATTGGACGCTGCATTAATGAAATACCGCAGCATTCATGCAAAACGGTCATTGAAAATTTCATTAAAAGATCGCGTGCATGCCAGCAAAGCCGCGGCGGCCATATGCACGATATATTGTTCCATACATAACCTCATTCTGTCTACTTTACGATATAATAAAGTTTCACGATTTTTTTTTAAATATCTGTGTTTTATTTTAAATTTAAAAATTGCGTTCTTCTTGGGACACCCTTTATAACCACTTTTGATTTTTTTCCTTTCAGCGATTTATTTAAAACTTTACGAGCAATTTTAATTGCGTCGTTTATATCTTTAGGTTTTTCTTTCTTTAAAGTTGCCGTAGCCATTCGTATTGCTGTGCCAAAAATTTTCTTTCCAAATTTATTTTTTGACTTTAGACCCATGCCGAGTTTGACTTTAGCCTTCATGGCGTTAGTTATAAAATATGAGTTTGTTTTTTCTCCAATACTGCTGTCTTTCGATAAAACTCGTTCCCAGGCTCGATTTTCAAGTATTTTATCTGCTTGGTGTCGCTTACTGATTTCCTTATTTTGAGAGTAAGCAATATCGAGCTCTCTGCAAGCAGCATCCAACGGATTTATCCCCTTATCACCCCTCTTTAAACGTTTTTCTAGCTTAGTACCTGGTCCACAAAATTCATAACCCGGTAAATGAAGTTCAAATGGTAGAGAATTTATTACTCTATCTACTAATCCACTCCCAGTGACAGAATGCATATGATTGATAATTCTATGATATTGTTAGACCTATTTATATAATCTGGAAACTAATTAAAAGGGAAATTTAAAACTTTGGTTTTAGTTGTTAAAATGCGGTTGACCAAACAACATAAAAATATAGTTGTTAGGAATGTTGATTCCTCAACAAGTACAGATATGAGAAGAAAACACAGTTCTCTATTGCCAAATTCTATTCTGATTAGTTTGATTGAAAGTCCTAATGGATTAAAATTCGAAAACATCTATTTATATTCGAAATCATTATTTCAACCTAAATATGAGTACTTAAATAAACTCGTATCAACGATTAAAGGAATGGGTTATTTTACATTTTCTAACAATGAAAGTGTTATTCCACCAGATGAAGCTAAAAATAACTCAATAATTATATTTGATGACGTTGCATCTGAAAATCAAAATAATATACGTGCATACTTTTGTATGGGTCGTCACAAAAATGTGGATTCATTTTACTTGTGTCAAACTTATACCCGAATACCTAAACATTTGATACGAGATAATGCCAATATGATTATAATGTTTAAGCAGGATGAAATGAATATGAAACACGTCTATAGTGATCATGTTGGAACGGATATGTCCTTTGAATAATTTCGTAAAATATGTCAAGAATATTGGAGAGAAAACTATGGATTTTTAACAATATGTAAAGATGATAACTTAAATGCTGGTCGATATAGAAAGACATTTAATGTTTTCATTGAAATATAAGGATGTTGGAATAATATGATGATATTAGTAAAGTTTGACCTCTTGAATCGATAGGATTAACAAATTAAAAACATTTAAATAATTACATCCTTTTATGAATTCAGCTGATTCCAAATAAGCTTGCTACATTTTATGCTCTGTTTCTGATCTATTCCTGATCTGTTGCTGATCTATTCCTGATCTGTTTCTGATCTGTTCCTGCTCTGTTGCTGATCTGTTCCTGATCTGTTTCTGATCTATTCCTGCTCTGTTTCTGATATATTCCTGCTCTGTTTCTGATCTATTCCTGGTCTGTTTCTGATCTATTCCTGCTCTGTTGCTGATCTGTTCCTGATCTGTTTCTGATCTATTCCTGCTCTGTTTCTGATCTGTTCCTGGTCTGTTTCTGATCTGTTCCTGGTCTGTTTCTTAACTATTCCTGGTCTGTTGCTGATCTATTCCTGGTATGTTTCTTAACTATTCCTGGTCTGTTTCTTAACTATTCCTGGTCTGATATGACTGAAGTGTTGGAGGAACTGGTCAAGGTAAGAAATGCTTTGAAGAAGAAATTTCGAAGCATAAAAATGGGTGAAGCTAATACTCATGAAAGACTACAAAAAACATTTAAGCCCATAACTAACCCGCTGAAAGAATTTATAAATAATTCTTCTAAAGAAAAGAGAATTTCTAAAGATGAAAAAGAAGAAATTAAAAATGAAATAAAAAATGAAATAGAAAATGAGACGAGTTTATCGTTTAGAAAATTACCAATGAAACTGGGGACAAGTACCCCAAAGAAAGATTTTACGAGTGATGAATACAAAACAATTGATGAAAATGATGATGATGATGATGATGATATTTACTATCAAACTGAATCCCCCGTTGATGTTACAAACGATACAATAATAAACTCACTCGATTTATCGCATTTAGCTCGAAAAAATGAACTGGAAACGCTTTATGGTCCTCACAAAGATTCGAATGGTGGAGATTTGGGAATAGCTACATTAAGTTGAGTGATGATAAAATTATGCTAGGAAATCAAAATTGGTTGCTAACACCAGGTTTGGTTCAGTTAATGTTTTATAAAACTCCAAAAAATTATGATAAAACAGAATTGGAGATTTACAAAAAGATTTTAATGGAGACAAATGCTCACAAAAGAGACTATAAATCAGACGGACAAATTAAAGGGACAAGGGCCTACAAATATGTAAACATTATCAGCAAATTATTTAAAAATGACAAAACAGGAAGTGGTCTAATGAAATTAAATTCTAATAAACCTAATTATGTATATTGGAATGATCCGAATGAATTAGTTGACCGCCTCAGATTATTAATCGCCTCTCAAGCTGCTGGTCATAACAATGAAATTGTTTCTATTATCGAAGAACTGCAGGAAGCTGATATAATATTATAATATATATAAAGTTTTGTGAGTTAAGGATATATATTGAAAATGTCTGTCGACAAGTTCGGACAATATTACAATTCTAAGCTGAACTATAATAATATAATAAGAAAGAATGATTCGAAAATATTTGGCCCCATTTTGGATAGCGATAAGAACTTTAATATCCAAAACAAAAGAATTTAAAATGTTGCGAGCCCTGTGGAAGAAAACGACGCCGTCACAAAAGACTTTCTACTCTTACAAGTCAACAAAATGCAGACAGACATACTTTTGAATATAGATAAAAATAATGATGTAGTATATAAGAAAATTTCTGATATAAATCATAATCAAAAATCGAACTTTGACAGAGAACTTGAGTTGTTGCGTCAACGAATTAAACTTTTGCAGAGTTTACTACTAAAATTGATGCCGAGGGAAGATATGTTACATATGATGTCTAACACTGATAACATAATAAACTAATATATGTTGTCGATAATGAATACAAAGAGAATTCTGATAAAAGAGTTGCATAAACAGGCTCGAAAAAATTTTAAGCGTCGAAGAGTTGTAATGAAAGGTATTGATGATTTATGGCAAGCAGATCTAGTTGAAATGGGTAATTATTCATCGGTTAACAAGGACTATCGTTATCTGCTAACGGTCATTGATACGTTTTCAAAATATGCTTGGGCAGCACCTCTCAAATCTAAAAGTTCATCGGATGTTTGCAAAGCAATGGAAAATATATTGAATTTGGGTCGTGTGCCAAAAAATTTACATACTGATGATGGCAAGGAATTCTTTAATAAATACTTTAGTAAATTGATGAAAAAGCATAATATTAATCACTACTCAACGTATAGTGTAATAAAAGCGTCTATTGTTGAACGATTCAATAGAACTCTTAAAGGTATGATGTGGAAGGAATTTGGCTACAACGAATCATATCATTGGATTGATTTATATAAAGATTTAATTGATGAGTACAATCACAAGATTCATCGTACCATAAAAATGGCACCCATTAATGTTAATTCTACGAATGAGAAAATGTTACTAGACACAGTGTATAATCACTTGAAAATGTACAAAATCTCAAAATTTCATGTTGGAGATTCGGTACGCATTAGCAAATATAAGCATATTTTTGAAAAGGGATACACACCTAACTGGACAACAGAAATTTTTAAAATCAAATCTATAAACAACACTTATCCAGCAACAAATATTTTGGTGGATTACGAGGGAAATAGAATTAAAGGTGCCTTCTATGATGAAGAACTCTCAAAAACTCGACTGCCTAATACATATCTTGTTGAAAAAGTTATTAAAACTAAAGATATTCGTGAAATGGTTGGGTTTTTCAAATCAGCATAATTCTTGGATAAATAAAAATGATATTTTGTAATGTGTGTGATTACTTTTACGACTATAAAATTAAGTATAAAAGGATTAAATGTTTTCTCCACTATTTTAGTTGAATAAAAAACTTTAGCTTGATAATACATTATATTTATATATTAGCAGGAGGAGAATGGATAAGATTTTTAAGAGCTCTGAGATTAAATATGAAAAACTAAAGTATTGTAATTATTGTGGTAGTAATGATCACAATGAAAATAAATGTAATCAGAAGAAAGATGATAATAAAGTTAATAAATGAGAATCTTCTGGAAAGAATGTTAAAATTGATATATATATAGGTATATACTACATGTACTTTAAGTATTGATATAAAATTATCTAAAATAAAGAAAAAAGCAACCCTTTAAAAAAAAACAATATTTTGTTTTATTTCCTACATTAGCCATTTGGTAAGCAAAATGTCAATTACACTAACATTGAGCGGAAACTCCTCAAATTTATCAGCAAATTACTTTCCTCCAATAAATTTAAATGGCGATTACGAGTGTGCTCTCGTAGATTTTCACACATACAACAGCATACCAAATGTGGACAAATACAATAATTTGTTCCACATTCAATTATTACAATACCTATTAGATCCTATGAGCTGAATGATATTGTTGATTTTATAAAGGGGGAATATGAGAAAGATGGGTTGGGGAAGAACAAAATTATTATAGAAGCTAATAACAATACAATGCAAGTCAAATTGTATAGTTCCGAAGATTCGATATACTTTAACAAGAAGAATTCGATAGGAAAATTGTTTGGTTTCAATAAGAATGTGCTCTCTCCTAATGTCCCCCATTTCTCAGATCTACCAGTAAATATTTTTAAGGTAAATCTCTTGCAGATAGAATGTAATATTGTGGTAAACACATATATAAACAATTCTCATGCACATACATTACACGAATTTGCAATAAATGTTCCACCTGGGTATAAAATGGATGAAATACCTACAAATCTCATCTATTTGCCAGTGAATTCCAAAGAAGTAAGTTCACTAACACTACGGATAGTTGATCAAGACGGTGATTTAATTAATTTTCGAGGAGAAGAAATTACTATTCGATTACATTTAAGGCCAAGAAAATAATGATAATTTACAAAAAAGAAATTCTCTCAAATAGCATTCCTTATACCACATTGTTATCCCCAAAATCCATATAATTGCCATCAGTCAAACCAAAATTAGCGTCCACGCTGTTCTCATCTTCACATTCAGCCAACAATTTAACAGAATCAAAAAGAAATTATTAAATTATATTACAAAATATACATCAAATTTAATTTAAAGCTATTAAAATACAATGTTTTATTCCCTAATAATTGATGCTATTAAATATTTCATCCTCAGAATCATTCTGGAATTGTACTAAGTCAATATTTACTGCCATAATAGTATTATCTCCATCTTCATCAAAAATATAATTCCTATTGCTACATTTTAGACATTCATTGTCAGGGGTTTTATTATACTGATCATATTCACAATGCCCCCTAGCGACTGTTTGAACCTAATTGTTCATAATTATTCGTTTTTCATCCTTATAACTTAAAGCGATTTTATATATATTTATTGTAAAAACATTATGCAATCTAGATGCAAATAAACACATATTATCGCTTACGATTTTACGATTAAATAAGGCAGTTTTATAATCAAACATACAATATTTATTTAAAGCAGACTTCTTAACCCCCTTTGCTTTTTTAATTTCCTTGTTGTCAATATTTTTAATGGAATACATTTTCGATCTAAGACCAACAAATTCAGTCATAATAGTACCATTATTCTCATCTTTCATTTTACCCAAAACTTTTTTATTCACTAACGGTATGTCGTAAGGATTATTAACGGGGTAATCTGAGGTATCAAATTCAGACAACAAATCATTAAGTATATCTTTGTAAAAATCTTCAGTTTTTATTGAATATATAAATGAATCGGTGTCCATATAATTGAGAATTATATTTTGACCATATTTTGACTTCATTATCCTATAATGAAAATCATACATTTTCTATTTAGATAATTCAAGTACGGCAAAACCTATGTATATGGGCTTGTCGTATAATATATCAACTTTACCAATTTGAACTGCAAATAAGTCTTCAGAAAACTTTGAAATGCTTTTAAAATTGGGGCGAGAAACAAAATATCTTGCACCTCTACGATTTCTATATTCACTCTCCCAGTTTCTTGTGATTTTGACATCCACCCTTTTCTCAACATTTTCCATGGTCTTCCCATAAACAGCGTTATTTAAAAGTTTGAAAAAGTCTTTTTCAAATGTATTTTGAGCCTCTGCTCTATGTTGTGTATTTAAGTTTATATATTTCTGAAGCCATGGTGATTGATTGAATTTTATTCCCCTATGATATTTTGTACAAATTAAACCGTTTGCAAGGCATTGTTTAAGGTTTCGATAATGAATCAGATATTTTGTTTTATTAGTCAAATCTGCAATAAGTTTTTTGCATTTTGAGTTTCCAACTACTTTATTTTCAGGAGCAAAAGGAAGATCATTATGCAGTTTATGAAGAGAGTGTGGATATTTTAAATCAACTTCTAAAATGTAACCGACAGGAGAAGTATCAGATATTTTATTTGGATTAAATTTCTTTAAATCGTCCTCGCCAAGCCACTCAAATCCCCCAGCTGGAAGATACTGTGATATTGCCCATCCATATAAATTATTTGCATCTAAGTAAGCTAAATATTCAGATGGTTTACTATTATCATAATCATCTAAATATATATTATTGGCTTTGGCATGTCTCTGTGAACATTGTACGAGACCACCCCTTATTCCCTTTTGTATAAACAGATGCATATCTTTATCTGTGAATAATTCTAATTCCTTCGTTGTCGTTTTAAGCATTGCATCCCATGAAAGACCTGGGGCGGTATAATAATGATTTGGATCTAACTTATATATGGATTTGCAAATTTTTCTAAAGTTTTGTTCATAATCTTCTTCAGAACATTCTGCGTCAATTAAAACATTAAAAAACTTATCTCGACTGGGGAGCTCAGTTTCATTGAATCTTTCCACAGAATCCATATAAGAGTATGGAAAAACACCTTTTCTCCTAATTAGATTAAAATGATTTTCATCAGAGAAATTTTTGCGGACAATATTTAAATCCTCAACACGTAAATTTTTTGCTAGGGAATCTAAACTTGAAGCCATAAATCTGAACGAATCCAGAAATCTTATTTCGAATTTTTCCTTAGTCGAGTTTTCTTGAAAAGGTAGATATATAGATAAAGATATATATAATTCCTTGTTGAGAGGAACTACACGTATATCACTATCTGGAATACTATTTAAATATTTAAAGAACATATGACAATCATATGAAGAAAAGTTGTGAAAAAATACTGGAATAAATTTAGGTTTTCTATATTTTAAATTACAATCATTGTGAGCAGGGCCTCTATACTTGCCAGTAAAATGACAGTGATCTTTAACTTTGGATAAATATATCACCTTTTCACAAATATGACAAATATTAGATGAATTATGAAAAATTATATCATCTTCAGTCATTATTATTCCAACTTCTTTGTAAATATAATTTTTATAAATGTCTTTTAAGTCCTCAACTAAATCTTTAACAAAAACATTAGGTGCATCTTCTCCAAAATAAATTTTAAACTTGTCTAAATTATCATTAAAGCTACATTTTATAAAATAACTAAAAGCACATGGAATATGTCGTTGTATTTTTGTAGTTTTAGTACTAACCTCTTCACTTATGCTACTTAAAATCGATTCAAAGTCCGCATAGACTGTAAACGGAACATCTAGTTCCTTATGAGCATTCGAATATTTTATAACAGCATCAGCTCCTTCTGGCATCCTTGTGCAAACTTTATTGCAAGTTTGTTTATGAAGTGATAAATCTCGTTGACTATATTTGTAAGTAATTCATGCATTACATACAAATATTTTTCCTTTGTATCCAGTCAAACTGCTTCTTATAAACCTTTTATTTAATAAAAAAGAAAAAAAAAAACAAATTTGAAATATTTCTTTTTTATAAAGTTTTACTAACCTTGAAATATCACTTATAACGATGTAATGCGACCTTTCTTCCTCTATGAGAAGCAGGAGGTTTATATGATATTTCTTCTCCTCCTTCGTTAGATAGTAGGGTCCGACTATATTTTTCTCTTCATATCCGAAGACGTTGACACTTATATCTACATTTTGCCTTTCAAAGACTTTTAAGCATTTTAGACTTAATGGAAAAGTGAGGTTGGAAAAGTTTAATTGCAAATTGTTTACAATTATTATGTCGGCAGAAATACTTTCTATGTTGTAGGATGAACATTCCGTTTGTTGACAACGAGACAATTCTTTTTCACAATACAATGAAGCAATTAAACACCATTTGAAGCAGTAGACATCATCATTCTGGATATTTATAAATGCCCGCTTTCTGACTAATTCCTTTGGCAGAGGTATATATTGTGATCCTCTTATAATATTACCATCATTCACATTAATATTTAAAAATTTTATGGTAACCAGAGACCATCCATTATCCCTTTCTTGGAACTCAGACATTTTATTTCTAATTTCATCAGTTTGCGAGTCATAGATATTATTCAAGTCATCGCTTAAAGTGACCATTGCCATTTTTGTTGAGTGAGTCATTGTAGCTGCAACCATTTCTTGCTCGCTTATTTTGATATAATCACACACAAGCTCCATATTGAATTTAAAGGATATGTGTCTAGCTTGACAATCCTTTAGGAGTTCTATTAAAACAGATTCCTCTTTTTTGAAAAATTCCTCGGGAATGAGAATTTCATCTTTTTCATTTACTAGCATATAAATTGCTATTCGTTCACTATAATCACTGCTCCTTACAGTGAGTCTAGGGTTAATTGTCTTCATCCCACAATTGCTGCGATGTTGTAGTGTTCGCAAGTGTTGGCTATAGTTTAAGCTACTAACTGCTTCATTGCAAGGAACGCAAAATTTTGATGAGGTGGTTGCATGGGTCCTTTCATGCTCCTTCATTGTGGAGCGCTTAAGGAAAAACTTTCCACACTCAACACAATGTTTATTTTTATGTTGAAGCATGTTGTGTTTGGTGTTGAAAGCAGCTGGCATATCACGCAGAAAAACATTTTGAGCTAGTTTTTTATTTTTTTATTAAAAAAAAATTTCACACAGTAAAAATAACTTCACACAGAAAAAATAAGTGGATAAAGTTCTCAGTGATTTTTTTTTTATTAAAAATTTGTTTTAACAAAAATTTTTTTAAAAAGTTCAACAAACAGGAAAAACCGGATGATGAAGTAAGAGATATATTTGTTTTTTCTTTTTTATTTAAAATTTATTTTACAGACAGAAAAAGTTCAACAAACACAAAAAACCGGATAAAGTAATCTACTTATATGATGAAGTAAAGGATACTGAACTTAATTTTCTGATGGGATTTTCGTCCAACCATGATTCTACATCTTTATTATTCGACTCGCTGCCTGCGTCTTATTCGCTAGTGGCAGAGGAGGGTGGGTGTAATCGTTTGTGTTTCATGTATCACGCTATAAATCTCTATCATAAACATCTAAATTTTTAATTAAATAAAAAAATAACCGAAATTATTATATTATACGTATTTAAATTTATAAGAAATATTTAATGAGATTTTAATTTAAGAATTATTTAAAAAGAAAGTAAAATAAAACCAAATACATAAAACTAATTTTTAGTATTGTTTTTTATTATACTCAACTAAACAAACAAACAAAACACTAACAGATTCTAATTACCGCTTTATTACAAGAAACAAAACCGAACAAACAACCAAATAGATTCGAATTTCATTAAAACATAAAAATTTGTAGATTAATGAAAATGTCACATTAATAAATAATTAATTTATGACCTACTTGTACATTTATATGTAGAATAAAAAATAAAAACAAAAATAGAACATAAATACAAGAAAAAATGCAAATTTCCTATTAATACAAAAACAAATATGTAGATCAATGACTTTCACTTAATGCAAATTTCCTCTTAATACAAAAACAAATATGTAGATCAATGACCACCAAAGAATAGAAAAAAAAAACACAAGAGATAAAAAGAATTAACCGACGACAACGCTACCCTATATAATTTCAAAAAAGAACCTTGTCACATAACACCTTCTAGCAAAACACACACACATGACAATTTTTGTAAAACCACCACTTTTACATTATAATCAAACAACCGACGGTAGAATGTATATGCCACCAAAGAATAGAAAAAAAAACACAAGAGATAAAAAGAATTGACCGACAACAACGCACCCTATATAATTTCAAAAAAGATCCTTGTCACATAACACCTTCTAGCAAAACACACACATGACAATTTTTGTATAACCACCACTTTTACATTATAAGCAAACAACCGACGGCAACACTAACAACATAATTTCAAAAAGATCCTCGTTACATAACACCTAGCCCATTCACGCACAAGAAAAATTTTGTATAACCACCACTTTTACATTACAAGCATACAACCGACAACCAAAAAAATACTGGAATAAATTCAAAAATATAACATAAATACAAGAAAGAAAGAAAAAATGCAAATTTCCTATTAATACAAAAACAAATATGTAGATCAATGACTTTCACTTGATCCTAAAAATTGTGCACTCCAAAACTAATCTCATATTAATAAATATTTAATTTATGACATACTTGAAAAAAAAAAAACATTAAAGCATTCTGATACCCCAGCTTAAAGCAATTAAATCAAAATGACTCCTTATCAAAAATGAAGGCAATTAAATCAAATTGACTCCCTATCAAAAATGAAGGCAATTAAATCAAATTGACTCCTTATCAAAAAGCAATTAAATCAAATTGACTCTTTATTTCCCTACTACTATCTTGGTATCACTTTTAATTGCATGCTCAATAATAAAACTAAAATTATAAATAACAACACTTTTCCGTTTTCTTAAATGAATCTCAAAAGCTATATCTAACTTATTAGATATTAAAGTATTTATTTAATCTATCCTTCGACTAACTTCAACAAGAGGTCGAACATTTAATGTGCGTATAGTAAATCCATTATGGGTCATAAGTTTTGTTTACTTCAATCAAAAGATCACGACATTTATATGTGTCCTATTCCTTTGAAAGTTTCCTATAATTTCTAAAAAAAAATTAAGATTGATTTGGTTTGCTTTAGGACTAAAAGTTAAAATTTGTTTTAATAAATAAATTGTAAAGATCGTTTTTGTATCCACCAAATTGAAACGATAAATTGTTTTGCGATTATTAAATATGTTTTGCTGTAAAGGTAATATCAAGTTAAATGGTAATTATTAGGAGATAAATTAATTTGTTTAATGTTAAGATCCTTCATAGAGGTGGAGAAATTTGTGATTCAAAGTCACCTAAGCCTGCAACTAACTAGGTGCCAGTACACGCAAAAACGAATATGAAACAATCATCAGATGATTGGAGCAATAACGTGAAGTAACATAAAGAAAATTCAAAAACCTGTTATTGGTCCTTTTTCAGAAAAGCAACTGCCAACTATGGTAAAATCATATAATAGCCTAATTTTGTGATTAGCATCGATGTAATGTATACAAGGATCTGTGTTTTATCATCATTTAACTTTTTATTATTAGTTTTTTTTGTAAGGAGAGGCAACACTCAGGAAATTCGTCCTACTAGACAATGTGTTACTTTCTTTGGAAAGAGGATAGAGAAGAGAGTAAAGGTGGTGAAAGATGAAGGGCTTCAAATATGGCAACCCTGTTATTACGCGAGATGATAATTTTTAGAACAGTTGTTGCCTTTTAGTATCCTTTGGTTTACAAATCCAGGTACAAACGATATCATTATGTTACGTTAATATACGATATAAGTCGTGTCTATTAAATCATAATTCCTAGACGTTTTCGTTATCAATTTTAACTCAGTTATCCGAAGAGATATTTATAAAGGCTTTTCTAATAGGTACTTGCCAGAGGACAACGGGTTGGTCGAAGTGACGAAAATATCGCTGCCGTTCAGGCGTCTGTAGCAAACGATCCAAATCAGTCGATTCCGCGGCGTTCTCAAGAACTGGGCATCGCTAAGACCACTTTATGTCGATTTTTGCGTAAAGATCTTGGTTTACACCCATACAAGATCAAGCTGACTTAATAATTGAAGCCGATGGACCATTTGACGCGACGTACGTTCTCCGATTGGGCTCTGGAGAAGATGCGCCAAGATGATGAATTTCATCGCAAAATCATCTTCAGTGACGAAGCTCATTTTTGGCTCAATGGGTTTGTCAATAAGCATAATATGCGTTACTGGTTTGGTGGTGATCTACATGTGCTTCATGAATCCCAACTTGATCCAAAAAAAATAACTGTCATTGGGCCATATTTTTTCGTCAACAATTACGATCCTCACCTTTCTGTGAATGGCGATCCTTATCGCACCATGATTACCGATTATTTTTGGCCCGAATTAAAAAACATGGACTTGGACAACATGAGGTTTCAACAGGACGGTGCCACAAGCCACACAGCACACGTTACAATCGATTTATTAAAGAGTAAGTTTGGTGAGCGTGTTATCTCAAGAAATGGACCAGTCAATTTGCCGCCTTGTTCGTGCGATTTAACACCTCTATACTTTTTTCTTTGGGGCTACGTCAAATCATTGGTAAATGCCAACAAGCCGACGACGTTGGAAGAACTCAGAGCCAAATGGCCGAAATGTGTGACCGAGTCATCGAAAATTGGGTCCAACGAATCGACCGCTGCCGACGTGCCCGCGGTGGCCATATGAACGAAGTCGAGTTCCATTCATAAATGTTTTGATTGTATTTTAAGTCGATCATGAAGTTTTGGAAATATCTCAAATGGTTTGCGTTTTATTTAAAAAAAAGTTGTCAAGTCCTTATTGGAAAACCCGATACCTCTTACCGAGGTTAATTCAATCGTTCCTCAATGTTAATTTTGTTTATTTATGTCGATAACTTCGAACATACTTTAACTTTATCCCGGTTATACAAACTTAAAATCTGAATTACCTGAAAATCAGATTTACTTTGAATTCATCTCACATGATGGGACTTCAATTTTACTATGATTAAATTATTCGACTAATAATTATATTAGTTTTTATTTTTCAATTACGCTTAAATCAAATTTTATCATGTTTTTTTTTTAATTTAATTTTAACGGTTAAATATTTTACTTTATGGTTTGGTCAAAAAGTAACGTAAATCTAATCTTTTCGAGTTTAACACTTTTTGTTATATAGATTATATCTTTACATATGTCATGCTGTGATCACAGTACGTAAAAATCCTTATTTCATTATATATGTTATGTATTACATGCAATTATTTAATTATGTTGTTAGATTGCCATATTTATATTATATTAAAATCTCTGAAATTCAGTTTTTTTCTTCTTACTTATTAAAAATGTTTCTTCATATAAAAATGTTTAACAAAAAAAAACAAATTCAAAAAAATTAAAATAAGGCTCCTACCCGGATTTTTCCGGCGCCAATACGCGCCACTGGTTTAATAATATTAATCCTTAGCAAATGAATGCTAGTGTAAGAAAGCAAGTGAATGCTTTCTAAAAAAGAATAAAAATGCCGACATGGAGGCAAGATCAAAAGTGATGCTTTATTTTGAAAAATGCATCGCTTATAAATTAAAGTAACGGTAATTTTTCAAAATAACTTTTAAAATAAAATTGAGAAACTTAGAGTAATTAAAATGAGAGACTTGTCCTAAATTATGTTACCATTAAGTAATGTAAATAAATTGGAATAAGCAAGAGTACTCTAATATACTAATTTTAATAAGGAAGTGTACAATTTTGAGTATTATATAATTTAAGAAATTTATGAATAAAAAATACATAATAATAGTAAACATATGTACGTACATACGCATTTATATGCATTATAAACAACTTGACATAATATTAATAGTGAGTAAAGTTGAACTGTACTTTATAAATGAAAAATATGCAATTAAAAGATACAGTGCGTTAAAATATAAAAATACACTACACCCTGGCTCTTAAGAAAAAATTTTACATTTTTTTATATATTAAATTTTTGTTAAAAATATATTCATATAAAAGTATATTTAAATTTTAAGGCAAATAAGATAAAAGGAGAGAATATGTTTAAAATGCTATTTTTTTTATCACATCTTAATATACATATATATATATATTTACAAATAAAATACAATCATTTTTTTTTTATTAAAAAAAATTTAATTAATTTTTCTTCAAATTGTTATTATGGAATTCTTTCAGTATATGGCCTACATCTAATATGGAATTTACTCCCTTAACTTCTACTACTTTATAGGGACCATGGTATGATGGTTGATTCTTCCTCCTATTAAAATTTTTTTACTAATACCATATCTCCAGTTTTTAAATTTAACGGGTTTATCGTTTTTTTTAACTATTTCTAATAGTTCTATAGTCTTTTTATATGAAAACTGTAATCTTGCTTTTAACTCTTTTGCATAATTATCTGTATTTTATACAGTAGGCAATTCCTGTATTTTTCGAATCGAGAAAGTTTTTGCATGAAACGCATGGATTGAAACAAAAATGATATGAATTAACACAAAATGTCATATTTCTGACACGATCGTTTCTATAACTTTTTTGTGAAAACTTTCTGTCACGTAAGGTTTTTTTTCCACCATTATTGGAAAAATGTGAGAAAAAGTGTTTCTGTAAACATTTAAGGCGAAAAGTTTTTTATTTCAACTGTCAAATTTACTCACAATTTGAAACGGTGCGAATTATCGTTCATGTTGGTGTGAAAAACTACATCTTTATTAAAAATAAAAATGTTTCACGTACAATTTAAGGTCATGTCACCGATTGAGTCCGTGGGTTTTATTTTTTCCCGGGGAAGATTTATATCGGCATTTATTTCGGAGCAAAGTTCAAAAATGGACTTGGCTATCTTCGTCATTGGTGGTCGGATTAAAACAACATGTACATCAACAAAAAGGTACTTTGAAAATTAATTAATATAATTAGTTTGAAAAAAAAATTTATTTCGCAGTTGATGGTCGCGATTTTTTGTTTGTTTATATTTTTTTACTAGTATTTGACAGATGCCTTGGAATATTCCAACAAAAACGTAATATGAACGTAAACAGTGTTGCCTCTTTTCGCATTGCAATACAGAAACATTTTTTATTCACAAATCGAGAAACAGTGGAATTTTTTGTTTCACACTTTTCGATACGAAAACTTCTCGCAAAAAGTTACAGGAACTGCCTACAGGTTTATAGTGTAAAATTTCATCATTTAATAAATATTATAATATTCCAAATACTTATTCGTAAGTCATATAATTGGTATCAATATGTGGCGTTGTATTGTACGCGAAACAAAACTAAGGGATCCAATATTCCCATTCGTCGTCTTTGCAGAAGTTTAATAAAAATTCATTAAGAACTCTGTGATTTCTTTCTATGGAACCCCAAGTTTCATGGTGATAGGGTGTGCTGAAATTTTGTTTTATTTTTAGTACGTTACAAACTTCTGCCATTAACTCGTTTACGAATTCAGTACTTTTGTCCGATTTAAGGACTTTAAAATGTCCATACACTAGAATTAAATTCTCAAATAGGGCCTTTGCCACTGTTCTAGCATCCTTTGATTCGTTAAGTCACATTGCATGGTTAATATGTATCTAAATCCATTCGAAAATCTTAGGGGACCTACTGTGTCTATAGACACATCCTCAAAACTTGTACCTGGCGTATCTGTAATAGTTAAGTTTTTCCTTTTATTTAATCTGCACTCTTGGAAATTCCTTATGTATGTTTTTACCATTTTACTTATATTTTTCCAAATATATCTTTGTTTGAATTTCAAAATAGTTTTTCTGATTCCCAAATGTCCTCCTAAATTTGAATCGTAAATTTTGCATATTTATACCCTTCACCACAGGTGGAAGGGTATATATAAGTTTGTCATTCCGTTTGTAATTTCTACAATATTGATCTTAGACCCTATAAAGTATATATATTCTGGGTCCTTATGAAGAGCGAAGTTGATTTAACGATGTCCGTCTGTCCGTCTGTGTGTTGAAATTGGTTTTCCGAAGAACCCAGACATGATGAGGACTTGATTCTTTTTTATTTCTGTTACATGAGATCCATTTCTGTTTGCTATTAAAAATCAGACAGATCGGTTAATAAATGGCTGAGATATTAGCAAAAAACCAGGACTACCTCTAATTTTTCCAGTAAAATCCCTTTGTTTAATATGTATGTAGAATTTTGAGCATAACAACACATCCATGTGTTAAAATTCTTTTCTTTCATCTCCACCTTTTATACACAAACAACACACATACGAAGATTTGTCATTTAAATAAAAACCAAACAAATCTCTAATTAACGAAGACTTTTATATATGTACCTCTATTGGCGATGATTTTGTGTGAGCTTCAATAGCTCAGTTGTCTAGACGCTGTGTCACAAATACTTTTTTTTTCTCTAAGGCCGCGAGGTTCGAGGTTCAAATCTCGGTCAGGTCAATTCACTTTTTTTTTGTACATTTTTTTTTATTATTTTCTTAAGACTTTTTTTTTGCTAATTTTTGTTTTTTTTAACATTTAATAATTAATTTATATAAAATTTTATATTAATAATTAAAATTCTTTTCTTTCATCTCCACCTTTTATACACAAACAACACACATATAAAGATTTGTTATTTAAATAAAAACTAAACAAATCTCTAATGAACGAAGACTTTTATATATGTACCTCTATTGACGATGATTTTGTGTGAGCTTCAATAGCTCAGTTGTCTAGACGCTATGTCACAAATACTTTTTTTTTCTCTAAGGCCGCGAGGTTCGAGGTTCAAATCTCGGTCAGGTCAATTCACTTTTTTTTTGTACATTTTTTTTATTATTTTCTTAAGACTTTTTTTTTTGCTTATTTTTGTTTTTTTTTTTAACATTTAATAATTAATTTATATAAAATTTTATATTAATAATTAAAATTCTTTTCTTTCATCTCCACCTTTTATACACAAACAACACACATATAAAGATTTGTCATTTAAATAAAAACTAAACAAATCTCTAATGAACGAAGACTTTTATATATGTACCTCTATTGACGATGATTTTGTGTGAGCTTCAATAGCTCAGTTGTCTTGACGCTATGTCACAAATACTTTTTTTCTCTAAGGCCGCGGGTTCGAATCTCGGTCAGGTCAATTCACTTTTTTTTTTTGTACATTTTTTTTTATTATTTTCTTAAGACTTTTTTTTGCTTATTTTTGGGTTTTTTTTTAACATTTAATAATTAATTTATATAAAATTTTATATTAATAATTAAATAATCCATAAATAGGCTAAAAACATCAACATTTTTATAAAAACCCTCTGATACAAACAAAATACAAACGTTTTTATACCTTTCACCACAGGTGGAAGGGTGGCGGGTTCGAATCCCGGTCAATTCACTTTTTTTTTGTACATTTTTTTTTATTTTCTTCAGATTTTTTTTGTTTATTTTTTTTTTTTTTTTTTTTTTTTACATTTAATAATTAATTTAAATAAAATTTTATATTAATAATTATATAATCCATAAATAGGCTAAAAACATCAAAATTTTTATAAAAACCCTCTGATACAAACAAAATACAAACGGTTTTATTTCTTTTTTTTTTGCTCCGATTTAAAAGAATTTATAAAAAGATTTTTAAACCATTTTATTTCTCACATATTAAGAAAATTTTATACATAATTTACCTTTGAGTGCAACTATTTTAGGTCATAACTTATAATAATTTATAAAAAAAATTATAAACTATTTTCCTTCAAATTTTTAAAATTAAGCTAAAGAAATTACAAATATTTCTAATAAAAAAGCGAAATAAAATCCCAAATGTAAATTTGCCAGCTAAATCAAACTATTTTGTAGAAATAAAACACATGCAGTTGTAGTGATTTCTTTTAACGATTTGTTGAAATTCTTTTCTTTCACCTCTTCACCTTTTATACACAAACAACAAACACTATTCTATAGCTGTATTATGACCTATGGATATAGGAAAGATCGAAAATCTTTAGTATAACATATTTGCTGAAAAACTCGGAAATATCGGTTCAGATACAAAAAAGTTATGCCCAAAACATAAATTTTTTTTAAGTACCTATATTCCCGAGTCCAAGTTTTATCTCCAAACTAAATGGTTAATTTCCTCTTAAAGGCGTCCGTATATAAATCTGTCCATTCCATATATGTCCATATATAAACTTCAGTTTTTTCCCAACCATGGTGAAGGGTATATAAGATTCGGCATAGCCGAATTTAGCCGCTCTTACTTGTTTTATATAATATTTTTTTTTGTTCGTTGTATATTAAAATTTTTAAATCCTCTTGATTTTTTCTTTTCAAATTATTAAAGATATTTCTAAACTGTTCATTGGTCATTATATTAAATATTTCATCTTTCTCTTCTAATGCGAGCTCCTTTACACATAGGGATAGCATTTTGGATGATAGTTTCTCTAAAGACATCTGTGTGTCCATTAGATTATCACTACATTTTATTACTATCACTGTGTCATTTTCCTCAATCAAAGGTTAACCTGTTGTCTATTTCAAATTTAAGTTTCCTTATTTTCCTAATGTCTGATATTGACGTACATTCCCAAATAAAGGGTTTATCCGTTTTTATATTCTCTTTACATTTGTTATCACAATTCCTATCTAATTCCTTTTTCATATTTCTTGTCAGTGCAAGAATTCCTTTGGAGTTTTGGTCCATTTCAGTGGGTATAATTGCTTTTAGTGTGTCAGTATTTATTAAGATCCTTGATAAAGCATCTGCATTGCTAGTCATTTTGCCTTTTTTATATGCTATTTCAAAATCGTAATCGCATAGATCTAATCGAATGCGTGTCATTTTAGATGAAGGGTTTCTATGTGAAAACAATGACACTAAAGGCCTGTGGTCAGTTATAACGTAAAATTTTCTACCAAAAAGGTATGGACGAAAAAAATTTATAGCCCAATGTATGGCTTGGAGTTCCTTTTCAATAACAGATTTGTTTAGATAATTTTTCGATAATGTTTTTCTCGCGTAGGATAATGGTAAGTCTGAACATATTTCGCCTTGTGACAATACTGCTCCAAGTGCGAAATTAGATGCATCAGTAGTTAATAAAATGGTCGTTGAAAGTCTGGGTATTGAAGTATGGGTGGTTCTATTAGTTTAGACTTAAGGGTTTCAAGCGCCCTTTGGCAATCTATATCCCATGTAAATGGTCTATTTTTCTTAAGTAACGTGTTCAACTTCTTCGCTCTCTCTGCAACATTTGGTATAAAACGCCTGTAATAATTGCAAAAGGCTACAAAACGTCTGACATCGTCAGGATTCTTGGGAACAGGATAGTTCTTTATAATAACGTGTTTGCTGGGATCAGTTTGTATTCCCCTATTGGTTACACTATGGAACATTTTTGGGATTATTGTCTGGGGGGTGAGAAATTCCAAGTCAGGGTGATGGTACTAGGTCATTATAGTAAAACCCTCAAAGGGTTTGGCGTTCGTATGTGTCAGTTTTTTTTTATGACCTTTTAAATTTTTTCCTTATCTTGATGTTTTTTCGCTTAGTTGTAACATTTTGGCAAAAACGTAGTTTAACATAAATCGAGAACCACTTGTCCGATTTTGCTAAAACAAACTCAAAAAAATTTAAAATTACAATTTCTTTAATCCGTTTATATAACGTTTTTCTTTATAATCAACAGTTTTGCCGGTAAAAATAAATTTGTGGAGAAAAAAAAATATTTTTTTGCCTAAAAATTAAAATTTTTTTTTTAAATTCATAAAAAATCCAAAACGGAAAAAAGGATCAAGTGTTATTAATTTCATGTAAAGTCACATAACCTATAAACAAAATGCGACATAGATCATAGAAATCGATTAACGCGTTCTGCTTTTATTTACAATTAAGTGAAGGTATCCCATTTTGACAAGAATATTGATATTTGTTTTTATTCAAAAAAGTGTCATTTATCGCCTTTTTTATAAATTTTAATTTTTATTTTTTATAAACTACTAAAAAAATTAAGTCAACATTTTTATAATTTTTTATTTTTATTTTATTTATTTATTTTTATTTATTTTCATAAATATTGCCTAGACTTTTTCGATGGTGGTTGTTCGGGACTAGTGGCATCGCATTCATCGCTATTATCAGTTTCTGAACCACACATAAGGTCAATGTGTGACTCTACTGTTGGCTCTTCTGCATCTCCTGAAAATTCTTTATCATCAAGATCATCCTTGTCTTGCCACACAAGCTTACTCCACCAGCAAATTTCCGCAATTATTGCATTCGGCGACTTTTTGCCTCTATATCTGTAAGTTTTTGTTTTATTAAAATGAGTTTGAAAAAATAAAAAATCAGTATTACCTCATTTCAAATGGCATAGCAACTTGATGATAGCGTTCACCTTGTTCATCAGATTCGGTAGCCAATTGTTTGCTGAAGTAGTCAAGATGATGATGTAAATAATGGATTTTCAAGGACATGTGGACACCAATTTCCGAGAATGCTCTTAACATCCTTGCGACAGAAACATCGCAGTTGTTAGAACGATGCTTTCCCAACAAGCCTTCTATTACTTCTTTGATTGCCTGCCATGCATTGAATTCAGCGTCAATCAAAATATTGTTGAATGCGTCACTTTTAATCAGCTTTCGTATATCTGGACCATTTACTACGCCTGATTGGAAAAAATTAATTTGTAAAGATGGAAAATCATGGGAAATGAATGTGATATTATAACTTACCTTCTTTAATTTTACTTTCGCTGAGTCTCGGGTAAATTAGTTTCAAACACAAGAAAACTTCATCTCTTTTGGCGACAGTTTTGATAAAATTCTTAACAATTCCAAGTTTAATATGCAGTGGAGACAGCAATATCTTCTCCTTCGGCACTAGAGGCTCACGAATAATATTGGCCGTTTGTAACCTGCTGTGCTCTCTGAGTTTCCATCCGTGGCATGCATATTGGTCACTGGAAACTCGTGTGTCCCAATCGCACAAAAAGCACATATATTTTATATAGCCGCTTTGAAGACTGTAAAGCATTGCTACAACTTTTAAATCGCAGCATATGCGCCACATATGTTTGGCGTAGTTAACCATTTTTAAAATATTTTCCAGTGCATCATATGTTTCTTTCGTTTCTGTACTATAGGCGATTGGAACTGAAGGTTTTTTATTGGTCTTATGCAGTAAAACCGCCTTCAAGCTGAGTTTTGAACTGTCAATAAATAATCTCCAGTCATCTGCTTCATATTTTATTTCCATTGCGTCCATCAATTTTCCTACATCCGGGCAATATGCAGAAGTTTTTTCATCATTCACAAGGAATAAACTTTTGAGTGTTGCCTGACGACTTTGATAAGCTGTGACTTTCACACCGGGTGCCAACAAATTGTTTGATTTCAAAATGGGTAGAAGTACATCTCGTATGTTTGAACAAAATCAGTACTGAAATTTCCCCTTTTTTTATGTGTTGAGATATATTGACCACAGCAGTAGCAAAATCTATTTATATCTGGCATGCACAGTTCCATATTCTGTTCAGTTTTGTTCACTTTTAAAAAACTGGAGAAAAATCACTTTTACTGTTCGCGTTCGTCGGCACTTGTTGAATGACAAAAATCACAGAACCAGTGTGAGAAAGAGAAGAAGCATAATGACAATGCATGTTTTATGTGAACATTACAGAACCAGTGTTGCCACATCAATATTTCGCTTTTAGTACAGTAGAAAAATATGAGAGAGTTCGGCTTGTGAGTTCGGCGTGCATCGATTTTCATGATCTATGCCTTTTTTTGCTCATGAGTTATGTGACTTTACGCGAAAGTAATTAGTTTTGGCACTTTTTTCCATTTTGGATTTTTTATGAATTTAAAAAAAAAAATATATTTAAATTTTTAGGCAAAAAATACTTTTTTCCCTTCATACATTCATTTTTAACTTCGAAAGTGTTGCACATATGGGAAAACGGTATAGAAACAGATTAGAGAAATTGTAATTCAAATTTTTCTAAATTTGTTTCATCAAAATCGGACAAGTGGTTCTCGAGTTATGTTAAACTACGTTTTTGCCAAAATGCTACAACTAAGCGAAAAAACATCAAGATAAGGAAAAAATTTAAAATGTCAAAAAAAAAATTGACACATACGATCGCCAAACCCTTTGAGGGTTTTACTATACTGACCTAGTACCATCACCCTGACTTTCTCACCCCCCAGATTGGCTGTTGTACTGTGTTATCAAATGACCTAAATATACTACTTCGGTCTTTAAAAAGTAACATTTGCTAGGGCTTAATTTCAAATTATATTGTTCTAATTTCTCAAAAACTTTTGATAAGTTTTCATTGTCTTTAAGCTCGTTGCCGTATAAACATCAAATAAAATAATTGTAATTTTTTTTATTTAAATATAACAAAAATATCTAAAAATATAGCGAATTCGAATCTGATTATCTTGGTGAACAGTCGCGTCTATATCAAAGCGCTTAGTGTAACAAAATTACAGTTAAAAACAAGTGTTGTCATTGTCTATTCCTTTTTTTATTTTAACTGGTAAACGTTGTAACCAATTAATTCAAAAACAAATAAACAATAAATCTAACTATGTCCCTAGGGCCCAAAGCATTTCAGTACAAATTGCAGAGTGCAACAAAAAAATTAAAATTTCCACATCCATCACCAGTTAATGTTAACATGCCGTCTTCGTCATCCAACAGATTCAGTTTACTTTCTCAAATCAACGATATGGATATAGTTCCTGAATCAAATTTAAATGAAGTCAAACAACGTCGACCTCCTACCATTGTTGTGGAAGCTAACACATCATTTTGGGATATACGAAAACTTTTAGGAAATGAATGTATTTACAAACGTACTTCTATTGGTACTAAGGTTTTTCCTCAAAGTATTGAAATGTACGAACGTTGTAAGCAGATTTTAAATGAGAATAAAAAAATTCAATTCTTTTAACTCTAAAGATAATAGATTATTTACTACATTTTTGTACGGTTTACCCAAAGTCAGCACTGACAATATCATAACAGATTTAAAAAGTTATAATTTAATTCCGTCTTCTGAGATTAAGGTTAACACAAAATTTAGTTCCTACAATAATGCAGTTTATAAAGTGCAATTCAGTCGAAAAACATTTAACCCAAATTCACTAAAATATATAAGAACAATTTCAAATGTAATTATCTCGTGGAAAAAGTACAAACCAAAAAATAATGACAAACCAACTCATTGTTGGAATTGTTTGATGAATGGTCACGGGGGTGAACACTGTCATCGACGAACTGCCTGCATGATTTGCGCTGGCGAACATCATACTAAAGAGTGTCCATATAATACAAATGAAAAAAGACCTGCAGCTTTCTCTTGCTAAAATTGCAAAAACATGGAAAAGAACGGGTTGATCACTCTGCTGATGATGTCAATTGCCCGTTACGTGCCCTTTATCTGAAGACAAGGGCAAGAGCAACATCTAATAACTCTTAAAGAAGCAACAATACACAAGCCCGTAAGGTAATCCAATTCAACAATGTCGATTTTCCCAACATTAACAACATTAGTGTGAATTCCAATAGCAACAACAGATTTAATAACAACGTTTCATATGCCAATAAGATGAAATCAAATAGCGATCTCTTTAGCGTGGATGAACTTTTGATATATTCACAACGGCTATGTCAGATTTGCATAAATGTACTTCAAATGTACAGCAAATAAATGTTGTAATGTCTATGGTAAAATACGCTCATGGATTACCATAATGCAAATGAATTCAAAATACTTCACTGGAATGCAAATGGCATTTCTAACTATTCTAAATTAATTTAATTTGAGTATTTATTAAAAAAGGAAAATATTAAAATCGCTTTGTTGAACGAAACTTTCTTCAACGAAACTCATAAAACATATTTTAAAAAATTATTATATTTACCGAAATGACAGATCAAAATTGTCCAGAGGTGGAGGCGTCGCTCTTTTAATCCACAAAACTATTGACCACAAAAACCTCATTGTCAAATACAAAATCTATTGAAAACTTATCCATGGAAAGAAAAGTAAATAACATACCGCTTGTAATTATAACAGCATGCTCTACTCGTTATACTTCTGACTTTTTAAATGATAGTCTAGAACAGTGATGTTTATTGCAATTGTCCCCTGCTCAACTCACATGTATTCTTACGCTCTTGCCTTTAGTCGTCACTGAAACAGCGACGAATGAACACGTGTGGTGGATGTATGCTGATTTTTCTTTAATGCACAGAGAAAAATTAATAGCAATGTAAGAAAAATATTTTATGATAATACAAGATCTATAAAAATCTTTAATAAACCTAATAAAAAAACGCATTTTTTTATATATAAAAGTTGAAATGTTTTTAAAAATTGAAGTCCGATTCGTTCGAATGTATTGTATTTTTTTTTTTTCCTTCCAAAAATAGCATTTTTTTAATAGAATATCATAATAAATCCATACATATTACAGATATTTTATTAATATGTAAATATAATGAAATCATTAATATTGATGGAAAAAATTTACAACTTTTTGTTTTTTATAAAATGAAAAAAGGCACGCCAATGTATATATGTATTTATTATTTTCTTTTGAAAAATTTACTTTTTGTTTAATTCATATTTCTTTAAAACTGTTTTACACAAAACATAACAGTTTCATATTTTCAATAAAAAATAAATTCATAGAGATACTAACACTGCTATTAACCCATTGAACATTTCTTGCAGTGCAATTCTCATTTTTTCACTAACACAACGACATATTTATTTTTGAACAGCACTGGTGTAGAATTAACATCCTCAAATAGGGAATATTTAATGCTCGGCGACTTTAATGCTAAACATCAATCATGGAACTGCCACACAAATAACACTGCGGGTAACGTGCTTAATAATTTACAACAAACTTCTAATTTTTTTGTTTATTATACGGCTGATCAACATGTTTTCCACATCAACGTGGTCGTGAATATTCTATAATAGATTTAGTAATAAGCAACACTAGTCTCAATTTAAGTCTTTGGAGTATGAGGTTCCATCTGATCATCGTCCAATTGTTTGCACCGTTAAACGTTGCATTGTCGATACAGTACATCTAAGCTATTTTGATTATAAGTTAACCAATTGGAATTAATTTAAAAATTATGTCGATGACAAAATTACTCATAACACTAATAAATATAATTCTAAAACTATCATTGACAATGAAAATCAATATATTTTGTAAAATTATTTTAGATGCTAGGGATATTTTTACACCAAAACTACACCCTTCCAATTAATTTGTTTTGGCTGATAATATAATCAAATACATAAGGTTAAGAAGATCGCTTAAAAGGAAGTGTCATAGAGCCACCAACGATCTTGAAGCCAACTTTTCCAATCAATATGCTAAGTTTATAGGCAGATTAATTGACAAAAATATCAATGCGGAAAGAAATAGGAAATGGTCCCAACTGCTTTTAAGTCTTAAACCAGGTGATGAATTCTTTTGGAGATTAAGCAGAAGTCTACGAGGCAAAGGTCATAATAAAATTCCTCATTTAAACAGTAGTAATATAAAAATAACTACGGACGGCGAAAAGGCTGAACTACTTGCCAATACGTTTGTACAGGCTAATAATCTAACATCGCATTATGTACAAGCATTCCGCTGATCAGTATATAAACTCTAGAGTGAACAACTTTAAGCAAGAGGTTTCTGCATTTGAAAATGCTAAATTTACATCTCTAAGTGAATAACTTGTATAATATCATCTCTTAATCCCGCTAAATCTTCGGGCTTTGAAAATATACCCAACCTTATTTTAAGAAAACTAACAACTAAAGCTTTAATGCATTTAGTTATAATTTTTTTCCAAATCCATTTAAAAAAGCCAAAGTCATTGCCATTCATAAACCAAGTAAACCAAAAAATAATCCTGGTAGCTACAGATCAATTAGTTTATTAGGTAACTTAGGGAAACTCTTTGAAAAGATTATACATTCTCACCTCTGTGAATTTGTTGCTGAAAATTCTATTGTTTTTAGTGTGCAATTTGGTTTCAAAAAAAGAACATAGTACAACTCACCAAATAAATAGAATAAAAAATAAAATAATTAAAAACAAACGCAACAAACGTTCTACAGGTATGATATTGTAAGTTATTGAAAAGCATTCGATACCGTTTGGCATAACGGCCTTTTATATTAACTATTAGAAGCTAACATTCCTAAATATATATGAAAACTTATTGCTGATTTTGTATCTAATAGAACGTTTATGGATCAGTTAATAATAAGAGCTCAGTTCCAATAAGCATCTCAACGGGGTTACCCCAAGGTTAAGTGTTATCTCCATTACATTATTCTATTTATACTTCTGACCTTTCAGTCCCAACTTACATGGACACAGTGTACTATGCAGATGACACTGCTTTAATCACGTCCAGCAAACTAACTAGTGCACTTCACAAAAAAATGGAAAAAGGACTTTTAGCTTGTAACAAATACTTTTACAAATGGAAAATAAAGATTAATCCCAACAAGACCCAAGCTATAATCTTTCCGTTTAATAAATCTCCTAAAAGACTACGAAGACGGCAAATTTTATTTGGGAATGATAAAAATCACATTGACCAAACATCTCAAAAAGCCTTAAAATCCATGAAGGCCCTATGGCCACTTCTAAACAAACGTTCCTACTTAAGCCTTAAAAACAAAAACCTTCTCTACAAAAGTATAATTAGGCCAATTCTAACATATGCGTGTCCTATCTGCAAATTGTCACTTAACGCGGTTGCAAATCATACGAAACAAATGCTTGAAAATAATAAATAATAAACATTGGACTTATCCTACATACCTCCTTCATAATAATACTGAATATGAAAAATATTAGAATTTATCACAAGACTTAATAATAAATATTTTTATAAAATTGAAAACTCTTCTTATCCATTGATAAGAGAATGCATAGATTTTACGTGAGATTATTTAAAAATAACCAAATTGAAAATAATATGTTTATAGAGGACTATTATCTATAATAGACTTTCTATAAACATACAAATTTTCTAATAATATTTGAATTCTCTATACACTCATATTAAGGTTTTTTTTACCCTGTTTTACCTTTAAAATATTTTAAATAAATACATGTTATTAATATCTTTTAATTCAATTATGTTATTTGTTGTAATATCTAGTTGATAAGATCTCAAAATGTACATATCATGATGTAAATAAATTTTTAAATAAAGGATGAATTAATAAATAAAAAATATGATAACTTTTTGTTATGATGCCGTAAACTGCACCCAAACCACTTAGTGCTATAGTTAGCATTCTTTGAAAGACATTTGAAGATATTTTTAGTCCAAACGGTGGCCGAGTGAATTGAAAATGTTCATTACTTGTTGAAAATGCTGTCAACGGTCTTGAGTTCTCATCCAAATTAATTTGAAGGAAGGAGCTTGACATATCCAGTGTGGAAAAATATTTTGGCATTCCTAGTTTATCAAGAACATCTTCTATTCTTGTCAATGGAAAACTATCGTTAACGATCTTCTCATTTAGTTTCCTAAAGTCAACTACTAATCGCCATTTTTTGAATCTTTTGCAGATTTTTTTGGTACTACTAATAGTGGGGAATTGTATGAATTAACTGATGGTTCAATAATGTTGTCGTCCAATAATTTATCAACTTGTTCATTTATTTCACTCATCTGAGCTTCTGGTTATCTATACGCTTATATATATACTGGTGTTGAATCAAGAGTTTGAATATTTTGCGTATAAAAGTTATTCGCTGTAAGTCTTTCGCCATCTAGATGAAAAATATTAATGTATCATTTCACTATATCAAGTAAGGATTTTCTTGCTTTCAGATCAATTGATTCAATATTCAAGTTCCTTAAAATTGCCTGTATCCTTTTTGAGTTTGACGATGTTTCTCTAAAATAGTTATTTATATTGTAAATTGATAAGCTTTTAGTTTCGAAATTTAAATCATGTAGGATTACATCCTTATCTGTTGTATTTAGTACTTTAATATAGGGTATACCTTCAGCAGGTATAATACTGTTCGCTATAAATACTCCTTTATATATTTCCTTACTTAAAACGATGCTATCGTTCTCTGGGTTTGCATTAATTTTTACAATATATTCCGAGCGTGCAGGTATTAAAATATTTGTGTTGTGAGCACATTTTGAAGAAAAGGGCCTAACAAAATCTTGGTTATCTATATTAAAAGAAATTGTATGTGTTTCGAAGTCAATTTTGCATAGATATTTTTCTAAAATGTCACGTCCAATAATTCCATCTGTGGGAATCGGAAAATCATTTTTAACTATATGAAATATATGGTTAATTTTTCTATCATCGAATTTTAAGATTAAATTTGCCGTACCAATACTGCTAACTTTTTTCTGTGTTATTCCAGTAAGTGTCGAAACATAACTAATATTGATATTTTTTAATTTTCCTAATTTACAGATAGAAACATCTGCACCTGTATCTATTAAAAATTTAAGATTTTCGTCTATGCCTTTACATGTTATTGTAATTGAATTATCCATATTTGTTGAAAGTTTGAATAATTTTTTGCTATCCGGCCTTTCTAGTTTCCCTGAGAATACTTATTGTTACCTTTATACAAATTATTTGAACCATTATTATCATACCTCTGCACGTATTTTCTGTTATTGTTTCTATACCCATTAGTATTACTGCCACTATCGTTATTATTCGATGCATTATCTAAGTTTTGTTCTATCCTATTTTTATCGTTATTTCTATTGTTAAAATTTTTGTTGCCAGTGTTATTGTTTCTATATTTATTATTATTATAACTGTTTAGCGTATTATCCGAGTTGTTGGGTCTTCTAATATCATTGTTTTATTTATGTTTCTATTGTTACCAATATAATTGTGACCATAATTATTTCTGTTATTAATATTATTTGAAAATTTTCTGTTATTTCTATTTGCATGACTAAAGTTTTCGGTTTCTCTTCCCCAAATTTTAAAAATATCATTATTATTGGTCTGTAAATTTCTTTCCATTGTAATACATTTTTCTACTGCTTCATTAAAAGTTTTCGGAGAACTGGATAATAATACATATGTTCTGATATTCTATATTAACTCCTTTAGAAAAAATAGATGTTGATTTAAAATGAAACTATAAATTTAATCTTTATTAGTTTATGAAACTTAGAATGACATTTAGATGGTATTAACGAAATATAAATGTATTTTCTTCAAAGTGCCATTTCTTTACATGTTACTTTGTTTTATCAAACTTTTTTAATTCATAATTAATGCACGTTAATAAATTATAATAATAGAAAAGGTAGTTTATTATTTTTTAATTGACAACAATAAAATAAGTAACGTCTTATATGTAATACATTATTTTTATTCTGAAAAATATGCTAAATGTAAGGAGTACACATTATATTTATATTTCTGAGATGTTTTAAGTTAATGGCACCAAACCATCTAGTTACTAGTTTGCTTATCAAATTTTCGTTGAAATTTTTGGTAAGAATCCTAATGTTTTTTATTTACGTTCGTATAAAAAAAATGAAAAATTTCAATGAATGGAGAAATTTTATCCATTGAATGTTCACGTATATGGCATGCATGGCGCTATGTTCATTTAAGACTTTGTATGTAAACTATGCATTTTGTTGCATATGCATTTCATTCTGAAGATTTACATTTCATTATAGTTAAGCCTAAAGGCTGGTAATGCTTTTTATGGATTTTCGTTTTTTTTCATCTTTGTCTTATTATTGTTTTTTTTTTATAAAAGTCAGATCCCTTATGGGTTGGTGAGGAGAGAAACTTTTCATATTGGTTGATTTTAAAGGCAAGTACTAACAAAAAAGCTGGTTTGCAATATAACTATATTACATTTCTTTTGGTTACTGTTTGTTGCGTTGCAATTCCTGACAATTGTGACTTTCGCATTAATTCCTGTTATTTTTAATATGTATTATCAAACTTAAGTATGTGTAACTGTAACAACAACATCATCTGATACAAATTAATGGCTTCGAAAAATTAATTCTGTGAAACAAGTAAAGGAAAAATAGTATATGTTAATAGCCTTATGCATAGACATTTTGTTGATGCTTATAAGTGTCCTATAAATTTAATTTGTTGTTGTTTTTCATGTTAATCTGATTTATAAGACTGTAATAAGAATGGACACATTGGGCACTGCATACATGGGACTAATGACTTGAGAGGACTAATTAATTCATTTTTTCATTACCATTGCACTAATAACAATTTTATTGAAATAAATTTCATTACCATTGTTTTAATTAATAATAATGATTTAAGAATGTGATTTCATTGACTAATGAAAATGTTTTTGAATTTCACTACCATTATTAATGACCCTGCGGAAAAAAGGGGTCAGTTGGGAATTGGGACCTGTCCCGGGATAGGTGAAAACTGAACCGGTTCCCAAAAAACATATCACGAGATAGGTGAAAAAAGCACCGGTACCTAAAATACCTATCACAAGACCGGTTTAAAAGTCACGACTTGCCCTTTTAGACCAGTCCTGTGACATGTCACAGAGGGCAATTGACCCCCTCCTAGGACAAGTCCATGTTAAAGTGATCGGTCCCGTGACCGGTTGCTATCACAATGAACCGGCCATGTGACGTGTCCTGGGATAGGTCCTTTTCCCGCAGGAGAATTAGTCAGAAAAATACTATTAAAATTATTAAACTGCGATAATAAAACAATTAGTCTTTGAATAACCTCCACCAATGTCCAAAAAACATTTCTCACTGTTTTTGATACAAATAGTCTAAAAAAACTTTAGAAGTAAAATTATGGAGGTGAAAAACTATTTTGGATGTAAAACAAATTTTGTGATTGGAAAAAATTTTTGAGGTGAAAAAACCTTTTGAAGTGAAAAAAATTTTTTGTGGTTAAAAAATTTTAGTGGTGAAAAAAATGTTTGAAGGTGAATATAAAATATTATTCAATTTTAAGGGACTGGTTAAAAAATTCGTAACGCGACGTTACAAATAACCTACTTATTCATATACCTAATACAGTTATTGATGCCCATAACCAACATTCTATTCTAGTAATTCTCATTCAGTTGGCAAACTTTATTACATATAGTGTCAAAGTTTAGAGGCCAAAAGGGCGGACTAGGATCCAATGGGAGTTCGAGTTATACTTCGGCTAACAGCCAAAGTATAACTTGTAAGCCAACCAGACTCTCGTTTCCCCGATCTAACCCGAATCACCTGCCGATTATTCTTGTGAGTCACGTAAACGTAGTTAGAACCAACTTAACCCGACTCACCTGCCGATTATTCTCGTGAGTAACTTAGAGATATTTACTTACCGTAGAACCTTTTCCCGATCTAACCCGACTCACCTGCCGATTATTCTCGTGAGTCACGTAACCATAGTAAACTTGGTTAGAACCGATTCAACCCAAGTTACCTGCCGATTATTCACGTAAGTTACATAGAGTTATTAACTAATCATAGTTAGAACCTTTTCCCGATTTCCCGATTTAACCCAACTCACCTGCCGATTATTCTCGTGAGTCACGTAAAAATAGTAAACGTAGTTAGAACCTATTTTACCCGACTCACCTGCCGATTATTCTCGTGAGTTATTTAGAAATATTTCTTAACCGTAGTTAAACCCCTTTCCTGATGCTACGACTCGCCTGCCGATTATTCTCGTGAGTTAGTTAGCAATATTTACCAAACCTTTTCGTTCGCATTTCACGAATTAACCCGACTCACCTTCGGGTTACTTCAGACCCCCTGTCATACTCCGACTCAGGGAATAGTGTCGCTATAACTCTAAAAGAAACTGGTCTATGCCATAAATCGTTTTCCGTTCTCGTCACCTACGGAAACGATCATAGTGATCATAAAAGGAAGCAGACCTTTGATAGACCCAACCACCCCTGAGTTTTCCCTTGCTGGAAAACAAAACTGTATTAAAAATGGCGCCCGAGCAGGGACACAGCTCCAAGTGCGCATCTATTAGAAAAAACGATGACTCAACCACCAACGAACTTGGAGCGGGATGCATAGACATGTTTCAGAGTACTGGAAACACACTGCATGTAGATTCACTTGGCTGGATCTACCTCCTTCGGAACGATAAACTGATAGAAGGATGCCGGCAGAATGGCATCACAACATAGGACGCAACGGCTGACTAACTGCGGCGGTGGAGAGCATCCTCCGAAAATTTGCTGCGTGCCTTAGAGGAAAAATTACTCAAGGAGGAACGAAAACCGATTGGCTCTAAGACCCCACCAGAAATTACTATTAAATCGGCAAAAAACGTCGACACACCAACAATGCCCAGTAGACTTTTCGATGCGGAAGTAATGAACATAATCCATAGATGGGGTTTCAAATACAACGGAGGAGGCAATTTAATGGAGTTCATTGAACGATTAGAGGAGCTCACGGAATGTTACGCGTTTAAACAGACCAGTTTGCTCTTCTCATTGCTGGAAATACTAAAGCGACGTGTACTAATGTGGTATCTAGTTAAGCGGGCCGAAATAACCACATGGGACAAGTTCAAAGTCCACGCGATCCGTTACTTTTTACCAAAACGTTACCTCTCACATCTGGAAGAAACGATCTATCATCGTAAGCAGGGGCCCAGGGAAATCGCAAAGGATTACGTCATATCCCTACAAACTTTGATCCGCCAGCATCCACAGCTAGGTAAGCTTAACCAGACCGATCGCATCTATGACGGCTTACGATGCAAGTATAAGCTTTACGTTAGGCGCCATGACTTCCAAACTTGGACGAATACGAAGTGCTCCGACGAGAGGAATGCGATACGGAAAGCCACAGCCTAATCACTGCCTAGAGCCTGCAACGAATACTCCAACTTATGACCAGCGAACCCACTACTGCCTTTGTGGGTTCGAAATTATTTTGCTCGTGGTGCGGACATATGTCCCGAGATAGTACTTGTGCGAGTATTGGCAGTGGCCGTAGTGATGGCCGGTACTTTATACACGTGAACGTTAACTCTATTAACGTACCTGCCTTGATCGACACCGGCTCCACGTTAACTTACATCGTCGGAATAGTTCAACGTCAATTGGAACAGTAAAGAATCCGACCACGTCCCCATAAGTGGACTGTGGAAGTAGCCGATGGCTCATGTATCAGCAGCATAAAAGTATACCCTATTACCATCGATGTATATGGACGACAGACTAAACTGCTCGCCTCATCTCTACTTGACTGAGCCGAGCTGGTCTTACTCGGAATGGATTTTGTTAATCGTAGACAAGCGGAACTTACTCCCGATGGCATACGATTGACTTTACCTAATCCCCACCCATCATCATTCGGCGATGCACCGATATGCGTAGTCACCGGCAGAGAAAATCTAAGGAATACTCAGAGAGAAATATTGAACGTATTACTCACCGAATATAAGAAAAGATTTGAATCTATCAAAGGACCATGCAACATGGGGAAGCACACAATAACCGTGAATTATGATAGGCCCATTAAGCAGAGATATTACCATCGTAACCCAGCTATGCAAACGGTAATGAACGAGGAGGTAAACGAATTACTGGCATTGGACCGCATAGAACCTTCTCATAGCCCTTACAGCTCTCCTGTCGTATTTGTACGGAAAAAACAAGGGACCTCGAGAATGTGCATCGACTTCCGAAAGATAAATGCCGCAGCCGAACCCGACGCTTAAACCCTACCACAAATAAATGCGATCCTGGATCACCTCCGAGAGGCAACGTATATTTCCACTATTGGAAAATTCCCTTAGACCCCCGATCACGTCAATATACCGCGTTTACGGTTCGGGCCGGGGCTTATTTCAGTGGAAGGTAATGCCTTTCGGCCTTCATTCTGCTCCAGCCACGTTGCAGCGAATACTAGACCGGATCATCGGACCCGAGTTACACCCTCGAGCATTCGCATATTTGGACGACTTAATTGTACTGGGCAGAACTTTCGAAGAACACATAGACAATCGAATCGTATTTAACAGACTGCTACACGCAATCCCCAAATCAATTTTGAAAAATGTCAATTGGTTCGAACGAGTTTGAAATATTTGGGCCACGTCGTATGTGCAAATGGCATACACACCGATCCAGCTAAAATAGAAGCGATGCGGCAATGGCGGCCCCAAAAACAGTAAAGGAACTTCGCCGCGTACTGGGAATAGCATCACGGTTTGTGCTGGATTTCTCTATGTTGGTGGAACCATTGACAAGGCTTCTTAAAAAGAATGTTACCTAAAGTTTGGGCCAGGAGCAGGAGGATGCTTTTGAAATCCTCAAACTAAAATTGACGGAAGCCCCTGTGTTATGCTGCCCGAATTTCGAACACCCATTTATCCTACAAACCGATGCCAGTGGAGAGGGTCTGGGTGCCGTTTTGTTTCAAAGACAGGCCGAAGAAGAAAAGGTTGTCGCATATGCTAGCCGGACTTTAAATGACCTGGAGCGCCAATACTCGGCCACGGAACAGGAATGCTTGGCAGTGCTATAGGGAATCCGGAAAATGAGACCCTATTTGGAGGGATATCAGTTCACAGTAATTACCGACCACCAATCGTTAAAGTGGCTACGTTCTATACAAAATCCCTCGGGACGTCTGGCCAGATGGGCTCTCGAGTTACAACAATATGACTTCGCCATCGAATATCGTAAAAGAACACTGAATGTCGTGGCCGATGCGCTATCTCGTTGCTCGTTACCTGTGGAAGCATCACACGACCAATTAGCGGCTGTAATTCAATCTACACCGAGGGCAGGTTGGTATGACCTAAAGGTACTGGAGGTTCAGCACGCGAATAGTGGTTTACCTGATTACCAATTGATAGACGGTCGACTCTTTAGGCTTTTCAAAGGTAATCCCCAGCATCAAGTGCGCCACAGTGGAAACTGTGCATACCACAAGAGGGCGTGGGACGGATATTATGCGGTGTACAGCCGGGAACATCATCTGTCGTCGGCAGCGTATCATTTTTCGGGAAAATTGGTACCTAAATTTTCAGGTCCGTACGAAGTAGTCGGTAAGGTATCCCAGAACATCATCTTAATCAACGTTGATGGAAGAAGGAAACAGCGTGTTCATATGAAGGATTTAATGCCTTTTCACGAACGACCGAAGGAAATGCAAAATTAAGAAGAAAAGAAATAAAACAAACAAAAAAATACATAATGCTTACATACTGCCCTTTTTCTTAAAGAGGACTATAAAAGGAAGTGCAGATTGACAATAAAGTTCAGTTGAAAATGATTCGCAATCCTTCCAGACCGATTGCGCCAGGCTAACTAAAAGAATACCTACGCCTAACAGGTATGCCTTGAGAAGTGGCCACATATCGTCCACCGCTTGAAGCCCGAGTTAGAGGGATATTGAGCGCCCCGGTAGCGTGTTCTGGCGTTAAGAAAATCGACAAAATCGCTAAGGAAGTCTGGCGAAGACGGAGGGTTGATCCCCTCCATGCAACAACAGGCGTTCCTCATTCGTTAGACACTGGCACCGCAAATTCGGTTCAACAACAGGATGCAGCACCTTATCGCAGCACCCGACTCACCTGCCGATTATTCTCGTGAGTCACGTAAACATAGTAAACGAAGTTAGAACCGATTTAACGCGACTCACCTGCCGATTATTCTCGTGAGTTTTTTAGAAATATTTCCTAACCGTAGCTAAAACTCCTTTCCTAATGCTACGACTCACCTGCCGATTATTCTCTTGAGTTAATTAGGAATATTTCCTAAACCTTTTCGTTTGCATTTTACGAATTAACCCGATTCACCTTCGGGTTACTTTAGACCCCTGTCATACTCCGACTCAGGGGATAGTGTCGCTATAACTTTAAAAGAAACTTGTCTATGCCATAAATCGTTTTCCGTTCTCGTCACCTACGGAAACGATAATACTGATCATTAAAGGAGGCAGACCTTTAATAGACCCAACCACCCCTGAGTTTTCCGTGGCTGGAAAACAAATCTGGATCTGGTTTTGTAACACGTTGGAGCGGGACATATGACGTTACAAATAAGTTACTATCATCCAAACTATTATTTTCAACTCTCTGTTTGTACTCGTTGTGTCCCGAACTGCCATCAAACCCCCATTTTCCTATTAATGTAAGGCCGTTTATGGAATCGTCCAAAACTTCATTAATAACATCGCTCTGTAGTTTTAATATCCTAGTAGCGGTATGGTCTAATAGACTATGGGTTTCAACTTCAGCGTGAGATTCGCTGACAGTTATTTTGTCTGGGTAGCTTTTCTTTTTTTCTTTCAAAAGGCTATCGTAGCAAGGTAAACAAATTATTATCAAGTTTACTGTTTATAAAGCTCTTATTGTCAAATATTGATGTTTTGTTAAACATGCTTTAGTAATAAGCGATATAACTTTACTAACACTTGCTTGCAAAATCGATGGATTATTTTCTAAGATAGCAAATCGCAAATCATCAACAGCGGAGACACCAATTTCTGCTATTCGTCGTCGCTTTGTGCTGCTTGAAAACTTTCCGAAACTTAATCTAGGACGTCCTCGACCTTGATTATAGTCCGATGTTTGTGAGGTTAATAAAATCGACTCCATTTGGTCCAGCCAATCAGAATATGTATTTTGAACTCTTGTTTCTATACGATTGCATTTCTGCCAAAATTCTAAAATTTTTTTGCAACTATAATTTAAGCGTTTTTCTAATTGGCTTTCTTCAAATGTGTAACCCTCATTTTTAATATAGCTTTTCACGATATCCTTCATTTCGATCTTTATCAGCATTTCCACCTCCTTCTGAGCACCATATATCAAAAATATGTGATCACGAAAGTTTGCAATTATAACATGTGTCTATTGGAAAAACAAATTATAACAAAGAAAAAATTAAGAAAAAATAAAATTAAGTTCCATGGAAAAGAAAAAAACAAACACATTTCTATACAGGCATAACAATAACAGAGCATCGCGAACATAAATTAACAAAACACCACACAAAAATTTAAAGTAGGACATAAAAACAACGAAGCCGCTTTGGTCTGTGGGAGATAACGCAAAGACGAGCAAAAGTGAGCAGCTGATATTACCAATTTTAGAATCTTGGAATATAAGCTAAAAAACCAAAAAAAAAATCTCATTGGAGATTTCAGGAGGGAACACAACTAAAAATCTAGTTGAAATTTAAATATATGGACGAAATAACAGTAACAATGACACTGGAAAAATGTTAATTTTATAAATAATCCACAACAAGTTAAACACATTATAGTTTTTTTAAAATTAAGTTAATACCTTTTAATTCAATATTCATTTTGATTTATTTGAACACAATTTTTTTTTTTGTTTTAATTAATTTAAAGTTGCACTTAATTTTCCACTTTTTCACACTGCAAAACCAACTGTCAGCTCGCTCTCTTTTTTGAAGCTGTTCTTAAAGAGTACAATTGGAATAAAACAAAAACAACTATAAATTTTAAAACCTTGTTTTTATAAGAAATAGTGATGCCACATTTGGTGACAGACTTTTGACTTTGATTTTTTTATTTTTGGCCAATGGGATCCACCACGGTGCGCTGGACCGATTTTGTTTATTTTCAATACCAACCTGCGCGGGAGGATGTACATTAATTTATGTAAAAATGAACACTCCCTTTGCGTCTTCGCGTCGTGATCGCCAATTCAAAAGACACACGGACATTGCTAAATCGACTTAAAATTGCATAAGGACCACAAAAATATATACTTTATGAGGTATTAGGCCTATATTTCAATATGTTACAATCAGAATGACAAACTGATACATACACTTAAAATAGTTTATAAGTTAAAAAAACAGAAAATGTCATTTACAAGAAATGATATTTCAATTAAAAACCGGTCTACTTACTTTTCATTTAAATCAAATGGCTTTTGTTATTTATTTTTAAATATTGTTTATTTAACTGAGACACCCGTAAGAAATAAATGATTAATCAGTATAAAAAAATGTTATTTATTTTTTAATTTAATTAACTGAGACATCCGTAAGAAACACATTATTAATCAGTAAAAATAAATGTTAAAATTGTACCTACCAATTCCTTAAAAAATAAATGATTTAATCATTTATTTGAAATTATTTCCGTTTTTGAATTTTTGTTTGTGTTTTAATCTACAAAATGTATGTATGGCTTAGACACATTTTGTGTGAAAGTGTTTGTGTATGTATGTGTGTTTATGAAGTTCTTGTAATTTGAATTGAAATAATTTTGTATATAAACAAACAATTTGAATAAAAGAAAACAAAGTGGAATATTTTGAATACTTTTTTCTGAGTGTATAAACCCTCACCATATATGGTGGAGGGTCGAGAAGACATCCCGAGTGAATTTTAATAAAATAGCCACAGGGAGACCCTTTTGATTGAAAACGGAGATCAAAATTTGTATTATGGGAGTGTGTTAATTCATATTATCATACACTTAAAATAGTTTGTAAGTTAAAATAACAGAAAATGTCATTTACAATAAATGACATTTTATTTAAAAACTGGTCTACTTACTTTGCATTTAACAAATGGCTTTTGTTGTTTATTTTTAAATGTTGTTTAAACAACTTACACATCCTTGAGTTTCCGCATTTTAAAAATTTTTGTACAGAAAAAGCATATGATGAGTAAAGTTAACATACACTTTTAATAGTTTGTAAGTTAAAATAACAGAAAATGCCATTTACAAGAAATGATATTTCATTTAAAAGCGGGTCTACTTAATTTTCATTTAAACCGAATGGCTTTTGTTATTTAACAGTCAAAAAGGATAGACGTGTTATTTATTCGGTCCGTGAATTTATTAAAATATCGGCTTATTAGTGTTTAAAAAAATATATAAAAAAACAACAGCGCTGGACGCTTAAAAAATAATATATTTATTACAAAAAACAAAAAAATCGTGTTCAATTTAAAATTTAAATAAAAAAAACATTTATAAAAAACCCTTAACAAACAGGGATTTGTCTTGTTTGTTTTGTTTTGTTTATTTTTTTTTTCTTTCTTATAAAGAAAAGAGCATATGAGCTCTATAATTCAAGAGGAGAGAAGGCTCAGTGCAAATGGCAGAAATGCCTACGTTTTTCTAAAGGGAGATAACATCAATGTTAATAAAAACATTAGTGATTCCAATTACAACAAAAATTATTTAACAGCAAAAACAATTGAGAGATCCCGTTCATGTTCTCCTTTACTCTCATGTGAAAAAATTAAAACCAATAACACAAAGGAACATGAAAATATAAAAGTACCAACAAATACAGTGCCTAGTTTAACAACAACACACAAAACGCTGTCTGCTTTGACTTCACCAAAACCTACAGCTACAATATCAACAAATAGTGAGATTATTAGAACACCAACAACACTGCTACGTTAAACAGTGGTATCAATATTATGGCTCAACCTAATAACTTAAAACAGCCCCAAAGTATGCTTCACTTTCCGTCAGTAAGTAGTTTAACTATTTACCCCTCAACAGGCGCAACACCCAATGTTGACCAGCCAGTCATCATTACCGCCAAACCATTGGTACAGACTGGATTAGACAGGTATGTTAAAATAGTTAAGAGGAAAAGAAGCCCAAAATCGGCTAAAACAGCTCCCTATCCTAAGCTTAGTAGAGGTGGAATAAATGTCACTCAATCCCAAAACCGTTTTGCCATAATGGAAAGCGAAGATAATGATGCCCCGGTGATACCTAAACCACAAAGACCTCCCCCTATCTATCTAAGAGAGCAAAATTCAAATGAATTTGTTAAAACCCTAGTCAGCCTTATTGGGGAAAACTCTTTTTATATTGTGCCAATGAAAAATGGCAAAATTGTTGAAACTAAGATTCAAGTTCAATGTGAATCCAATTTCAGAAAATTAGTATCATTTCTTGAATCCAGAAAAAAAAATTTTATACTTACCAGTTGAAGAGCAGCAAAGGTCTTCAGATAGTGATTAAGGGTATTGAATCATACAATGACCCACTTGAAGTAAAGAAGGCACTCGAAATCAACGGCTTTAAAGTTAAGTCCGTTGTTAATATTAGAAACCGGGATAAGCTCCCCCAACCCCTTTTCCGAGTTGAATTAGAGCCTGGCGATATCAAGTTGAAGAAAAATGCAACACACCCTATTTATCAACTTAGGTACTTGCTACACTATAGAGTTACAGTTGAAGCACCACATAAGCGACGAGGACCTGCTCAGTGTACGAACTGCCAGGAGTATGGTCACACTAGGTCTTATTGTAGACTACATGCAGTTTGCGTAGTTTGCGGTGAGCTGCATAGCACAGCTGACTGAACCAAACCAAAGACAGTAAATACTGAAAAGAAATGTATCAATTGCGGTAACCCCCATACTGCTAATTACAGAGGTTGTGAGGTATATTTAAAATTAAAAAACTCAAATTTGAACAGAACCCGAAACCCCCGAATGAAATCATAGTTAGAACCGGAATTTTATATTCCACAATACCCACAAATTATCACCAACAGTGCTTCATACTCTGAAGTTCTAAGACGACAACCACAGCCCCCAAAAACTTCACAAGCCGCACAAGTCAATCCAAATGCTCCACTTTCTCCATCTGAACCCCAGATACAAAATTTCAGCAGACTTGAAGCATCCATTAAATCCCTGGTTCAAACTGTTACTAACTTCACAAACTCAATGAGTAATATGATGCAAGAGATGATGAGAAATCAGTCTATTTTGGTGCAAGCTCTGTTAACTAAACCATGAACAGTTTGAAAATATGTTACTGGAATGCTAACGGCATATGCCAACATAAAGAAGAGCTCGAGTATTTTCTCAGAAATCATCAAATTGACGTAATGCTTATTTCTGAGACCCATTTAACCCTGAGAAGTTCATTTTCAATTCGCGGGTACACAATGTATGATACTAAGGACCTAAGAGGCAGGTCATGTGGAGGATCAGCTATTCTCATTAAATCTGGATTAAAACATTTTCTTATGTGTGATCTTTGCGAAAATTATCTTCAGGCCACTACTATATGTTTTGAAGAATTCGATAAGGACTTAGTGATTTCGTCAATTTATTCTCCCCCCAGATTCTCCATAACGGAGGATCAGTACACAGGCTTTTTCGAATCATTAGGACCGCGTTTTCTGGCAGCTGGAGACTATAATGCCAAGCATACATTCTGGGGGTCACGGCTTGTTACCCCTAAGGGCCATGTTTTGTTTAATAAAATTTTTAAGCTGGGTATGGATGTGATCTCTAGTGGAGAACCCACGTACTGGCCAACGGATCGTCGGAAAATACCCGATCTGATATACTTTGGAATAACAATGTCTATTGCAAGAGAATTGGTCCATGCAGAACCATTATTGGATCTCTCATCTGATCACACACCTACAGTTGTTACTATTTTAAACCCCCGAGGAATTGTACCCCCCTCTGGTGACTTAGTACTGACAGGCAAAACAACAGATTGGTTGATAAAAAATTTATCAGTACACATTGCTAAGAACACCGGAAGATATCGACCTCTCGATTCAAAATTTTGAACTAAATCTCAAACTTGCTGCTCAACTTGCTACCAAACCCCCCCGACACAACAGACAAAATATTATTTTGTCTGCCGATGTCGAACGACTCTTAAATGAAAAAAGAAGAGCTCGAAGAGAGTGGCAACAGCACAGATCTCCTCAACTTAAGGAACGGTTGAAAGAATGCACTAAAAAATTAAGAAAGCTACTTGAACATAAGAGAACTGCTTCATTAAACAGATATCTTGAAAATTTAGATCCAACATCAAGAACTGATTAATTAAGCCTCCTTTGAGAAAATCAGACGGAGGTTGGGCTAGAAATGATACTGAAAAAGGAGATCTGTTTGTAGAACATTTAAGAAAAGTATTCACGCCAAATATAACAAGTTCTGTAACAGAGTTGCCACCGATTTTACCCCAGCACCGAGCAGCTACCCGATTATCGTTTGAGATGAGAGAGGTCGAAAAGGCTATTTTTGAACTAAACCCCAAAAAAGCTCCTGGTATCGATGGAATCGGTAACAGGATGCTCTTGGAGTTACCCCGTATAGCATTAAAGATAATTCTCTTTATTTTTAATGCTATTATACGCCTTGAATACTATCCCCCAGAATGGAAAGTTTCACTCGTTAAAATGATACCCAAGCCAGGCAAAGATCACACAAAAGTGGAATCGTATAGGCATATAAGCCTATTATCCAATTTGTCAAAGCTGTTCGAGAAAATCCTAATGGAAAAGATAACTGTTTATGTGGAACAAAACAACTGTATTCCATCACACCAATTTGGCTTCAGGAGAAAACACAGCACCATTGAGCAAGCCCACAGGCTAGTTACTGTTGTCAGAAAAACGTTCGAGGAGAAAAAATACTGCTCTGCCTTTTTTATCGATGTTTCACAGGCTTTCGATAAGGTTTGGCATGAAGGTCTACTGTTTAAAATAAAACTTTTGTTACCAACAAATACTCACAAGCTACTCAAAAGCTATATAACAAATCGAAAATTCACTCTTGCTGAAAAAAGTTTTGTCAGCTCTCCTCAAGATATACAAGCCGGAGTTCCACAAGGTAGCATTTTGGGTCCTCTGCTATATATCATTTATACTTCAGACATGCCATTAGATATTAATACCCACACATAGACTTTCGCTGACGATACTGCAATCTTAAGCGTCCACGATGACTCAAAAATAGCGTCTAGAATGTTACAGACTCACATTTCACAATTGGAAGCTTGGTTGGATAAGTGGAAAATTAAGGTGAATGAACAGAAATGTATCCACATTACTTTCACACTGAGAAAAGAGACGTGTCCACCCATTAAAATTAATAATCTGAATATACCCCAACACACATGTGTGAAATATCTCGGTATTCACCTTGACCGTCGACTCACGTGGAAAAATCATATAGATGCGAAAATAACTCAGATGAGGCTAAAAACTGCTCAACTCGCTTGGCTTACTGGCAAAAACTCTAAACTAGGCCTGGACTGCAAATTACTCATTTACAAGTCGATCATGAAACCCATATGGTGCTACGGAATTCAGCTCAGAGAATGCAAAATAAATTCTTGAGGACGATCACGAACGCACCCTGGTATGTTAGGAATTACAACATACATAAAGACCTGAATGTACCCCTGGTAAAAGATGAAATTATTAGACACTGTCAACGCTATTTAACAAAACTGGAAACACACCCCAACATACTGGCCCGTAACTTGACTGATAATCACGGCCACCAACGTCTTAGGAGGAGGGACACTGCGGATCTGGTCCGCTAATAATAAGGGGAAATAATGGTCCCAGTTGAACCACATAACATCAGTCTGGCACTGGCTGGACTTAACAATTAATATTTAGTTTTAAGATTTGGATAATTATTGTTAGTTCACAGTTTTTAAAAGTGAAGATTCAATAAATAATATGGAAAAAAAAAATTATTTTTAAAAATATTGTTTAAACAACTGACCCATCCGTATAAAACAAATGATTAATCAGTAAAAATAATTGTAAAAATTTTACCTACCGATTCCTTTAAAAATAAATGATTTTATATTATTATTTGAAATTGTTTCTGTATTTTGGCTATAGACAATTTTTGTGTGAATGTGTTTCTGTATGAATATGTGTTTATGAAGTTCTTGTAATTTAAATTGAAATAATTTTGTATATAAGCAGCCAATTTATATAAAAAATATATTAGAATTTTTTGAATATTTTTTATTTTTGAAACAGACACCCAAAATTTAAATTTGAAACAACTGTAATGGACACAAATAAACCACAAATTTCCGTTTTGTTGGTAAATTTTTATTAAATTTCAAACAAATGAAAAAAATAAAAGAAACTGAAAAAGATCGGTGAATTATATTGAACAAATGTAAAGGTGGTTAAATTTTAAGGGCCGATGTTGATTTTAAATTAAACACAAATTATTTATGAATTTATTGTAATTTCTTTTTATTATGATAATATGGTATGGTTCAATTATGTATTGAACAAAATATCGGTCAAATGGCCGCCGCGACCTCGGCGGCACACCTCCATCAGATGGTCCAAATTTTCGATGACGCTGAGGCATAATTGAGGTTCTATGCCGTTAATGTGCCGAATTATCTCATCCTTTAGCTCTTGAATTGTTGCTGGCTTATCGACGTACACCTTTTCTTTCAAATAACCCCAAAGAAAGAAGTCCAACGGTGTCAAATCACATGATCTTGGCGGCCAATTGACATCGTCACCACGTGAGACAACACGGCCATTGAATTTGTTCCGCAAAAGAGCCATTGTTTCGTTAGCTGTGTGGCAAGTGGCACCGTCCTGTTAAAACCACATATCATCCAGGGTCATATCCTTAATTTCTGGCCACAATAAGTTCGTTATCATCTCGCGATAGCGAACACCATTAACGGTAAATGCTTGGCCGACCTCAAGACACACTATCGCGAACAACAGCAATGTTTTCCGCAGAACGAACTGGGCGAGCATGCACAGGTGTTTTCACAGACCCGGTTTGCTGAAATTTGCCCACAATTCTCCCGATTGTGGACACATTTGGTCAATTATGCTGACCAAAAAAAATCACGAAGTGCACGAAATGCATTTTGATTTGAACGCCAATTTTCATAATAAGCCTGAATAACTTTAACGCGTTGCTCGATTGTGTATCTTCCCATGGTTCAAATTGAGTTAGTCTAAAATTGAGAAATGTCAAATGAAATGCAGAAAAAAACTTCACGTTTAGGTGTGGTTCACATTCAACATCGGCCCTTAAAATTTAACCACCCTTTATAAAAAAGTTAAAATAGATATTTCTTTGAAAAATAAATGTATGTTCCATTATTTTTAAATTGAACGGAAAACTTGTTTACTAAACTACAAACAGTAAACTACATAATATTCTGATATTCTATAGCTCTTAAGTCTCTTTCTATACCAGCGATTAAACAACGTATTATAAACCATCTTAATTTGTTTAGTTCTAAATTAATATTGTGAATGCTAACGACGCTAATTCACAATAGGTTTTAGTGGCAAGGCATTGGAAACTGAAATATTGGTTCATATACCAATGGCTCATTATGGTGACCAAAAAAAAGTTCGAACTCACGAGTTCCACAACACTACAAATATGAAATTATAATAAATAAATAGGGTCTGCCAAAGAAATTAAAAAAAAATAAGTTTCATTAAGAGGTAGCACATTGCCATTAAAGTTTCAAAGTTGTTCTTGTTCTATTATAGGCGGGATTTATTTTTAACAACTTAATTTTAATACGCTAAATAATAGCGGAAAACTAAAAAAAGTGAAATTTTACATTTATTTTAAGTATAACTATTGAAGCTGTAGCATGTCTAATGAGAACCCTTGGGAACTAGTATGTACAAAAGTACAAGATGTTGAATTTTTCGATGACAACCTTTTTAGATAGAAAAGTATCAAATAAAAATAGAATTATGTTGAATTTTGAAAAACCGCGCGTAATTTAAAAACCATCAATTTGTTTTAAATTTTGCTTTCAGATTCGTTATATTCATAAAAATTAGGATCAGATATGAGAAATTTGTTAATATAAGACGTTATAGCACATTGAATTTTTACTTACATCTTTTCAGACAATTTTGATATTTTTACTAAAATATGTATTTTTATATATAAATTTTAAAAAATCGCGAAATACTTTGATCTTTTATTTCTTTTATGCATATCAATTAAGATTATGTTGGAAAATTTAATTGAATTATAGCATATAGTTTAAAAAATAATTTTATTTAAAATCAAATTACTAATTCTTAAAAGGTAACTTTTTAAAATAGCTCTAAATATAAACGAATTCAGCTGAAACTTGACACAGAGAGTTATTAGAGACTAAGGAATAGAGGCAACATTATGGGGATGGTGAATTCAAACTTTAAAGTTTTTTGGACCACTCTGATGAACCTATTTGGATCACCATATATAATAATATTTGATCAAAATATATTGCTCATATATGAAAATGTACAGATATGATCATGTATGTCTTTTTTATGCATTTGGCTATAAAAGTTTAAAAAACTGGCAGATTTTATAATAGAACTCCCTGTGGCCACTTTATGCATTTGGCTATAAAAGTTTAAAAAACTGGCAGATTTTATAACAGCACTCCCTGTGTCCACTTTCTGTAGTTTATGTGTATTTATTTTTTGCCATTAATACACTTTACATGATTTTGTCGTTTTTTTTTTGTTTCAATATTGCTGCAAATGCTTGTATAATATTTTTTCTTGTCGTTGTATGCATTTTTAAACATCATATTTCACAAAGGAAATCTGAACTGAAATATTTATATTGGACTATGTAAATCTTGAAGATTTATTAAAAAAAAGGACAAAAAATTTTATCGTCATCATGATGCTTTTCAAAAACACTATGAATTAATTATTTTAATAAAAACTGTTGGATTTGTTTTGAACTCACAGATTTTGTTGCATTTCAATTTGTATCCATTTGAAATATTTTTTGCATTTGCCGATTAATTAGCAGTAATAGTGATCATTGGATTATTTATTTGCGTATACTTTATATATAACATGAGTTTTATGTACAACACTCACAAGCCATATGTGATTGCAACCTATAAAAGGCTACATTTCAGACATTTTATTGACGAGTCTTCTATATATACTACCGGAAATGCTTCGCCCCAACTTCCTATATGGCGATTATGTCCTAAACATTTTTCGACATCCCATAACTGGAAATTGGGGTAATGCCCGTTGGGGTTTTATGATGTCATGTTTATGGTAAGGTTCGTAATTCAGCCACTTGCACATGTGCTAAATTTGATGTACATCCAAAAACTGCATTCGCACGTGTGCATGTGCGAATTAGTAATTGCAATTTCGCACATAAAAAACGACTGGTGGACAGTTGCCTTCTTTAAGGGTAAATATTACGTGAACGGATTTGTCTGCATTTACCCTAATATTCCATCTATTTAACCAATCCTGAACTAAATTAATCTGTCTTTGAACAGCCACAGAGGCTTCAAAAGCAGTCTGCTTGGAAGCCAATATTGCAGTGTCATCTGCGTAAGTGGCTATTATTACCTCATTGGTAGTTGGCATATCTGAAGTAAATATGGTTTATAAAGTAGGGCCCAATACGCTACCCTGTGGAACGTCAGACTTAATTATACCAATTTCGGAATCTTCTTCGTTAATATTAACATAAAAGCTGCGATCAACTAAATAAGACTTAAACAGTATATAATATCGAGCAGGAAAAATGCTTTCTAATTTGAATAGTAGTCCTTGATGCCAAACCCTATCAAAGGCTTGTTTTACATCCAAAAATACCGCAGAACAATAATGTTTTTTTTCTAAAGCCTCTCTTATAGTTTTGACGAATTGGTGATCGGGTATTACCCTAATAGACTCTAAAATAGGACGTATTCTTTTCTGAAGAAGTCGCTCAAACAGTTTAGATAAGATTGGAAGTAAACTAATTGATCTGTATGAGCTAATAGAGTTTTCAGGCTTATTCGGTATTGGGAACATTATTGTTGGGTATTAGCTTTATAGTTTTCACACTATAAACATCTGGCAACTCTCTTCTCTAATATGTATTATTTGACATTAATAAAAACTCACTTTTTTCCATGAAGTCAACTTACAAACATGTGTATTTTATCCATCTCGTTGTGTGAATGGCGACGAAGTAAAAAAAATAAAACAAAAGAGTTAAGTTACTTGCGCATATATCTATTTAAATAAATAGTACGTAATTTTAAACGAATATAAATATATTCTATTTGGAAATAAAATTTTGTGATACAAGTTGAAATACAATGGCAACTGACCAAGCAAGTAATTTGCCTGCTACCATACTATCAGCGCAATCTGCAGCAGAATTTATGCCATCTATAGACAAATAGCAGATTTGGCATGAACGACTAGAAATACATTTTTGCGAAGTAAAGTGTACGGAAAATAATAGGCTCTGAGGCGTATGGAGTCTTGCATAGTTTATGCAGCCCCCACCCACCTGTATCTAAAACATACAAGGATTTATGTGAAATTTTGAGAAGCCATTACACACCGCCTACAATTATTTTTGAAGAACGCAAACGTTTTCATTCCGCAACCATGAGTGAAGAAGAAGGTGTTTCATCTTGGTTCGCCAAAGTTAAGAAGCTGGCATTAAATTGCAAATTTGAAATCCACCTTTCGTTTTAGACAAATTTATTATGGAAATACCATCTAAAATATTTGAAAGATTGTGCGAGGAGGACGAACGTCTAACGATATAGAATGCTTTAAAAAAAGCACTTATCTTAGAGACAAAATTCAAAAAGTCACATAACCTTATGTAAAACGCAACACATGGCATGGCAACCTAAGGCGTGACGGCGCAGCCGGCAGAGGCGGCAGCAAATATAGCAGAGGCGGCAATCCTGATGTCAAAAACAGTAAATATGACAGCAGAGGTAACAACAACAACCAATACAGTGGTAACGAAAATCCCAAAGCACAGAATGGAAAGTGCTCCCACTGTGTCTGGAAAAATTACAATTCATCAGCGTGCAAATACAAAGACAGTAAATGTCACTCGTGTGGAAGAAAAGGACATTTGGCATCAATTTGTCGATCAAGAAAAGACGTAAAATATGTATCAGAATCATCTGACCTTAATTTGGGTAAATCTAATGAAATTCATGATTTTTCTATTTTTAGTGTTGATAATAATATCTTGACGAATCTTTATACACTGCAAGTCACCATTGACGGCATTGAAGTAAATGCGACTTGTGATAGAGGTGCATCATGCACGTTGCTACCACTATCGTTTTTTGAAAAACATCATGACAAAAAATTGCTTAATCCCTCAACATCGTTGTACTTAAATTATAACGGTGATCAGATTCCATTCTAGCTGGTGAGTACCACGCAGTTATTGAATACTAAAACAAATTCTCCTTCATTGCTTGGGCGGACATTTTTAAGAAGTTTCAAATTTGATTTAGTCCAAGTCAATACTCTAAAGAAAATACATTATTACGATGTTGTCTGTAGCGAATTGAAAAATTAATTTTCAGAAATTTTTAGTGGAAACCTAGGAGATTATAAAAATGCAAAGATTTCTTTAGATATTGATGAAGGTGTTAAACCTATATTTATTAAGCCACGACCATTACCACTGGCGTGGAAAGCAAAGATTGAAACATAACTAAATGATTTGATAAATGAAGGGATATTAGAGAGAGTCGATAATTCGGATTGTGGCACTCCTATTGTTCCTATTCTCAAGCTAAATGGTGAAATTAGACTGAGGTGACTATAAGGTTGCATTAAACAAACTTTTAATTGATTTTTAATATCCTCTTCCCCGAATTGACGAAATTTTTGCGTCACTTCCAGGTGGATATTTATTCACAAAATTAGACTTGGCAAGGGCTTATAATCAATTAGTTTTAGATGAAAAATCACAGCTTTTGTGCACTTTAAGCACACATATAGGATGTTTAAAAATGAAGCGATTGCCTTTTGGCATAAAAACGGCAGCGGCCATATTTCAGAAAACAATTGAGAACATTTTAAGAGATATTCCTGATGTAGCTGTGTATCAGGACGATATTATCGTTACAGGTAAACATTTAGCAGACCACATTAGAAATTTAAAAACTGTTTTAAGTCGATTGAGATCAGTCGGTCTTAAAATAAGAGCGGACAAATGCAAATTTTTTCAAGATCAAGTATCGAAAAAAAGTTAGTAGAAAAATTTGTAAACGGTTTTCAATCGCACTCTACTATTTTTGTACTGATTTTTAGTAAAAAATTATTATTTAGCAAATCTTTTTGCTATTTACATTTTACAAATTACAGAATTTTTACAGAATATTTACAAATTTTTGTTGCTAATTTCAGAAATCATTTTACAATTTTTTGAAAACCGATTTGCTAAAATTAGCAAAAAATATTACTAATTTTAAAAAAGTGGATATTGAAGGAAATGTTAACTTACACCTACAAACTTTAATTTCCTTTAAATGTTACATATATTAAAAAAGGGATCGGAAGTGAAGATACCGACTCATGTCTAAAAAGAAGACATCCACTTAAAATAGCACTAAAAAGGTTTTTTAGTAAAAGTAAAAAAAAAATTGACCAAAATATTTTTCTAAACCGAAATTACCAAATTAAAACAAAATGATTAATTCGTTTTTTAAAAAATATAATCAAAATTTTTGATGCTCGATAAGAAAAATAAATTCAAAGCTTTTTACTAATATTAATAATATTTAGTAATTTTTTTTGCTGATTTTAGCAAACAGATTTTAAATTCCACTTTACAAAAAGTCTACTAAAATTTAGTAGCGGCTACTAATTTTATTGTACTACACGTCAGCAGACATGTGTTGCTAAGATTAGCAAAAAATACCGCTGGGCTCAAATTAGCAGAATTTCCCGTAATAACAGCAAAATTTTCAGTTGCCATTACAGACTTTTTTTTGGTGAGTGTAGGTTTTACAATAAATAGAAATTATTTGAGTAAAAACGCCGATAGAGTTTCGTCTATTTTGAAAGCTCCGATAACAAAAAATGTTTCGAAACCAAGGGCCTTAGTTGGCATGTTTAATTATTACTCGAAGTTTATTAACAATTTTGCTGAAAAGATGCACCCATTTTATGAATTGCTTAGAAAAGATTCTAAGTTTGTTTGGTTTCAAAAATGTCAAAATGCGTATGAAAATCTAAAACGGGACATTACATCGGACTAAGTATTGATATATTTTGATCCCAATTTTCCAATAGTGCTTACCACTGATTCGAGCAATCATGCAGTGGCAGGAATTCTATCCCAAAGACTTTCAAATGGGTCGCTTTCAAAAAGTGAACTAAATTATAGTACGTTAGAAAAGGAAGCTTTGGCTATAATATTTAGCATTATGAAACTAAAGCAATATTTGCTTGGCAATAAATTCATATTGCAGACAGATCATAAACCTCTTATTTCCATTTTTGGAGAAAAAAAGGGGTTACCTATTTTAGCATCGGCACGTATGCAAAGGTGGGCATTTTTCCTGTCAGGTTTCAAATACACAGTTGAACATATTAAAGGCATCTCAAATAAAGCAGATCATCTTTCATGAATGCCTCAAGCTGAAATTTCAGATGATTGTCAGGAATGTAGTTATATTCAGTATGTTGAAAATGATAATGTGCTAAATTTAAGTTTTAAGAATATTGCCAAAGAAACCCGAAGGCATCCGATTTTATCGAAAGTTGCTGACGCTATTAATAATGGCAAAATAAGCAATTTAAAGGGTGATGAATTTGCACCATATAGAGACAAATGTTCAGAACTTTCTGCAGAGTAGGACTGTATATTATGGGGCTACCGTACTATTGTTCCAAGCAAATTTCGAATGCAAATACTTACACAATTACATCAGTCTCATTTTGGTATTGTTAAGACAAAGTCTATTGCTCGATCATATGTTTGGTTTCCGAACATAAATAATGAAATTGAAAATTTATTGAGGAATTGCAAACCCTGGGTACCTACTAATTCGGTTTGGTCTAGGGTACATGTAGATTTTGCTGGACCTATTAATGGTCAATATTTGTTCATTATTGTAGATTCTTTTTCGAAATGGGTTGAAGTTTTCAAGACGAAATATATTACTTCTCATTTCACCATTTGCAAGATGCGCGAACTTTTTAGTAGATACGGATTGGCAGATACGCTTGTTAGCGATAATGGACGACAATTTACGTCAGACAAATTCAAAAGCTTTCTAAAACAGAACAAAGTAAAACATATTTTAACTTCTCCTGGCCATCCTTCCACTAATGGGCAGGCTGAAAATGTTGTAAAAACTGTGAAGAAATCTAAAATTGCAAATTTAAAACATCAAAAAGATGTCGATCTTGACATTATCATAAATCGTTTTTTGATCGATTACATAAACACAAGTCATTGTACTACAGGTGAATCACCCGCAAAAATTTTTCTCGGTAGGAATTTAAAAACGAGATTTAGTAATTTAAAACCCCCATGTGCATTAGAGAAAATCATAGACTCTCAAAAGAAAAGTATACAGTACCACAAAGGAAACCGTAATGTTGAGTTTAAAGAAGGTCAAAAAGTTCTTATTCGTTCCTACAAAAATCCAAATAAAGCTAGCTGGTCTCCAGCGACAGTAGAAAGTAGGTTAGGTCCACAGTCGTATATGTGTATTTTCTCTGACAATCAAAAACTAATTAAACGACATCTTGATCAAATGCGTGGCTTAAACACTAGTGAAGAAAATCTTCCGCATATTTCAAATGATGTTATCACTGTTGACAACAAAATAAGTGTCAACAATGATAATGTTTGCATTGATAGTGACAGTAATGATGGGGATGACAACTGAAAATGTAATTCAAACAGATGTGGGCAATGGTGAAGCCGTTTGTGAAGATCCGCCAAGACGAGAATTAAGACCACGTATAGGTGGCAAAGCAGTATTGAAAAAATAAATTTATTGTGAATTGAAAACAAATATATAATTAATTTGTAAAAATTGCTGAATTTATTTTTACTAAATATTCTATACAATGTACATACATTACATTTAATGAAGAAATGTTATAAAATTTATTTCAATGTATATATGCTTTTGCACTTATTACTTTAACTTTATCTTATATTCAAAAACAATGTAAGAAGGGGCGTGTTGGGTATTAGCTTTATAGTTTTCACACTATAAACATCTGGCAACTCTCTTCTCTAATATGTATTATTTGACAATAATAAAAACTCACTTTTTTCCATGAAGTCAACTTACAAACATGTGTATTTTATCCATCTCGTTGTGTGAATACATAGCAATTATAATTTTTGCGTGCTTTCATTGAGTAGGGTAGTGGGTTAGCCTTAGCACAGAGTTAAATAATGTTGTTAAAAGAATAAGTCCTTTTTGCGGTAATGATATTATTGCTTTGGGATTAATATTATCATACCCAGGTGACTTTTTTGTGTTTAGATTCATTACTTCCCTTTTAATCTCGCGAACGGTAAAGCTTTTTATAGGCAAACTCAATTGACGTGGGGTGTCAAGAAAATTACATGTTACTATTGCGTCTGTTAAGTTGCAAAAAGCAAAAGGTGTAAAAGTTTCCTCAAGAAAGGCTTTGAAGGCATCAGCTTTGTTTTTATCCGATCTGCACCAGGAATTATTTAAATCTTTAATTGGAATATTTCTTTTTTGGGCTCTTTTAAGATATTTTGTCGCCTTACAAAAATTATATTCATTGTTGTTTTCTGGATTTAGATTACTTAAAAAGTTTCCAACAGACTCATTTTTATTCGTTTAGACGCTTTTTTACATAGTTAGCAGCTCTGTTAAAGTTACATTTATCCATAGGATGCCTTTTTCTTTTCCATACTTTTCGAAGTCTTCTTTTTTCTTTAATAAGTTTTCTTATTTCGGCAGTTAGCTGGAAACTTGAATAATTATAAGTGTTTTCCGTTGGGGTAGATAATAATGCAGCTTCGTGTATTATCTTAGTAAAATTTTCCACCGCATCGTCTAGTTCGGAACTTGTTTTAATTGAAATGTTTAGATTTATTTTATTTTCAATCAAATATTGATAAGAGTTTATGTTGGTTTTAAAAGATACTAACTGAGTGCTCTTTGCCTTAACATCGGAATGGTTTTATAATTTATTATGATCGGGCTGTGGTCAGAACTTAGTTCATCGCTGGATTTAATGTCCATTAGGGTTCCAGGAAGTCAGGTATTCTTGCGGGGTCATTTGGCCAATACGTTGGTCTTCCTGATGACAACACGCTGAATTGGTTATTTGAAATGCACTTAAATAAATCCTTACCCTTTGGTTTGGACAGACGGGAACCCCACCAAGGGTGTTTCGCGTTGAAGTCACCTCCACCAATAAATTTGTTGCCAAGTTTTCTGAAGAAATGGTCGTACTGTGCTTGAACAACTTTAGGTGGAAAGTAAACCGTATATATTAATATACTGTAGTTATTGCATGTAATTTACTATAGCTGAGCCAGCATGCGCTCTATCATCAGGCTGATTAGCTGTTATTATATCATAGTGCTCATTTTTTTCAATAATAAAACTTAATTGTCTATATTTTATAAATGTGAAAGCGGCAGTTTTTGCTTGTTGCTAACAATTTATCTATAATTTTCTTCACAACTATTTTGTTTGTGTTTTTCTTTGTTTGTAAGAAAATGCAACACTGATACCATTTGATTCTCATAATTTTATGAAATATTTTAAAAAACGAAAGAATCAATCTGGCTGTCAATGTTTATAATCGGATTTTCTGTACGTATCAGACAAAATTAGTTTACACCATAGGATTTTTGCTATCTAAATCGCTTTTTTGACAGATCCTATGACTTGTGGTATAATGTAAAGTCCGCTTAAAAATTACCTTACACATTAACACAAGAGAGGAGGAGCGGAGCTCTCTCCCTCTCTTCTTTCACTTACAAGGTGGCGCAAAAGTAATCCTCCTATCAGAAAATTTTGCGATTGGCCCCTAATGTCAGTTCTGTTTTGACATTTGTGTAGTAAACACATGCGAAATACACGTTAATAAACAATGTTACGCTACACTGCTCCAGAACGCGGAATACTGGTGACTATTTATTTGAGCAATAATGAAGATGATTTTTCATCAAAAGTAATCATGAGTGATGAGGCCCATTTCCATCTTAGCGGGTACGTAAATAAGCAAAATTTACGCTTCTGGGGCACTGAAAATCCGCGTGTAACCCACGAAGAGCCATTACACCCGCTCAAAGTCACTGTATGGTGTGCTGTTTTCGCTGGAGGAGTCATCGGACCTTTTTTCTTCGAAGACGTCGCGGGCCAAACGGTTACTGTGAATGGTGAGCGCTACAGAGCAATGATCAACGAGTTCTTTTTGCCGCAACTTGATGAATTGGGATTGGAAAACATGTGGTTCCAACAGGACGGTGCAACCCCACACACTGCACGTGCCACAACCGATATGCTGAAGGATGCATTTCCCGGGCGCCTAATTTCCCGTTTTGGCGATTTGCACTGGCCAGCAAGATCGCCTGATTTGACCGCTCCAGACTTCTTTTTGTGAGGCTTTTTGAAGTCGCGGGTTTATGTCAACAAGCCTCAGACTCTTGCAGCAATTAAAGACAATATCCGTCCAGAATGTGAGGACCTATCGCCGGAAGTTTTGGCCAAAGTGATGGAAAATGCCATAAAAAGGGCTCGAATGACAATCAACTGTGGCGGCGGCCATTTACATGTAATCATATTCTCGACTTGATGTAAAAAAAATTAAAAGACCAAATAAAAATAATCCACAAGAAGAATCAAAGTTTTTCATTTTTTTTTTTTAATTACAGCCAAAAAAACATCAAAAGGTTATTTTTGCGTCACCCTGTATATTTTTGTTGCGTGGGTCCCGGTAAGTTTATATTCAAAAAGTAACATCAGTAGGACAAAATTTCTTATTTTAAAGATGGAAAAAGCAATAAAAGAAAAACAGAAGGAAGAAGCGTAGAAGAGAAGAGAAGATGTTGACAAATGGTAACAATATAAAAAGAAATAAGTTGAACAAAAGCGAAAATATCAAAAAAATTATCGGAAAACAGTATCAGTTGTGGCAACCGAATTTGTTGCCAATCGAATTCTGAAGGTTACGACAAACTGTTAAATTATATTCTGTTGTTCAGTTTAATATTATAACCTTCCACACAATTTTATTTTTAGAATTACCAGTATCGAACCTTGGCATTCAAACATTTGAATATTTTATTTTAATTAAAAAAAAATATTTTTTAAATATTTGCCTTTTCGGGATTTGAACTCGAATATTCGAAGTACTGAGCTACCTCCTTACCCATTACACCACAAACACTAATAAGTTGTGATGGCTAATTTTGAAATTAAGTAATTTTTTAGGAAAACAAATATAGTATAAATATTTGTTTATCAATACCAATCATTAGTGGCGTTCACAATTCCACTGAAAGCCTAATTAAATGATATATTTGATCAGGATAACTGTATTTGTAGTTATCACTTTTGAGTATTCGCATATTTTTTAATAAATATGATAGATTGTACCAATTTTCTAATATATTCACTAAATAAATAAATAGTTGCTTCCGTTGCACACAAATACCAGACGAATTTTATTTTAAAAGTTGATTGGAAATACCAATAACACAGGTCAATAGCAAAAACGGGCTTGAATAATCACTATATAGATTTGATGCATTATGGGTACCTAAGTATAAAAATGGTAAAATTTTTCAATTCTATGGATAATTTTTTTTTTTTTTAATTTTTAAGTAAAATTGTCAATATTTTGAGACATTTCTCCACTTATGTTGTCATAACTCAAAAACAACTAGTCCGATTTTGTTAAAATAAATTTATAAAAATTAAGGTTCACAATATCTTTAAATGATGTATAAAACTGTTTTTAATGCGATCAATACGAGGGTGGTTCAATAATTCCGTGACTTTTCGAACTTCCGTCGTAGTTATATAAAATACAACAAATTTTGAGCAAGTTCCATCATTAACTTTAAACATTATTTTTTGCGAAAAAAAACCGTCAATCAAACCAAGCAAAAGCTGATTAATACTATTGGGACTCTACACCATCGATTTTAATGGTAAAAAAGTGGCTTACTAACTTTCGTTGTCGCCTTACAAGTACGAAAGATGCTGAATGTTCTGGACGCCCAGTTGAGGTCTCTAAACCAAAAACAAATATGGTGTTGGCCGATCGGAGATTGAATGTGCGATGGATTGTGGAAGAGATAGGCATCTCACATGGCTCAGTGGTTTCAATTTTGAACGATCATTTGGGTATGAGAAAGCTTTCCGCAAGATGGCTGCCGCGTTTACTCACATTCGACCACCAACGGAATCGTGTGACAGCTTAGTTTCCATGGCTAAAATCCATGAAGCAGACTGCGAATTGCCCCCTCATTCGGCTTATTCTCCGGATTTAGTCCCCAGTGACTATTTCCAAATGTAAGGAAATGGTTTGGTGGAAAGGGACTTAGCTCCAACGATGAAATTATTGATCAAACAAATGCATGTTTTATGGACCTCGAAAAATCCTATTTTTTTGAAGGGATACAAAAATTGGAGAAACGTTGGACTAAGTGTATTGAGCTAAAAGGAGATTTTGTTGAAAAATATTTTTTTTTTGCAATAAAAACTGTGTTTCATTCAAAAAGTCACGGACTTATTGGCCCACCCTCGTAGTTTCAAAGTTATGAAACAAATTGTTAGGCATAAAATAAAAAAAATGGTAAAAATTTTTTTTTGAAGAAAAAAAATCTGGAAATAATCGGAAACTGCAAAAAGTATCCAATTTTGTTTATTTGTAATGAAGCTACATACATACCATGTGAATAAAACTATACGCAAAGAAAAAACATGGTTGCTACAATCACAATCGCAAACTATCATTAATGTTTGTGGTTATGGTTGTGTCAAACACGTCTTAAGTAACAATATATGTTCAGATATAAAATTTATAGCTAATTATTATTTCAAACATATTATTATGTTCACAAGAAAAACGCAAACAATCTTTCAAACCATGTTTCTATATTCCCAATACCATGCAAAATGCCTATGTCAACATGTTATATGGTTCTCACAATAAAACAAATAGAAAATTATATATTTATAATTTTTTATCAGGCTCAAGATCATAATTTTTAATGTTACTAACGAATAGTAAACACTAATTTATTTTATTAAATGGAAAAAATTGTAAGGATCAGCGCTAGAGGGAGTGCACACTTTCGACCCGAACGACCAGGTCATCTTCAGCCTCCTTCTGAACCACCCAACACAAATAACTCATGGTTTTGAACAGGCATTTATATCACACACTCTAAGGAAAATGACTATGTGAAATTAAGTTTTTCATTAGTGAATAATTACCCGTACAAATGAGCTTTTTCCATCTATTTATAGAATACCCTTTGGCAATCATCCTCGATTCTCGAAGCACAAATTGACAGGGTTGCCAATCCAATTGTTAATGTTTCCATTTCTGGGAACGAATTGAGAATCTGGCATACTAATATTTTTCACGTCACAACATATTTAAGTGTTGTTTGTTATATTAGATTATAAATTACATCGTGCCCTATGTTTTTATATGTAAATTTTGTACATTATTTGATCTATCTGTTTTAATTATATATTTATAATTTTTTATCAGGCTCAAGATCATAATTTTTAATGTTACTAACGAATAGTAAACATTAATTTATTTTATTAAATGGAAAAAATTGTAAGGATCAGCGCTAGAGGGAGTGTACACTTTCGACCCGAACGACCAGGTCATCTTCAGCCTCCTTCTGGACCACCCAACACAAATAACTCATGGTTTTGAACAGGCATTTATATCACACACTTTAAGGAAAATGACTATGTGAAATTAATCAAAGATATATTTTTTATCAAAAAGGTATACATATATATATTAAAATATATTTTAAATAACTGCATTTATATATGCACATCTACCTTTAATTTCCATTATGAAATCGACTGTATAAATATATTGTTGAACTGTTATTGAAAAAATTCGGGGCTTATCACAAAATTCTGCGTCAAAATTTCAATGGCGTTTTTAATGTTGTATGTTTTTTTGGCTGCAAGAAAGACAATGTAATTTATACATGTATGAATTTAGGTATGTATTTTTCTAATTATATGTATGTAAATTACTTACCTGTTTCAATACACGTATAATAATTTATATAATTAAATTTTCAAGGCAGCATGGTCTTTTGCTCCTCGAAAAATGTTTTTATTATTTTGTAATCACTCATGTTAATAACTATCGCTGGCGAACAGAAAGTGACGCGGCAAATTTTTGTTTTTTTTTTAAACACACTGTTTATTTTGACAATAAATGTTTGATCATTTAGAGAATGTGTTTAAAGGCAAACATAAATTTGTGTAGTAAACATACACTTTTGTAATCAACTAATATTATGATTTTAATTGTATAGCTGAAAACATATATATTATAGTAGCAAACATTTCACATAAATTAATATTTATAATGTAAAACACCATAAAATATTATTATGATGAATTTAAAAATGCTTAAGACAAAAAATTTTTGTTCAATTTATTATAGGGCTATAATAAATTTATTAGGGTAAACATATTAGGCTAATATGAATGAATATGATCGTAGTGACCATTCAATAATCATGTTTTTTCTCTGCGTGTACATATGTATATTAGGGCGGCAGTATTTTGTTTTTAATTTCAAGAAGCGCCGGGCGGAATTTCGTGCTTTTGGATATAAAAATATTATGGTGAACATTTGAGCCAAATCGTTAACCCGTGTCGCACCGAGGTCAATGGTCAAACATTACTAAATTGTACATTTTATGTTAAAATTTATATAAATATTTTGTTCTTGGGTTGTGAATTTAAATGAAACTGAATAAATGTGTTGCAATGGGTCTAATAATTAAATGGTAAAAATCTGATGAAGTTCAGACAATCTTTACATGCGCCACATCAAGGTCAAATTATAGAATATTTTGCATTATTCGTTTTGCTCAAAATTTTCTTTTTTTTTCAGCGGATTTGAATGAATGCTGACTCGAGGTATAAAAGCAGTTCATTTCAACGAATTTCTTAGAAACACTTTATTGTTTTCCTACACAAAAAAAAATGTTAGTAAAATTATCCAATTTTTAGTTGTTATTGAATTATATTAGCAAAACGTATGTAAAATTTTAGTATACGAACAACGACCACATAGTTTAAAATACATACACCGAAAAAGTAAGCACCACAAGCATGAAACATTTGCGAAATAATATTCTCAAATAGCTTTTTTATATTAAACAAAGCTTTTTTATACCAAAATCTAATAAGTTCCCTCATAAATTGTACGGCAGACATATTTTTCAACTGGGAATTTGTTTTTAAATTTTGCAAGAGTACCAACTCTTATACTAATAAATAATTATGTGGTATTTTACAGCTTTTAATTCGTGGGATACTTTAATATCTGATATTTCTGAAACTTCAGAAGATGCACATAATGAGGAAGAACCTCAAAATAGTGCATGTTTATCAAAAAAAGGTAATTTTATCACCACGACTAGCTGCTGTTCTAGACAAGTGAGTCAAAGAGATGTTTTTCATTTGTTAATTACAATAGGTATTGATTCATCTGATTATATTTTAAACCGTTTTTCCCTTAATCAACAACGTGCTGCTTTAGGTAAAGCACAAAAGCGAAATAATTATGCAAAGGTTTTCGTCCGATAATCAGCCTTTAACGATTCATTGGGATTCGAAACGGCTGCCAGCCTAATAGATATGAAAATCGATGCATGCTTTACGTTTTTATTTACAATTAATTGAAGGTATCGCATATTTACAAGCACTGTGAGCATGCAGAACATAGAAACACAGGTATATTTTACATGTAGAAAATTGTTTGGAAAAAACCTTCATGACATTTTTATGATTCTCTGAATTAAAAAAAAAAAATAAGCAATAAACAAAAGGTTGTTTTATTTTAACGGTTGCGGTTGCAAACTAATAAACGCTCATAAATGTGAGTGCATTATGAATTGCTCTTCTTTTGCGTTGGCTACCTGTAACGGATGATTTTACAGGTCAAAAGCAAAAACGGGCGTGAATAACCCATTTGATGCATCATGGCTAATTAATTACAAAAATGGTAAAATTTTCCAATTCTATGGGTAATTTTTTTTTTAATAACTTTTAAGTAAAATTGTCAATATCAGTATTTATAAGAGCTCCTTGAGCGGTTTTATTTCATTCAAGAAGTGTTTGTGATAACGAAAACATCATTTTGTCCCTACATAGAGTAGAATCATTCAGCTTATAAGTTAAAAACAATCTTCAAGTATTAATAAAAATAAGCAAGAAATTGTGCGGCAAATATATCACCGTGAAAAAACGGAACTGTTTCTAAATTTCATTGCAAAAGTCATATCCAGATTGCCATAATATATATCCGCACGATTTGAACCATATTGGACACCGAGTACTATATGCATTTCATGTCGATTGAATTTATCTATGAGCTCTTCTAACGTAAAGTAAGTATAGGTCAATTGATTTGGAATATTTTATACTTACAGTTTTTATTAATAAAATTTTGAATTCTTCATATTCCTTACTTCAAACTTTTTTCATTTTACAGACGACACTTGGAAACTTCAAAGCATGTGCTATGGAGAGAAACAGCGAGCCACGAATCCGATTTTTATTTTTGTTTAATTACAAAAAGCGGTTTCGGAAAACATATGCGATGGTATTACCCCACGAGTGTAAGCTTGCAGTTCTACATTCACAAGAAATTGAATATGCTCAAGATCGGGGTGCAAGCTGTAGTCAAGTGCTTTAATCTTCCAGGGTCGCTTTGATGCACACATGATGGCTGATTTTTGCTGGAGTATTCAGAGTAACACTTCGTTATTCAGCAATAGTAGAAAATGGAATAAAAGGAAATTCCACAGTTTGTAGATTATAATAATTATTTATTTATTTTCTTATTATAATAAGGAATAATTTAAATAATATATATAAATTTTGTACTGTTTAATACATTTAAACTCATCCAACTCAAATGTTTTCCGAAGAATAGAATCATTATTGTAGGTAGGGTTTTGCCAAAAAAATACACGAATGTTACGATTTACGATGTAGTTGGGTTGAGTAGTCTGTATCTCCAGCACCGCGACCAAGTAGATCTGTTGTTCACCCTCTAGTATTTTCCTCAGTTGTTCTCCAGTAGTAGTACAATGTTCTTCACTTCCAGCTTCTTGTATTGTTCCTCCATGATATCAGGTCTGCCAAATGTGATAAATTGTAGGAATGCAAAGGCAGACCATTCAGCCATCACATGCTCCATGGTCTCCTCATCTTCCATATAATATATGCATGTCATATGTGTTTTGTTTAGGATGTAATTGCATGTATAGTGTCCTGTGAGTGCTCCGCATAGGAGTCTTAGATTTTTTTGTTCTAATATTCGATGTATTTCGTCTTAACCAGATCCGATATCATATTTGTGATGTCCTTCTTCGTGAAACTAAATTGAGGACTCGGGCCTATAAATGGCAGTTCCGCACCTAGTTTCACTTGTTCATCAGCTTTTTCATTGCCTTTATGCCCACTGTGACCGGGTACCCAAATAAGTGTTACCTTATTATTGGTCGCTAGTTGGTTGAGGGCTTTATGGCACTCTAGCTCTGATCTATAGGGCCTGGCTGTTCGACATTAAGTTTATCCTTGTTCTCACAAGATTCCTTTCCAGAAGTTCGATCGTTGCTGTATAGATAGCATATAATTCTGCAGTGAATATAGTTGTATCTTTGCCCAGAGATATGTGAACTCTGCACCTAAGTTCGTATACACCGGCTCCAACTACGCTCGAAGTTTTGGATTCGTCAGTATACCACTTCTGTGCATCTTCCTTCAACCATGGGGTTCAAGTTCTTTGTATTCTCTTCCTAGTTCAATCACTGGATTTATTTGATCACTACATAGTGTCATGTTCTTTATGGAACTGGCCTCGTTAAGGATCTTCAGCTGGCCTTTATGGTCACCTTCTTTGAACTTAAATAGTTTGTGCATTTTCGATGTGAAAATTTGTACATAGCATTGGGAAAATATTTTCAAAACTCAATCAATCGAAAGAACATTCACTACTAAATTTTATGTATATCAAACAAAAAAAAACAAAATTTTGTGCAAATGAGCGAATTCACTTAATTATGAATAAATTTGAAAATAACACTGTCCAACAAATTAAGACATTTTGAATGGAACAGAATAGCGATAATTCTGAAAGGGTATGTTGAGTAGATCATTTTTGTAGAACAAACTTATGGTCCAGCACGTCTGAGTTTTTTTTTACAGTGAGTCAAAGTTTTAATTTTTTGGTCGAAGGGAGCATTATACTATATGAACAAACTGCTGTAAGTTAATGTCTGAGAGAATTCTTATGGTCAGAGTTCTATTGTGGAATTGTATGTGGATTATTTTTGTGGAAGATCTTAACCCTCTAACTGGTCTCTTTATGGGTCAATTTGACCCTTTTTTCGAGAAAATCAAAAAATATCCTTTAAAAAAGGACATTTAAGGATTAAAATATTCTACGAAAATGTTTGCCGGAAAATTTCAGTGGGGGTAACCAAAGACACCAATGTTATAAATAAAGCTCTTTACTCTTAATTAGTAAAATTATACACCAACATATACAAAACAGGTAAAAACGGCGTCAAGTTCAGCCGGGCAAAACACTGAGTTCTCGCGTCAAGTCAGCTGTGACTTACAAATCGGGTGTGATATTCATTTATTGCAATTAATAATAAAAAATAAAAGAAAAAATTCAAGCATAATTGTGCTACTAAGCAGTACATATCGGGTGTGATTTTTACTAAAATTAATATAAAAAAAGAAAAATCAAAGCTTAAATAAGCATGGCGGATTCTGTTTGCAAATTAAGAGATTGGTTTTGTTTTATTTGTGGACATTTTACGCACCATCAAAGCAGAAGAAAGATATTCCCTACAATTGAAGAACCATATTTTCTTTTCTTTGGAGTACGATTTTGATCTGAAACTTGGATACGAAAAACCGTATACACAAAAAACCAATTCATACTATTTATGAATATTTTATGAAAATTTGCCAATGTACTAATTTAAGAACTTTTTCATAAAATCAGGTTGTATTTATGAACAGATTAAAGTTTGTGTACTCCTTTATTATAAAATGGTTCTTAAAATATATGTAGATATAATTATTATTTATGAAAAAGGACTTAAAAAATTTGCCAATGTACAAAATCTTATTATTAAGGAACGAGTGCATAAATACATATAATACTGTAAATTTAGTTAGGAAATAATTCATACTTTAAATTTATTTTATGTGCCTATTCATATAAGCTAGGAAACTCTCCATGACATAAATAAAAATGCTCTGTGTATAGTTTTTTTTAGAGTTTTATTATTATTTTTTCAAGAGTTTGAATTTAAAGTTAACAAAAAAAAAAAATTTTTTAAATTAGGTAACAATAAACAAATGTTCACGGGCGACCGTTTTCTTTTTGTTTTTATTTAAAATTCATAAACAAAATAAAAAAAATAAAAAAACATACATAACAACAATATAAAAATAATGCTTGTTGGGCACTCCCCCCCTCAGGAGAATACACTCCCGCAAAATCATATGCAAAAACAAAACTCTAATTGTCCTAAAACAGTAAATAAGATAAGTAGTGCAAGTGTAAACGAACAAGATATAGAATCAAGATCAAGTCTTTCCCCCGCCAAAAATAATAACACAAATTCTCTCATGGCGCATGCGCAGTTGACTCCGCCCTCATGGAGTTCACAGTGTGCTACTCCTAATCTAATACAACGGCAAATAATATATATCAATTCCAACCTGCAACTACATTCTCAACTATAACAACTCAAATTAATAATCTCTCACATGCATACACATCAGTCAGTTCATTCGCTCCCACAACAACAACAAGTACTACTTCATACTCCGCTATTACAACTACAACCATGTCTACATCGACAAAATCTTCTCTTATGCCGATTATGTCTACATATACATACTTACCAAGCCGTAAATAAAGAGAAAATCAACACACAAAATAATAGTAGCTCAAAAAGGTCCCGCAATTCACCTAACAATACAAATAGTACCAAAAAACAAAAAACTAAAGAGCAATCTCAAAAAACGTTAAAATCTTACTGGTTAGGCCAACCTTCAACAGCAAACAGATTTGAAATTCTGTCCCAGATAGAAAATGATGAAAAATCGCAAGTAGAATATGAACATGAAAACCATAATGCACCCCCAAATCCACAAATAGCAAAGTCAAAAAATCGCAAGCCTCCACCAATATATGTACAAAACGTTCTATTTATTGATAATCTGATCGAAGCACTAAGCACCCTACCCAACTGCAATTACGAACTAAAAGTTCTTAAAGATAATGAAGTCAAAATACAACCTCTAGAATCTTTTCACTATACAGAAATTGTTAAACTTTTAAAAAACAAAGAAACTCAATACTATACATACAAACCGCAAGACCAAAAAGGATTTAAAGTAATGCTAAGAAATATGCATTATTCAACAGACAAAGAGCAAATAAAAAAAGAACTTTGTGAACTTGGTCACGAAGTTACACACGTGCAAAATGTACTACAAACAGGTACAAAAAAACCCTTATCATTGTTCGCAATTGAACTCAAAACTAATAAAAACAATAAAGATATATATTCCATCACTCACCTTTTACGTTGTAAAATAAAGATCCTTACCACAATGTACAAACTGTCAGAAATATGGACATACAAAAAACTTTTGCACAAAAAGTCCTGTTTGCGTCAAATGTGCCGGAACTCATAAAACTCTTCAGTGCCTAATAAAACAAAGGAGTGATCATATTAAATGTGCCCTATGTGGCGAAAAACATACAGCAAACTATAAAGGTTGTATGGTTTACAAAGAACTAAGAGTAAAAAAATGTCCCCCTCTTAGAAAGAAAGAAAATGAGCCTTCAACTAGTGAAGCTCAAAAATGAAATGAAACACATCAAACGAACAAGCAAGATCTGAAGATAATTCTGGTCATATTATCACATACGCCCAAGCAATGGTGGTACAGCAATAATTATCAAAAACTCAATTAAATGTACTGAACTTGAAAGTTTCAGAAAAGATTACCTCCAAGTTACCTTAATATTAATTGAAGACTTGTTCAGCCCACTCGTTTTGTCTGATGTGTATTGTCCTCCCAAACACAATAACACTAAAATTGAATACATTAATTTCTTAAAGTCAATTGATAATCGTTTTATTGCTGGAGGAGACTTCAACTCCAAAAACACTTTCTGGGGCTCGAGAATAACTCTTACAAAGGGCCGACACTTACTTGAAGCAATAAGAGAAACAAATAGCAAATTTTTAAGCACTGGAGAGCCTACTTACTGGCCAACTAACTTAAACAAAAAACCTGATTTAATTGACTTTTTATCACGAAAAATATAAAACTTGAACATTTAAGGATAGAATCGAGCATCGAACTATCCTCCGATCACTCACCCATAATACTCAAATTCGAAAGTAATGTTCTTCTTGCGACCCATAACAAATTTTCTTACAACAAGAAAACAGACTGGGAGTGCTTTAGAGAAATAGTTGAAAAAAAACTTGATATACAGATATCACTAAAAACCAAAGATGAATATTTTAATGACACACTTTTGTATGCTGCAATTGATTCTACACCCATAATAACTCATAAATCAAACAAATATAGTATATCACCATTCATCAAGGAAAAGATTAAGGCAAAGAGAAAACAAAGAAAAAAATGGCAATCAACAAGATCACCCTTTGATAAAACAATCCTTAATAAACTAACCAAGGAATTAAAGGATCTTTTGAAAAAGTACAAACAGGATAAACTGAAAAGTTATCTTGAATTCAACCAAGACAACAAACTACTCATTATGGAAAGCCACAAGAAAAATTAACAATGCTATTATTCATCAACCGCCAATCCAAAAATCTGACTTAACGTGGACCAGAAATCATAACAAAAAGGCTCAAGTATTAGCTGATCATTTTTACAGAACTTTCTCTAATGAAATGGACAAACAAAATATTACTCTGCCAAATATTATTTCATCCACAAACTGCCACATCAAAAACGTTTCTCTACATGAAGTTAAAAATACTATTAAAACAAGAATTGATGCTAAAAAATCCCCTGGCTATGACAGAGTAACGGGCAAACTATTAAAAGAACTACCAATGAAGGGACTTATCTACATAAGAAATATCTTCAACGTTATAATAGCAATAAAAAATATTTTCCTAAAGTATGGAAAGTTGCAGAAATAATCGCTATTGCAAAGCCCAACAAGGACGCCACAAGGGCTACTTCATACAGGCCAATAAGTCTATTACCACTTTTATCTAAATTATTCGAAAAACTTATTTTTGATCGACTAGAACCAATACTTATAGAAAGAAATCTTATACCAGCGCATCAGTTTGGTTTTAGACCCATGCACTCTACGATCCAACAAATACATAGAGTAACTAACAAAATCTCATCTGAAATTGATAAGAAAAATTTTTGCGTGGCCACATATCTTGATGTAGCGAAAGCGTTTGACAGTGTGTGGTATGCTGGCCTACTTTTTAAATTGGAAAAAAATCTACCAATGGACTTTTTTCTTATTCTACAAAGTTATTTAACTGACAGGCACTTTTATGTTAAATATAAAGATGAATGCTCAAGCATAATTAAAATGGAAGCGGGAGTTCCGCAAGGTAGTGTACTTGGCCCTATCCTATACCTTCTGTACACAGCAGACATTCCTACTCCAACAAGAAGCACAGATATGATTGCAACATTTGCAGACGACACTATCCTTTTGTCATCAAATAAATATATAACTTTGGCCATATAAATAGTGAAAAAACAGTACAAGTGACTTACACTAATAGGAAGATAAGTGATCTTCAAGCAATTACGATAAACAACACTCCGATTTAAAATGATAATAAAGCTAAATATCTTGGCATGATAATCGACTCTAAATTAATCTGGAAAGATCATATTATCCGTAAAAAAAACGAAGTAAAGTACAAATTTGGACAACTTTACTGGCTCTTAGGAAAGGATTCAACTTTATCCTTACAAAACAAATTGCTTATATACAAAACAATAATAGCTCCTATTTGGAAATATGGCGCAGAGCTCTGGGGTACTGCAAGCAACTCTAATATAAAAATCATCCAACTAGTTCAATCAAAAATACTGAGAACTATTATAAACGCCGAATGGTACATATCCAATGAAAATATACATCGTGATCTTAACGTCAGCACAGTCCAAGAAGTCATAAGGAATTCCAGCTTAAAACATACATTTAAACTAACAACTCATTCTAACAATGAAATTAGACAACTACCCTATAACGAGCTCACAGGAGCTATTTATCCGAGCTATTTGTCCGATTCTTATAATTGATAATTTGGCAAAATATATTTTATATAATTTAATATAAATGTTTACTTAAACTAAATATAAGTTATCTTAAGTGTTGATTGAAGTTAATTAGTACCCAAACCTCAAAACTAATTACTAATTGTCATATAAAGACAGGTGTAAATAAAATGGGATGTAAAAAAAAAAAAAAAAAATTAGGTAAAAAATATAAAAGCAATAGAATATGATATATAATATTAAGTATTTCTTAATTTTGAACCCGTTCTTAAAGCATATGAACATGTTTCTATTATGTATGTCCGCCTTCATCGAATAACGTAGTAAATTGTAGAACCATTTTCAAGTTATGAAAATAAATATGATCTTTTTTCTTTATGAACAATGTTCATAATAATTATGATCGAATTTATAAAAAAACACTGGGAAGTTAGGAACACTTCATAAATAGTAAGTAAGCTTCATATATAATATGAACCTTTAAAATTATGAACAATTTTCATAAATAATTATGAATTTTATTTTTTTGTGTGTACATACACACAGCGGCTTCGGCTGTCTGTTCCACATAGCGGCTTCGGCTGTCTGTTCCACACAGCGGCTTCGGCTCTCTGTTCCACACAGCGGTCTTCGGACTGTCTGTTCCACACAGCGGCCTCCGGGATGTCTGTTCCGCCAACCCGACACCTGCCGAACTATGCCGAGTATACTGTACCGATCGCTGCCATTCCGACAACTGCTGTCTGTGTTGTGTCGAACACTGCCAACCCGACACCTGCCTACCCGATACCTGCCGAACTCTGCGAAAGGGTTGCACCGATCACTGCCATTTCGACCCGAAGACAATCAATTGGGTTGCACCGAGTCTTACCGAGCCAACCATTACCGAATAAGTACCACCTAGCCGAATCGACACCGAGAAGTCCAACGAACCACGTCTGCCGAATATACCAACCCGATCTTCTTCGAAATAGACACAACCGCTAGCAGCGTGCGAATCCTGCCGAAATCGACAACGCCGACTCCTGCCGAAGTCTAACGAACTATCCCTGTCAAAAAGTCGTGCGATTATCATCCTGTTTCGAGAGAGTGAGAAATAAAGATAATCCGAACGAATCCGAGTAAAGAAGAGGGCGTATTGCCAAGCGTATCTAGAAGAATTTATTATATTTTGAAAACCAAATAAAGATCTGCATATATTTGTTTCAACCTGCTTCGTAAGGAACAACTCGTGGAGAACTGTCAAAAATGCAATATCCCTATTGCTGGTAAAACTGTCGACCACCTCCGAAAACTATTAATGGAATATATTCGTACCAAGCGATTAAGAGCCTCCACAGAAAACCTCCTTAAAGAATTAGGAGATAAAGTATAGATAGCCGAAAAGGAAGTGACTTCCGATGAAAGCCGAATCCTGAAAATTAACACAAAGCGAAATGAAATTAGGTCTTTCCCTGAGGCATCTGCCACTCCGTCGGTTCCACCGAAGACCGCTACTCATCGTTCCGAGGTATCAGGTGCCGACATCATGACGATTGTACCCGGATGGGGTCTGAAATTTAATGGCGGAGATAGCGACCTTATAGAATTCCTTGAACGATTTGAGGAGTTGGCCGAGTGCTATCAGATCCCACTTGATCGTTTACTGCCAGCTTTACTAATTGTACTCAGCGGCAACGCGCTTAAATGGTGTAGGATAATGCATGGGGAAATCACAATCTGGCAAACCTTTCGGGCGGAAGCCCAGAAATTCTTCCTGCCCCGAAGGTACCTATTCCACCTTCAACAAACCTTCTACAACAGAAAGCAACTCCACTGTGAACGAGCCAAGGACTACATCCCTAGTATGCTGACGCCTGCCCGACAACACTCTCAGCTTCGCACAATGAATCACCTCGATCGCATTTATGATGGCCTTCGTACAGAGTACAGGCATTACGTCCGACGTGGGGACTTTTCCTCCTTGGACGGTCTTATGGCAATGACCGACGAATTTGAAGTATTTAAGCAAGAAGAAAGACCTCCTCCATCACATATGGTGTCCGAGGCATCTTATACACGCTACAGTCGATGCTGGAGATGTAAGGGTGTTGGTCATATTCGGTTCCGCTGCCCAAATCCGCAGTGATGGAGTGCTTTCCAGAACATGTGCTTGTCGAACACAGAATCCAGAAGTCGGCAGCGCCAGTCCTACTTGTAAACATCCGAAAGAAACTATGTCCGAAATTGGCAGATCTGTTAGTCCAAAACTAAAGGGTATTAAAATTCGTCACGAGGATCAGCGGCCACCCGGAAAAACCTTTGCCCTAAAAATGGCAAAAGGTGATGTCGTGAGAAATAAGGACCGTTTCAATCATACCCGGATTTGCAAGATCACCACCGCCAAAAGCAGTCGCAGCCCGAAAATGGTAAATGCTGCTTTACCAGAACCGATGGTAATTGACCCTCAGGCACAACCAGCACTAAAACGGGCCACCCCAAACAAACAGAAATATTTCTTTTATCTAGAGCATCGCTCTCCGAAGTAGGGGGGAAATGTAACGTAGCAAACTACCCCTTGCTGCTACGAACATATTTTATATTTTCATATTCTATAATAGAGTATTTGTTTGTATGGTTGTGGTACACTTGCTGGTTCAATGCAGTAGCAATGGTTAGTGTGGTTGTGATACCAACACATATTTTGAAATCCTTTTTGCTACTGCATAACCTAAAATGCAATTCTCATTTAGTTGGTAATTCAAATTATACTTAATGTTCAATGTAAGAACCAAAGGGAAGCTTAGTAGGAGGCTTCATACATACATATTTTTGTGTGTTTTATTTGTTCCTTGGCTCAGGGAACAAATATTTTAGAGCGATCGACTCCGGTTGTTCATAATTAATCCACATAACGGTCTTCGGACTGTCTGTTCCACACAGCGGCTTCTGCTGTCTGTTCCACACAGCGGCTTCGGCTGTCTGTTCCACACAGCGGTTTCGGCTGTCTGTTCCACACAGCGGCTTCGGCTGTCTGTTTCACACAGCGTCTTCGGCTGTCTGTTCGACACAGCCGCTTCGGCTGTCTGTTCCACACAGCGGTCTTCGGACTGTCTGTTCCCGACAGCGGCTTCAACTGTCTGTTCCACACAGCGGCTTCGGCTGTCTGTTCCACACGGCGGTCTTCGGACTGTCTGTTCCACACAGCGGCCTCCTGGCTGTCTGTTCCGCCAACCCTACACCTGCCGAGTGTGCTGTACCGATCGCTGCCATTCCGACAACGGCCGACGGCGTTGTGCCGAACACTGCCAACCCGACACCTGCCAAACTCTGCCGAGTGTGCTGTACCGATCGCTGACAATTCGGCAACTGCCGACTGCGTTGTAACGAAAACTGCCAACCCGACACCTGCCGAACTCTGCGAAAGGGTTGCACCGATCACAGTCATTTCGAGAACTGCCGACTGCGCCGTGCCGAACGCTGCCGACCCGAAGACAATCAATTGGGTTGCACCGAGCCAACCACTACCGAATAAGTAGCACCTAGCCGAATCGAAATCAAAAAGTCCAACGAACCACGTCTGCCGAATAAACCATACCATACAGATCTTCCCCGAAATAGACACAACCGCTAGCAGCGTGCGAATCCTGCCGAAATCGACAACGCCGACTCCTGCCGAAGTCTAACGAACTATCCCTGCCGAAAAGTCGTGCGATTGCCATCCTGTTTCGTATAGCCAGCCAGAGTATTAAAGTAGTAAAGAAAATCCGAACGAATCCGAGTAAAGAAGAGGGCGTATTGCCAAGCGTATCTAGAAGAAATTATTGTAACATATATTTTGAAAACCAAATAAAGATCTGCATATATTTGTTTCACCCCCTGAAAGGGTAAAATAACTTAAGGTTTTTAGGGTCCTTAAGTACACCCTGGACACGACTGATCTACCTCAGCCATGACGAAACCCCCGTTACAGCGCAGAAAGGATAAAAATATTATTTGGGTAAAAACAACCAAAAATACACTTTTAAGTTGTTAAATAGCCGATCAATTGCCTTTTTTATTTAATTTAGGCCTTTTATCTTTTTCGAACGTATCCTAAAAAAAGAAGTAATTAAAGCTTTATTTATCTTCTCTTATTCAGTATTGGGCTTAAAAACCACCAAAACAACAAAATAGTAACAACGTTAGAAAAAAACATAAGTAGTTTATTGTTTTTAAATATTGTATTTTGAGTGGGTGTGAGCTGGCTAAATGAAATCTAAACCAAATTCATGTCCTCATTTTACAAAACGCAACGCCTCACTTCAAATCATTTTTTTAAAAAATCTATTTCGTAAATCACTTGAATAAAGTAGGTGATTGCACGCGTCGAAACAGCTGTTTGTTACGTTATTTGAAATTTTATACATACAAATTCGAATTTCATAAATCACTGCGCTGAAAAAATAATTACTTGAAATGTCAAAATCATCACTTCAATTGTTTGAGCGTTGTTTTCTTCATTTGTATTGTTGTAATATGCCTTCAAAATACAGTGTTCGAGAAATCGAACACCATTTTTCTCAAAAACAAAAAATTAAGAAAAAAATTTGACTTCAGATTCGTCTTTTTTAACACCAAGTTACCTAAACTACCAAGTTTAATAAAGTTATAAAAAAAATCTTTGGGATGATATGAGTTAAACATAAATTCCATATATGCATAATTGCAGGTAACACTGATATTATTTTAATTTGACAATTAAAGTGATAACGTAAAAGTCCAACGCAATGACGTAGTGATTAATAAAATTCGATTTTTTTACACTCGCGTTGGCGTTAGAAAGTGAAGTGTAGGTGAGGCGTTGAACGCAGGGGATTTACAAAATTTTAATTCGATTTACCGATGTCTGTCCGTCTGTCTGTTGAAATGGTGATCACGACGCGAAGCAGGGGTGCCTATTTTTACTCAGATTATTGAACATCCTCCCGAGCAGTTTGGTATTGAAAATGAGCAAAATCGGTGCAGCGGTTAAAAAGTTATGAGTGAAAATGTGAAGATACCTCTAAATTTTCCATACAAATTTGTACAATTTTCCGTATCTATTTTTTTTCTGTTAAGCTTTGTTGGTTTTTCGTTTCATTCCATAAAATGTTTTTTTGTTTTTGTAACTCATACTTAATATTTTTGTTTTTCTACCAATTTAAATTGTGCCGAAAAAATTTTAGTTCTAACCATTTGTCAATAGGTGGCGCAAGAAAAATAAAATCTTGCCATCAGTCAATAGATGACGCATCTGAAATTTATTACCTTCATTAGACATATTCTGCCGTACAGGTAGTCTCCATCAAACATATTGCGTTAAAAATATTCAATAGAGTATTATTGATTTTCTATTTCCCATAGTTGCCAAAAACTATGCAAAAAAATTTGTTTTATGTGAATATTATTCTTTAATTTTTCAATTCAATATTCATTTAGATGTTAAAGAGCACAATATTGCAATTTCTTCACGTGGATTTGTTATTTTTTTTTTTTTTTTTGTGATAAAAAAATTAACATAAATATATATTTGCCATTGCCTCAATGCTCGAAAATTATATAATTTAATGAAAACATACTATCTTCCCATATGAAAAATTTGTTTTTGTAAAACCATATATGGTGCCATGTGGAAATATAGATCTAAATCGATTTAGCGATGTCCATCTGCTGTTGAAATGGCATAACATATTTTCTCATATTTTCCCACCAGTCGCTTTTATTTTCACATCAAATATTTTTCACCTCAAAATTGTTTTCACCAAAAAATTTGTTTTTACCACAAAAATAACATTCACCCCAAAATTTTTTTCCACCAGAAAAGTTGTTGTCGCTTCAAAATAAATTTTTTCAAATCCATAATTTTATTTCTAAATTTTTTTTTAATTGTTTGTAACATACAACAAATAAATAAATGATAAAAAATATTATTAGAGCAACGGTTCCCAAGTGGAGGGTTGCGACCCTCTGGTGGTCCGTAGCTGCATCCGTGAGAAGTTCGTAAAAAAATTTTTAAAAATAAAAAGGTAATAATAAATAATCTTCCAATGTCAGTTACCCAATTGTACAAAAAATAATTAATATATACCGCGATTTTCAAAACCTTGGAAGGAAATAAGAAACTCTGATAAAAATTTAGAGTATTCTAAATCTTAGGACTTTTCAGACTCCGGAATTTTTTTTGTTTAATTGAATACATATTTTTTTTATTTCTGATATAGAAAACGTTCTCAGATTCGAAAAAAATTATCAGAGTTTGTTTAAGAATCAATTTTTACTATTATAAAAATCACAGATACTTAGAAGCTTTTTTATAGAAGACGCCTCAAGATCCTAGTTTTTAAATTTTTTTAGGGTAATTTAATTGAAAGATAAATCTCTTAAATTCTGTAAATTTGACAATAATAAAAACATTTTTCCATCTTTCGTATAATTTCGTATTTTCTGAAAATCTTTGAAAGTAAATGTTTTTATTTAAATATAAAATTTAAAAATTTGTGGTCCGTCAGCCAGTAAAAATGTCTCAATGAGTCCGTGAAGTAAAAGTTAGTAGGAACCGCTGTATTAGAGCCTTAGAAGTACTTTATTAATTCATTCTTTTTTATTTATTTTATTTTTTGTTTATTTTTTTTTTTATTTTATTTTTGGTACTATGGTATTATGCCAGTGGTCGGCAGAAAGAGAGAGTATGAATGTATTGGTGTTTTACACCGTAAGAAATTATTTTATCTTTCTAGATAAATGAATGAATGAATAAATTAATTAATAAAATTAATCGATAAGAGAATATCCGTATTCATTGAATTTAAATAGTTCATGTTTTTGTTTTCTCTATTATAAAAAATAAAAATAATTCATAATAATAATTTTTCGACTGCATACAAGGCACTCTGCCTCATTTAATATATTTAAAGAAAATAAAAAAAAAATCTTCCCACTCAATGTTTCACATTTTTAATTTAAAATGTAAACGGAAAACAAAATTAAAACCTACAATAAAAAAACCTATAATAAAAAAAAAATTTTAAGAGTGTACTTTATTTCTTCAACAAAGCTGCAACTTGCAACTTTCAACTTGCTCTGTTGAAAGTTTACGTACTACTAAATGAAATAATTGTATTTTTTGTGCTCTTAGCTGTGAGATTTATTGATATTCGTGTAGTGTACGTGTGAATTGCCGATTGTGTTCGGCCCCTGAGGGCTATGGGTGTTGATCACTGTATTTTGCAATTGATTGCTTGCTTTTTTCTTAATTCCCTTTTTAAAGTTGCTTGCTAAGTTTTGTCCGAATATGTACTATAAGCAGCAAAATAGGAATACATATGAGTGCGAAAGAGAAATAACAAAAACATGCGAAAAATTAAAAACGTGCTAGTTTTGTTGCCCCGCTTGCTTCTCACACCGTTCGCCATCCAAACAAGAATTTCATGCAATAATTACTCAAGTATTTTTCAAGCTTAAGGCTTGGGTTTATTGCGCTTTTTTACCGGTTCAATTTTGAAGAGCGTGATAGACAACCACCGTTATAATAAAAAGATATTGCTTGCCAACAATGGTTATTTTCCATTGATAAGCTTTGTTGGTTTTTCGTTTCATTCTCTAAAATGTAATTTTTGTTTTTCTTCCAATTGAAGTTGTGCCAATCAATGACATTATTTTTTAAAGAAAAAATATTAGTTGTAACTATTTGTCAAGAGGTGGCGCATGAGAAACTGTATTCTCTCTGTTAATTTTTTAAAGAAGAACATTCGTTGCAACTATTTGTTTATACGTGACTCATCAGAAAGTGCATTCTCTGCATTAGGCATATTCTGTTGCAGAGCTAGTCCCCATTAGCCAGTAACAAAAATAAGTATTTGCCAAAAACTATGCTTTAAAATGTGTTTTTTGTGCAGTCCAGTGGTTACAAATACTAGTGAAAATGTGATATTTTTTTCACCAGTCGCTTAGAATTGAATATTTTGTAATCACCTCAATAAATTTTTTCACCACTAAAATTTTTTTTCACCACAAAAAATTTTTTAACCTCCTAATTTTTTTACACCAAAAAAGTTCTTTTGACATCTAAAAACGTTCTACACCTCAAAAAATTTATTCACCTACATAATTTTACTTCAAAAGTTTTTTTTATATTATTTGTATCAAAAACAGTAGAGAACATCTTTTTAGGATATTGGTGGAGGGTATTCAAAGATTCGGCACAGCCGAATTTAGCCTTTTTTAATTGTTTTCTATTGTTGAAAGTTTAATCTTTTGTTAATGGAACTACATTTTTACTTTTTTTTTATTTTTTATACATAGTTTTCAATTTTTAAAATTATGCTAAAACACATAAATGTTTTCTTCTTCTTTGTTATAAAAGGGGGAGTGAAGTGGGTAAGAACTTTTATATTTATATTTAAAGCTTACCCCTTATACTATCTAATTGCATAAAAAAAATAGTTCAAAATCTTAATTAAAAAAAGAAAAAATTATTAAAAGGAGTGTTCGAATAGTCGAACACTGGCACGATATGAGTCAATTTGTTACATTTATCCCTACTTTTTTGCTATTGGCAACAACCAATGTTAAATATTTTGGTCTCGTGAAACCTAAGCCCGCAAAAAAGTTTATGCAGCAATTTTTGAAATTTTTTTATATTCAATAAAAATAAAATTTATTACAATTTGTCTGTTTTCTTTAAATAGTTGAAAAAATTTCAAACCAACGCTCAAACAACTCAAGTGATGATTTAGACATTTCAAGTGATTATTTTTTGAGCGCAGTGATTTATGAAATTCTAGTTTGTATGTATAAAATTTCAAATAACGTAACGAACAGCTGTTTCGACGCTAGCAATCACCTACTTTATTCAAGTGATTTACAAAATTGATTTTTTTTTTCAATGATTTGAAGTGAGGCGTTGCGTTTTGCAAAATGAGGGCATAAGTCTTAGCTAAAATCCCCAAAATTTCAGAATTGAGTTTATTTTTGTATAAAAGCATATATATTTAAAATTAAAAATATTTAATTAACAACTTTATAAAGACTTTCAAAGTAGTTATAGTAGGTAAAAAGTGAGAATATATAAAAATGCTGCCAAGTCTTGGAAAAATATATGAAATTTTTCTATTTGTACTTTAATAAAATATTAAAAACAACAAAAGCTTGCAAACAAATTATGTGCTTGTTAGCAAAAGTAGAGCAGGGCATACAATATAATTGCTATATTTCGAGTTCCGTCGAAGTCCATATATGAAAACAAGTAGTAAAGATATAAAAATAAAGCTTGTTTATAAAAAAAATTACCAATAAACGCAATTAAAAAATTATTAAAATTCAACAAATATTTATTTTGGTGTTTTTGAATTTCAATTTATGCTTTATAAACTGCATTTGGTGCCATTCCGAAAGTTTTTGAAACAATCTAAACGTTTTTGAAATGGTCTTTGGATTTGAGCAAAAATTTGCTCGTGGCTGTTCCACATTCCCATTATATCTGTGCTGTTTTTTATTTTTTTAAAATTCGATGTAATTTACAGTACAGTAATCTTAAAATGTAATTAAGCCCCTTTTTTAGGCCAAAATTTCGTAATAAAAGTTAACCCTAAAAATATAAAGAAAATTTACCACAACCAAAAGGATATTAACCCCAAAATTAAGTTTGGGGCATATTTTCATTTATTATATTAAGTTTTTATTCATTATGCAAAATAACCCCAATTTGAAGAAACGAAAAATGATGCCAAATATGATGAAATGAAAAATGACCCCAAAATATGCATAGTAAAGAAATGTTGTTTACGCATAACATTATGCGCATTTATATTGCATGGGATCAATTAAATTATTTAAAAGAATAAGAATCAAAATTAATTTATGTAAAAAAAAATAGTTTAGTGATGCGCAACCACTGCCTTTTAAAATAGTTCAAAAATTAAGTAAATTTCTGCTCTCCTTCCTTGAGTAAAGTATTGTGTCATGTGGCCTCCCAACCTGTTCTTATTAAATTTGTTGGTAACAATGGAAGAGCCATTAATTTCCGATATGCGGTTTCTGCAGCATCCGACGATCTTATCAAATTTTAGAGCGAATGGTTTTCCATTATATTGCTTCTTAGAGCTTGGCCTGATAAGAATTATATCTTAATGTATGAAAGCAAAACATACAAAATTTTTTACTGCGGCGCCAACTTCTACAACAATTAATATATAAAACAGATTTACCCCATGACTAATGCCAGCAATCATATCGCGGGATCTTATAGCTTGATTTCTTTTAAAAAGTAATTTATTGAGCCAGTGAATAAAATTATTTACTATATATTTTTTCCAACAAAAAAAAAAGAAAATACACATACATACATCTTCGGTCTAAATAATCACTTTTCCACGATTATCGCCAACGTGTTCCATCAAACTAATTCTTCTTTAATAAAAAATGTTATAACTTTAACAAACTCAAAACAAACATAAACCAATGCAAATTTAATGAAACCAATTCAAATTTAATGAAAACGCAATTTGGCCCTTAATTTTATATCACACAAATTAGGGCCATTTTTCATTTTCAAAAATTGATGAAAAATTTCGTAATAAAACTCCTGGGGTTATTTTTCATTTTTATTTTGAAGCCTTTTTTGCAATACATGTACGCCTCAAATTTTTTTCCCTTTTTTTGGGGCGATTTTCATTTCCAGTTTTGGGGCCAAATTTCTTGAGGGCCTCATCTCATAGCGCATTTTTGATACGATTATATAAAAGTGGAAGACCTAAGCTTTAATATGAGATACGATTTGTAGTAGTTTAAATATTCAACCTTGAGCCGCTAGAAGAATCCAACTTTAGCATCGATAAATCGTGAATTTTAAAAGACCAAAACAGCACACATTTCACATGAACGTGGAATATCCATGTACAAATTTTCAGTGATATCCATAGAATGACTGTTTTTTTAATAGCATTTGATATTTTTTAATTTCAATTGATATTTTTTGAATTTCAAATAGCGTTTATTTTTTAATTTAAAAGAATATTCTTTAAATTTAAAATGTGACTTTTTGATTTACAATTTCTAATTTTAATGAAAATGATTTTTTTTTAAATATAAGTGTTATAATTAAAATTACTTATAAGATAATTATTAATTTGTCAATTAATCTTAATAAATGAAAGGCATGTGAACATTGTTTTTTATTGGAGACTACTGAAATCGTAAAGCTGTATGTTCTATACCATAGTAGAAACACAAAAATACTGTTCAAATTTACAAACGGAATATTGCAGATCAGTCTTCTTCATTCCATATTTTGATGAAATAATATTAAGTATGACAAATAGATTTTCTGGTCACGATGATGTGGTAAAGAATTTATACAATATTGTACCAAGCCGAGTCTTTGACGTTTGGTCAAAAGAATTATTTAGCCTAACAGATTTTTATTAAAATTATCTAAAAGCGGAGTGAAGCTTTACAACACAAAAATAAACAATACGTACTTGAGAAATTCAAAGGGCGAAGAGGTAGACCCAAATTGTTGGGTGTTTTATGTCGAAAAATTTTCGCATTCGTTTTTAGGTTCTAAATCAAATGTATACATTAGATCTCAGTCAATGTGATAAAAAACTGTTAATTAAAAATTTGATATGAATTTAACAGCTGTAAATTTTGTTTTAAATGCTTCAAATAGGTCAATAAATTTAAGTTTAGAAATTAAAAAGCATCAGTAGAACCAACTGAATTGTGGATTGTATTGATAATAGACGCCACTAAGAACACTGTAAAACAATTTCAAACTTTTTCCAAAATTGCGGGGTTCCGACGATTGATTCTTGTTAAGGAGACCAATAGTTTACATTGGAATTTCATTTTAGAGGCGGTCAAAGTTTCCCAGCTCTGGCCTGTTCTTGCAGCATATCGGTATATAAAACTATGTTTTCTTTACATTTATGAATCTGAATGCCCAGGTTCGATACCGAAAAAGTACAAATACAAAATTTTTATTAAAATAAAATTTTGTGGAACGTTAAAATATTTATGTGAAATATTAATATTAAATTACTCAACTCAGTATTGGCTTTCCCAACTAAAAATATAATTTATTATGCCGCAACCGGAAGAATTCGATTGGCAACAAATTCGGTGGACGCAACTGATACTGTTTTCTGGGTGTATCATAAAAAATTAACATGTTTTGTATACCCTCTCAAATACCTTTCATTGATTTCCAATCAGCTATATTTGGTCAAAACAATTTAGTAAATCTTACCAATACCCGCTTAAACCACTTTTTTATGTCATTTACATATACCCTCTAAGTGTGAGATTGTCAATTACATATTGAAATTTCATGTAATCTATCTGTGAAAGACTGGACTAGTCGCGATTTTGATTCAATCTGGGTAGTCTATGCCTCCTTGTAAGTGCTGAATATAATACACAAAAGTATATAATTTTTGTATATTATATATGTTGGTCTGGTTGCTCTTGCGTTTTGTAGGGTTAATTTTCTCTTTTATTATTATTTTTTTATGTTTTGACTCCAAGGCTGCATCACGTTCACAGCTTGCGTACGCTTACAAAGTAACATTATATTACAAGGCATGGAAAAAAATTACTAAATGAATGTGTAAACGGATACCTCAAAACCTAAAGTAGAAATAAGATTGTAACGATGTCGTCGACTACATAGTAAAATAAAAAAAGAAATATAGAATAGTATAAAAATGCTTCCGGATGTACATAAAATTAAAATACATACATTTTTCAACGATTTCAAATCCGCATTTTATAATTGAATCACGTACACAGGAATGACACTTTGTGTGCTGTTCTTGTATTGTGCTCCACAGAATAACGTTTTGTTGTAGAAATGTATTCATATAAATGTGTCCGCGTATTTATAAATTGAAAGTCATTATATTGGAAAAAATTATTCAGTCTTCATAGTATACTAAGGAACAAAAAATGTACCGCAGTATGCGCTGGGGACCAAATTGGTCTATTCGAGATTTTTGACTAGTCAGCTCTACCTAACGTAAATAATAATCAAGGTAAGGAGCACTCATTACAATGTAATGCTTAAAGTAATTATATGTTTTGCTGAATGGTTCAACCAGACTGTGCCACACAAACCATGCAACATTTCAATTACTGCTGGTCGTATCCCCTTTCGTTTCGGTGATAAAAAAGAGTGCCATAGTGTCAGCAAACGCTTGGAGGCTATTTGCGGTTAAAAATTGAGTTTTTTTTTTATTTAAGTGAAATTGCGTGAGTTTTGGGACACTCTTTATAAAGTGCCGATAATGTTTGTGAGTGCACTTTAAAAGTTTTCGCACATTTTTTAAGAATATTTTATGAAAATGAGTGACTTCACTTTGTAAGCATCTTCTAAAACTACATTTATGCTAGTTATACGCCTAAAATAGTTTAAACCAGGGACCGTAATCATTATGAGTTTTATAATAAAAATTACACAATAATGATTATATTATGAGTTTTAAGGATTTTCTTCAATAGTAATGATTATTTTTGAGTAATATTAATAAAAATCAGCCATAATCATTATTTTTCAGCAAAAAAAAAAAATAAAACTCAAAAATAATCATTTTTTATGATATTAATTTTTTTCGCTCAATTTATGACTTTTTTGTGAGGTTTTTTACTAACATAGTTGCATATGAACCAACCAAGGCGAAAAAAATTATTAAAAATGATTTCATTAGTTTTTTTTTAATCAATTTTATTTGTTTTTAATTATTTATTATTTAATTTTACAAAAAGTAATTTCGCCAACGATTCGTCTGATAGGTTGCATCTTTTTTAGCATTGTTTTTAATGCAAAAAATTATCTTTCAACACTCACTTGTGTGGCAGGAACAGAGTGCACCACTTTGCCCAGCTGGTACAGATAGAGGTATTGAACTTTTTTCCTCCCAGTACTTCATAATATTTTTGTTTGTACAAACTGGCTTTGGACAATAGTTGTCAATTTCAGAATAGCCTTTGTGTAACTCCTCAGTCTGCCAACCATCTTCTGTTTCCTCACCGGAGATATTCGTTCAAGAGGAGCAGGTGTTCGAATTCTGCGAAAGCAATGCACTCGCTGCGTCGAATGATGTCGATGCCTTCGGGCTACTTGAGCAAGGCTCAGTTATTGGATTAATCTGAAATATATATATATATATGAATTTGTGTTTGCGTTAGTTTTAAGATAAATTTACCTACGATTTCTTTCAAATTTATTATTTGTAGTAACAGCTGCTTAAGCTGTGCTCTGGCGAGCAACAGGCTTATCGGGTTTTGCAGCAAAATTCTTCGTATTCGTGGATCCAAGTAGATGCTGCAAATGACCACGTTAGTAACAAAATTATTAAGTACAAATTATATTATGGGTATTCATGTAGGTGAAAATATATATACATATGCATAAAAATATGTAAGTACATCATATATAAAGTCGTAAATTGAAAGTGAGTTTTATTTATTTGTTTTATATTAATCATATAATTACAAATTATATCCTAATACCCTAACCGAGCACTAGCAACAAAGGCCATCGGCTGGTTGTAGCGAAAACAGACCAGAGCCTCTGGTGGAAATCGAACCCACGACCCCGCACTGATAAGCTAGCACGCTACCAACTAGCCTCTAAGTGAGTTTTATTTTGAGCGAAAAAATAAAAATCATTAATAATGATTATTATTGAGTTTTATTTCTTTTGCTCAAAAATAATGATTATGGCTGATTTTTTTATTATTACTCAAAAATAATCATTACCATTGAAGAAAACTTTAAAAATCAAAAATTTAAAAATCATGACGGATTTGCAAAGATTGTCAAGAAATAATAATAATGGTGCAATAAGTTTTTTGTCTGTTCTAAGTGATTGATTTTTTTATTTAAAAAACGAACAACAACCATTATTTACGGTCCCTGGTTTAAACTCTGCCTGCAGCACTTGAATTTATTGCATTTTTACCGAAAAAGTTTTTCATATAATTTTTAATATTGAAAAATTTAGAGCTGTGTGCATAGACATTTAGACACTAAACAGAACCTTAAGAGGCGGTGTGCAATTTTTGTTTTTATATGAAGATTTAACATCTAAAAATGCTGAGGAAAAACGTAATAAAATAAAAGTTATTTTATTTTCATTGCGTTTTCTTTTATGCTGTCATTTTTAAAATTTTTCTCTCACCAACGTTGCCATATGTTTGCATAATTTTGAAAATAAAGACATATGGGGTATTAATCATTGTGAATATTTCAAGAAAAAGAATAATCAAATTTGAAAAAAAAAATTTTTAATTATTTCAGAATAGAAAAAATTATATTTTCGAAAAAATTACAGAAGAAGTTAAAAAATATGATTGTATATTTAGTTAACAGAAGATTTGTGGGCTAGAATAGCAAATTAAGTTGGCTTATTAAATTAATCAGAAACTCATATTGGGAAACGCTCATCCTCGTAGCTAAGTGAAAGTGTTCCTCGTCGAGCTCCTTAATTTGGTTCATGCATGTTCTATAAAACCCTTCTTTGTCTCTAGAGATTTACTAGGCGTACCCACCATCTCTTGTTATTACGAGGCTCACAGTCATGTTCCAATGTTTTGTATAATTTGAAAGTGGTATCTCCTACATGCAAAATAAAATGCTTTTAAGGGCTTCTACACTCAGAATATTATGTAGTTAACTGTTTGTAGTTTAATAAAAAAGTTTTCCGTTCCATTTAAAAATAAAGGAAGATACATTTATTTTTCAAAGAAACATCTATATTAACTTTTTTATACATTTGTTCAAAATAATTTACTATCATTTACCGATTTTTTTCAGTTTCATTTATTTTTTTCATTTGTTTGAAATTTAATAAAAATTTACCCACAAAACGGAAACATGTGGTTTATTTGTGTCCGTAACAGTTATTACAAATCTAAATTTTGTTTGCTGTCTGTTTCAAAAAAAATATTCAAAAAATTTCAATTTGTTTTTTTATTTAAATTGGTTGTATATATACAAAATTTTTCAATACAATTTACAAGAACTTCATAAACACACATACATATACAAATACATTCACACAAAAAGTGTTTATAGCTTCATATGCATACATACATTTTGTATTGTACGAGTATATTAAAAAAAAAAAAATACAAAAACGGAAATAATTTCAAATAAATGAAAAAAACATTTATTTTTTAAGGATTAGTGGGTAAAATTTTGACATTTATTTTAACTGATTATATCAGTTGTTTCTTACGGATGTGTCAGTTGATTAATCAACATTTAAAAATAAATAACAAATGGCATTTAATTTAAATGAAAATTAAGTAGACCGGTTTTTAAATGAAATATCATTTCTTTTAAATGATATTTTCAGTTATTTTAACTTACAAACTTTTTTAAGTGTATTTGTTAATTTATTTACAAAAAAATTGCAAAAGCTTGAAATAGTATAAAATGAAAATAAACACACAAATGTATATGTAAATAATTTTGACAATTAATGCCGTCGAACGCACCATTTAAATTACATTCTCTCCCCGCAGCGTGAATCGGCTCCGTCGAAGTAAGGTTCTGTTTAGTATCATAGTTAGTTTTTATAACAGTCTTGTAAGAAAAATTTGTTTTTATTTTGTGAATTAATTTGATTTATAACTGTGTTATAAAAATCAACAAAATGTCTATGCATACGGCGGTTAATATTTATGTATATTTTATTTTTATTTTAAATAGCGGGCAAAGCCCTCTACGTTGTTAGTGAACAAAATTGTTTCCCGGGTTAAAGCCCGGGATTGCATGGGCTGACGCTCGGGAGTATTACGGAGTCCCCAGATGATTATTCGGAGTCCCCCATTTTTACCATTTCCCTGGCCAAAAGGCCTAAAAAGTACTTTATTAATGAGTTAGCCCATACTTCAGGAAGCACATACATATATCTAATTTCAGGTTTCCCGTAAAATTTCAGGTTTCCCGTAGAATTTTCAGAAATCCCGTATGAGAGGACGTATACGCCGGAGGAGGAACCTACATAGCAAATTTTAACTTCCTAGATCTAGACGTTTTAGCAGGCCATTAAGGGGGAGTTTTGCCCCTTCCCATAGGATTTCTAAAATATCGCTCTTAGCTGTTGCCGGAGAAATCTTTATACCAAATTAGTATAGTATAGATAATATATTTGTATCACTCACCTAAACTAATGCCATCATTTTGCAGAACGCAACTATTCACTTCACTTAATTTTTTAAAAAAATCGATTCTGTAAATGAATTGAATAAAGTAGGTGATTGTTCGCGTTGAACAGCTGTTCGTTACGTTATTTGAAATTTTATACATACAAATTATAATTTCATAAATCACTGCGCTGAAAATTTAATCACTGAGATGTCAAAATCATCACATGAATTGTTTGAGCGTTGGTTTGAAATTTTTTTAAACTATTTAAAAAACACACTATTTGTAATTTGACATCAATATTGTAACGAAATTGCCGTTTTGTAACACCAATACCCTGTGTTGCAGATTAAAATTATTATTTGATTTAACGGTTATTTTTTATTTAGAATTGGTAATATTTAATGTAAAGTTGTCAACCCTACCTTGATCGCTGAATTAGTTATTATTTAGTAGTGATGGCAACTCTTAACTTCACGAAGCCTTTTGAAAATGTTGAAGATTCACGAAGTGTTTTATTTCAATTAATGTTCAAATGTCAGACATATTGGATTTCTCAAATTTGTTTTAAATACTTTGTACTTTGAATAGGATAGAATTAAAGTAAGTTATTTATTTTAAGATAATCGAACATATATTATAATTTTATTATATTACTTTTAGTAATAAAACCCATTAAACCATTCAACAACTCATGAATTCATCAATAAAATGTCAAACTACACAAAATAAAATATAAGTAGTTTTATTAATTGGACATTTGGAGTTTTGTTATTCATATCCGAAACAATTTAAGTTGCTGCCGCAACATCTTTTATTATTTAATTAATTGCCGCCTTACAAATCAACACGAATTTGAATATCTACAATCTTATGCCAAGACGAAGCGAACGACTTGCAGAGAAGAAAATGTCTGACTCAGAGGAAAATAATGCCGCCAAAAAGAAGAGTACCGAATTTGGAAAACATTGGTGAGGATGAAAGAACGATGATAGAACAGCCATCTACTGCCGAACTTAGAGAGGAAATTCTACAGCTTAAGGAGTCAATGAAAATTCTAATGGAGAAGTTTCAAACCACAAATTTATCCACGCAAGAGCAAAAGCCAACTGGATCGTATATATTGCCCAGTACAACAGCTACACCGTCTGCCGTAGCGAACTGCCAAATAAACACACCACCTATACTGCCAGCATCAATGCCGCCGATGCAACAACAATTTAATCAAAGTGAGTATAAAATGCCATATTCATATTATTTGCCAAACACTGCCGCACAACAACTTGTGCAAACTACAGTACCTTTGCCCATATTGTCGTCACAATCAACCACCTATTTGCAACCTCAACCATCACCACACGCAGCCTTTGTACAACCTCAGCCTACACAAATATTTACAAATACTGCACCGCGTATGACCCCCTCTGTTTCATCAAATTATTTGCCGTCATATTACCAAAATGTCGCCATGTCTGTTTCTGCACCACAGGCTGCAGACAGACAAGTTCATCGCGAACTACGTAAACTTCATGACTTACCTGTATTTTCCGGCCAACCAGAACATTGGCCCATGTTTAGTGTTTCGTATAATGAAACAACAAGAAATTATAATTACACAAATTTAGAAAATTTAATGAGACTTCAAAAGTCTTTAAAAGGAGAAGCAAAATCAAAAGTTGAAACATTTTTAATTCACCCGGACAGCGTTAGCCAGTTGATGAATACGTTGGAGTTCCATTATGGACGCCCTCAAGTGCTGATACGTAGCCAAATTGCCAAAGTCCGTGCATTCCCACAAATAACTGGAGGAAAAATGTATGAGTTGGTTAATTTTAGCACGATGGTATCTAACCTTACAGTTTTTTTGGAAAATGCAAATGCAACACCTCATCTATCAAATCCTACTCTGATTGACGAATTGGTCAACAAACTGCCGCCATATAAAAAAGAGGAATGGATGAAACACTCTGTACAAAATCTCGGCCAATATCCCAGTGTACGTCAATTCAGTACATGGTTGCAGGAAGTTGCCACATATATTGCACTTGCTACCGAGGTGGGGAAAACTGATGTACACTGTAATAAAAAGGACAAAATGAATCCATCATTTACAATAACTACGGAACATCGTCTTACCAAATGCCTATTGTGTCAGCAGAATCACAAGTTTTATCAGTGTAACAACTTCAAAGAGTTGACAACGGCTAATAGATGGAAGTTTGTAAAAGATAAAAATCTTTGCTTTTGTTGTTTACTAGCTGGACACAATTTACTTAATTGTCAGACAAAACGCCAATGTGGTTTATTCAAATGTATTAAATACCACAACAGATTACTACACGAAAATGTTAAATTTAACAATTACAAAAATGTAAACAAAACCAAAACAGCTGTCAATAACAATGAGGTATTTGTTAGAGATGACACAAAGTCGATATACGTTGAAAACGAAAACAGTTGACAGCACAATTGTTGATAATTCTTTTAATACTGAAACATTATTTAAATTTTTGCCTGTTAAATTAAGTGGACCAAAGGGTTCCATTGAAGTTGTAGCCTTCATAGATGAGGGCTCAAAAATATCACTGCTAGAAGAAGAAGTCGCTAATCAAATTGGCTTGAAAGGTTTATCAAGCAACTTGTGCCTCGGGTGGATTAAAGGCAAAACAACAAATGAAGTATCACGAAAGGTAGATTTGGAGATATGTGGTACTGATAAAAATAAAGAGTGTTTTAATATGAGAAACGTATGGACTACTGGAAATTTGGAATTGCCGCCACAGAGTTTAGATTTTGAAAATTTTAAGAACAAATTTCCGATTTTGAACAAAATGAAAATAGAAGACTATTTTAACGCCACGCCAAAAATGCTTATTGGGTTACCCCATGTAAGACTTGTTAGACCATTTGATGTAGTTAACTTGGATGAATGTTTTGCCGTACACCGGACTAATTTGGGTAATATCTTATTTGGTTCAAATGAGGATTCAACGGCGGCAACTGTATGCAAAATCGATGTAGAGTTTTTAGATGAAATTCATCAACAAATTGCCGACTTTTTTACTTTAGAAAATTTTGGCGTACAGAATACGAAAATATTGATTTCACAGGATGATGAAAGATCGGAAGAAATACTGCAGCGTACTACACGGAAAATCGGTCTTCAGTATGAGACTGGCCTTTTATGGAGGCAAGATAAATTTGATTTTGTTGATAGCTACGCTGTTGCTATAAAACGATTGCAGGGTTTGGAAACCAAGATAAGTAAAAATGAAGATTTGGCCAGTTGGTACAACGCTAAAATAGAAGATTACGTTTCGAAATCATATGCCAGAAAACTGATGCCGGAGGAGGTACCCTGTAGCGACCATCGTGTATGGTATTTGCCACATTTCGTAATAACTAACATTAATAAAGGAAACAAACGCCGCTTAGTATTTGATGCAGCTGCATCCATAAATGATGAATCTTTTAACTCAAGGCTTATGAAGGGCCCTTGCACATATCAACCTAAATCATTAATATCAATACTTTTTAAGTTTCGCCAACGGAGTGTAGGTGTTTGTGCTGATATAAAAGAGATGTTTCACCGCGTGAAGATACGAGAAGAAGATCAGGTTGCGCAACGATTCCTATGGCGTAATGGAGATACCACAAAGCCGCCAGATGTGTACGTGATGCAGGTGATGATTTTCGGTTCAGCCAGTTCTCCTTGCTCAGCTCAATACGTGAAAAACTACAATGCGAAACAATATGAAAATACACACCCTTGGGCAGCAAAGGCTATTATTGAGGGCCATTATGTCGGTGATTACGTGGACTCCTTTGATAGTGTTGACGAAGCTATTGCTGTGAGTAAAGATGTAGTTGCTATTCATCAGCAAGCTAATTTTGAGCTAAGGGGATTTGTGTCAAATGCAAAGGGTTTTTGCGAGGTAATGAATAAGGGTGAACCTGAAGTAAATAAATTATATTCAACAAATTTAAGCAGTGGTATAACATCATCTGAAAAGATTTTATGAATGTTTTGGCTGCCGTCAGAAGACAAATTTTGTTTTATTCTAAAATTTAATAAAGTGCCGGATGCAGTTTTAAATGGCAATCGTAAGCCGACAAAACGAGAAATTTTAAGTCTTACTATGTCCATTTTTGATCCCTTTGGATTTTTATCCAACATTGTTATAGTATCTAAAGTATTACTACAGGAATTGTGGAGATACAAAATCGACTGGAGCTCGCCAATACCTGAAGAGGTGTATGAAAAATGGTTCAAATGGTACAAAGAACTGGAAAAAGTGGAACACATTAAAATTCCTAGATGTTATGGTCCTGCCTTTTGTGATCCTATGACTATCGTTGACTTGCATGTTTTTGTGGACGCCAGCGAAATTGCTTTTGCAGCTGTTGCTTATTGGCGAATTAGTAGTACAAGCTCCGTGGATATTTCTTTTATTGCCGGAAAATCAAGATGCGCCCCAATAAAGCCTCTGTCAATTCCGCGCCTTGAACTTCAAGCCGCAGTACTTGGTGTAAGACTAAGCAGAATGATAATATCAAGCCATGATATTGAGCCAAGAAGCGTAACTTATTGGTCAGACTCCAAGACCGTGATTAAATGGATCCGATTAGATGCCAGAATCTACAAACAATTTGTGGCTCATCGCATTTCCGAGATATTGGAATTTTCCGACGTGGATCAATGGCGATGGGTTCCAGGCTCGCAGAATCCCTCAGATGAAGCAACGAGACTTAGAAAACCAACAACGTCGTGCTGGCTTAGTGGACCAAAGTTCCTTAAATCGAACGTAGAAAACTGGCCGAAGTTACCAGATGATGTATCAGAAAACGACTGTAAATCTGAAAGACGACCTAAGTTCATATATACATTAAATGATGTCTCAATTATACAATTTAAAAGGTTTTCAAGTTATCACAAACTGGTCAGAGTTATGAGCTGGGTCATACGTGCTGTGGAACTTTTCAAAGCACGTGCCAAAGGAAGGGAAAGCTCAGTACGAGAATTTAAATCATATTTAAGCATTGCCGAACTCAATGAATCAGAACTATTTTTATGTAAAGCGGCTCAACGTGACAGTTTCCCCGACGAATGTAAACAATTGCAGCTTAATAAATCTGTTTCTAAATCAAGTGCCATCTATAAACTTTCTCCTTATTTGAGTAACGACGGTTTGATTAGACTTTCTGGGCGTATCAGCAAAGCTTCTTGCGTTTCCAGTTATACACGACAACCTATAATTCTGCCCAAAGGGCACGAACTAACAAACCTTATTATAAAGCAGTTTCACGAAGATTACAAACACCAAAACCAAGAGTCGATCTGTGCTGCCATTCGTTTAAAATTTTGGATTCCTAGCCTTAGACAACTGATAAGATCTGCTAAGGCAAAATGCCAATTATATAAGAACAGGGGCGCAGCCCCAAAACCCCCTTTAATGGGCCAACATCCAATTGATTGGCTTTCTCCGTATGTAAGATCGTTTTCGTACACTGGCGTTGATTATATGGGGCCTTTTATGGTGTCGGTAGGGCGAAGGAGTGAAAAGCGTTGGGTGGCCCTCTTCACATGCTTAACCGTAAGGGCTATCCATTTGGAAGTTGCCAAAGATCTATCAATGGACGCAGAAATACTATGTATAAGAAATTTCGTAAACCGCAGAGGCGTACCGGTGCGTATACGTAGCGATAGAGGTACTAATTTCATCGGGGCGAGTAAAGAAGATTTTGTCATTGACAACACAAAAATAGCAGATGAGTGTAGTCGCCGAGGCGTTGAATGGCTATTCAACACACCAGCGAACCCGTCAGCTGGAGGTGCTTGGGAACGGATGGTTCAAGCAGTAAAAAAAGTCCTGGCTTTTACGCTAAAGGAGAAATCTCCTCAGGTCGACACCTTCATTAGCCTGCTAATAGAATCGGAAAATTTGGTTAATTCACGACCATTGACACATATTTCAATAGACAGCTCAGATGAAGAGCCTCTTACACCCAATCATTTTTTGCTTGGCTGCGCAAATATTGTACAAACGCCAGCTGTGCCTGAAAGGGTCTGCCTAAGAAAACAGTGGCATATATTGCAACAACTTAAACAAACGTTCTGGAAGAGATGGGTGTTGGAATATCTACCCGAATTGACGCGTCGAACAAAGTGGCATCAGCCTGTAAAGCCAATCGAAGTGGGCGATGTGGTAATTATTTGTGACGATAATGAGGCACGTGGGCAGTGGAAGAAGGGTGTGGTTGAAGAAGTGTTTTTGGCGTCAGATGGGCAAGTTCGTTCGGCGGTGGTTAGGACATCAATCGGCATGCTGAAGAGACCTTCGTCAAAATTAGCTGTTCTCGACGTTAAAAGTGAGTCTCCCAGATCAACTCACGGGCGGCGGGATGTTGCAGATTAAAATTATTATTTGATTTAACGGTTATTTTTTATTTAGAATTGGTAATATTTAATGTAAAGTTGTCAACCCTACCTTGATCGCTTTTGATCGCTGAATTAGTTATTATTTAGTAGTGATGACAACACTTAACTTCACGAAGCCTTTTGAAAATGTTGAAGATTCACGAAGTGTTTTATTTCAATTAATGTTCAAATGTCAGACATATTGGATTTCTCAAATTTGTTTTAAATACTTTGTACTTTGAATAGGATAGAATTAAAGTAAGTTATTTATTTTAAGATAATCGAACATATATTATAATTTTATTATATTACTTTTAGTAATAAAACCCATTAAACCATTCAACAACTCATGAATTCATCAATAAAATGACAAACTACACAAAATAAAATATAAGTAGTTTTATTAATTGGACATTTGGAGTTTTGTTATTCATATCCGAAACAATTTAAGTTGCTGCCGCAACACCCTGGTTGGATTCTATATCATCCGAGGAAGACGAGGTATCAAAAAGTAACGAGTACATTTTTTTATTAAATTTGATTGATTCTTTTATTTATTTTTTTGCACAATTCTTTATATAAGACTATTTATAATTTTATGCAAATAATACAAAAAATAAAAAAATTAAAATTATTATTTTCAATCAGTTGTTAACATTGGTGTTGTCAATAGCAAAAAAGTAGGGATAAATGGTAAAAAAAAAGTCGGTAATCATCGCACTGTACCTTGCTCCAAACAGGGCATCTTTCAGGGTGCATTGACAGTTCTTGAACTGCCTTTGGCTGCTCTTCACAGTTCGAAAATTCTGTTTGTTGACGTACCTATTGAGCCAAAAATGAGCTTCGTGGCTGAAGACAATTCCATCCAACTTTCCTAAGGCCCATTCACAAAACAAACGACGGTGTGGTACGTCACCTGGATTCAGTTCTTGCAGCAGCTGTATTTTGGATCATGATGAACAAAATGCAAAATCCTTAGCCTCAACCTTAGCTTCTTAGCCATCTAGCCACCACCATGAAATTCTTAGCCGATACCATAAAATTACTAGCCGATACCTTGAAATTCTTAGCTTCTATAAAGACAACAAGCAAGGGCGGTACCGCAAGTACCGTACCGTATACGGATCCAGGAAATGGTACGTAAGTGGATTGGGATTCTATTTATGACGGACAGAAAACAGTACGTAAACGAAACGTAATGTTTGTTGGGTAAATACTTTATGGGGTCTTAGACCTATATTTCGGTATGTTTAAATGGAACGACAAACTGTTGTATACCCTCACCATATTTGGTATGGTAGGGTATTAAAAAAAACTCTGATTACAGTAACTGTCAGACTAAACGGACACGACACAAGTGATAAATGAGAAAAAAATTTTAATGACATCGATTTATTAGTGCACATTGTATTATAAACATAAACGTAAATTTTGGTATGAATTATATTCTAATGCTCATTTTGTAAAAAAAACATGTTTTGCATTTTTGAATGTGAAAATAGTATATGTATATGGTAATAAAAAAAATTGTGGTCAAAAAAATTTGGAGGGGAAAAAATTTGACGATTATGTACGCCATAAAATGAAAGAAGTACACGATGAGTTTGACGAATAGAACAATTGTTTTGATTAAAAATTTCAACAATTTGCACGCGTTGCTCTGGTGTAAGTCGATTCATAATGAAATTTCAAAGCAAACTAAACAAAAAGTAACTATCAGCTGTTAAATGTGTTGTCAAATAAAGCAGTGATGCCAACTCAAAGTTGTGGCACTCTAAAAAAACACCCATTTACTTTATGTTTACTTTATGGGGTCTTAGGACTATATTTCGACATATTACAAACAGAATGACAAACTGTTATATACCATAAATGGTGAAGGGTATAATTATATTTAATTTATTGATTTTCTTATACAATCAATCTTTTTCTTTAATATTAGTGTTTTTTTTAGAATAATTTAAAGTGGGATTTTAAGGTCATGTATATTTATAAAGTAAATAAAAGATTATTTATTTTATTATTATCCGACGTTTTGTTGTAGATTCCCAACATCTTCAGGGATATTTTTATTAATAATTCTTAGTCAAGTTTCACATTTTACAATATATTTTTGTTTTGTTTTTCAAAGTACAACAAAAAACATAAATAATATAAAACAAATGTAGAAAATAAATTCGTAAAAGCAAAAAATAAATATCACAGAATTATTCCTAAACTAAGTATCACAGTTGTTATTTTAAAACTCAAAAAATCACCTACAAAATCCGAAAAAGTAACAAGTTCCGTAAAAAATAAATGACATTTCGATTATCCAATAGTTTATAATTGCGTTACAACATATTAAATTCGATTTGTTGTGATGTACTGCTACATAAAAGGTTGCGGGCTCGATCCCCAGCGATGGCAATATCAATTTAGAAAAATAATATATGTGAGTTTTCTATACCACATATATGCTCGTTTCTTCCTTCGGTGTTCCCATAGCAATTTAAACCACCGAAGTAAAATAAAATAACAGGGCTATAAACTAAATAGAGGGCTATGAACTAACTAAAAGCCAACTTTCACGACACATTAAATAATAGAAAAAATTTTCTGAGTGTTGCTTCTATTTAAAAAAAAAATAAGATCAAATTGAAACTCCGGTATAATTATATCTAGCAATATGTAATTAGATAATATCCAGTTATATAAAATTTAATAGAAGCAACTTCAACGTCAATTTGTATCGAATTTTATTAATGTAAAAAAAATGATATCATATTTTTTTTGATCGGGTATTCAAACTTTAGCTATAAAAGTAGAGAATTTGGCATATAAAAATGAGGTTTTAAAGGTTTTTTATCCCTACTTAGATTTTGCGCATAAGCATCTTAAAATTTTAAATAATTTAGAACTTCGCCATTTTGGTTTCCATTATAATTTTGGAATAATATTGTATTTGTATCTTGAATTATTTGCTTGTAATTTACGTGGCATATATGTCATTTTGTCGGTGATGGACCATATCGTTAATATTTTTTGAAATTGCGGGCAGTCAAAGCGTATAATTTAATTATATCTCTAAAAGGACTACATCGATGTGGACTTTAACCGAAAATTCAGTTGTGCATTAGGCCTCATTGTCACGTCAGCTACTAACTGGGACTTTCACTGACACATTTGCTGTTGTTTCCCATACGAAATTTAAATTTAACTATTGGTTTAAATTTATCCGGTCTGTAGCATGTTGTAGTTATGAAGCATGAATTACATGCGTTATTAACCATAACTGTATGTAACTGTATTTCTCCGATATTTTGGATAACTGAAATATGAGTATTATATAAAGTACACAACGATACACACTGTTTGCATTGTACAACAACTATCGAAGTTACAGTGAACTAAGCTGAGAATACTCAGTCGAACTGTGGTAACTTTCACTGTAGCAACCAACCCTTCTGGTACTGTACGATGATCGTTGTTTTGTACTTAACGAATCTAACTAAATATGTTAAGTCCATTGTTACATTTCCCACTGTCAATAAAATGCTAACTAAGCAATTTTGTACCATAAATTAAAAACAGCAGAAGCTAAAACCTCTTCCAGCAACTCCAACAGTACAAAATAAAATACCACCACCAAAGAGAAGAGGATGATACACGGCGAGAAAACGCCAACAAAAAGCACTCCTGCTACGAATAATAAATAGTGATCCTCCACTATCATGGTAAAGAGCCCCAGAGCTCTGGAAGAAAATTGATGATCTAGAGGGTGAAATAGCAACATACATACAAGCAACGAGAAAAAGCCTTTAAACAAAAAAAAGAGAAAAAACACACAGATACACAAAAATAAAACTTTTTTAAACTCAGTGCTCCCCAAAGCACGGGTTAGGGCTAAAAGGCGATTTCGCTCTTAGCCAAACATTATTTTTGAAGACAATTTTTTTTTTAATTAATTAAAGAACTTTTCCACATTTAAATTAATTGTGAATTTGAAAATAGATATGTAATAAATTTTTTTTTTCACTATTCAAATATTTTGTAAATGGTCTTTTATATGATAAATAGAAAAACCAAGTAGATTAGTAAAAGTTAGATTGGGACTATGTCAAAATGGCAAAACCAAACGCCAATATAGTTAATGGGGGAAATTTAAACTTATTTTTACAATAGTAGCAAGGAAAATACAATACAGGATTTTTTGCGGTAAAAATGACACAGTGGAAGAAGGTGTTATCCACTATTCTATATGAAGTGGGCAAGTCACAGGAAGAGAACGATAACAAGGAACTTATCGGAGTTTTGAGGGAAAATATTAAGACGAATAATGGACCAGACATTATTGAGAGGATTGGATTAAGTTATGTGGGGATCATGTCCATAATAGTGATTGTTATACGCGATCATTTATATCATAAGGGTAATATGTAAGGCAATAAGTAACACACGTCAACAGCAAATATAAATGACAATTGGATAGAAATGCATAAGTAGGGAAACGGATTTAAATATAGTCTAAATAAATAAATGGGAACAAATAAATAAAATTATTTACACGGAAAGAGAAAATTTCAAGCAGTCTTATAAATGTATTAACAAGAATATATATATCAAACCAGAAACAGTGAGAAGGCACTTGGTAACATTAACAGGTTCTCTGGAAATAATTAGAGAAATAGCAGACAAGAATAGAGAGAAATTCACTGAGGAACACAAAAACGAAGTTTTAGAAATTTATTGGAATCTAAGGGATCGATTAGTAAAACTACTTGATAAATATGATATTGACCAGAAAGTACCACATTCAACAATTAAAGATATATACAAACGTTATACTCGATTCTAGCAATAGTGAGACGTTCGACCCAATTGTCGAACTAGAAACCGATTGCGACTTGGAAGAATTCTCATGTAATTTCAAAATGACACAAACGGTAGTAGAATTTCTTAATACAGCTTCGAAACTGATTTGCGATTTCGACGGCAAGCCCGGGAATCTACGTACATTTCTGGACTCCAATTAATAGATTCACTTAAGCCTACACACGAACAAACAGCGGTATCCAAAATAAAGACTAGACTAAAGGGAACTGCTTGAAATCTGATTAGCATGAATCTTCAATCTCTGAGATTATAAATATACTCAATAGCTCAGTAAAAGGATAATCAGTCGAGGTCTTGTCGGCAAAAATAATGAATATTAAACAGAACAATAAATCTGCAAATGTTTATTGTAGTGAGATAGAATCTCTGGTAAAATCACTTGAAAATGCATACATATCGGATGGTTTGACTTGCGATTTGGCAAATAAATACTCGACCCAAGTTTCTGTAAAAACACTTACTGAAAATTGCAACATTGATAAGTGAAACTGATCATAGAAGCTGGCCAAATTTGTGAATTGTTGCACTGAGGCAGCTACTCAGCAAAATGCCATATTATACTATGGGCAAAGAACAATTACCGCAAAAGCAGAGGAAAATTCCATGGAATAACAACAATAATAACCACAATAATAATAATTCAAATAAAAACTACAGAAATAGAAGAGGACGTGGTAACTACAATGGTAACTGAAACCACACTAGAGCAATAACTGCAGGTGAGGACAGTTCGGAAAACTCGAACACTTTCCTAAGATCAAGTCAATAAACAAAAAAAAAAAAACAACCTTAACTTTAGTTGTTTCATACGAATTAAAATAGATAAAATTAATACCATTGTAACATTACTGGTAGACACTGGAGCAGACATATCCTTAATAAAACATCAGTGCACATTTAAACAAATAAATACAGCACATTTTACTACACATACTGGTATAGGAAAAGGTAGAATTAACTCCATTGGTACAACATTTTTCGATTTAAGAACTGATAAAATTTTGATACCCCACAATTTCCAAGTGGTAAAAGGCAATTTCCCAATACCATGTGATGGAATAATTGGTACGGATTTTATGAAAAAATATAATTGCATAATTGAATTTAATCAAGACCTGAATTATCTTATCCTGAAACCACATAATTTAACACAACAAATAGTTATACCAATGACCACTACTTGTGATAATGAAATTGCCTTACCAGCGAGATCTGAAGTAATACGTCAAATGAATCTTTCAACTTGCAAAGAGGAAATATTGATACCTAATCAAGAACCCCAACCAGGAATATTCATCGCTGGTACGCTTGTTAAAGCTAAAAATGCATTTATAAGGATACTTAACACAATCAACACAATATCTACACTAAAACAAAATAAAATTATAACAGAAGATGTCAATGAGTACGATGTATGAGGAACAATATCGACAATAAAAACAGAAAACACGAAATTTTAAACATATTGAAGAAAAATTTTCCAAAACGTTTTAATAAAACATTAAAGGAAATATGTTTCGAATACAGCGATATCTTCGGATTAGATCGGAAACTATTACAACTAACAATTTTTACAAACAAAAGTTAAGAACAAAGGATAAGGATCCAGTATACATAAAGAACTATCGTACTATCGTAAATGATGGAATAATAGAATGATCATATTCATAATATAATAGTCCAATCTTATTAGTTCCAAGGAAATTCTTGCCAAATTCAAAGGAGAAAAGATGGAGATTAGTGATAGATTACAGACAAGTTAACAAGAAATTAATAGCAGATAAATTTCCATTACCAAGAATAGATGATAGTTTAGACAAACATGGCAGAGCAAAGTATTTTTCTTGTCTAGACTTAATATCCGGATTTCATCAAATTAAGTTAGAAAAGGATTCTAGAAACATAACTTCATTCTCAACTACCAAGGTTTCATATAGATTTACCAGATTACCATATGGTTCAAAAGTAGCACCAAATTCATTCCAAGGAATGATGACAATTGCTTTTAGTGGTCTGAGACCTGATCAAGCTTTTTTGTACATGTATGATTTAGTTGTACTAGGTTGTTCCGAGAAACACATGCAGTCAAATTTAACGGATCTTTTCGAGTTATGTCGCAAACACAATCTCAAATTACATCCTGAAAAATGTTCATTCTTTATGCACGAGGTTACATACCTTGGCCATAAATGCACCAAGAAAGGCATACTCCCGGATGATAGTAAATATTCAGTAATTGGAAAATACCCGAAACCTACGGATGCAGATAGTGCTAGAAGATTTGTAGCTTTTTGTAATTACTACAGACGATTTATTAAGAATTTTTCTGAATATTCAAGGCATCTTACTAGATTATCGAAAAAAGAAGTACGATTTAAGAGGACATGAGAATGCGATATTGCCTTTGAACATCTTAAAAAGGCACTAATGAACCCGACATTGCTGCAATATCCATATTTTGAAAAAAAGTTCTGCATAACAACAGACGCAAGCAAACACGCATGTGGCGCCATACTTACACAGGAATACGAAAGCATTTACCAGTAGCATACACATCTAGAAGCTTCACAAAAGGAGAAAGTAATAAATCAGCCAATGAACAGGAATTAACAGCAATTCATTGGACAGTAAAACATTTTAGACCCTACATTTATGGAAAGCACTTTCTCGTTCGTTCAGATCATAGACCTCTTTCTTATCTATTTTCAATGAAGAACCCAAGCTCTAAACTAACAAGAATTAGACTTGATCTAGAAGAGTATGATTTTACAGTTGAATATCTTAGGGGAAAAGATAACTACGTCGCAGACGCTTCATCGTGAATTACGATAAATGACGATATAGAGAAGAGCAATGGCAAATAAGCAATGGCAAATAAGCACAAAATATGGCTAAAGACAAAAATATGAATAAGCGGCATCAGTTAAATGAAAAGCCCAGTATATATATACCGATTAAGAACACTGACGTCAGAAAATATTAAAAATTGAAGATTACCCCTGGAAGATGTTTCATTAAACTAGGAAAATCTGTAATTGCATATATACCAATCGACGATTTGTTTATTAATGGGAAACTTGACTTAGGACAATTTTTTCTAAGGCTCGAAGAAGTGGCCGATAAACATAGCATTACTAAATTACAAATGGCACGAATGGCATTTATGATTTCAAACAAATGGGCAATAAAATTTTGAATCATATTAAAGTAGCGCTACTGAATAAGGTGACCTGAATTGATAATAATGCCAAATCATCGATACCACGATGATCCTGCAGAGGGAGGTCACTGTGGTGTTTAAAGAACATTAAATAAAATTAAAAGATATTACTATTGGAAGAATATCACAAAAGACGTTACAAAATACGTTAAATGATGCAAAAAGTGTCAAACAGCCAAGTCTACAAAGCACCTGAGAGGTCCTATGGTATTAACGCCAACACCGGCAAAACCATTTGATAGAGTACTAGTGAATACTATGGGTCCATTACCTAGGTCTTACAATGGCAATGAATATGCAGTCACTATTATATGTGACATGACAAAATATTTACCACACCAACAGCTCATCACCACCAAACAATGGGCACTATAGAAAGAAGTCACAGAACTTTCAACGAGTATGTTAGATCATACATATCCGTTGACAGAGCCGATTGGGATGAGTGGCTAAGATACTTTTTATGTTGTCTTAATACCACATCATCTTCGGTACATGACTACTGTCCGTATGTGTTAGTTTTTGGTACACTTCCTAATGAGTTTCGTCAGTTTAGTGAGGTAGATTGAATAGAACCACTTTATAACATAGATGATTATTCTAATGAAGTAAAGTTTAGATTAGAAGTAGCACATAGGAGAGCTCGCGATATGTTAGATAGATCAAAGTTACTGCAGTAATTAAACTATGATAAGAATACATTAGATTATAATTTTAAAATGGGAGATTTAGTTTTACTTAAAAATGAGGCAGGACACAAATTAAAACCTCAATATAAAGGACCGTATAAAATTAAACAACTAGATTTAAGAAATATTGTAACTATATTTAATACTAAAATAAAAAAAGAACAAATAGTTCATAAGAATAGACTTAAGATTTATAAACAATGAACAATATATAATATAAACAAGCAATGTATATCCAATATAATAAAAACTCAATAGCATAGTAACCTAAACAAAAAAAATATTAAAAATTATTACTTATAAAATTTATGACTTTGTTGTAAAATAATGTTCATACAACTTTGCAGTATGAACATTCTTCTATAAAAAGGGAGGTACAGCATGTTGTAGTATATGTAGCATGAATTACATGCGTTATTAACCATAACCGTATGTTACTGTATTTTTACGATATTTTTGATAACTGAAATATGAGTGTTATACAAAGTACACAACGATACACACTGTTTGCATTGTACAACAACTATTGAAGTTACAGTGAACTAAGCTGAGAATACTCAGTCGAACTGTAGTAACTTCCCCTGTAGCAGTCAATCCTTTTGGTACTGTACGATGATTGTTGTTTTGTACTTAACGAGTCTAACTAAATATATTAAGTCCAATGCTATATTTCCCACTGTTAATAAAATGCTAACTAAGCAATTTTGTACTATAAATTAAGTCCAATTTTATCGAATAAAATCAATTACAAACCAAAGCTCAACCAGCTACTTTCTTATTATAATATAAACCATTTATGTATAGGTCTTTCACGAATCGGACCTAAATTAATTTAGAATATATTCAAGCGAAAAGGTCTAGAACCATCGCTCTTCTAAATATTACATTAGTTCGATATTATAGCCCATAATGGGTCAAAATAATAAGTTCGTGCTGATGTTTGGTGTTATAACCCTACAAGAAATTGATAACTGAAACTAACGCATAAACAAATAAAATATATGTAATTTATATGCAAGAGTGAAACCACTAATGTATATTGTATTTTTTGTTGATAAAAAAAGGAAAGTTTCAGTCAAGTTTTTCATATTTCCTTTAAGAACTTGATAGAAACTTTGTTCTACGCATTGACGGGTAGCCAATTATGTAGGACAATACATAATGCCTCCAAATTTTAGGAAATCGCTCCACATTTTTTTGAAGTATTAGAAAAACGGGTTTTATAGGTAGAATATTTGACAATAGGTTGAATATTTGACAACTTTTATTTCAATAAAGTTTAAAAAGGCGTTTTATTACATATAAATAAAATTAATCACATATTACTTTTTATTGTTTACCATTAAATATTTAAAAAGCTATTTGCATATCGTTAATCAGCGCAGCTTTTAAATTTAAGTGTTTAATTGAATATTACCACAAAGCACGCAACAATCATGGGCTATTCCATGTCAAACCGCACAGAGAACTGTCATTTTCGGATTTGTCATCTCCGATTTTAATGAAATTCGCCACAAATATTGTAAATGGGTAGTGTTTATCAAATCATTAACCTTTGACCCCAAACCCTTTCGGTTTTCGAAATATTACGTCATGAAAATTGGCAAAAACATAAAAATATCAAAAAAGTGTCCATACAATGTCGCCCATAACTTCTAAACTATAAAACCTTTTCTGATGGTACCATTTTAAAGGAGATGACAAATCCGAATGCTGTGCGGTTTGACATGGAATGGCCCTCATGCCTTTTTCGTGGAATATCAATAACAACAAGTGGCTAAAAAACAAAAAAAAAAAATACCTTTCAAATTTATTTAGAACTTGAATTAGAAAACACAGAAGAAGATAAAATGAAAATAACACGCATACCACTGGTATTGTTCACTTAAATAACTGATTTATGTAGCCATTGATGTGTAAAACCTATACCAAGGACCCTTGAAACCAGGATGAACAAACTACATTTTTTTTAGCCACGCATGATGCCATGGTGCCATGATGCCATGATGCCAAATGACGAAACTACAAAAAATTCTTAGGCGACACCATGAAATTCTTAGGCGATTTACAGAAACATTTAGCCAAATGCAATGGTACAACTCCAAGTACAGTGATTGTGTTGTGAATGTATACATGTTTGAATTTTTTTTTCCTAACATTCAACAAAAACACAATATTAATTATTATTATAACAAACAAATGGATATTTGATTGTTTTTGCTTAAGACAACAAACAAAACAATGGTAAACGTGAGTATGAAAGAGACAAAAAACACAAAACAACGGTAAACATGAGTAAAGATAAAAAAACCCATTTTAATAAACGTTTACATTTTATTATAATTTTATTAGGATAATTATAATCTATTGACTTAATAAAAAAAAAAAATTAGAAATAAATTTTTTTAAAAATAAATGAAATCATATTTTATTAAATTTATCTTTAAGAATATAATGAATTAAAAAAGTCATATTTATCACAGAATTAAACAAAACTTAGAGCAAACAAATTATCATTTTCTTTCCTGAATTACATGGAAAATAGTAAAATTAAGAATTTATTTATTTATTTATATTTAAGAAATTTACATTAAAAATTTAAATATTATAATAAAATGTAAATGTTTATTAAAATGAGGTTTTTTATCTTTACTCATGTTTACCGTTGTTTTGTGTTTTTTGTCTCTTTCATACTCACGTTTACCATTGTTTTGTTTGTTGTCTTAAGCAATAACAATCAAATATCCATTTGTTTGTTATAAAAATTATTATTATAACATATTATTATTATAACATATTGAGTTTTTGTTGAATGTTAGGAAAAAAAAATTCAAACATGTTTACATTCACAACACAATCACTGTACTTGGAGTTGTACCATTGCATTTGGCTAAATGTTTCTGTAAATCGCCTAAGAATTTCATGGTGTCGCCTAAGAATTTTTTGTAATTTCGTCATTTGGCATCATGGCATCATGCACCATGGCATCATGCGTGGCTAAAAAAAATGTAGTTTGTTCATCCTGGTTTCAAGGGTCCTTGCCTATACACCCAGAGAAAAAAATTACACCATTCGTGTGCAAAGTGACCACATTCGTTGTCGATAGTGTACAGAACACGTTTGTGGTCAAATTGTACACACCGTTGTCAATTCGACAACGAATTATTGACAACGATATCGTTGGTAAACCGACAACGAATTGGTGTTAAATTGACGCCCTATCGGTGTCGATTTGACACCGTTTGTGGTTGATTTAAAAATTTACGTTCCTTTCCCATCCGTTCCCAATCTGCCTTTTCTCAAACTATTTAGTAATAAAAACGATTAAAATTCATTATTTCTTTGTTTTATAAACATATTTTATTTGAATTATGTATGTATTTTAAATCAAAGAACGAAAACTTAAATTAACTTAATTCTAAAATAAATTTTTCCATTGTTCATAGGATATAAATGAAACGGGGGAGTTATAAAATCAAAAATTGGTATTAAATAAGTAGTATCATTGTTTAATGAATCAATTTCATATGATTGTAAATGCGAATCAAAATTTTTAATGTTAACTACGCAAAACATAAATATTTTCATTTTCAATAATAAAACTTTTAGTTTTAAAAAGTTCAATTGACGGTTTGTTGGTAGCTAAATAATAATTTGCTTTATACAGAGTTCCTTTAAAGACAAGATTATAAGAAACTTTGCAATTTTGTAAATTTAAATTTGAATTATTTTCGTTGTAACAATACTCTTTTGTTAATAAATTTACCGTCTTATAAGAATTTAAACTAAAAATAGGTTCTAAATTATCTTCATGATTTAGTTATTAAAATTAGATCTTAATTATTAGTGCAAAAATTAATAAGTGATGTTATATTAGGTGACTAATTTCATATGCAGTATGAATTTCGTAAAAAAAAAATTTTATAAAAATCCATGGTTAAAGCATGTGTCCAAACAATCAATAAATGAATTAAATTTGAGCAAATTATTATTAAAAAATATATAAAATAATTTCATATCTTTATCGGACAAGCCTTCCACAATAACAAAGGGCTGTATAGTTAAACCAGCATAGTAATATATTTCTATGATTGCATTTATTTGGAATTTGTAATCAACGAAGCTTTCCTGTGAATCAGCTAGTTACATTTTTTCTGAGTTTAGCATCTCCGCACTTAAATCTAGCTGGTGATGTTAAAACCGCATTAAGCAAAATGGTGTAAATATTGTCTTGTGCATCTGTGAAATATAGAAAATAATAAGATAAATTACATTTAAACAATAAATTATGTATATAATTCTTTAATTACCTATACTGGTCGTCGACTCAAGATTTGTTAACAGTTGTTTACAATATTCATTATGGTTTTTTTTTTTTGCATAATAGTTTCGAATGCCCTTCAATCAGACAATTTAGGCCATTCTTGAAGAAACTCGACACTTCAATTTTTGTAAGTGTTTTTGGCGTATGTTGAAATATCTTTTCCATTTTTCACACACTTCTCCTAAGGAAGTTTTCAGTGTAACAGCTAAGGAAGTTTTCAGTGTAACAGCAACTGATTCATCGTTTTCAACACCCTTGAAACGTGGGAGTTTTAAAGGTGCTACGGATACTGGTTGGTAAAGAGTCCAAAAGCTTTCTATTTCAAGTCTTCAAGAATAACAATAATTATGTGATCTCTATGATCAGACGCCCATATAATGTTTTGACTAGCATATTCAAGTACTGCCTTCCCTTTTAAAGACTCACTTAACAATGTCTTTAAGTCCTAAATTTAATTATAATGCTAAGATATGTTACATACAACCTATTTAATTTGTCGTACCTTTGATAAAACTCCGCCGTTTTTTTAACAATGTGATTCCGGTGTGTTGGTGGTATTTTTGTTACGTCTCCACCAATTCTCTAAATGTTGTGATGGCAAAACAAAAAAACAAATATATATAATTCTTACTGTTCCTTCTACTTCGTTTTCTCAAACATTGATTTACTTACATTTTAAGTATTGAAAAATTGATTCCATGTTTATGGTTTCTAAAAAATTTTTTAGTTGAACATCGTAATGGCATGAAACGCTGACCATTACAATTTTACCATTTACTTCTTATAATTATAATTCACCAACAAAATTTACGTCCTCAGATTATTGAATTTCGTGGCTTTGTTTAATTTTTAATTATATTTAAAAAAATACTTCTCCACGCACTGACTAAAACCAAAACAATGAAAAATTCTTAAAGTTTCGGCGTTAGCAGAGAATTTGACAACGTTACATTGTCAATTTGAACACGTTCGTTGTCAATTTGTAAACATGCGTTGACAACATAACGTTGTCGATTCATACACGTTCGTTTACAATTTGATACCGGGCGTTGTTAAAAAAAATTGACAACGTAGTGGTGTAATATTGACCACCACCGTTGTCGATTTTGCAACGTCATTTTTCCCTGAGTGTAGAAAGATAGACCGGTTGATAGGCTTACAAATTGAAAACTTTAAATATTTTTTTTTTTGCAATAATACGCAGATAAACACTCAACAACTTTTAAGATAAAAGTACATAAAACAAACATGCAAACTCTAAAAAGGACCATTAAAAACCGTAATAGTTAAACATGGAAATACAATCCGAAAAGGGTAGATAAAATAATCAATATTATACCAGAATTTCACTTTGGCTAAAGCTTTCTTGTTGTAGCTAAAAACATGACGATTTAGGTATTCTATGTATGTACATTAGACCGAATCACATTATATGGGCAAAAAAAATATTAAAGTTGTACCCCCTGAAAATTAACTTTGACATTTATTATGATGATTGTCAAAATTTTAAAGCTCTGGCGATAATATCGTGTGAGCTAAACCGCGTCAAAAAGGGTCTAAAAATGGTATTTTTCATGAATAAAAAATTCAATAAAGTTTTTTTGTCCAATGAATCACAAAATATAATAGAGGTTTTGTAATTCTTCGATTCTGCATTAAAACGAGATGTGAGTTTTTTGATGCTTATCAATTCGATTTTAATGAAAATTGAAATAACTTTGCCATTTTTTGACCGATTTTTACTTCTAATACATCGTTAGAAAGGTATTGACCACCGCTTGGGACTTTAGTCAAAAATTAACCCTTAACTGCACTGTCTTACTTTTTTTTGACGCATTTGCTTTTCTTTTTAAAACATTTAGGTTTGTCATGTATGTTGTTGTAAAAAAATTATTCAATAATTATAAAAAAATACACTAAAATGCTTTTTGTTTCGCGAAAATTAGATTCGTCCATATTACCCACGAAATGCAAGGTTATGCAACATTTAATATTTTTAAGATCTCAAAATAATCCGCATTTTGGGTTTTCAAAATATTTTAATATTGCTGTTAAGGATATATTGGATATATACAAAGCTGCTCAAATTCCAACAAAAGGAAGAATAGTCCTTTTAAAATAAATCACTCAACTTACAAAACGTTATCGGGACACGGCTAATAATACTTCCTCTTACCATGAGAGAGAGTGTAACACAATTTTTTGGATTTCCCCTTGCACTTGCCTTCTCAATCCAAGAAATCCTTGTAGATGTCTAGATGATAAAGAATGGCCCCTTATTGCTCACGCTAGAAGACGACTCGGATAGAATCCCTAGCACAAGTGATTATGTGGTTGTTTCTGATATTTGCAGTCAAAGCAGTGCGAAAACGTCGGTCACAGCATTGTGAAATGATGACGACAACGCACGGTCTTTACTATGTTAGGAACAAGACATTCAAGAAGTTGTGCCCAATATTCCCAAAATTTCTCTGCCGACTTTTTCTGCTGCTTTAGATCGTGCAGGAGTTTCAAACCGATTGGAAACATTGTTGTTGTGATTTTAGGGAAGAAATTAATAATTAAGTCTTTTCCGGTAAATAATATCTCAGCTGGGGGCACAGAGGAGTAAATATTCAATTCCTACCAAAAAATATGGTTAAAAAATATCCTCAAAAAAATGTTGGCAAAAAAGGGTTAAAATATGTCACTATTTGATATGTCACTATTTGATATTTTTTCTAAATGAGATACACACAGTTAAGCGGTAATCAAAACCTTTCTAACGACGTATTGGAAATTAAAATCGGACAAAAAATGGTTGTTATTTAAATTTTTATTGATGGGAGCAGTGTTGCATTTCATATAACTTCAAGGAAGATCGAAAAACAAAAAACCCACAAATATTAAAACACAATTTTGGAGACAGACCCGACCATTTATAATTGTGGAATTTCTAAAAAGATTTAGACTTTCCAAAACAGTGCAATAATGATGTTGCAAAAAATTGAATCGAAGAGTTTATTTACGTAGACAAAAATAAGAATTTTTGTTTAAGATTTCAATAAAAATATTTTTATTTATTTATATATTCTTGTTTTATTTTATATTAAGATTAAAATTTCAATATCTTAATAGAATTTATAAAGATCGTTTTACGATCTAGACACTTTGAATCTTATGATTAAGACTGACTTTGATACTTAAACTACTCTAGTATTTATAGTAGAAAAATGTCAATTTTCTGGATGATCAACAATTCTTGAGAATTGTTTACCACTTTTTGTCTTGCCAGAATTTCGTCTAGAACGGAAGTGCAATTTCCGTTTTGTTAAAATAAATAAAAAAAGAGAATCGAACTTCTAGTTGAAAACAACATTCAATTGCAATTGCCAAAATTATCCGGAATTTTGTCTGTGTTAATTGTAGAAACTCTGTTAAGGGTTTTTTGTTATATAAAATTATTAATAAAAAAAAGAGTGTTGAACTCTTACTTTCAATTGCATTTATGTGAAAAGAAATGCAATTGCCAAAATTATCCGGAATTTTGTCTGTAGAAACTTTGTTAAAGTTCTGTTACAATTGTATTTTGTTATGTGACCGGACATTATGTTCCCGTTATTATTTAAAAACAATTCGTTGGAATTGTTATTTTCTTAAAAGTGTTAATGCCAGCAAAGATTATGTATCAAGGGAATGTGGGGAGACGTTATATTATATTAACACCCCCACCGTTAGATTGGTTACAAAATATATAGATAATATAATAATTGAAAAAATTGTTATTACGTCTATGCTTATGCCTAGGATATTAGAACTATTATTTTGATACAAAATTCCTTTTATGGTTTTATCATGTTCAATTTGTTTGACATAAAGGTTTTCTAATTTTATATATATTAGTGAATCATTTTTTTCTCTTATTTTCGTAATTACATTTGGTAGAATAAACTTATCATATGTTTTTAGTTTCATATTAAAAAATGTTTTGTTCAAGATTTTAATTTCGCAATTTTCAAATTTTAATAAGAAGTGTCCCTTAATTCTCATATCTATTTTGTTGCAGTTTTGTGATATCTCAGAGAAGAAGTTTTTGAAAATGAGAATACCGGGAAGAATTTCCGTTACAATTGTTTGTTTAAAATTTTCCATATTACAATTTGCTTCTTTAAAGTTAAATATGTTTATAAGGCACTTATCGTTTACTTTAATTAAATTTTTCCTTAGGTTCTCTTTTACGTTAGTATTATATACATTATTATTTGAGTCTATTAGAATCTCATAGTCCTGGAGAACGACTGATTTATTTTCGGAATTCGGAATTGGTTCGAGTATTACTTTCGATAAAGCATCGATAGAATAATTCGGAATTAGTAGGATTATTACAATATCATTATTGTGAAGTCTGACGTCTACTTTAATGTTAGCGTAACTATCGAAGTCATTAATCAAATTCAGTTCATTCTTTGTCAATATATCCGTTGGGATGATTCCGAGTTTGCTAGAAAATATAATTTGTCCAATGTCGTCTATATGGTCCCTTAAAAGTGATATGTCATTATTTATCTGATAAATGTGTCCAAAAAATGTCATTTCGTCTTCCAGAGTTGCTATTTTGTTCTGCAGGAAATCTTTAAATTTGTTCAGATAGTTTCCTATCAATATTTGTTTCTGGTTTATATGATCAGTAATGTTCCGTATCTGGGTGGACAATATATTGTTAACATATGTTAACTCATTCACCTTGTCCGTTAAATTCCCAATACCTCCGTGTAAAGTTCTGAGTGAATTGTCGATTTGAATCTCGTCGTCGCTGTCCATGGTTCCCGCTATAAATTTAAGTCCCTTGCCCAGTACGTCCATCAGTCCGCGTCTTGATCTGAAGTGTGGGTTAAGGTTCTCTATCTTACCCTTTAATAAGATGAAATTCTTGTTCACTGTATCCAGTAAAGTTCTTGTCTCGACGGTGGTAGTGTTTAAGGAGATCATGTTGTTGTGTATTAAGTCCAGAGTTTTCATGTAGGAAGTTATGTTGACTATGTGAAGAATTTTGTCATATCGTTCGATTACCTTTAGTTCTCCGGTCTTAATTGGTACGTATCCGTTATTGTTTGTAAGGTCCTGTATGTCGATAGTCTGGGCGTTAGCCGTCGTAACGAGAACTATTACCAAAATCCAGTTTGTCATCTAAAAAAAAATAGATAAAAAGTGTCATTCATCAGTTTTAATGGTCGGGTTATCTCTGTCCTGATATTTCTTCCGTGGTCTAACATGTGTTTTGTAATGTTTATGTCCGGTTTTCTTACTCGCAATGTGTTCCTCGTCTAATTTCAACGCGTCTATTCTCCTGTATTTGCGGTGGTTCTTTCCACCTCTGATTTCCCGAATGTAGTTAGTTCCTTCCTCCAATTTTATATCCATTATATTTTTATTTAATCGATTTATATAGTCCTCCTTCTTCCTGACCATATTATCATGAATTTCACGATATTTGCTTTCGTGGATTTTACCACTAACAAAATCTATGGGTTTGATACGGGTAGTGGTATGAATTGTGTTGTTATAGAATCCTATGATTCTAAGGATTTTATCCTTATGTTCATTTATGGTATTGTGTAATCTTTTCACATCGGCGTTCGATGTGTGATTACTATTCGATGTAAAGTGTATATCAATGTTTTCTCCTTTTAGGAATTGTTGCATGGGAATCGCCTTGAATCCCAATTTATCGACTACAATTTTCTCAACTTTTCCGTGCGTATTTATATATTGGAGAAGTTTGGTCTTGAACTCTGTCCAAGAGCGTCCATTTATCTTATAAGCCACAGCAAATTTCGAGAATTTGTCTATTATTGTCATAAACAAGGTTTTTCCCTGTGAGTAAAAAACGTCTATATGTACGGTTTCCCGAGGTTTATTGGGTGTTTCCATGATTTTAAAGGGAACTTTAGGTGGTTGTCTGTCGTACTTCTCAAGCATGCATGTTTCGCAATTGTTAATAAATTGGGTGATCCTCAATTTTAATTTAGGATTATAAATCCGTGTTTTCAATTCTTCGAATACCGCTAGTATTCCCCTGTGATTTTTGTCCAAGTGTTCCTTTTCTATTGTTTCCGTTAGTTTAAGTTCGTCTTCTATATCTTCCACTATTTTGTGGCATCGTATTACTCTATAGTTTCCATTTACTGAAAAGATTTCCTCGTAGATGCGCTTAAATGTTTTGAAGAATTCTTCGTCTATCAATATGGCGTTCATATGGTTTGGATTAAAATGGTTTTTTACATTCTTTGTTGAGGTGTTTGATCCTTATCGTTTTTCTGGTGTTATTGAATACCTTTTCATTTTTCATTGTCATTGAACCCGAAGTTATTTTTTTGATGATAATTTGTGTTTTGAATATGTTGATGGGCAAATCACTTTCTTTTATACTAGCCTGATCGGATTCTAGTAAATTTATGTCCGGGTGTTCAATTCTTGACAATGCTTCGGCATTACCATTTTTCGTACCTTTTTTATATTTGATCTCATAGTCAAATTCTGAAAGTTTCAGTCTCCACCTAATGTGTTTTGAGTTGGGTTCCTTGATTGAAAATAGCCACGTTAAGGGTCTGTTTCAATAAGAAATTTACGACCGAAAAGATAAGGTCTGAAATATTTGGTGGCCCATATGATGGCCAATAATTCCTTCTCAATAGTGCTGTAGTTTATTTCGTGCTGATTGAGTGTTCTACTCGCAAAGCAGATTGGATGTTCATCTTGGGAAAGTACTGCGCCCAAGGCGTAATTACTAGCATCTGTTGTGAGAGTGAATTTCTTTGAAAAATCGGGGTATCTAAGGATTGGATAGTTGGTCAATATTGTTTTGAGGGTATTAAAGCTGTCTAGATATCTTTGATCAGATATGTTAATTTTGGCATCCTTTTTCAAAAACATTGTCATGGGTTTCGCTATAAGTAAATAATCCTTGATGAATTTTCTGTAATATCCTGTGAGTCCAAGAAACTGTTTAATTTGTTTAGGGGTTTTTGGGATTGGATAATTGAGTACACATTCGATTTTCGATGGGTTTGGTTATATTCCGTGTCCTAGAAATTCAGTTTCTCTTTTGAAGGCTTCCGATTTATCAAACTGAATTTTTAAGTTTGCTTCTCTCAAACATTTTAAAATTGTTCCAATTGATTGAACATGTTCCTGGAGAGATGTTGAAAATATTATAATGTCGTCTAAGTAAACTAGACATATTTTATTGATGTAGTCCTTTAATATATTATTCATAAGTCGTTGGAAGGTTGTGGGGGCTGTTTTTAAACCGAATGGCATCCTCAGAAATTCATAGTGGCCACCTTCTACTGTAAAGGCCGTTTTATGTATGTCTGCCTCTTCGACTTCAATTTAATAAAATCCCTTTGCCAAATCTAATGTAGTGAAATACATACACTTTCCAAGCTTTTCGAGGATCTCGTCGATATTTGGTATTGGATATCGATCATCTATCGTAGCTTCGTTCAATTTCCTGTAGTCCACAACCAATCGCCATTTCTTTTTACCGCTAGCGTCTTCCTTTTTTGGTACGATCCAAATAGGTGCTGAATAAGAGGGGTTGCTTTGTCGTATTATCCTGAATTTGTCTTTGGACCTCTTCTTTATGGATGTATGGATATCGATATGATTTCGAGAAAATAGGGATATTGTTGGTAGTATTTATCCGATGTTTTATGGCGCTTGTGAACGTCATCTATGTATTTTCCTGGTAAAATATGTTGTGAAACCTTTTCACAATTTTTTTGACTTCATTTTTCTCTTCAGGATTCATATGGGTCATGTGAATTTGATTAAGAGGTGGTTCTGTTTGTTGGAACTCGTCATCCACAATGCAGAAATTCTTGGCATCTACCTTTGCCATGTCTGAATTATCAATATGTACTATAGCCAAACTGTCCGAAGATCTCTGTATTTCCAGTTTGTAATTTTGAATGTTATATAGCCCTTCATCAAGAATTACTTCACCTTTATTATTTTTTTGTTCTTTAATGTGAACGAGTCCATTATCCTCTGTCGTTATGAACTGGATAGTGTGCATTTTATTGTATATTAAGGGGATTCGTTTTCCATTCATAATCAGTATGTCGTTTTCATAATTTATTATAGCTTTGAATCTTTTAAGAACGTCATTACCAATGATTCCATCGTAGAAATTGTGGAACTGGCATTCTATTAAATTAAATCTTTCGTTGGTATTTCCAAGTTCGGAAAATAAGGGTACTTGGTAAATAGTAAAGGGTGTCCCAAGAAGAACGCAATTTTTAAATTTTAAATAAAACACAGATATTTAAAAAAAAATCGTGAAACTTTATCATATCGTAAAGTAGACAGAATGAGGTTATGTATGGAACAATATATCGTGCAGATGGCCGCCGCGGCTTTGCTGGCATGCACGCGATCTTTTAATGAAATTTTCAATGACCGTTTTGCATGAATGCTGCGGTATTTCATTAATGCAGCGTCCAATTTCCTCTTTTAAGGCTTGAGAAAAAAATCTAATGGTGTTAAATCGCACGATCTAGGCGGCAATTCTGATCTCCAAAACGCGAAATAACACGACCGGGAAATGACTGATGCAGCAATTGAATTGTTTCTCTGGCTGTATGACATGTGGCGCCATCTTGTTGGAACCACATGCCCTCCACATTCATTTCTTCAATTCTAGGCAAGAAAAAACTGGTTATCATTTCACGATACCGAACACCATTGACTGTTTGCGCTTGACCTGCCTCATTTTCATAAAAAAAGGTCCAATGATTCCTCCAGCCCAAAAACCACACCACACAGTGACACGTTGAGGATGCATTTGCTTCTCGTGAATCACTCGAGGATTTTCCTCACCCCAAATGCGACAATTCTGCCTATTGACGAAGCCATCAAGATGAAAATGGGCCTCGTCACTGAAGATGATTTTATCGGCAAAATCAGCATTTTCATGTTGTCTCTCCAATACGCAATTAACGAACTCCCTTCGCTGTCCATGGTCAGCTGGCTTCAGTTCCTGAGTCAATTGAACTTTGTATGCATGAAGATGCAAATCTTTCGTCAAAATTCGCTGCAAAGTGGATTTGGAGACACCAATTTGCAATATGAACCGAAGGTGGTTCCGCCATCTTCTTTCCAAAATTCTCAGTCTCAATTCCCAAGTAGTTTACCCCAAAAAAGATGGTCGTCTTCGTCCAGTGACGAGCAACTGTCTTCCGAAATGTACGTACTAAAGTCGGAATTGCTATCGGTTGTGTACCCCAATAGGTCACCAAAGTCAGAGTCACTGTCCGGTGTGTCAAATTCGTCTTCCGATTCCGGAAAGTATTCAGGTATAGTCATAGAGGTTTGATCCCTTCTCCAGAGGTGGAGAAAAAAAAATTTCAACTGAACTGAAGGTGGCCGTATTAAGGAAAAAGGAAGTTTTCCCTTTTTTCTGCGAATCTATTCGTTTATAATTTATCCGATTCCGAAAATAAAACTATATCTAAATTATAATTGATAATCCAAAATTTATAATCAAAATATAATCCGTAAAAATCACAAGTTCTAGATAAAATATTCCCGTACCGCGGGTCTTTGGAAATGTCTCTGTACATTTTCGTTTAGGTCCGTCGAATACCCGTCGTTGGAATCAAACCCCGAGTCGCATGGGTAAGGGTTCGCACGATCTTTGAATCCGTAGAAGTCCTCGCTCTCGGTGTCTGATTCGAATGGATTATAATCTGATTCGATATTACTCATTTAAATTAATGTCTAAATTATAAACTTACTTTATTAAATTTGCATATTCTATTTGTTGATATTGGTGTTCCTGTTGCTCGTTGGAGATAAATTTTTAGATTGTTGTTGTTGGCACTGTTGTTGTGGTTGATAGCACTGTTGCTGTTATTTCTTGAAGTGTTGGTTAGTTGGTCCCCAATGGTATGGTGTCTGTTGTTTTTTTTTTAGTTGTTGTGGTTAATAGCACTGTTGCTGTTATTTCTTGAAGTGTTGGTTAGTTGGTCCCCAATGGTATGGTGTCTGTTGTTTTTTTGGGTTGTTTTGGTTGATAGCACTGTTGCTGTTATTTTTTTTTTGAAGTGTTGGTTAGTTGGTCACCAATGATATGGTGCGTGTTGAATTTTGGTCACCAATGGTATGGTGCCTGTTGTAAAAGAGTATTTCCCCTTTTTGTTTATACCCGTAAGGACATAAAAATGTCCGGTATCCGCTTTTATTTTTTTTTTAAATTTTCTTTAAAAAATTTTCAAGGATACCCGGAGTATCCTGCCGACTGCGCCAGTTAATTTACGTAGACAAAAATAAGAATTTTTGTTTAAGATTTTAAAAAAAATATTTTTATTTATTTATATATTCTTTTTTTATTTTATATTAAGATTAAAATTTCAATATCTTAATAGAATTTATAAAGATCGTTTTACGATCTAGACACTTCGAATCTTATGATTAAGACTGACTTTGATACCTAATCTACTCTACTATTTATAGTAGAAAAATGTCAATTTTCTGGATGGTCAACAATTCTTGGGAATTGTTTACCACTTTTTGTCTCGCCAGAATTTCGTCTAGAACGGAAGTGCAATTTCCGTTTTGTTAAAATAAATAAAAAAAGAGAATCGAACTTCTAGTTGAAAACAACATTCAATTGCAATTGCCAAAATTATCCGGAATTTTGTCTGTGTTAATTGTAGAAACTCTGTTAAGGGTTTTTTGTTATATAAAATTGTTAATAAAAAAAAGAGTGTTGAACTCTTACTTTCAATTGCATTTATGTGAAAAGAAATGCAATTGAAAACAACATTCAATTGCAATTGCCAAAATTATGCGGAATTTTGTCTGTAGAAACTTTGTTAAAGTTCTGTTACAATTGTATTTTGTTATGTGACCGGACATTATGTTCCCGTTATTATTTAAAAACAATTCGTTGGAATTGTTATTTTCTTAAAAGTGTTAATACCAGCAAAGATTATGTATCAAGGGAATGTGGGGAGACGTTATATTATATTGGTGTGTGCCAATAGAATATGGGGAGACATAACATCGAAGCTCACACATAAAGTAGAGAGGTAAGTTTTCCAATACATTACCTATTTTACAAAAAAATAACAGTTCAATTTTAGGAAAACTAATATTTCACCAAGCCTCCAACTGCTCCTTACACTGCAATTTTACTGATCCGAAAGCTTCCAAATAACGGTGGCAGATTTTGGAGGAATTTACCAAACCACAGCTAGCAAAATTATTCGTAAAGTGTCTGCAGCAATAAGAACCCTATACAACGAATACGTAAAACATCCACATCCAGGTAAAACTTTTTCGAAACCATGAACATATTTTTTTAATAGTTTATAACTTTGCAGGTGGAGAATACGGCGAACTTTTGCGTAATCGAAAGGGATATTTATCAATAAATGTTCAAGGTGTGTGCATTGACATTTTATTTTAAAATTTAAATTATTACAAAAAGACGTTGTAATTTTCACAATAAATCAGTTGCATTCAAACACTAATACTACATATGATATTTGCGTTTGTAGTAAAGAGCTTTTTTTCAGGGACGGAAAATTCAGTACGTTAGTACTTTTCCATCAACTTGAAAATAACTTTCAAAGAAACATTTTCAAACACACAACGATCAGTCTATGTTCACTAAAAGATATATATTTAATAAAGCGTGGGAACAGTTGTTTTTGTTTATTGAAAACAATGACGGCGATCCCGTATGTTTGGTTTGTGGTTATATTGCTAAACGCAATCACAACCATACCATTGAAAGGAATTATAAAACATTCCAAAAGAGATTTTTGAATAAAAATTTAGATAGGGCCAAATTAGTAGATGAACTGAAATTAAAGTTTTAAAAGAAAAATTTGCCAATTGACCAATTTCAATATGAAAAAAATATCAAATAAAAGATTCCTTTTGTTGTTGCTCTATCCTTAGCAAAGCGCTGCAAGCCGTTTGAAGATGGCTTTTTGTAAAGATCTTTTAAAAGAAGTATTAAAGTGTTTTTGCTTAAATAAATTATACGACTTATAACATTTCGAAATTCAATATTACCATCCTTGTATTGTGCTCTCATATATGTAAAAGCTCTCGTCGAAGATCGCTGTAGGTGAAAAAGCTCTTTTGTAAAAGCTTGCACATTGTGCTTATGAGTTGGACGGAACTGCAATAAATTATTTAATTTGACAAGTATTTTTGGCATAGAAAGGAACATCAAACATGAATAGTGGCAGATTGTTCAAAATATCCTACGTGATTTTACCGGCTAGGTAAAGATAACTATTAGGTATTTACACTGGTAGTTATCTCTTCATTGAAATAACGGGCCTAAGTTAAAGAAAATTTAAACTAATTACATGTTGATAAACCTTAGTGTAGTTATATTGTTTAGTTTTAAGAAAGATATATTTATGTATATTTATGTATAATGTATACAATTTCATTCGAAAAGTGGGAACATCATTTTCAACATTTTTAAAATTTTTCACATAAAAAGCCTTCTTAACAACTTTTTTATGAAAATTTGCTGAATACCATAATTTTGTGTACAAAGAAATATTAACTGCAATGATACAACTACACTTATCAAAAAAAATCTGTAATGGCAACTGAAAATTTTGCTGTTATTACGGGAATGTATTTATATTTTTAAACGAGTAACATTTTTTTATTTATTTTTTCAAAAAATGATTTAGACAAAATAAAAAAAAAAAATCAAAGGCTAAAAAATAGTAAATATATAAACGAATTTATCATTTTTTTTATTTGCTTATTTTTGTTTTGAAATAATATTTTTTTAGTAAATTTTTTGGATTTAAAGGTCAAATTTTAATTGTTTAACGGACTGATTTTTAAAGCTAAAAAAAGTTTTTAGTGCTATTTTAAGTGGACGTTCTATTTTTGGACATGAGTCGGTTGTGAAAAATATCTCCACTTCCGCTCCCTTTTTTTAAACCTATGTTATATTTTAAGGCAATTTAAGTTTGTATCTATAAGTTTTAATTATTAGAAATAAAAATTATTTCATTATGCACTTTTTTTAAATTGGTAAAATTTTTTGTTAATTTTAGCAATTCGGAATTCAAAAATTTGTAAAATAATTTCTGGAATTAGCAACAATAATTTGTAAATACTCTGTAAAAATTCTGTTATTTGTAAAATGTAAATAGCAAAGAAATTGACTAAAAAAAATTTGTACTAAAAATTAGTACAAAAATAGTAGTGGGATTTAAAACCGTTTAAACATTTTTTTACTAACTTTTTTCTGAGTGTACGGACTGCGACTTCAAAATAAACGTTTGGTATGAAAAATACATTTTTCTTAATAACATAATGTAGAGTTTATTGTGTTTAATAAAAGTAAAAACTCATCCCAATAAACATTGAAAATTTAAAAATTCAAATCCTTTAAATATTGCTTGTATTGTGCTTTATTTTAAGTGATTTTTTACAGTCAAAATCAAGTTCATACAAATAAAAATATTTTTTTATGCCTTTCGTTTATTGTCAATATTTGCTCAAATTTACAATTTTTCTGTGAAGATTTTTATAAAATCTGAATTTGTTCCATGGATTTTCACGAAAAGATTAGCCACATTTATTTGGAGCTAAACATTGTCCTAACATTATCTTTTTTCTTATTTCAGAAAGATTCTACGAATTTCTACGATTCTGAATAAAAGAAGGATTAGAGAAAAAAACATCGAAAAAAAATCAACATTAAATATACAAAACTAAAATTCTAAAAATGTATGGTATGCTAAATAGAGTTTATAAATTTTACCAAAACCAATAATTTCCGTGTTTTTATGGCTTTGTTAAGCTTGAAGTTTGTTTAAGCTTGAAGGGCTTGAAAACAAGTGTAATTATTATATTGTTCGAACTTGAATTGAACTGTGATTCAAGACTTGAATTACTGTATATTCTCACTGTAATGTTCGACTTGAATTCCAGTGTCCGTTTTGCTGGAATGTGCTATTGAAATATATATAAAGTATAAATCAAGGTTTGGAATTGGAAAATTTGATTTGAATAACACTTGATTTTGGCTTTAATTCCAGCAAAAATATTTATTGGGATAAGTATCACAAAATACGAAAAGAAAAAAAAATCAAGTTCAAATAAAATCAAAATCAAGCCATACTACATAAACATTGAATATAAAAGGGGAAATGTTGAAATACGTGAAATTTTTATTTAGAAAAATGTGTGAGAGTATCAAATGTATCTCAGTAGTATCACGGTACCTTCTTAAATAAAATAGTATCAAAAAACTACAATTGTGTTAACTTTTCCATCCCTGATCGGTGTTAGTATGTTAGTATGAGTGAGTCGCCCATGGGCGACCACAAAAAATACTATGGTACCAACTTAATCATACCTGTTGCATGCGTATTTGCAGTGTTGCAAAAAAGTTTGTTCTCATGTTTCCATTTTTAAAGTTTTAATACCCAAAAATCGTTAACAAATTGTTGAATAATTATAATAAATCATTGATATTCAACAATATCAAATCACATCAATGAAGTAATTATAATTTATTCATAGATATCAAGCTCTGCATTAAAACAAATAGTTCATTAATTTAGCAGAAATAGCTTTGGATTATCGATCTGAAAAATCTATCAAAATTTAATTTTTGTACCAATAAATATCCAAATCCCCAATTTGAAGCCAAATTCCCTTATATGGCAACACTGATGATATACACTTTGGTGTATACAAACATTTGTGAATTTAAACAAGTGTGGCTCTCTTACTTAAAAAAATTAAATCATGACGCTTTTATTAATATGCGTAATATTAAAAATTTTTTAATAAACCTTTTTTTATTTTGTTTTTTTAGGGATTTGAGATGAAGTTTTTCAATTTGAATAACTGTAATAAAAGTTAAGATATAAATAAAACAAAATAATATGACTTTTAGTAGCATATTAGGGGTTTTTATTTCCTTACATGTTTTCAAAAGTGTTTATTATAAACTAGAATATTTTTACACCAAGTTAATTATTAATTAAAAATTTAATTGATATGATTAAACTTTTTATTAAAAAAAAATCAAAGAAATTTATTCCTAAAAGTTAACTTTTTCTGCTACCTCTAAACATAAAGCAATTTAGTTGAAACTTGGCTCAGAGAGTTTTTAGGCATAAAGGAGTAGGGATATTATAGAAAAAGCGAATTCAAACTCTAATGTATTTTTGGCATGGTTGGCTTTCAATACCTTTTCATAATTACGGCAGTTGGCCACCACAGCTACTTTAAAACCGATATAAAAATTTTAAAATGGCAATTTCATGAAAATCATTTGTCTTTGTTTATAACCGGGTTTAATTTTGAAATATCTTAAACTACCCTTATAATAACGCTAAACTACCGAAACATCGATTTATAACGGTAATTTGCAGATAAAACATAATTTAACATGTAATATTATAGATATTAGAAGACAAATGTCACTATTGGAACCGCAGTTTCAAAATTGTCGTATCGGTATTAATCTGCACGTGGTAGACAACTACCGTTATAATGAAAAGGTAGTGCTTGCCAACCATGATTTTTGGACAACTCTAATAAACATATCGTCTATGTAGTGCAAAAACTCAATTACTTAAAAAATTAAGTATTGAGATATTAAGTTTTTTATTATACTTAAAAATTTACTAATAACAAAATACAAACATTTTATTATAGTTAGCTATTAGATTGTCTTAGAAGACCTATTGCTAAAAAAATTTTGTTAATTATTTTTTAATTATAGAAAGAAAATAAATAAATAATAATAAAATGAAGTATTTACTTTATTTTTGTAGTTAATGAGTTTTCGCACTACGTAGACGATATATACTAATTATCTGTAGAGATGCTTAATAATGTTTTTCTTCTGTGTGTAGTGTTACCATATTGACATATGATTTCAGTTTTAAACAAATTTTCCATTCAATTTACCAATATTACTTAAGTTGAAAATTTTCAATACAAAAATTACCCAAAATTTTCCAATGAAAAGTTTTACGCCTTGATTGCAACTGTGTTATAAATTTTTACTCCCCATTTAAACTTTATTTGTATTAAAAACCTGAAATGTAAATTAGTCTCTTGCTTTCGTTTAAATTTCTTCTCATTCCAAACACAAATTGTATTGTAGGCTTATTGAAAACTTATATGTAATTATACCCTTCACCATAGGTGGAAGGGTATATATAAGTTTGTCATTCCGTTTGTAATTTCTACAATATTGATCTTAGACCCTATAAAGTATATATATTCTGGGTCCTTATGAAGAGCGAAGTTGATTTAACAATGTCCGTCTGTCCGTCTGTCCGTCTGTGTGTTGAAATGGGTTTTCCGAAGAACCCAGACATGATGAGGACTTGATTCTTTTTTATTTCTGTTACATGTGATCCATTTCTGTTTGCTATTAAAAATCAGACAGATCGGTTAATAAATGGCTGAGATATTAGCAAAAAACCAGGACTACCTCTAATTTTTCCAGTAAAATCCCTTTGTTTAATATGTATGTAGAATTTTGAGCATAACAACACATCCATGTGTTAAAATTCTTTTCTTTCATCTCCACCATAGAGGAAGAATAGTATAGAGGATGCAACGCCGTCAGCGGCCAAATAAAATATTATACAGAATACAAAGGTTCGGAAACTTGGAGAAAACAGGGGAAAATTGAGCAAATTTCCCTGATTTCTGCAAAAATTTGAGTAACTGTCCCTGTTTTTAAACCTTTTTTTCAAATCCAATTGAGAAATCTGCTAAAACTAATTGGATTTGCAAAGAAATTCAATTGGAATCGCAAAAAAACCAATTTGAAAATAAGCTGAACCTTTGAAATCTGCACATACAAAAGAAAGAGAACGTTTTTTACGACGTGAGAGACATCGTCATGGTGTGTCTCCACCTTTTATCACACCATGACGATGTCTCTCACGTCGTAAAAAACGTTCTCTTTCTTTTGTATGTGCAGATTTCAAAGGTTCAGCTTATTTTCAAATTGGTTTTTTTGCGATTCCAATTGAATTTCTTTGCAAATCCAATTAGTTTTAGCAGATTTCTCAATTGGATTTGAAAAAAAAGGTTTAAAAACAGGGAAAGTTACTCAAATTTTTGCAGAAATCAGGGAAATTTGCTCAATTTTCCCCTGTTTTCTCCAAGTTTCCGAACCTTTGTATTCTGTATAATATTTTATTTGGCCGCTGACGGCGTTGCATCCTCTATACTATTCTTCCTCTATGCTTTTATACACAAACAACACACATACAAAGATTTGTCATTTAAATAAAAACCAAACAAATCTCTAATTAACGAAGACTTTTATATATGTTATTCTATTGACGATGATTTTGTGTGAGCTTCAATAGCTTAGTTGTCTAGACGCTGTGTCACAAATACTTTTTTTTCTCTAAGGCCGTGGGGTTCGAGGTTCAAATCTCGGTGAGGTCAATTCACTTTTTTTTTGTACATTTTTTTTTATTATTTTCTTAAGACTTTTTTTTTGCTTATTTTTGTTTTTTTTTTTACATTTAATAATTAATTTATATAAAATTTTATATTAATAATTAAAATTCTTTTCTTTCATCTCCACCTTTTATACACAAACAACACACATATAAAGATTTGTCATTTAAATAAAAACTAAACAAATCTCTAATGAACGAAGACTTTTATATATGTACCTCTATTGACGATGATTTTGTGTGAGCTTCAATAGCTTAGTTGTCTAGACGCTGTGTCACAAATACTTTTTTTTTTCTCTAAGGCCGTGGGGTTCGAGGTTCAAATCTCGGTGAGGTCAATTCACTTTTTTTTTGTACATTTTTTTTTTATTATTTTCTTAAGACTTTTTTTTTGCTTATTTTTGTTTTTTTTTAACATTTAATAATTAATTTATATAAAATTTTATATTAATAATTAAATAATCCATAAATAGGCTAAAAACATCAACATTTTTATGAAAACCCTCTGATACAAACAAAATACAAACGTTTTTATACCTTTCACCACAGGTGGAAGGGTCGCGGGTTCATTAAGATTTTTTTTTTTTTTGTTTATTTTTTGTTTCTTTTTACATTTAATAATTAATTTAAATAAAATTTTATATTAGTAATTAAATAATCCATAAATAGGCTAAAAACAACAAAATTTGTATAAAAACCCTCTGATACAAACAAAATACAAACGGTTTTATTTCTATTATTTGCTACGATTTAAAAGAATTTATAAAAAGATTTTTAAACCATTTTATTTCTCACATATTAAGAAAATTTTATACATAATTTACCTTTGAGTGCAACTATTTTAGGTCATAACTTATAATAATTTATAAAAAAAATTATAAACTATTTTCCTTAAAATTTTTAAAATTAAGCTAAAGAAATTACAAATATTTCTAATAAAAAACCGAAATAAAATCCTAAATGCAAATTTGCCAGCTAAATCAAACTATTTTGTAGAAATAAAACACATGCAGTTCTAGTGATTTCTTTTAACGATTTGTTGAAATTCTTTTCTTTCACCTCTTAACCTTTTATACACAAACAACAAACACTATTCTAGAGCTGTATTATGACCTATGGATACGTCTTATATAGCAAAAGATCGAAAATCTTTAGTATAACATATTTGCTGAAAAACTCGGAAATATCGGTTCAGATACAAAAAAGTTATGCCCAAAACATACATTTTTTTAAAATACATATTTTCTGGAACCATAAATCTTCCCGAGTCCAAGTTTTATCTCCAAACTAAATGGTTAATTTCCTCTTAAAGGCGTCCGTATATAAATCTGTCCATTACATATATGTCCATATATAAACTTCAGTTTTTTCCCAACCATGGTGAAGGGTATATAAGATTCGGCATAGCCGAATTTAGCCGCTCTTACTTGTTTTATTATAAAATACAAGTTGTAATCCCAGAATAAAGCCTTAGCGACACTATCTTCTCTCAATTTTTCTTGATTTGTTTTAGGGGTTTATCAAAATTTATGATTATTTATAAAGAACTTAAAATTAATTCAAAAAGATAAAAAGTTAGGGAAAAAACTAGTGTCATACGAACTTAAGGGGACAGCCTAAATTGGGGTCTTGAAGAAATCGAGACAAATAAATTAAGAAATATTAACATATTACGGAACGGAAGTGGTATACCAAAATGTCAGAATGAAATTCTAATTCTAATTTTTTCAATAGCATTGTTTTTCGTAAGGTTCCACTGTGTACAATAATTGATCCCAATTAAAAAAAGTAAAATGCATGTTATTCGTCATAAAAATTTCTCTACAAAAACTTTTTATATTTTTTATAAGGCAAAAAATTTAAAAATTAAATTTGTATAAAAAAATATATTATATTAACTTGGAGTTTTTAGTTTTTTTATAAATATTACTTGAGCCAGAGTATAACTGAAAATATACATATTTTTTATAACATTTATGGTATTTTTAAATTTTAATATCATCATTGTGATTGCCAAGAAGTCAGAAATGTAGGAAAATAAACGTTTTTAATCGGATTTTACTCTAGCTTTGGGTTATGAAGAGATCTTTTGCCGGATCGAAATATATGTATCAGGCTAGCTAAAAATCGTTTATTTGCTTTTTTTTTTTTAATATACGAAGGTTGGAAACTCGCTAGAAGCAAACAATATTATACAAAATTGTTTGCGGATTTTGTTGGTCCATCTAGATGAAAATTTGATGTGGAATAACATACATTTTAATTTTAATCGGCGCAGTTGAGCAACTTAAAAATCGAAATGGTATGAGAAAAATGCTACTGGAATTTAAAACACTATGAGACGGAGGTTTTTAGTACAAAAGGCTACACTTTGAAAATTTTGTTTTTCCATATCTTGAAGGTTGTCGAGAAATAAAATATTTTTTTTATTTAAAAAAAATTGTGTCTGTGTATATAGAATAAAATGCTGTATGTTTTATTTTTATGCTTTTGTTTCAATAAAATAAATTTTAATTCAAAATATATTGTACATAATCGATTTTTTTAACAGGTTTTTTCAGTTTTTTTCAATTTTTTAAAAAAAATTTGTGGCAACACTGTGTGTACTAAAATCTAATTTTGTTCAAAAAACTATTTGTTATATGGATAGAGTATTTACCAGCTGAAACGTCATTTAAAATGAGTCATATCCCAATAAACAATTTTGCTGGAAATCAAGTGTAATTCCAGTCATATTTTCAAGTTTCGAGCCTTGATTTGTACTTTATTTACACTTTAATTCAATAGTATATTCTCGTAAAACGGATATTTGAATTCAAGTCAAACATAACTCTGTAAATATACTTTAATTCAAGTCTTGAAATATAGTTTAATTCAAGTTCAAACAACATACTAAAAACACTTGTATTCAAGCTCTTACTTCGTAATAAATTAAGCCACAAAAATAATGCAATGATTATTTATTTTCATTTTCTTTAAATAAATAAATAAATGCTAGAATTGACTACAAAAAAGATAATGTTAATTTGGAATTTTAATAACACAATACTAAAATAATAAATAAATTTATTTATTATACAACATATTTTTTGATTTGGTATTTCTTTGTGCTTGTTGAAAATGCATTAAAACTGATTTTTAAAGACACAGCTGCATGTCGTAAATGCGCGTTTTTTTTGCATCCATTTGAACAATCAAAGTATCACTGTGATATACCGCAACCCTTTTAAAAAATGAAGGTATCACTGCGACACAATTTCAGGTAGAATAACGGAGTAAAAAATAGAATAAATAAGTAAATATACCTTTAGTCTCCATTACGTTTTCGACTGTCAAAGAAAGTAAACTTGTTGGTACTATTTTAAAAATCCATTTATCATCCTATTACAATATATATCCTCTACACCGCAAGATGAAACCACAACAACATCAACAAATATCGAAAACCCAATGAGTCATATCATATACATGATGTTACTGTTTTTGGTGTGTACTAATTTGACTGATCTTAATTTACCAACCCATCTGGATACCTTAAGATATTATTATTACTTGAGCGAACGTGCTAAAACAGACCAAAAAAAGTTTTCCTATAAATCATTCACTATTCAAAATAAGTTGATTTGAATTTGGGAAAAACTTAATGTGGAAATAATGCCGAAAAATTTTGTATCTATTAAATTGAATAGATTGCCTGACAAATATCAAGACCTAATCAAGAGCAAAAAGAAAATCCCAAAAATTCATGTGTTTCTAAAATCTCTGAGAGCAATTTTTTACATTGGAATATGTAAATGCGATTTGAAGGCAGCTCCATGTGCATGCGGCTTGGTTACAGAACGCCTCAAAGAGTTTATGCACGATCAACATAATCAGAGAAGCTTAAAAGTGGATGCGTTTATGACGGAAATTGAAGAGCAAGGAGCAACGTCTATGTTATCAATGCCAACATACCAAGATCCCGATGATTCAACATACGCACCGCCATCGGTTCAAGAAGATATGGATAGAAGCACAAGTTCACAATACACAGAAAGATACGATTGTTTTGCCTTGATACCTTGATATGTGACAGATTTGGTGTGCCTGATAGAGTAGCATCAGCGTTAAATATATATATATATATATATATATATATATATATATATATATATATATATATATGCATTGCCCATACTTTGAAGACATCTGTATATACAGCCAAAAAAGTCCCTATAAAATGCGCTGTGTCCATTAAAATGTCTTCAGTGTAAACAGAAGAATAACGAAAAGTTTAAGGACAGTCCCCAAAGTAACAAAATGTCTTCATAGTAACTTGTGGAACGAATACAGGTTTCGTTTTTCAAGATTGGTTTTAGTTTTCGAGTTCTCGCACGTTAGCAGTACTGTCATAGCAACAATCAGCTATTGGCATCCCTAGAAACATCAGCTCAATTTTATTCTTTTGGAATTAAACTTGTTTTATATGCAAAGAAAAAAGTGCAGAGTCGATTTCAAGTGTTTTTGTTATGATAAAAGAAAGAGGAAAAAATATTACAAATGTGATGAGAGATCCATATTTTTGATATATTTGGATTCTCAGCAGCAAAATTATTTTGGGTACCGAACTTATTTTGTAACGCGTGTAGCACAAAATTATACAAGCGGTCATTTGGTCAAGAAGTATACTTACTATTTTGAATGGCAATATTATGGAGCAGAAAAATCATGTAGATGATTGTTATTTTTGCTTGATGAATGTGGTCGGTCTAAATGCAAAAAAAAAACTAGCAAAGTATAAATATCCTGAAGTGTCATCAATGTCCAAACTAGTTCTCCATACGAGCTAAGACCCTTTGCCAAATTGTCCGGTATGAGTGCAAATTCCATGGGAACTTTCAGTTCATAACTGATGAAGAGTTCATTATCGACCGAAGATTTTAACATGGAAGAAAAACATTTAATTTCGCAAACTGACTGACTTGATTCGTGATTTGGATTTATCGAATCAAAGAGCAGAATTGCTCGCATGACGGATGTAGAAGTGGAAATGTTTTGACACTTAAACAATAGTCACTGTTTACAGAAACAGAAATAAGCCGTTTTTACCGTTTTTCAAAAAGAAGAAAATATATGTTCCTGCGATGACTTAAACGGTTTGTTTGATGCGATGCACCGTACGATATAAATGAATGGCGTTTGTGCATAGATGGTCCAAAATACAGCCTGAAGGCTGGTGGAAATATAAAACCCTCCATTTTGGTTAATCATGCAGTACAAACGAAGGAATGCTAAGAAACAATATGTTAAAATTTCCACAAAGATCAATTTGTGACTATTTAAAGATTTGAAAAAATACTCTAATCAATTTAAAAGAATAAATTAAAAAATAAATTTTTTGTGCCTGTGGCATAGCTGGTAACTGACCAACATTATGTGAAAAAAGATTGGCAAAGTCGTACTAGTTATAAACCAGGAAAACAAAATGTCTCTTCTACATCACTTATGAATCCACAGAATATTTTCCTGAAACCTCTCCACATAAAACTTGGTCTTATCAAAAACTTTGCCAAAGCGCTCAACTCTGAAGGACCGCCTTTTAAGTACTTGACCAAGTTGTTTCCCATATTGTCATACGCCAAAATCAAAGAGGGAATATTTGTCAGACCCAGTGGCGTGCCCAGGGGGGCCAAGGGAGCATGCCCCCCACCCGAAATTATTTCCAATATACAATTTTTTTACTATGCTTAGACAAAATAGCTTGTATTTTTTTTGTTTCCAATTAGTTTCTTTGCAATACCAATTAATTTTTTGTAATATGTCCAGAACTTTATTTGACCGCTGCTTGCGATGAAATCTCTATATGTTACTTATTCTTCGTCTATTAATAATTATTTCCACACTCGTAATATTATTTGAGTAAAAACAAACTAAAAATAGACTTTTAAATGTTTAAATCCCGGTAAATTGCCTTTTTTTATTTAATTTAACGCTTTTTATCTTTCTTTGTACATTTTCTAAAAAAGGAGTAACTAAAGGTCTACACATCGACAACCCTTATATGCTATTAGCAAAACAACAAAGTAATAAAAACGTTAGAAAAAAAAATATATGTAGTTTATTGTTTTTAAATATTGTATTTTACGTAGGTGTGAGCTGGCTAAATAAAATCTAAACTAAATTCAGGTTTCCAAGTTTCAATGAAATTTTAAAAATGTTTCAAAAATTTTTCAAAGAAAAGGTTTAAAACTTTTTGTCAATTAGTATTTAGTTTATAATTTATTTAGCTACCTCGCACAGGTCCTAAATGGAATTATTTGATTTGTATATCTGCTTTTTAATTCGTGATTCCTATTGAATTTGAAAATGCTGCCAAGTCTTGGAAATTCTTGGCTTTTCTCATTTAAATGTAAACAAAAATATTTGTCATAAAAATATTTGAAATTTTTGTATGTGTAATTTGATAAAATATTAAAAACAATAAAAGCTAACAAATAAGTTATGTGTTTGTTTGTAAAAGAAGAGCAGGGCATACAATTGCCATATTTCGTGTTCCGGTGAAGTCCATATATGAAAACAAATTTCGGAAAAAGGCTGCTCAAATATTCAAATTATATTTGTTTACAAAAAAATAAGAAAAATCACGTAGGTAGGAATAGTTTTTTTAACAAGTAGTTATAGATATAGAGATATATTTTTATTTATAAAACAAAATTACCCACAAATGTAAACAAAATTGCCCAAAATTACAATTAAATTAAAAAAAAATCCGAAATAAAAGAACACAATTTAAATTCAAAAAATTACAAATAAAGTTAAAAAATGCGTAATTTATACTTAAAAAAATAAATTTCAATTAAATAATACTCAACACAATAAAAAATTATTGAAATTCAACAAATATTTATTTAATTTTGTGTTTTTGAATTTCAATTGATGCTTTATACATTACATTTGGGGTCATTCCAATATTTTTTGAAACAATATAATTCTTCGGATTTGAGTAAAAATTTGTACGTAGCTATTCCACGTTCCCATGATATCTGTGCTGTTTTTTAAGAATTTGATGTAGTTCACGGTGTATCGGGGCGCAAATTTGGTAATTTTTTTTTTAAATGGAAGACGTGTTTTTTAAATATTAGTGAATAAATAACGTTTTGCATTTTTAAATGAATGGTATTTAAAAAGATTTTAGATCATATAATATTCTTTTTGTAAATTGGTTTTTAATGCAAAGAAACATGAAAATTTTTATTAGTAAATTACAGAGAATAAAAGTTAAAAAAATTCTATCAGAGGCAGAAGTATAGAATACTTAGTATTTTCGGTTGTCGCTCTTCAGTATCCATGCCCCTTTTTGGGTTTATGCTTTGATGATTGTCGATTTTATATTGAGTGATTGAAAACAATTTAACAAACCCGAAAACAACACACAATTGGACTAACATCAACAATTAAGCAATTAATATTTATCCTCTATTTTTTCAGATTTTGTTATGAACTTTTATTCTTATAGTATACAATAACAAAGCTTATAAAGCCGTTAGTTTCAAGTTTGCATTTGCATTTTTGCAATATTTCTCTAAATAAACCGCTTATTTTCTAAACAATTATCTAAAAGTACAGGGTGGCGCAAAAATAACCTTTTGATGTTTTTTTGGCTGTATTTAAAAAAAAAAAATGAAAAACTTTGATTCTTCTTGTGGATTATTTTTATTTGGTCTTTTAATTTTTTTTACATCAAGTCGAGAATATGATGTCATGTAAATGGCCGCCGCCACAGTTGATTGTCATTTGAGCCCTTTTAATGGCATTTTCCATCACTTTGGCCAAAACTTCCGGCGATATGTCCTCACATTCTTGACGGATATTGTCTTTAAGAGCTGCAAGAATCTGAGGCTTGTTGACATAAACCCGCGACTTCAAAAAGCCCCACAAAAAGAAGTCTGGAGCGGTCAAATCAGGCGATCTTGCTGGCCAGTGCAAATCGCCAAAACGGGAGATTAGGCGCCCGGGAAATGCATCCTTCAGCATATCGGTTGTGGCACGTGCAGTGTGTGGCGTTGCACCATCCTGTTGGAACCACATGTTTTCCAATCCCAATTCATAAAGTTGCGGCAAAAAGAACTCGTTGATCATTGATCTGTAGCGCTCACCATTCACAGTAACCGTTTGGCCCGCGACGTCTTCGAAGAAAAAAGGTCCGATGACTCCTCCAGCGAAAACAGCACACCATACAGTGACTTTGAGCGGGTGTAATGGCTCTTCGTGGGTTACACGCGGATTTTCAGTGCCCCAGAAGCGTAAATTTTGCTTATTTACGTACCCGCTAAGATGGAAATGGGCCTCATCACTCATGATTATTTTTGATGAAAAATCATCTTCATTATTGCTCAAATAAATAGTCACCAATATTCCGCGTTCTGGAGCAGTGTAGCGTAACATTTTTTATTAACGTGTATTTCGCATGTGTTTACTACACAAATGTCAAAACAGAACTGACATTAGGGGCCAATCGCAAAATTTATAGCATTTTCTGATAGGAGGATTACTTTTGCGCCACCTTGTAGAAGATCTAAGTTCTCATACGGTTTGTAAAAATAATTGCTTAAAAAGTTATATAAGTTTAAATATCCAACTTTGAACCGCTATAAGTATGCAAATTTTAGCATCGAGACATAGTGATTTTTTAAAAGACCAAAACAGCACAGAATTCACAGGAACATGGAATATCCATGTCCAAGTTTTCAGTGATATGCATAGAATGACTCTTTGGTTTTTTTTAATAGAATTTCATATTTTTAAATTTCAATTGATATTTTTTAAATAATATTTTTTTTTACTTTTTGATCTACAATTGCTATCTTTTTTAATGATAATGCTGTTTTTTATATAAATATATTTATACAATACTGTACCAAGCCGAATCTCTGACGTTTCGTCATAAGAATTTTGTAGCCTAATAGATTTTTATCAAAATAATAAAAGCGGAGAAAAGCTTTACAACACAAAAAGAATTAAAATCTACGTAAGAAATTCAATGGGCGACGTAAGACTTTCTGCATTGGCTCGAACGTCAGTGAAGAGGTAGACCCGAAATTGTTGACAGTTTTATGTCGAAAAATCGACGAATTTAATAACTGTAAATTTTGTTTTAAATGCTTCAAATAGGAAAGAAGTTTAAGTTTAAAATCACTAGCTTTAAAAAAAAAATTTTAGAAATTATATTTTAGGCCCCCCGAAACAAAATCCTGGGCACGGCACTGGTCAGACCTGATATTCGAAAATGAATGGCCGACGGAAATTTTATAAAATCTTTAACGCCCAATGAGGAAGGAGCGTGGACGTCATTTTAAGATGTTGTTTAAACTTTCTCGGCAACCGCAAATCCCCGGATTTCAAGCTAATAATTAAAAGTTTTTGCAAAATTATCACAAGATTGGAGTTTGTAACGTGACGTTACAAATAACCTACTTATTCATATACCTAATACAATTACTGATGTCCATAACTGGCTATATTACAGAATTCCAATAATTCTTGTTTAGTTATGACAACTTATCACATTTAGTGGCAAAGTTTGGTAGCCAAAACAGAGCTAGAATCGATTTACGCAATTTGTGAGTTACTTAGTCGTGTCTACTAATCGTATCCAGAACCTTTCTCCGATTCACGCACTCACCTGCCAATTATTCTCGTGAGTCACCCGAAGACTTCCCGACTAGAGACGACCCTAATTAGAGATGTAACCACAGCTATAGGGGAACACATACACAATCGTCTCCTTTCTCAACAGGGTCGTAGCACTAATTAAAGGAAGCAAACCTTTAACCAACCCCCCACACTGAGTTTACCCCAGCTAGGAAACAAAACTGCATTTGAAGCTCGAATGTCTCTTAAAATATATTTTCTTCATTCCCATCTCGATTTTTTGCTGAAAACTTATGAGATACTAGCGAAGATTATGTGAAAATCGAAAGAAGATATCTAATGTGTGCAACAGATCCCAAACAACTCACAAATTGTAAAACAATTATTTTATTCAATATCTTGAAAACTATAACCAATCTTAAAAAACGCAGTGCATATTAAAATTCAGAAATTCAAATAGCCTTAGAAATACCTTTTAGTTGCTCTGATCTAAAACCGTGTATACTTGTGTAATCAATTAATAGCAAAAAAGATTCTATATAAAGATTATAAATTTTTAATTCTTTTCAATAAAAACAATAATAACACTGTCCAACAGCATTTTTGGAACAGAATAGCGACCCCATAATTCTGAAAGGGTATGTTGAGTAGATCATTTTTGTAGAACAAACTTATGGTCCAGCACGTCTGAGTATTTTTTTACAATGGGTCAAAGTTTTCATTTTTCGGTCGAAGGGAGCATTATACTATATGAAAAAAATGCTGTAAGTTAATGTCTGAGAGAATTCTTATGGTCAGAGTTGTATTGTGGAATTGTATGAGGATTATTTTTGTGGAAGATCTTAACTCTCTAACTGGTCTCTTTATGGGTCAATTTGACCCTTTTTTAGAGAAAATCAAAAAATATCCTTTAAAAAAGGACATTTAAGGATTAAAATATTCTACGAAAATGTTTGCCGGAAATTTTCAGTGGGGGTCACCAAAGACACCATTGTTGTAAATAAAGCTCTTTACGATTAATTGGCAAAAATACACGCCAACTTCTATAGTATGTACATATTTATTTTTTTGCTTCAAATTTTCGAGTAAAAGGGAATTGGGAAATAGCAGTAGTATGACAATGGATTAAAGATTAAACTTAATATGCTTTCCTGTATTTAGCTTGACGTGAATGTTCTGATGGGTCAAGGTTTCTGTACAAGCCCCATACGTATTCAGCAAGCATTACACTTTGGGATTTCCCTTTGAATCTTTCTTCCAATACCTCTATATCCTGATGAAACTTTTCACCATGTTCATCTGAAACCGCTCCAAGGTTTTCTTTAAAAAAATTGAGATGAGAGAGCAGAAAATGCAGCTTTAGTGACATCTTAACGCCAATATTGTTAAAACCGATTAGCATGCTTTCAATATTTTCTGCATAGTTTTGTGCTTTTGAGTTTCCAAGGAATTCTGATATAACCAGCTGCATAAAGTCAAATGCTGTCTTTTGCATATCCGACACATGACCATAAAATTCTTCATCTTGTAATAATTTTCTTATATCGGGTCCAACGAGCATTCCTAGAAAAGGTAATTTACATTAAATGAAATAAATTATTTCTTAAAACCGTATTTTACCTTCTTTTAATTTTGCTGCAGATGATCTGTGGAAAATGTTTTGAATGCGTTTGAAAGCATTTCCTTGTGTATTTAAGCTTTTCATAAAATTTTTCACCACGCCCAACTTAATATGCAGCGGTGGAAGTATGACCTTATCTTTTGGGACAAGGGATTCATGAATTACATTTAAGTCACCAATAATATTTTCTTTACGTTCTTCGAAATATTTAATATGATAATGGCTGCTGGTAGCACGTGAATCCCATTTACAAAGAAAGCACATATATTTTGTGTATCCTGTTTGCATTCCAGTCAATATTGCAATCATTTTGAAGTCTGCGCATTTTTCCCATTTATATTTATAGTATTCAATTTTATTTAAGAGATTTGAAATATTTGCGTATGTTTCCTCCTTTTTTGTGGAATACGCAACCGGATGCTGATTTCCATTGTGCAGTAAAACTGCTTTTAAGCTGTGTTTTGAACTATCTATAAATAGTCGTCAAGCGGAAGAGTGCAGTGGAAGCTTTAGATATTTTAGAACCTCTTCAATACTGCAACAGTATACAAGTTCTTCTGATTTTTTAAAATAACTTTCCAGATCGGCGTGCCTTTTTCTTGGAAATGTAACTTTTACATCGCCTTTTATCAAATTCCTGTTTTTCAATGTGGAACATAATATTTCAGCTTTCTCTTTTGTTAGTCCTAAATCTCTTACAAGATCTTCAAAATAAGCTTGGTCTATCAATTAGGACATATGTTTAACCCATCAAGAGGCAAGTTACTTATATCTGATATGTTTTCAACCGCCGCTGTTATTTCTGTATTGGCGACTGTCATATTGGCCGAAAATGTATGTGTAGGCGGTTGAGGCACCGGAACACCTTCACAGCGCACTTCTGGTAAAATGACATTATTTGTTGCTTCGTATGTCATTATCGCGTAGTGCCTTTGGCTTCTACCAAATTTGTAATTTACGTAGAAATAGCATGTATCTGATTTGTGATCTTCAGGTTCAATCCATGTAATAGGCGCAGAAAATGGCAGCGCCTTAGTACCGCCTTTGTACCAGGTCAAAAGTCCACATTCGCACATTCGCCATATGGTTTTTGGTATCCAAGCTTCAGATAAAAATCGTATTCCAAAGAAAAGAAAATATGGTTCTTCAATTGTAGGGAATATCTTTCTTCTGCTTTGATGGTGCGTAAAATGTCCACAAATAAAACAAAACCAATCTCTTAATTTGCAAACAGAATCCGACATGCTTATTCAAGCTATAATTTTTCTTTTTATATTAATTTTAGTAAAAATCACACCCAATATGTACTGCTTAGTAGCTTAATTATGCTTGAATATTTTCTTTTATTTTTTATTATTAATTTTAATAAATATCACACCCGATTTGTAAGTCACAGCTGACTAGACGCGAGAACTCAGTGTTTGGCCCGGCCGAACTTGACGCCGTTTTTACCTGTTTTGTATATGTTGGTGTATAATTTGACTAATTAAGCGTAAAGAGCTTTATTTACAACATTGGTGTCTTGGTGACCCCCACTGAAATTTTCCGGCATTTTCGTAGAATATTTTAATCCTTAAATGTCCTTTTTTAAAGGATATTTTTTGATTTTCTCGAAAAAAGGGTCAAATTGACCCTTAAAGAGACCAGTTAGAGGGTTAAGATCTTCCACAAAAATAATCCTCATACAATTCCACAATACAACTCTGACCATAAGAATTCTCTCAGACATGAACTTACAGCATTTTTTTCATATAGTATAATGCTCCCTTCGACCAAAAAATTAAAACTTTGACCCACTGTAAAAAAAAAACTCAGACGTGCTGGACCATAAGTTTGGTCTACAAAAATGATCTACTCAACATACCCTTTCAGAATTATGGGGTCGCTATTCTGTTCCATTCAAAAAGTCTTAATTTATTGGACAGTGTAATTTTTTAAAAAATATGTTTAATTTATTTCTTGTGAAATACTGACTTTATTGCAGAAAGTACTCAGAATATTAGGCTAGGTTAATAAGGGTTATTTCCAACCGGAGACCAATACGGTCCATTGTGAATCCCTTCAGTATAGAGGAAGAAGAAAGAGAAGTAAAGAAAATAAAAATTGAGAGGTCCGAAGAAATAAAGAAACTACGTAGGACAAGACTCCCCCTACAGTCCCCTCATCAGAAACAGCCGTCCTATTTCCGTGACAAACCTGGATTACATCCAGCGATACACCCCAGTTCGTCGTGAAACCTATCCCCTAGCCATTTCCGCCTGAGACCCTTCATCCTAGGACAATGGCACAGTATATGCTCTACCGTCTCTAGCTCCTCGACATCACCGCACAGTCTGCAGGAGTCCGATATGACATTATCCTATTTACTCGTAAAAGCCCTAACAGAACAATGCCCCGTCCAGAACCTTATAAGGGTCCTGAGACCACCCTATCCCATCCTAGTAGAACCCTGGTTGCCCCTGCGTCCAGTTCGGGCCATAACGCCCTCGACACCCTGCAATCTACTCTATTCCTCCAGGACCGGTTAATGGCATCACGGAACTTTTTCCGTATCACCCCATAGTACTGACACAAGGGGGGCTTTACCCCCCTGTCCCTTGCCCCTAAGTCCAGATTCGAACCCGCCCTCGCGAGTTCATCCGCCACCTCATTGCCATCTACCTTGCAGTGTCCGGGTACCCAACACAGCCTTACTGTGAATGCAACCATGAGCTCCCTCAGAGCATTCCTACACCGTGCGACCATGCTCGATCGTACAGTATAATTTATCAATGCCCTTAGCTGACTGTCGACGTATATTGTCACCTCCAACCCCCCTACGATGTGATCCAGTATCACCTGTAACGACGAGTTTCCTCCGTTTGCTGGGGTATAGCTCGCGGGGTCCAGGTTCGTCACAAAAATTTATTGATTAGTGACAGAGAATGAGAAATGAAACAAGTTGTTGTAATTTTTTTGAAATTGGATCTACAGTATTATTTTTATTTATTCATTCAGTTTTTTTTTCTTTTCTTGTGTATTAATTAAAATGAAATAAAAAATTCAGCAATTGACTTAAACTAATGTAATATTATTCAAGCAAGTGGGTTCTGCTGCCGAAGGCGCTTGCTGCTGGCGTGAATAAATAAGTCATAAACTCTGAGTCAGGGTGCGTGCCGGTGTCAAAAAATTCAGAGAGCCTGGAAAGTAATAATTTTTAAAACGGTAGGACGCTCCGGGCATGCATAACTCTACAGGGTGGCACTCCCAAATCGTATGCGGTAACACTCGAAGAGAACGGGAAAGAGTCCTAAACGGAAATCCCGAAACGTTCGCGGTAACAATCAAAGAGAACGCAGCGGGAACCTAAACGGAACTCCCAAAATCACACGCGGTATATTACTCGAAGAGACGAAACAGGGAACCTAAACGGAACTCCCAAAATCACACGCGGTATTACTCGAGAGAACGAAAGAGGGAACCTAACGGAACTCCCAAAATCACAAGCGGTATTACTCGAAGAGAACGAAAGAGGGAACTTAAACGGAACACCCAAAATCGTACGCGGTATCACTCGAAGAGAACGAAACAGGGAACCTAAAGGGAGCTCCCAAAATCACACGCGGTATTACTCGAGAGAACGAAAGAGGGAACCTAACGGAACTCCCAAAATCACACGCGGTATTACTCGAAGAGAACGAAAGAGGGAACCTAAACGGAACTCCCAAAATCAGACGCGGTATTACTTGAAGGGAACGAAAGTGGGAACCTAAACGGAACTCCCAAATAGTTAGAACTTAGTTGCCGGCCACGCACTGACTGATCATTTTCGTCTTCGTCAGTTATAATGTTTATATGTTAACATGTGTTAAGCGGTGTATTATCGGTTACATCGTGTACTATCGGCTGCTTCCATCAGCTGTGCGGTGTTACCATACTGTTTGTGGTATTTGTTTTAGCACAGGGTGTTTCTATCGTAGAACCTGTTGAACGTTAAAAATTTTAAATATTTTAAAGTTTAAATTTAACGTAACCTTTATTTTTTCTTATATTAACATAAATAAATAAAATTCAATTGTATTTTTAAATTAAACTTAAATTTCTATTAACATGACATATTATTAAAAAGATGGAAAATAAACATTATTTTATTTTCTAAAAATGATTTAGCAAAAAACGAGACTAGGCGACTTTTGTCGTTACACACATCCGTCGCCCACCAGATCGCTAGGTTCTCAGCCTGGAAGACACTGCACTCATCCGGGAGTCTGAATGACCTTTTCACGTCAGTGTCAGCAATATAAACATCGGCACCAGTGCCGTGTCCATCTTGGACCCGTTTGTAAATACTGCCCATCCCTCAAACAGTCCGTTGGATTCACGCCAAACTTCCCTTTCCGGGAACTCCACCAGTTGTGTTACACCGGTCATACTCCTATGATCCGTAATTCCCACCGGAATACTACCCTGATCAAGCAGAGCCACTTCGTATAGAATTCTTGTGTGATCATCCCGCCTAGGTATAATCAACGAAAACTCATAGAGTCTAAGTAAGCTCCTAGCAGCCACACTCCTTACATAATGTTCAATGGCGTACAGATGTAGTAGGATATCCAACGCTGCCTGTGGCGTACTTCTCCTTGCACATGTGATCCCAAGAGATGCACTCCTCTGAGCCTTGTTGAGCATCTTCCTATAACTTTCCACTCTCAACGCATCCCAACAGTGAATCCGTGAGTGAGAACATGCAGTACCACCGATGTGTAAATCCAGTTCATCATATCCGGTCTTAGTCCCCAATTCTTACCGATGGAGTTTCTGCATGTGTAGTAGGCATTGAGTCCCCTTTTTATTCTCTCCTGGGTGTTTCTCTTCCAAGACAATTTACAATCGAGGAAGTTCCCCAAATACTTAGCACTGTCAGATAGAGTTAACTCGACGCCATCCAACACTGGCCCCTTAAAACCCTCTATCTTGTACCTTCTGGTAAAAAGTACCAGCTCAGTCTTAGCAGGGTTTACACCCAGCCCTCTATCCTTCGCCCATGCCGAGAGTTCGCCCAACATCACCTGCATAATTTCACCGATCGTGGACAGAAATTAACCCCCGACTAGCAGAACTATGTCATCCGCATGGGCAACGAATTTCCTACCCCTGGAATCAAAAGATCTGAGAATCCCATTGACCGCAAGCAACCACAGGAGAGGAGATAGAACCACCCCTGTGGGGTCCCCCTGGTAACCTTTCTCCTTATACTATGATCCCCAGGCTCGAGTTGATAATCCTACTGCCAAGCATGCAGACTATCCACTCCACAAGAAAACCCTGAACTCCCAGCTCCATCAAGGAATCCCAAATCGCCTCAATCCTAATGTTATTTAAGGCTCCTACTATGTCCAGAAACGCGGCGAGAGTATATTCCTTATGCCTCAGGCCGTGCTCAATTCAACCCACCACCTCATGTAGCGCACTGTCAACAGATTTACCCTTAAGGTAGGCATGTTCAGCGTTGCTAATGAGGTGGGAATCAATATTACTCCTAAGATATAGACCTATCAGTCTTTCAAGTGTCTTCCATAGGAATGAAGACAGACTAATAGGCCTGAAATCCCCCGGCTTCGAGTAGCCTGCCCTGGCAGCCTTGGGTATGAAAATCACCCTGTCCTCTCTCCACCCCCTAGGCAGATACCTCCCACTGAAAGCGTCCTCCGGGATATTGCAGAGCATGGCCGGAAAAATACCGTCCGGACCCGGTGATTTATATGGGTCAAAGGTATTGACCGCCCACTCAAGCTTCTCCCTTGTGACTATTCCTCGATGCAGGCGGACGTATGACTCGATATCACAGACATTCCGCACACCCAGGAAAGTGCGCCTCCATAAGTAAAGTTAGGGTCCCAGAGCCAGTCTCAGTCCATGAGGCATCATACCTCTGGACATACCCCAGGTCCTAAATCCGCCGGAATCTAGACAGCTCATCGACGTTATCAATGGATTCACAGAACTGCCTCCATGAGAGCCGCTTTGCCCTTTTCAGATCCGCCTTATACATATTAAAATGCTCACTATAGGTGTTCCAATCACCCGGTGCTGTCGTGAGATTGGCCCTGTTAAAAAGCCTCCTCACCGCCGACCTTTGAACCTGAAGTTCCTTGGTCTAACATTTGGGCTGTTTACGCCTACCCAGGTGAATATTTACGGGTTTAAAAAAGGTATAAAGAAAAATGGCTGTTTTATATCGAAAAAAAGGGGAAATAAAAGATGGCCTTGTTTCTTTTTAAACGTTATAAGCTTTATTTACCTAACCTAAAAAATGAATTTAGGTTAAGTTTAATTTCGGTTGTAAGGGTTTTATTATTTAAATTTTACAACCACTTATTTTATAGTTTTAGGCTTAAGTTTTTAAATTCACTTTACATTTAAGTTTTTTATTCAAAATTAGATTCCTTGATTTAACCTATTTTAGCTTTAAATTTTAATGGAATTTTCTTTTAGTTTTAGTCCACAATTTTTTAGTTTTACGTTTTCACTTTGAGGTTTTAGTTATTTTTTTTTATATTTAAATTTAGGTATTAAATTTCACCTAGTGTTTTTTTATATTTAAATTTGAGTATAAAACTGGGTATTAAATTCAATTAGTTTTTCTCCGCTGAAGTTGTTGCGCATTGTATCACTTTTATGATGTTAAAAACAATGATTTCATGTTCTGTTTAACATAAAATTTTAGCCCTTTTTTCTGACATGCTGGTCAAACTTTAATGGGAAGAGTTGGTGTTGGCATCTTGGGTACAATAGGCCGGTACCAATTGTTTACGACCTGAACATTCTCCCCGCCTTTACGAATCTGTAAATTTAAAGATTGACTTTAGTAAGAATTCGAATGTGAAATGAATGGGTAACATAAAAGAGTAAATCAAATAAAAATAGTTGATAATGGGTAAATTTAAGCAGAAAAGGATCCCAAGATGAGCCAACCAAGGGTAGAATCTTGGGCCAAAAGGGATCCGGCATCAATATGGATAATGTTGGTTTTTAAAATTGTTGTATTAAGATTTCCTCCTATCTCCATTGTAACTGGGTCGTTGGCGTGGAAGTTGGGGTCTGCCAATGCGAGATATCCAAATTTCCCCCTCACGGATTCATTGAACGTAGTAACATATGGTTGTTTGGGTAAATCTTTCACCACCAGCCAGCACATATCATCTCTATATATAAAGGAATAACGTTACTGACTGACTGACTGACTCACTCATTCAACATCTCCCAGCCCAAACCGCAAGAGGTAGGAGGCTAAAATTTGATATGCAGGTTGCCCCTCCGGCGTAGACATGCGTTAAGACGGGGTTTTTGGAAATTCCTTTGGGAATTTCATGCCCAGCCGAAACTCCTTTAGCCAGAAACCTGAAATTTGAAATATGCCTTCCTGGGAGTTTGTGATAACTGCTTGATAAGGTACATTTAAGAATTTTGGCCAGTGACGTTGTGAAAATAGGGGTTTAGAGGGCGAAAAGTATCCCACTTTACAGCCTGACCAAACCGTTCGACCTAGGAAGTTGAAATTTTGTATGCAGGGTCCTTCTCCAGTGTAGATAACAGCTCAGACGTGATTTTTGGAAAACCCAACGGGTGGGGAATAAAAGGGTAAAATCCTACCCTTGACGGCCTGCCCAGACCGCTAGAGCTGGGAAGTTGAAATTTGGTATGCATGCTCCTACAGGGCAGATTACAGCTAATACATGATTTTTGCAAAATCAAACGGGGAGGGGCAGGGAAGGGTGAAATTCTCCCCCCGACGGCCTGCCAAAACCGTTAGAGCTGGAAGGTTATAATTGTGTATATTGGCTTCACCTGAGGTGTAGACATCCACCCAGGCAGGAGTTTTGTAAATTCCTACGGGGAGGGGCAAAAATATCCTCCTTAACGGCCTGCCCATTCCGAAATAGCAAGATACCTGAAATTTTAAACATGTATTAACTTGAGTATGGACTAACTCACTAATAAGATATATTTTAGAATTTTGGCCACTGAAGTTGTGAAAATAGGGGCTTAGAGGACGAAAAGTCTCCCTCTTTAAGCCTGCCCAAACCGTTGGACCTAGGAAGTTGAAATTTTGAATGCAGGCTCCTTCTCCAGTGCAAATAACAGCAAAATTGTCAGTTTTGAAAACCCCTATAGGGAGGGCAAAAAAGGGGACAATTCTCCCCCTTGACTACCGTTAGAGCTGGGATGTTAAAATTTTGTACATAGGTTACCACTCCAGCGTAGACATCCACCCAAGTTGGATTTTTGGAATTTCTCACTGGGTGGTACAGTAAGGAGAAAAGTTTCCCCTGAACGACCTGCACAAACCGCTGAAACTAGAAAGTTAAAATCTGCTATGCAGGTTCATTATTCAGTGTAGATAACAGATAAGACGTGACTTTTGGTAAATCTAACCCGGGGGTCAAAAAAGGAAAAATTCTCCCCCTTGACGGCCTGTCAAAACCGCTGGGAAGCTAAAATTTGGTACATAGATTCCTCCTCCAATGTTAATGTGAAAGTGTGCAAATGTTCAAATTTGCACATGTGCAATTGCAAAAGTGCAAATCTGAAAATTTGCAATAGTGCGAGTTTGAAAAAGTTCAGATGTGCAAATTTGCAAAAGTGCAATTGCGCGAATTTGCAAATGTGCAAAAGTCCAAATTTGCAAAAGTGCAAATGTGCATATGTGCGAATTTGCAAAAGTTTAAATGTGAAGATATGTAAATTAGCAAATGTGCAAAAGTGAAAATTTGGTGGTTTGATAGAATTATGATTTGATCGTTTGATGGTTTGATGGTAATATAAATGTTCAAATGTGTAAATATGCACATGTGCTAATGTGCAAATGGGTAAATGTTCAAATGGGCAAATGTGTAAATGAACACATGTGAAAATGTTTAAATATGTAAATACATTTTTATTTATTTCATTTAACATCGCCCAGCCCAAACCGCAGGAGGTAGGACGCAGAAGTTTTGTAAGTCGGTTCCGTCGGGCAAAAAACCCTTTCACCCAAACTCCTATAGCTAGAAACCTGAAATTTTAAATATGCTTTTCTTAGAGTAAGTGCTAACTCATCGATGAAGTCTCCCCCTTAACAGCCTGCACAAGTCCCGTGGCACCTAGGAAGATGAAATTTAGTATGTAGGCTCCATATCCAGTGTAGATAACAGTTAAGCTGTAATTTTTGGAAAATCTAATGGGCAAGGGCAGAAAAGGGAAAAATTCTTAAAACCCCTGGAGCTGAGAAGTTAAAATTTGATGCAAAGGTTCCTCCTCCGGTGTAGACCTAGGTCGGATTTCGAAAATGTGTATGGGGAGGCAAAAAAGTGAAGAGTCTCCTCCTTAACGGGCTGCCCCCACCGATTTAGCTAGAAAGCTGAAATTTTAAATATGTGTTAACTGAAGTATGTGCTAAATTATTGATCAGCTATATTTTAGAATTTTAGCCAGGTAGATGGTAAATTTGAAAGATGTGATGATTGAGGTACATCTTAGAATTTTGGTCTGGGACATGGTCAAAATTAAGGACTCTTGGTAATTATCTGGCTTTACCCGCTATGGTGTTTATGGGGAATATTTGAAAGATAATATTGCAAGTTGGAAGGGGACAGAAATGAAGTTGAAAGGTACGTGTAAAATTGAAAAACTAGACAAGGGATACGAAATGGAATGTAATGGGGTACGAGTGAAATCGATACACTTGATAAAGTAAAAAATAAAATAGAATGGGGAACGAGTGTAATTGATACATTAGACAAGGGGAAGTAAATGGAATGGAAATCGTAAGAGTAAAATTTAAACACTTGAAAAGGAGACTGAAGTGGAATGAAATGAGGAACGATTGAAATCGATACACTTGATAGAGTAAAAAATAAAATGGAATGGGGAACGAGTGTAATAGAAGCATTAGACGAGAGGAAATAAATGGAATGGGAACGAGTGGAAATGAATCATCAGAAAAGGAGAACGAAATGGGATGGAAAGGGGAACAAGTGATATTAAAGCAGTTAACACTGGGCACGTCCCCCTTGAATGACCTATAGACATGAAATTCAAAATTTTAAATTTAAGCATCCACTTCAAAAGATGAAAAAATTTATTTAAATAGTAAAATCTTTAGAAAATATAATAATATTTTCTTCTCAACATATTTCGATATTTAATACTACCGGTAACGAAGTATCGGGCTTTTAAGCTAGTATTTTATAAGTGACGTCATGTTGGGTGTGATGAAGGTCTTCAATTTGTTTTTGCGAACAAATGAAGCAGCTATGCGTGATGAGGTTAAACTTGGGTTCAATATGGCTCTCGAAGCAACACATCCGTCTTCAGTCATAGCGTTGACTTCCGCTGTTGGAACAAATTTCTTTGTATTTGAGGATGGTTTTGTTGTGGTCTGCCTGGCGTTCGCTCTACGAGTAGTCGTAGGTACATGGGTATCGGTGGGTATATTGCTTAAAACTCGTTGGTGGTACGGTGTGATGTTTCAAGCCGCAGACCCGACAACGAGCTGTATTTTTGCAGTCAGCCACAAGATGGTTCCTGTCCAGGCAATTTGTGCAATAATGCATCTGCAGTACCGTTTTGTATTTTTGTGCCAGGTTCTGGTCCAGGAACTTTTTGCACACATCCAAAGTAACGACGACTTTGAAGAGGGTTTGACAGTACTGTGGATTCCTTTCTGGGTTGGGTTGCATCACTTCTAGCCGTTTGACCTCTGGTGACCCGCGAATTTTGGCGAGTGGTGGTGGTGCGGTTAGATTTGGTGAATAGTGGAGGTTAGTGTGTTAGATGAGTGTATTGTACTCAATACTTTGGGTGAGTATAGAAAGTTAGTGGTTTAAGATACAGATGGGGTGTTAATGTTACAAAGGTAGGGTAAGTTTAGTTTGTGGGTAGAACTACAACTTTCGTTTAGGCCTAGTCAACGTTCCAGTTGGAGTGCACAAATCCGCGACTCTAGTACGGCCGTCGGATCCGGGGTAGACCTTAGTCACACGTTCTAATGACCATTCATTAGGGGGTAGATTGTCTTGCTTGATAACGACAATATCATCGACATCAAGTTGACGCCTTGGGTTTTTCCATTTGTATCGCTTGTGGAGCTCCTTTAGGTACTCATCCTTCTATCTTCTTCAGAAGTAATGGTGTTGAATCCTGAGCTTCTGCCATCTTTGTGCCAGGGTAATATTTCCATCGCTTAGGTCTGGTTCGGCTGAGGTCAATAAAGGTGAACCTATCAAAAAATGGTCTGGGGTTAAAGGGTTACGATCCTGAGGGTTCTCGCTTGATGGGCTAAGGGTCTCGAGATTAAATAAAGTTCAATTCGAACAAGAAGGGTAGAAAGCTCTTCAAAAGTGTATTTTAGTATGTTCATATTCTTGAGGTGAGACTTAAAGCTTTTCACTCCTGCTTCTTACAATCCTCCCATGTGTTGAGCTCCTGGCGAAATGAAGTGCCATGTCTAATTCTGGAAACTGTTCGTGGACGTAGCAGATCCTTTCAAGTTTCTCATGAATTCCTGCCGCTCTTTTTTTTCAAAAACTGGCTAGCTCCTACGAAGTTAGTACCATCCCCGCCTCAAAAAAAATCGTGCGAAAGCTGCCATAAAGGCCTGGGTAGAAAGGTCCGATGTAGGTTCCAAATGAATGGCTTTTGTCACAAAACAAACAAAAGCACATACATACATAACCTTTGGTAATCCTGCACGTGCGGCCAGAATAGACCTTAATATCAAATGGACTTGCGAAATTAATTCCGACATTGTAAAAGGGCTGGGTTAATTGGGTGCGTTCAAGAGGAAGTGCTGCCATCAGTTGAGTTGCTTGACGACTTTTGTATCGTATGCAGGGCGAACATCTGTTGATAACCAGGATAATCAAGTTTTGGAGCTTGGGAATCCAATAGCCTGACCGAATTACTCTCAGCATGAAATGATTTCCTCCATGTAGGGTTATCAAATGGACATGCAGGGTTAGTAATTTCGCAAACCAACTTGCATAGGGTAATAAAACTGGATGGCGTTCATCATAAGTTATACAATTTGATTGGCTAATCGGCCATTGGCACTAATAATATTTTTTGAGTCTAAAAAGGGTTTAAGGGTAAGTAGGCTACTCTTTTTGGGTATTGGGATTTTTCTCTTGAAACACTGATAGTCGTCTGTAAAATATTGGGTTTGGCACATGATTATAAGTCTATCCTTCGTTGAGTTTATCTCATGAGACTCGAGTGAGATGCTTGGGTGATTTAATAATATATTAGATCTTTCTCTGGTTGAAATCGTACTATTACGATCAGGAACGAACTATTCGTTCACAAAATCGATACACATAACTTGTAGGGCTTTGGACCATTTTGAAAATCTGCTCAGAATAACAGGATTTTCAGTGTCCTTTGGTTTAGTATTTGCAGTTGTAAGAAAATATTGGCTGGGTTTTGCCTCAGCTTGAGTTTTAAATTCCTGTGTAGTTATTGGCGAATTCGATGAGCGTTTCTTCAACCACGAAGGTCCATTCCACCAAAGGGAATCTGATTTCAGCTCATCAGGGTTACAGCCACGGCTGGCGACATCTGCTGGGTTATCATGTGACACGACGTGATTCCAATTTTCAACACCTACTGTTTCCGATATTGTCGCGACATGATTTGCTACAAATGTTTTCCATGAACTTGGTTGCTTTCTAAGCCAAGACTATGGCTGAGTCTGTCCAAAAATATATTCGATGGTTCGACAAGTTGAGTTGAGTAAGTAAGTTGTGTACCATATTTGCTAAAAACACCGCCCCACAAAGTTCCAATTTGGGTAAAAATACTACTCTTAGGGCTGCAACTCTAGTTTTTGCGAAGAAAAGGTTTATGGCACTTGGTCCGCCTGCGTGTGTTATTCCAGCATATAAAACAGCTGAGTAAGCTTTTTCAGAAGCATCTGAAAAGCCATGAAACAAAATTTCAGCAGAGGGTGTGTAATAAATCCATCTTGGAATTAAAATTTTCTCAATATTATCGTAATAATGTAGAAATTTTTGCATATTATTAGGGTGAGGGGCTTGAGACATTCGTCCCAAGCTGTATTGTCCTGCCATATTTGCTGCATAATAATCTTAGCAGAAATGACAATAGGGTGAAATAGGCGCGAAATATCAGATAAAACTGTGCGCTTTGTGTATGCCGATTTTCTCTCAATCTTTGGTACATTGAAGAAAAATACATCTTCTTTTGCATTCCATCGAATGCCAAGGATTTTTGCGTTCGAATCTGGGATGGTTAATAGATCTACATCGAGTAGATGGTCTTCGGGTAATGTGTTCAAAATATCAGCAGTGTTTGAAATCCATTTTCTTAATGGAAAGCCGGCTGATTCCAGCACTGTGATCAATTCTTGATGAGCTTTTTTAGGGTAAATAATAGTATGAGCACCAGCTAAAACATCGTCAACATACATATTGCTTCTCAAAATTTGGGACACTATTGGGTGGGTAGTTTGAACATACTTAGCCAGTTCTAAAAGAGTGCGAACTGCCAAATAGGGTGCGCAATTGACTCCGAACTTGACTGGTTGAAGCTCATAATCTTGAATGGGTTCGTTGACGCTTTTACGAAATAGTATTCGCTGAAAGGGGGTTTACTCCGAACTTGACTGTTTGAAGCTCATAATCTTGAATGGGTTCGTTGACGCTTTTACGAAATAGTATTCGCTGTTTAGGTAGAATTGAATAAGACCTGCCAATACATTTTCGTAATGTCGGCATTAAAAACGATCTTATAAAAATGCCATTTTAAAATTACAACAACTAAATCTTGTTGCAATGTGGGGCTTCTGCCGTTCGATGTTTTGCTCGAAGTATTAAATACAACTCGAACCTTTGTCGTAACACGATCCATTTTTACGACAGCGTGATGGGGTAAATAATAATGATCATTTGAAGAAGTATTTGTGTTACAACTAAAGGGTTTCATATGACCTAAGTCTTTATATTATTGCAGCGCGTTATCATACTCCATCTAAAGCTCGGGTTCCTTCAACAAATTCTTCTCGTTTCTTAAATATTGAGGTATTGCTATATGGCGAGTGTTTCCTAGCTCCATTTGTGGGGTTCGAAACGGAAGATCCACTTGATAACGACCATCGGTAAGAATCTTCAGAAGCTTCAATGAGTTTTATCGGGACTTCTTCAATTTCCCAAAATTTAGTTATACACTTATCAAGTGTACTGGACCTATCAATATCCATCCATTTGGTCTCTTCAGCGATAAGGGTACCAAGAAAATCATTCTTAACGCCTTTTAAAAAGATTTTCGGGCAATATTCTGTAAAAGATTTATAAAGCGATGTTTTTTAGATTTTTGTAAATTCAATCTGAACTATATTTAAATTTTTCTTCGGTTTTATACAACTTATGAGAAGTTGACAAGTCGTCTATGAATAAAAACTCGACCTATGAATAAAAACTCAGCGATAAGGGTACCAAGAAAACAATTCTTAACGCCTTTTAATAAGATTTTCGGGCAATATTCTGTAAAAGATTTATAAAGCGATGTTTTTTAGATTTTTGTAAATTCAATTTGAACTATATTTAAATTTTTCTTCGGTTTTATACAACTTATGAGAAGTTGACAAGTCGTCTATGTATAAAAACTCGACCGCCTCCAAAATGACACATATTTGTGTTTACTAATTTATAGCCTATACTACCCAGCAAAAATAAATGGAAGTGATTCTTAAGGAATTAATTTTTCACTGATTCCAAAGTATCGTTTAGTTCTGATTTTCTTCTCCTAAGGCAGTTCTTTTTCACAACTTCCAAAAATGTGATTGTTAATGAAATATAACACTTTTTAAATCTATGACGGGTAACTTATTTTAAAAAAAACCAAAGTAAAACATTAATCATAAATATTTCTATATATATTTGACATATATAACTATGGTTTAAGTTTAAGTGATTTGTTTCAGTCTTAAACTTACAATTTACCATATTTGAAATTCTTAAAATTGTAGTTATTATTGATACAAAAAGTAAAAAAATTATTATAGTGAAAACGAGTAAATTATTAAATAAGGCCCGATTACTGAATGTCCCGCCCGTTGTAATTTAACCAATAGCCAAACTCAAACATTATATGGGAAAAAACAACATATGTGCCAGTTAAATTATAAGGTCGAAGCTAACGGAAGATTGTGAAAATCTAAACTACAAATTCTAAATTTATTTGGGAACATCAAAAGATCTCATTTTTCACTAAACCATAAGAAGTGCTTTAGATACAATGAAAAAGGATCATAAAAGAAAACTTCCACCGTATGACACCCCTATGTAAAAATCATTAGTTCCGATCCAAATTTTCACAACACCGGAATTAAAATCACTGCTTCTTTTTCTCTTCTTTTGCTACTTTTTTTTGCGTATGCACTACAATTCGCTGCCGATTAACATGTCGACAGGTCGGCTCGCATAAAAGTTCGGGTCAGCCAATTGAATGTCGCCTATATTTTTGGTGATATTTGGGTTTATATCATGAGTGGGTAAATGACTGGATACCTCTTTCACGACAATTGTTTGCATTGTCATTTTAAAATCTTTTTGGGTGTTAGACCTTACTGTCAAATCCCATAATTTATTGGATCGAGACGAACCAAGGTCTTCTAATTCTGCGATTTCAGCGAATATCGGTGTTGTGGGTATTTGAAACTTTCGCCTGAAATTGTCTGTGATGAAGCTGTCATCTGAAGCTGGGCCAATAATTGCTCTCGCCGAGAACAGTTCGCCTTAAACCTCAACATTCAGAATCGCTGCCCTCAATAATTTTCTTCTATTAGAGCTAGAAGGGGTAACCGTTTTGAAAGACTGCGCCGAATTTCTTGAAGTCGACTGTTGAGCCAAATCATTCTCGTTATTTCCGTGTTTTGGGATATTCGATGTAGGGGTGGGTTTATGTATCAGTGAATCGTGGCGATTACCACACTGCCTACACGTAAATGTGCTGCGGCAACCCCTAATTGTATGCCCAATAGCCAAACAATTGTAGCAGACTCCGTTCCTTTTAACGAAATCAATTCTCTCATTTACTCCCAAAGAGGTAAACTTAGTACACTCTCTGAGAGTAGTACACTCTCAGAGAATTGTTTGGGTTTTGATTCCAATTTTTGTACATCGCAGGGCGAAACGTGAATTTGTAGACTACCATCGTGGTTGGGTGAGTTGCGTGATGTGTTTGGCGATGTTTTCACGTGCCTCTCCTAATGAGACTATTCTATACCTATAATATGTTTTAACTCTGTCGATCTCTACAGTTTCCAGTTCTTGTGGGTTATCTAGGTGCGGAGATTCCTGTATCGTCTCGTAACGGGTACATATCTTCTTCCACAAAACCTCCAGTTTGAAACTTTATGCTCGTTACTGACCGTGAGCTTTCTCTTAGCTTCTTATACTCTTCATCAAATGACCTCAATTCTCCTTGGGACAAATGAAGGAAGCCTTTTCAAAAGCTTTTTAATTAAGACATATTCAGAATTAAGGTAAAATAAAAAAGGTTTAAACGCACTCGGTTTTCTGTGTATGGGGTAAAAATTCACAAATTGCACTATTTGCGGTTTCGCTGTAATAAGCAGGTTAAATATGGTACAAAATAGGTTTATCAACTCTTTTTTATAATTCAGCAAGTTTAATTTGGCTTTTCCGTATAAAAAGGGTTAATAAAACTTTTGCGGTATAAAATAGGGTTAAGTGAGGGGTTTCAGTGTAAAAAGGGTTAATATAGTGTTTGGGCGCAAAAAAATGGTTAAGGTAAGTATAAATTGTTTTTGCAATTAAATTTGTACAAGTAACAAATAAAAATGCACTTACCGACCTGATCTAAATGTAGGGTACTTCTCTGTGTGTATGTATGTATGAATGTGTTTTGTTTTTTGTTGATTTTCTTTTGCTGATTTGTTCCCGCTTAATGCAATTCACTTTGAAGCTCCAGGTTAACACTTTTTATATATGGATGTTTGTTTGTTTAACACAGTTTTGTTTATAGTAATGTAAAAAATTGATCGTATATTTTATATTTTTTAAACTTAGTAAGTAGGGTTTTTTACTTTCAATTAACTAATTAAATCAAATCACTGTTCACTTGTTTTGTGTTGATTTTTTTCCCAAAAATTCTTTTTAATAAAATTTTTATATTTATTTTATTTTTAATAAAAATGTCTTTATTGTTTGTTGTTGTTCTAATTAATTAATTTTATTTTATTAAAAACTAGCGGGCAAAGCCCGCTACGTTGTTAGCGTAGAAAATGGTTGCCCGGGCTAAACCACAGGATTGCCCGGGCTAACGCCCGGGAATATGCGGAGTCCCCAGATAATTACCCGTGGCCCCAATTTTTACCATGCCCCAGACCAAAATTCTAAGATGTACCTCAACAATAAGTTAGCCACATATTTAAAATTTCAGGGTTTTCCCTTTGAACCCTCATTTTAACCATATACCTGGTTATAATTCTAAAATGTAGCTGATCAAGTTTATATGCTTACGATTTCATGTTTCTTTTTAAATCGATGTGGGCAGCCCGTTAAGGAGGAGACTGTTCACCTTTTTGACTCTCCCCGTACAGATTTCCAAAAATATCATAGGTGAATATCTACTCTGCAGGAGGAGCCTTTGCGCTCCAGCGGTTTTGGAAAGACGTCAAGGGTGAGAATTTTTCACTTTTCTGCCCCTTCCCGTTGACTTTTCCAAAAATTACGTCTTAATTGTTATCTACACTGGAGATGGAGCCTGCATACTAAATTTTAACTTTCTAGGTCCAACGGTTTGTGCAGGCTGTTAAGGGGAAGACTTCATCTATGAGTTAGCACATACTCCAAGAATAGCATATTTCAAATTTTAGTTTTCTAGCAACATGGGTTTGGGCAAGCCGTAAAAGGATTTTTACCATTTTTGCTCTTCCCCATTTTAGCGAATGTCTACGCCGTAGGGGGAACCTACATACCAAATTTAAGCGGCCTACCTGCTGTGGTTTGGGCTGGGAGATTTGAATGAAATAAATAAATATTTACATATTTACACATTTTTCTATTTACACATTTGCACATGCGTATATTTACACATGTGCACATTTACATTACCATCAAACCATCGATCCATCAAACCATCAATCTATCAAACAATCAAATGTTCACTTTTGCACATTTGAACTCTAGCAAATTTGCCTATTTTCACATTTGAACTTTTGTAAATTTTCACATTTGCACATATGCAAATTTGTAAATTTGCACTTTTGAAAATTTGCACATATGCACATTGGAGGAGGAATCTATATACCAAATTTTAACTTCCCAGCTCAAGCGGTTTTGGAAGGCCGTCAAGGGGGAGAATTTTCAATTTTTTGCCCCTCCGCGTTAGATTTTCTAAAATTCACGTCTTATCTGTTATATATACTGAAAAAGGAACCTGCATACCAAATTTTAACTTTCTAGTTTCAGCGGTTTGGGCAGGCCGGTCGAGGGGAGACTTTTCCCCTTATTGCACCACCCAGTAGGAATTTCCGAAAATCTAAATTGGTTGGTGTTTTAACCAAATGCCAGCTATTCGTTCGCCCTGGTATGGACAAACGATGAGTCACTCCATTTGTTTCAAGCAAACTACACCCAAATATGACTAATAATCGAAAATAGCACATGACAGCCAACGCCCTAACCATAAGATTATATTTTACGCACGACACTACAGTCATGGCTTAATCAATTATGTATTTAAACAATGTATTTCTATGTTAATTTTTACACACTGCACACGACATCATTCTGGTGAATCGTATGATCACTATACTGACGCATTATCATGAACTGACGCTATTTATAGTTTTTACAACTTTTCAGAAAACAGCACATGACAGCCAACGCCCTAACCATAAGATTTTATTTTACGCACGACACTACAGTCATGCCTTTATCAATAATGTATTTAAACAATGTATTTCTTTGTTAATTTTTACACACTGCTCAAAAGCAGCGTACTTTGTATTATATTTACTCATATCGCACAGTTCGCCAACCGCCTATATATACAATACACTTTATAAAGCAGAGCTAAATATTCAACAAAAACGTTCAGTTGTTTTTTCTCTACTTCTCATCAGCAATACTAGGTAAAACTTCCACAAACATCGCTGAAGATAAAACTCCAAAAGTATTTCACAATATAATTAAACGGAATCATCCAGCGCTTTTACAAGTTCAAAAGATTGTGTTGGCCACGTTTAAAATTGGCGCAGTCGGTAGAATTACAAAGCAAGATTGTTATCCCGTAAATAAGGATCTACAAGCTAACACTGGAGTTGTTTCCAACAGCCATATAAGCAAGCGTTCAACTCTCGCTAGTCCAACGATTCACTGAAACAAGGGTAAGGCAATACCAAATACAATACAGTGCTCAAAAGACGCTAAGTGAAAATTAGCTGAATAAAAACTAATACTTATTGTGAAAAGCTATTGAGCCTATCTGAACAAAATCAGAAGGGTTGAAACGGGCAAAAAGGTTTCGCTGAATACGACTTACCATTACCCGTGGAATTAGCCAAAAGCTAATTAAAACTATTGCACCTATTAATCAATGTACAATAGTGCTGAGCTAAAATCAGCATAGATAAGGATATACAAATCCAATATAATAATTAAGATTTTGTCTGAGGAGACTGTACCATTATTAGGATTAAACAGAAGTCCTGCTTCTCAAAAGAAGGTGACTCTACACAAAAAGTGATAACCTCTATAAAGGCGGAGCTATTCGTGCGAACATCATACACCAAGTAATAGACCGACTGGAGAAATCCCTTATAGCCGTTTAATATAAACAATCTAGTTAATACTGGATTTAAAAAGTACCTTTCCCGAAAGAAAGCCCTGAAGAGCGAAGAAGACGATAAGAACCGCTTTTCAAAGATCAGTTTCCACAAGTCATCGGAAGCTATCAATATAGCGCATAATAATGAGCATCAACACCCAGTTCCATTGCAAGCACATCCGCAACCAGTTTTGCACCATAATTACGACCCATTCAGTTATTTGGAGAAAACCACAGCCTTCAACGGTGATCCCAAAGACTTGTATCGCTTTTGCTCAGAAATTGATGACATCGTACCCATATTGTCCAATTATACTGAAAAAAACCAAAAGACGGGCATATCCATCATCAAGAGGAAAAATATCGGAACTGCTACGGAGATTCTCGATACCCACAATGACATTGCCAACTGGCAGGATATAAAAAACCTTTTGCATTACAATTTAGGAGGAATTGAATCACGGCACCAGCTATATCGACAACTACGAGACCAAACCTATTCCGGTAACATCATGAATTTTTATAATCGCACCAGAATATCTTTGGCTCAGCTGAACCGCAAATGCAAAACAGAAGGAAAAATAAAACAGAAACCGCTTTAAAAACTTTCATCGAATGTTTACCCCGTAACATCGCAGCAGTTTTAAGAATTAAAGCTAATATGGAACAAGCTTTATCCGAACTGGCGAACTTTGGCTAAATAGATAAACCGATAAAACGTAACGCAATACAACCAGGAGTAAACAGTTGGTTAACTAAACCACCAACCCACCACCACCATCAGCAAGCTAAATCAGCTATGCGTCCACTACATCATCAGCAGCCACAGCAACAACGTCCATCTTGGCAACCAACTCAGCATAATAGACAGCAATATCAACAGCAACCTAGAAATTGGCAGCAGAACAATCAGCAAGCTAAGTGGCAGAGACCTCCACCCAACAACTGGCAGCCAAGACCAGTTCAGCAACAACAACAGCCGAATCAGCAAAATAATTTAAAGTTAGATACAGATGTGACCATGCAGTCCCGGCGACAAGCACATCTTCATCAAACTCTGGAACACGAGAAAAAACCTATATTCTCTTTCACGGAAAAATTAGACCATTAAGACTACTAATTGACACAGGATCGACAGAAAATTTTCTAAACATCGACCAATGTCCGCCACAATACATCCCATTAGCGTAAAAACAGCTTCAGGCAACATGACAATAGAATACGAAGGAACTATTCCTAAACAAGGACTCACATTACCTATGAACAACGACGTAACGTTTGGATTATACAATTTCCACAAATTCTTTAACGGACTATTAGGGCATACTACCCTCAAACAGAACAATACGAATATTGATCTGGTTTATAGCGAAATTACTATTAACAACAAAAATCTAAAACTGTATTATCAAGGCGATAAAGAACCACAAATTGCTTACCAACGAACACAAGTTTTCCATGCTGAAAGCGACATAATTACCCAACTACGATTACACCATTTAAACCATGAAAAAACTTTGGCAATAAAAACAATTGTCCAGAATCATGAACAAGTCTTCTACCGAAAAGGTGACGATCTAACTTTTACTAACGAAGTTAAACATCATATACACACAGGCCTAAGCGGTCCAATATATTCAAAAAAAGGAGTCCCAATTAGTCCCCCTCGGGTTCCTAAACGGATCAACTCTAGACAGGTCAAAATTCAAATTTAAGGTTATACGACTATGGTCTGAAAAGGTTCAGTCCGCTGCCACCCTCCAATCCACAACAAGTCGCTCGTCACGGTTCACTAATGTCAGATCTCTCACTACCTGCCTATCCTTATTCCTGAACGTCGGAGTGTTACCCATATTACAGATAATAAGATTGTTAGTAGTTATAAAATCAAACATTATCTCACCCCTTTTTTTAATATCAGCGCTCCCCCACTGGTTATGATGTGCATTTGCATCACACCCCATAACCAGGATGGTACCCCTCCTTCTTGTATACGCCACCAACTCTTCCACCTCTGCACCAGGTGGATCTATTGCCTCGTACGGCATATACACCGAAGCCAGTGTAAGAGTGCGCTAACCTTTGGCTTCTCTATTAACGACGGTCAAGTCACCGCACCTGAAAGAATAACTGTAGAAACAGAGTCCAGTGCTGTTTTAAGCTCATCGAATTTTCTCCAAGCATCAAAATCATGTCAATAATTTTTTTTTCATGTCATAAAAATTTTAAGCTAAAAACTACAACAAAATCATTACTACTAAGTGCAGACTTTTGGAATATGCTGAACTTCAATTTAAAACTATTTCAACATATGGCGCAATGGATAACTATTTTCGAATCGAACCAATATTGCATTCATCGAGTATATTTTGCTTTTAAAGACATTCGAAATAAGCTACAAGTTGCATTTATAGCAATAACTGAAATTGATAAGAATGAAAAACAATAATTATTGTCTTTCTTTTATAAAAGAATGGAAATTTCTGCAAAACCAATTCATTTACCTGCTGGTTTCCTTGATCCCAATAGTCAAGGGCACAATTTAAGTTTATCAGATTATCTAACTGCCACGCAGTTTATTTATGATACGGGAACCAATTTGAACATAAATGTAATAAAGCTGGAGAGGATTTGTGGGCTAAAGATTTTGTGTGGAGCTTCGTAGTATTTGCGTATGCACAGAATTGAGCAGGATAGCGGTGGGCATATTGACTGCTGCATGCACTTCAGCTGCCAATGTACGCTCATTTAGCACTCAAAGCATTATCCACTCAAAAATAAGAAACAGATTAACAGCGGATAATGCCGGAAAAGCATGTTTTATAGCACATAATTGGAATCTCTGTAACAAAGACATGCGCCGAAAGGATACTCCCCTAAAAATTATACCGGCCGAGGATGAAATTTGATTAAGCACCTTTTACTTTCACTATTATCACTTATTTCTCAACAGATTCTTCTTTTAATTACTTTCAGAGTGATACTGACAGAAAGGGTGACATTTATTTCGATAATGTAATTTAATAATATAATGTAGTATTACAAAAATATATATGTTTATACAATATAGTTATTGTCTTAAGTTGTTATTTTTTAAATGATCTGTAAGTATTATTATTTAATTTTTTTTATAAAATTAATTTAATGTTGCTGCACAATGTATTTGCTTGCTAAATTTTCTACAATACAGTTTATACCCACCTTTTTGGTAAATATCGGGATATTTACCAATTGGGTATTTACCATTTTCACATCTCTATGTATGGAGGTGTTCGTTATTGAGAAGATTCTCTGTGTTTACATGAAAAAACACGCATGCACACAGAAAAAAATAGCTTAAGAAACATAAAAACGAAAGGAAATTGGGAGGTACGTGTAATTATGAATTAATTAACATTTTGCAGTAATATTTTTATTAAGTTATTGTAAGATGTGCAAATGTTTGTTTACATAAATGGGATTGGTGCAAACACCGTACATTTATATGGTAATTCTAGGGTTGTATTACTATTTGTTTACTTGCTGAAACAAAAAATTAAAATAATAATCATGAAAAAGGTTATGAAAGTTAATTTTTTTTTCAAACTATTACAATAAAATCTTGAAAGATAATGAAGATAAACTGCAAAAAGTATGGCTGTCTTCTCTGGTTTAAATGGAAATAATAAAGTAATTAAATGTGTGAATAAATTAATTGAAATATAAAATAAAATGGGTAATATTTCTCATTAATGTAAATTGTTTTTTAAGGTTATAAATGATTTCTTAATTAACTCGTATTCGTTTTCATTAAAATTAATTAAAAATAAAAACAGAAGTTTTAAATTTTATAAACAGTTTGAATGATAAATAATATCTACTTTAAAATGGTATGGTGTATTAACCCTATTACCGGCAAGACTTCCATTAGACGAGACTTATGAAGCCAAGATAAAATTCATTTAACGATTATTTTATAATGAGAAATTAACCTATTTCGATTGAAAATAATTTTTTTGAAATAATATAAGCACAATATGTTTAAATTGTGTTACAAATTTTCTTTTTAAAACCACTTATTTTATTATAAAATACAAAACAATTTTAGCAAAATTATATTATTCTCCAAAGTTGGGCATTTGTTTCTAACGGACCAAAAATTTTTTATACAACTTTATCTAATAATACTATCATATAGAAATACATATGTCGGTACACCAAAAATATATCACAAAATTTACAGTACCCGCCTGGTTAAAAATAATCACATGTGTTCCTATAGGCTTATGTATGGTTGATCACATATGGTTTCATTTATGAACATTAACGAAAATTCAGGTAACATGTAGATTTATGGTCATCTAAGAACATATAAGATGGCATATTTGTCATCATACATGCATACATATTCCTGGGTTTTATGTATTTTTGTCATTAAAAATGCAAATTATTATTTTTTTTAATACAATTGGTTTTTTATTATATTTTCTTTTGAAAACAAAGCGTTAACTTATTTACACATTTTATAAATTGTAAAATCCATACCTGATTTTTTCGTTTAAAGACGAAAAGAAACAAATAACATTTTATTTCCAAAACGCTATTTTCAGGCATTGATTTATGAATACCTAGGACAGATGAATACATTATAGGGCAAATAGACTTGTGATAGTATGCGTAAATTTTAAGTGTGTATGCGTTAAGATTTGAATAAAAATCGAAAATGTATTGACTTTACCACAAACTTTTATATTTATGTATTAGTTTGCACAGGGTACTTGTGAAGTCTATTTGCCGTATTAGTGTCGGCCCAGAATAACAGCATGATATATTTTTCCATACAAATTTATAATTAAAACTCGCCGAGCGTTGTAGTTGTGAAAAAGAATCTATTTAACTTTCAAAACGTTTTTTCTTATTCTCTTGTTTTTTGTGTCAAATTCTCTTAACAGAGTTCCCGCATAATGATAATGAGTAAAATTAGCATACAATATTCTATGGCTCTTATGTTCTCTTTGTATACTCGAGAATGAACAACGTTCTATAAACCATCTTAGTATGTCGTTTCTAAATTTTTATTTGAATAATTATTTCTTTTTATTGTTGGTTGAGGTCAATGGCAGAATTGCTTACCGGTTTACTCACCTGAAACTGAAGTTGAAGGATATCAACAAGGAAAGTAGGCTGCGGCTCCCCCTACAGTGGCTAGTGGAAACATGGAACCACAAAAGGTAGCTTTAGACGTATGACATTCCACTGTTGCAGGTGGAACAGCAAAGGGTTGCGATGGATGAAGGGCCTTCCACTAGTAAAACTGCAAGGGGAAAAGCCGCAGTGCCGGCAGGGGTAACGACGGTGAAAACGATTTTTAAGAAATCTCAAATAGGGGTTACACAAGGAGATCTAAAGAGGTTCGAGGAAAGGGGCCACGGAGAACACATCTGCAGAGACTGGCTGAAATTTCCATTAAACAGGAACTACAAGCGAACCTGGACCACGTTAAGGGAGCAACCACTACCCTGCGCAACACGTTCGCACATCAACTAATAGACATGGTTCTAATTCAAGAGCCATGGGCTATCGAAGGTAATACCCTGGGTGTCCAACATGAATCAGGCAGGTTATTATACCATCATGGAGTTACTACTCCTAGAACGGCGATTTAAGTTAACAAATTAATTAACTTTCTTCCCATTCCAGAATTCATCCAGCGGGATTTAATGTCGGTAATTTTTGAGGTGATGTACCTATACCTCCTCAAGAGGTTAAGCAAATGGTAAGTTATTGCCAAGAGAACAATTTTCAATTTATAATTGGATGTGATGCAAATGCACATCACACCGTTTGGAGTACCAGTGACATTAATGCCATCAGGGAAGAGGTACTAAATTTCACAATAGCTAGTCCATTTATATCGACTTATGTGGATAACTGGAGGGTGTCTGATGAGGTCTCGTTATCGGATCATCGACACATTTGATTTTCCTGGTAACCTATCTCTCAACCGCGATTGTATACCTTGTAAAAGTACTAACTGGACGGCATATAAGTAGGCAATTGCCTGTAAATCCAATACATACCACGAGATAGGTGAAAAGAGGACTGGTTCCTAAAGTACCTATCACGTGACCGGTTTAAAAGTCATAACATGTTCTTTTAGACCTGTCTTATGACATGTCACAGAGGGCAATTTACCCCCTCCTAGGACAAGCCCATGTTAAAGTGACCGGTCCCTACCACAATGAACCGGTCACGTGACGTGTCCTGGGATAGGTCCTTTTCCCGTAGGGTCTAATCTGCTAATCACCGACATTAACTCTATTGGTGAACTTGAGGTGGCAACAGACCAGCTAAATAATCTGGTTATCTCTTCATATCATGACAGTAGTAAGGTTCAGCAACGCAAGGTGCGGCGTAAGGTCCCCTGGTGGAACAAACTACTCGAGGACATGCGCAAGAAGGTTAGGAAATTATTTAAAGATGCGTAATGCAACAAGAATCGGGATGAGTATAGGAGATCTCTGACTGATTATAACAAAGAGGTTAGGAAATCTAAAAGGATATCTTGGAGGAAATTCTGTGGTAACATAGAATATACTCCCACAGCAGCTATATTGGACAAGGCTCTTATTAGTTCGTTTTCCTGTGATATCGGTCTCTTGAAGGGGAGTGATTGGGGTATGTGCCAAGGATCGAAAGGAAATACTAGAGCTACTGCTAAAGGTTAATTTTCCAGACTCAATCTTAAGTGATTGTAGGGAATGTAACAATGTAACCAACTCGTTTGCTTCCTGTAGAGGCGCACCTAAATTATCTCGTCCCATTTTAGACCCAGATAAAGTTAGATGGTCCATTATATCCTTTCCTCCCTTTAAGTCACCAGGTGGGGATGGTATCTTTCCTACTATCCTATATTGATGCTCTACTAACGGCACTCGTTTCTGTGTTTAGATCCAGTCTTATAATGGGACACATACCTCTCTACTGGAGAAAGGTAATTGTTGCTTTCATTTCAAAGACTGGGAATAGATCCAACGAACTGCCGAAATCGTATAAGCCTACGACTTTGAAACTCTCTCAGTTTGCATATGTAAAGGGAAAATCTACTGAGTTGGTCTTACATCGTCTTGAGGCGAGGATAAATAAGGCTATTAGTGTTGGGAAAATAGCACTTTGTGCTTTTCTTGATTTGAAGGTGTTTTTGATAACACAGGTTATGACTCGATCACACTTTCACTCCTTCGCAGGGGCGTTGATTCTACTACTAGTAAATGGATCAGGAACTTGTTAGGAAGCAAGGATATAACTGTTACGTTAAGCAACACCTCTGTGACGATTAACGCAGTTAAAAGCTACCCTGAGGAGTCTTGTCTCCACTTCTTGGGTCTTTGGTAATAGACGAGCTGCTTCAAAAGTAAGGTAGGTTATGATGCAATTCGTTATGAAAACGATTTAGTGGTTATAGTAACTGGTAAATTTGATAATATTGTTACGAAAATTCAATTCATTAATTTTCATTCACTCGTAGAAACATAAATCCCCAAATGTTAGCCCTGAAATATAAAAAAGATAAATGAAAACCCTTCACCATAACTTCAAAAGAAAATTCTGAAAGTTGCCAGTATGCGGCTTCCGGACGGTGCTGCCACATTCTAGTTATTTTAACCCGCACATATAAAAACGCCAGCAAGGTGGCATGACAAGTTAGTTCATAACAAAAAGCTAAAGCGTAAGCATTGACGATTAACTGAATTGTGTATTCTGTTGAAGTGTAAACTTAATACAGTTGAAATAAAGTCTCTTGTGTAATTGTTTTAAGTTTGTATTTAAATAAAGAGTAGCTATAAAAGAATTTCAACGGTGTTTATTATTTGCAATAAGAAAAGAACTAGATTTGTTTAAAGGAAATAAATCCACGATTTTTACAAGGAAAATCGTAACAATATATAAAATCGTAACAATATAACGATATGATATATCGGATATTATGAATAACGCTCTTAAGCTGAAAACAAATTGGTGCAGAGAACATGATCTCTCTATTAACTCTGGTAAGACAATCAGGGTACCTTTTACATTAAGAAGCAAACTGAACCTTGGTGCTGTTTCCATGAATGACAACAATATCCTGTATTCCAAGGAGGTTAAATATTTAGGGATTACAGACTTGATATATTCATATGGATAATACTATAAAGAAGGCCACTAGAGCAATTTGGGCAACTAATGGTCTTGTAGGTAAAACTTGGGGTCTTAATCCTAAAATGGTCATGTGGATATTATGATAATAGTTAGACTGATAATTACGTATGCGGTACTTGTTTGGCGGCCGAAAACACTTCAATCAACGGATATAGATAAGTTTGCGAAGTTACAACGCTTAGCTTGTTTACTGATCACAGGGGCTGTGCGGACCTGCCCAACATTGGCCATGAAGCCATTGTTGGTCTAATCCCCTTAAATATCCTCATTAGAACTTCAGCAACATTGGGTGCACTTTGTCTTTATGTCAAGGGTCATACGAATATCTTGAATTCTTTAGGGAACAATGATTTCCTAGGTATGCCGACAGACCGTATTAGCACTGAATAGATATTCGGTATTAAATTCGGGGTTCTCATCTCAAGTAGGACGGAATGAGCCCACCCGCTGCCTAGTAGTCGACACTCTAAGTCTAAACTGGTATACTTACAGGTCGAAAATTGATTCCGGTGTGGATTCCGGAGCCAATGAGTAAGTGGCCAACGCTATCCCAAGCTGAACTACAGGCTATGCTCATATGCTCTAGACTGAATATTGATAAGGGTCTTAAGGGCGCATATATTTCGATCTTCTCTGATAGCCGAGCAGCACTCCAGGCTTTGTCGTCGTGGACATTCACTTCAGGAATAGTTCTGTTTTGATACCCTTCAAGAGTTGGCCGCGCGTAACAGGGTTATACTCAGAAAAAAAAGTTAGTAAAAAATTTGTAAACGGTTTTCAATCCCACTTTACTATTTTTGTACTGATTTTTAGTAAAAAAATTATTATTTAGCAAATCTTTTTGCTATTTACATTTTACAAATTACAGAGTTTTTACAGAATATCTACAAATTTTTGTTGCTAATTTCAGAAATCATTTTACAAATTTTTTAAAACCGATTTGCTAAAATTAGCAAAAAAAATTACTAATTTTAAAAAAGTCGATATTGATGGAAATGTTATTTCTAATAATTTTAACTTATACATACAAACTTAAATTGCCCTTAAATGTTACATAGGATTAAAAAAGGGATCGGAAGTGAAGATATCGACTCATGTCTAAAAAGAGGATATCCACTTAAAATAGCACTAAAAAGGGTTTTTTAGTTCTAAAAATCAGCCCTAAAAACAATTAAATTTAACCTAAAAGTAAAAAAAAATTGACTAAAATATTTTTCAAAATAGAAATTACCAAATTAAAACAAAATGATAAATTCGTTTATGTTTTAACAATTTTAAGATTTTTAAGCCTTTGATTTTTTTTTTCATTTTGTATAAAACATCTTTTAAAAATTATAATCAAAATTTTTGATGCTCGATAAAAAAAATAAAAAATAAAATTAATAGTATTTAGTAATTTTTTTTGCTGATTTTAGCAAACAGATTTTAAATTCCACTTTACAAAAAGTTTACTAAAATTTAGTAGCGGCTACTAATTTTTCTACTAATTTCATTGTACTACACGTCAGCAGATATGTGTTGGTAAGATTAGCAAAAAATACCGCTGGGCTCAAATTAGCAGAATTTTCCGTAATAACAGCAAAATTTTCAGTTGCCATTACAGACTTTTTTTGGTGAGTGTACTATTTACTGGCTACCAGTTCATCGTGGACATGCTGGTAACGAGGTAGCAGACGAACTAGCTAGAATGGGTTCATCCCAATTCTTTGGGTATGAAACAGGCAAAACTTATGGTCAACCCCTTTTCCAATGGGAAAATGTTGGACCTCCAAGGAACGACATTAGGTTACTAACAGGGTTTCTTACGGAATATTTCAGATTAAACTACCAATTATAGAAGATAAATCTGTTAGAAACGACTCTGTGTCGACTATGTCTTGAGGGAGACGAAACAACCATTCACATTTTGTGTTAGTGTTTTGTATTGCATAGGAACAGAAGGAAAGTTTTCAATAGTGAATTTTTAGGTCTAGAAGAAATTAGAAACTCTTCTCCATCTCCTATATTAAAGTTCATATGGAATATAATACAGAATTTGGTTTAGTTTTATGATCCTTGGTGCAAAAGATCCATATGGGCCGCAGTTCCGGCCGTGGAGCCAGATCTTGACTTAATTGTTTTTATAAAATTAAAATGTAAAAATCAAAAAGAAATTGGATCGTTAATAAGGAAAGGAGACACTGGAGGGTAATGAATCTCTACGGTAATCTTAACACTAAAATAAATATGACAGTTTGTGCAGTCACCGTTGTACGTCGTTGTTTTGGTCGCAACAATCGTTGCATATCACGTTCTTATTCTGGGCCGACACTTAGATTAATATATAAAAACCGCCTATGGGTTTGGAGATGTGTCAAATTTAATGGCTGTTTATAATTTCAATTTTATCACAATTCTTTAACAACCCATCTAAGATAAATTCAGTCTTTGGATACTTACAATGAAATATTATGTATGTATATTTTTTAACATTTTCACCTGCCGTTTTCCTTTTATCAAGAAGTACGAAAAAGTCCCTTAAATCTGAAGTTTTATGGGTTTAAATGTTCTGTGAATTTCAAAAGGGGTTGCCAAGAACTAAATTTTTTCTGTAGATAAAAAACGTTGAAAAAGCTGAAATGTGATTTATTATTTGTTATATTAACGCCTAAAGAGCTAGCTTTATAATCATATTCTGTATTTTTAACAATATATTGGTTATGTTATTGTGAAGAAAACGTTAACATTAAAATTTTGTATTCCTTAACATATATGACTGCTAAAATTAGTATGAAATGTTATTTTTATGTTGATAACGATTTGTCACTTTAAAAAAAAAATCAGAATTACCAGGTGCAAATATTAGTCATTTCAGAGTTGATAAGATTTGAGTTCTGCTTAGAAATTGCTAAATAAAACAATATGGTTACATAACTTTTATTTTATTTTGAATGGCAATAGTTGTTATTTGTCAAAATAAAAAAAATATTTGTGAAATTTAAAATAAAAATAAACAATATGTTTTCGATTGTAAGTTTTTTTCAAATTGAATCTAAAGCTTTAAATGTAGATAGGAGACGTTTAAGGGATGACTCCAATCCATTAGATCTTCCAGATTATGAGTAAGTATGAGTGCATAACGGATATTAAAGTATTTTAACAATGTATTTTTATATTTTCATCGTTCAAGATTTGTGAAATATTTCCGTGTAAATAAAAACATTTTTGTAATGGTTTTAGATGAAGTCTCGTCACATCTACGGCAGCAACAGCACAAAACTTTTATCCCGCTAGTTTTAAAACTTGCTGCGTTTTTAAATTTTTTGGGAACAGGGGCCTACCAAACTGGAGTTGGAAGCAGCTGGGTAAATACTCTTTCACAGTCTGTAGTCTCACTCATTATGTCAGAGCTGTTGGATATATTTGAAAAGATGTACTGATGAAGAATAGAGGGTTACTAAAGAATTCTTTTATCAAAAATACAAAATACCTGGAGTGTTTGGCTGCGTTTATGGTACCCACGTCAGGATCAAGTCTCCTTCATCAGATCTGAAATACCACTACTACAATCGAAAAGGATATTACAGCTTAAATGTTATGCTTGTAAGTGCAAAGATGAAGTAATTTTACATTTATATTTCATCATTAAACTTTTAAGTTTTGCGATCACGAACTTAAAATAAAATATGTAGATGCGCGTTATCCAGGAGCAAACCACGACTCATATATATGGAAAAACAGCGAAGCCCATGCGTATTTTGAGTCGCAGTATCAAGCAGGAAAGAGAAACACTTGGCTTCTAGGTAATATAATATTTTTTAGCATAAACTTTTGGTTCAGATGACTTTTTAAAACTCGGAACCCTTTAACGACCAATGGTTGATATATGTCCTATTTGCACTAAGGATCATCCCAAAATCGAAAAAATATGATACATACTTTCAAAATTGTGGTAGGATATGGTCCAATCCTTCAGAAACGTTAAGATTTTTGTAATTGGTCCATTTCCTACAGGACCCTGATACAAAATGGGACATATTTGTACCTTTGGTCGTCAAAGGTGGTCGCCAATAGGAGGTTTTTGTTAGTTTATACAACGTAGTTTTTGATCGCATTAATTTAGATAATTTTTATTAGATTTTTTTAAAAAGTGATTACAATACATACAACTCTTAGCACAACTCTTGTGAACAACCTGATAACATTTAAAAACTATTTTATAAATCAAAATAAATTCTAATATCATATTTCAGGAGATTCAGGTTATCCTTTTCAACCATATCTTTTGACGCCGTACCGTAATCCTGCCCAACAGTGCGAAGAAAACTTTAGTGATGCACACATTAAGGCCCGTAATGGTGTTGAAAGGTGTAATGGTGTTCTGAAAAACCGATTCAGGAGTATTATATCTGAGAGAGGATTGCACTATTGCCCAGAAAAATCTACTCAAATTGTTAATGCCTGTTGTGCTCTCCACAATATTTGTATTGAATATAAACACAATATTGAAATTGATTCAAATATGTTTGAAATTAATGAAGTAGGTGGCTATTTAGAACAACCTGAAACTACTAACATTTCAAATTCTTCAACGAATATTCGAAATTTAATAGCAAATGCTTTGTAATATACATATGTTATTAATAAATTGTTTTAAATAGTTTACAACATCAATTATTTTTTATGCATCTTAGAAAGTAATTCTGTGTCAAAATTTTTTTTTCTTGTAGCAAATACTTTTTCATATGAAAACTCGTCTGTGTCCAAAATCTAAAGGTTTGTTGTTAGAATTTTCTTTAGAAAATCATTTAGATTTGATGACTTTTTTATAAAAATGCCTCAAATTCCTTTAAAAAATTCCTTAAATTATAATGGCTTTATCGTATAGAAAACTACCCAGATACTCATTTAGGCGATTTTTCAATTCTAGCGTTTTTCTCTTATTTCCAGGAATTTTTTCTCATTTTGGAGATTTTTTTAAAATTCTAGCGTTATTTAAGGTTAGCGTCTTTTATATTCTAGCAATTTTCTTTTTTAAATTTTGGAGGTTATTTTTCAATTGTAGGGACTTTTTAAATTTTGTATATTTTTTAATATTCTTGAATTTATTATAATTTTTATCAAATGTTTTCAACTTTGGCGGTTGTCAAAATTTTTGACTTTGTTTTTAATTAGCGTTTTTCTTAATTTTTTTTAAATCGCTAAAAATTAACAAGGGTCAAGATTGAAAAAATCGCTAAAAATAAAAAACGCCGAAATTTAAAAAACCTTAAAATTAAAACAATTTTCAAAATTGTTAAATATTAAAAAAAAAGCAAAGATTTTACAGACTGCTTAAATAGTTAAAGCAATTTATTAAAGTTTTTCTTGTAAAACGTTAACCAACTGTAATAAAATTGAGTGTTGAGTGTTTAAAGTTTCAATTAATATTTTTGGATTGCTGGCTGTTTCTTCAAGAAGATGAATTGATGTAAGCTCTCTTTTTTTCTGTGTAGGATTTTCTTGAGTTGTTCTCCGGGTTGCGGATGTATAACACATACATCCGGGATGTCCGGACTTTTGTGTAGTAGAATGTTGTATAGTGGTTGGTTGTGTAGTGGGAAGCTGAGGTGAGTAATGCATTGGTTCTTGTATTAATTCTTTGTTTTTGGACTGTTGCACTGCTAAAGACTGTTTTTAAGTGGACGGTTGTGTGTTAATATTTAATGAAGATGATTTGGGTGTAGACTTTTGTGTTGTTGGATGTAAGTCTAATTGTGTACTCAAACCGAAAATAACTCCTTTAGGTACAGCACTAGTTCCTAGAGATAAAAGGTCATCCACTGTTTCTTCATACCCAGTAATTGTTGTTTCAAAATATGGGCCTTAGCATTATCAGATATTTTTTTTTTTTGTCCTGAGTTTTAGATCAGACCACACCTATAAATATTAAAGGCAAATCTTAAGAATTTATTCATATTTTAAAATCAAACGTCCATACTTACTTTTTTTCCATTCTGAGGCATTTCTTTGAGGCGGGCCACGAGTATTCAATTTAAATGTTGTTTCTTCCCAGAATTTGTCGACTTTAGCCTTATTAAAACCAAAGACTGGAACCCCACGACCCATGCTTGGGTTCTTCGTGATTTCTGCTACCAGTTGAAGTTGTTCTCTTGTTGTCTTTTTGTTTTTTACTTCTCCAGCCATTCTAATAATTGTCCGCTTGTCTCTTTCTCCTATAAAATATTTATATAAAATAATTATTTGTATTCTTTTTATTAAATTTAAAATAGTATTACTTACCATTTTTGGTTAATTTTAACAAATTTATAAAAAATCTTTTAATTTTATATTAGTCACTTTCAAAATAGCTATCGTTGAAATTGAAAGTCAAATTCGTGTGACTATGGTAAATAACATAAGAATTTCCGTATCATTTACAGTTTTTCAATAATAACAGATGTTTTCTCTGTTATACAACATATTCTGTTAAAAAGTGTTTTAAAGTTTCACTTGCTTAAGCAAACAGCGAAACTGACCGCGGAGAGGGTATATATAAAATATGGTGAGGGTATATATCAGTTTGTCATTCCGTTTGTAACATGTCGAAATATAGGTCTAAGACCCCATAAAGTATATATTCGTGATCCTTATGCGATTTCAAATCGATTTAGCGATGTCCGTCTGTCTGTTGAAATTGCGATCACGGCGCGAAGGCTCAAGCGGGGTTACTCAGTTTGCTATTGAAAATGAGCAAAATTGGTTAAAAAGTTTTGAGCGAAAATGTGAAGGTGCCTCTAAGTTTTCCATACAAACGGTATATTTAAGTACAATTTCCTCTTGTTTTTCCACCAGGCGCTTAGAATTGAATAATATTTTATATTCACCGCAAATATTTTTCACCACAATTTTTTTCCTCAACAAATTTTTTTCACCTCAAAATTTTTTTCCACCACATAATTTGTTTTCACACCCAAAAAAGTTTGTCAGCTCAAAAAATTTTTTCACCTCCATAATTTAACTTCGAAAGTTTTTTAAATTATTTGCATTATTTGCAATTTTCTGACCTTAAAACAAAATTTACCGCTTTTAAATCCATTAAAAAAATTTGACTGGGATATAATGTATACGTTTTATATTAAGTGCTTTTAGATAATTTTGATAAAAATGTATTAGGCTAAAAAATCTTTTACGACATTGTCGTGACCGGAAAATATATTTGTCAGGCGAATATTTTACCAAAAATTGCGCAATTTTTGTTAAAAAATTTGACGCCGCAGGCGAAAATTTTGCATATTTTGGGGTCATTTTTCATTTTAGCATATTTGGGATCATTTTTATTTCCTCAAATTGGTGATATTTTGTATAATGAATAAAAGCCTCAATGTAATAAATATAAATATGCCCCAGACTTAATTTTGGGGCTTATTTTCATTTAGTTTAGGTAATTTTTCATTATAATTTTAGTGTTAATTTTCATTATAAAATTTTGCCCCAAAAAATGGGGCTTAATTACATTTTAAGTTTAGGGTCTTGGGGCCATTCTGCGCAACGCCACCGTGAACTACATCGAATTTTTAAAAATTAAAACAGCACATGGGAACGTTGAATAGCCACGTGCAAAATTTTTCTCAAATTCAAAGACCGTTTCAAAAATGATTAGATTGTTTAAAAAACTTTCGGAATGACTCCAAATGTAATTCAAAAACACCAAATTAAATAAAATAAATATTTGTTGAATTTCAATAATTTTTTTAATTGCGTTTTGTATTTTTTAATTTTAATTGATCTTTTTAAGTATCTCATTTCGGATTTTTTTTTTTTTTCAATTTCAATTGTCATTTTTGGGCAATTTTATCTATTTTATTTATAAAAAAAGCTTTATTTTTATATATATATATCTATAACTACTTGTTTTCAGATATGAACGGAACACGAAATATAGCACTTATATTGTATGCCCTGCTCTACATTTACTAACTAACACATAATTTATTTGTTAGCTTTTGTTGTTTTTAATATTTTATGAAACTATAAAAAATTAAAAATTTCAAATAGTTTTATGAGAAATATTTTTCGAGTTCATAATTTAATGTTAATAATGAATAGTAAACACTACTTTTTTATTAAATGGAAAAAATTGTGTGGATCAGCGCTAGAGGGAGTGCACACTTTCGACCCGAGCGACCAGGTCATCGTCAGCCTCCTTAAGAACCACCCAACCCACAATAACTCATGGTTTTGAACAGGCTTATATATCACATACTCTAAGGAAAATGACGATGCAAAATTCCATTTTTCAGTTAGTGAATGATCACCCATACAAATATATAATTAAAACATATAAATTGAATAATATATACAGAATTTACATGCAAATATTTTTGTTTACATTTAAAAGAGAAAAGCCAAGAATTACCAAGATTTGGCAGCATTTTTATAAAATCTTACTTTTTAACTACTATAACTACTTTGAAAGTCTATATAATTAAATATTTTCAATTTTAAATACATATGTTTTGATATAAAAATAAACTCATAAATCTGAAATTTCGGAGGTTCCAGTTAAGACTTAATGTGGTATTTGAAACTCAGATTTTTAATTAAAAAAAGGAATACAATTGGAAACACGAATTTTTCGTTTTAAAAGAAAATATACAAATTTAATAATTCAACTTAGTTCCTTTGCGAGGTAGCGAAATAAATTTTAAACTAAATACAAATAGACAAATGATTTTAAAATTTCTTTGACAAGATATTTGAACAATTTTAAAAATTTCATAGAAATTTGGATACCGAAATTTAGTTTAGATTTTTTTTAGCCAGCTCACACCCACACAAAATACAACATTTAAAAACAATTTGTTGTGTGACGTGTAAATCAACCTTTAATTACTCATTTTTTAGCAAACGTTCTAAAAAAGATAAAAGGCGTGAAATTAAATAAAAAAGGCAATTGATCGGCTTTTAAAAACAAGTGTATTTTTGGTTGTTTTTACCCAAATAATATTACGAGTGTGTAATAACTAATTACACGCTGCTACAAAAAAAAAATGCAAGAACTTGTGAAATGACCTAGTGTAGGTTGTAGGTCTAGCTGAGTGTATTATATAACCGGTTTTATAAGTTGCAATATACCCTCAAAATTTCGAGATATGGGGGAAAGAGTATTTTTTTGGGCTGGCGCACTTAAACTTTTCTAACTCAATCATTTTTAACCGATTTCGAATATTTTCCTGATTTCAAAGCAAAATTTTCTCATTTCTGCACAAATTTCAGCAAAATCTGGCAAAACCAATTGAACTTCCAAAAAAACCAATTGGGTTTGCAAAGCAAATCAATTGGAAACAAAAAAATACGTGCTACTTTGTGTATATGTATACTAAACATACTAAGGAAAAATTATTTTGGAAATAATTTTGGGGGGGGGGGGGCAGGCCCCCTGGGACGCTCCCCTTGGCTTGCCACTGATCCCATGTAATCATATTCTTTTCTTAATGTTATCAAGTTCATTATAATATTAGGAAAACATTATAAAATCTAAGAAAATTTCTTAAAGAAAATGGCCTTGGAAAATGTGAAAAAGTTCTTTAAATTTAAGAATATTTCTTAAGGAAATGTTTTTCATAAAGAAAAACGTTGATATTAATGACTTTTCGAAGAAAAAATGTAAGAGAAAAAATTATAGATTCTTTCATGGACTTTTAAGAAAAATATTTAAAAAAAAAGTACATTCTAAGGACTTTTTGTTAATAATAAACATAGATTCGATGGACTTTTTATAATAAAAAAATTGTTGGGATTCTAAGGACATTTTCAATGATTTTTTTTAGAAAGTCCTTAGAGTCTCAGAATTATTCTCTTACAAAAAATCCCGCTGTTTGGCTTAGGGACCATTTGTTCCAGGGCCTACGGTCTAGACCGGTTAACCGGGTAGATCGGCCTACCGGTTGTCATACCCGGTCTTACGGTCTACCCAGTCTTTCGGTCTGACGGGGTAGACCGGACTACCCGTAAAAACTAGTCAGTGCGTGCTTCTGTAAAAATAGATTTAAAAAAAAAAAAACTTCTTAATTTTTTTTCCAAAATTAAAGCACTGCCGCTTTAAAAAAAATTTTTCCAGAGTTCTTTTTTCACTATTTTAGAAAAACAACTTGCAAATATAAATACTTTTTATAAAACAGTACTCCCTGTTAACCAAATTGTTATTTAAAAAAAAAGAACTTGACATTTTCATGTAAATATATGGAAAACGTAGTACTTTCTGAAATCTATTTTGTTTATGTAAAAATGCCGTACTACCCGAAAAAGACCGTGAAATTTTTAAACGAAAATTCAACTTAGTATGTTATTATAGTTTTTTGTTGTAATTGAGAAAACACAAGTCATATAAAATCAATTTTCAAAATGGTACTTTGAAATAAGTACTTTTTTCGAAAAGTACTTGGTTTTGAGAAAGGTAATTTGTTCAAAAAGTACTTGGTTTTGAGAAAGGTAATTTGTTCAAAAAATACTTGGTTTTGAGAAAGGTACTTTTTCAAAAAGTACTTTTTTTAGAGGTACTTATTTTTTAAAAATAGTACTATTTTGAAAAAAAAAATAATTTTTTAAAAAAAGTACGTTTTTATAAAAAAGATCCTCTAAAAAAGTACTTTTTGAAAAAAGTACTTATTGGACAAAGAATTATACAAATTTTTGCTGGTCCTAGAACCAAAATGTTCCGAAAACAGTAGAATTCAGAATGTCACGGTCTTTTTCGGGTAGTAGTACGGCATTTTTACACCGTAGCACAGTGGGGCCAAATGCATGAAAAGTGGCGATTAATTCATAGAAGTCGTAATTTAAAAAAAAAAAAATATTTTTTATTAATGGATATTTATAAATACATAAAAAACCAACATTTAAAAAAAAAACAGAGTGAAAAAACACATTTTTTAACCCTTTATGGGCCATTTTGTGTTCTGTAAAAAATCCTCTTTTTTCACATTTTTTGCTGTAACTTTGGAACGGTGCGCTATAAATTGTTCAATTAAATTGCAAATTAAAGCATACTAAATGTACTTTAAGAAAAATAAGTAATATTTTTAAAAATAATAAGGAATAAATATTTTATATGTATTTCTATTAGAAAATTTTAAATTAAAATCATACCTTTTTTCTCGAAATTTTAAAATTTTGCTCAAAAATGAAACATTTGAAAATCTAATTGTTTTTTTATTGATAAATAACCATAAACACACTATTTAAAAAAAATTTAATTAAATTCGGTTATTCTATTTTTTTTTTTTTTTTTTTGAAAACAACAATTTTTTATTATAATCATTATTACCTTCAATGTTAGTATTTACTTCACATTCAATTTCATAATCATAAATTAATTCGTTACAATAATCTTAATCTTCATCTCCATCTTCATCTTCATCTCCATCTTCATCTCCATCTTCATCATTGCTATTTTGATTGCTGGGAAGTACAAGCAACTCCAATGCAGATTTTGGCATTAGCTCTTTTTTCTTTTTAGAACTATTGTTCATGCTTGTGCATATTTTTGATCAACTCTAAATCAATATTAGTAATTTCAGCAGATACTTCTGCATTCTTAAAAAAACGTCTTGCAGTATTCCCGTCATTAGAGTTACCAAAACCAGGTTTTGGTTGATCAATGATCAATCCCGTTCTCTTTTTAAATTCGCGTTGAATACGACTTTTAGTTTCAGCAATAATTTTTTTTTCTTCGTCACTTCTTGCCTGCCATTTTTGAAGTGGAAGTTTATATGCCAAGTGAATAAGACATTCAAAAAATCTTATCCAGCCATGTAGGACAGACAAACCGAACTGCATGAAGTCTACGTTGGAATCTCTAGAAATCATTTGTTCAATATTGTTGAACTCCTTGCTGGTAGCGCCACATATGTAGCACTTTTGTGTGGACTTTGTGTCTGTAATCGCGTTACACACTTTACCGTCAATCATAACGAGAATTAGTTTGTGGTTCACTTTTATCTTTCTTTCTCCAACTGATATCACTGTATCGATAAGAACATTTGTTTCTGTCTCCACTCTTTCTCTTTCTGTTTTAATACTGTTGACCGTTTCTTTCATAAATTCAATTTTTAATGGCCTGCAAAACCTAGTTGAAGACGGTCGAGGATTATGCCAAATGATTTTGTTTTTACAAACTAATTTTAATGGTACAATTGACGTAATAAATACAGAAGAATCAGATGCATTACTGTCATGAAAGGCTTGTTTGTAAGAACTATGCCCTGAACTTCCGTCAAAGCCCCACTTAGTGTATAAAGTAATTTTTTCGATTTCTTCGTTGTCTAACGAATTTAAATCTGCATTTTTAACCGACAAAAGGCGTTCAGTGGTATGATCCAATATTCCTTGTAGGCTAACTTGCGCTGATGTTTCAGAAATTTTCATTTGTTCTCCCTTTGGGTAAAATTTTTTCTTAGCTCTTTGGACCAATTTATATGATGGAAATTTCTCAGGTGCAACCTTTCTAATAACATTATATTGGTGGCGACTTAGCTTCGCTTCTACCAAAACGGACAGAGCTTCATCCGGAGTTAACTGCTGTGGTGGTACCTGTTCTATACTTTTTCGGTATTTTTTGGCTTTTGTTGGAGATGATATTATTTCCTTAACAATTTTCGACTCATCTATTTTTCCAGCAGCTCTCAAGCTCATTTGTGTGGCGTAAGCCAAAACAGGCAAAGAAATTTGATCTCTTATGTCTTTACATTTCTTAACTTTTGTTTTTTCTTTGCACTCTTCAAATGAGAGATCATTGCGACCTCTTTTTTGTTGTGGTTCTGGTGGTGGACTGAATGAGATTGAGGCATCCAGCCAATTCTTATTATTTTTTACAAAAATTTCATTCTTTCTATGACATTTTTGCCACCGAATCTCATACCTAGAGCAAAAATTATGAAACCTTGTCATAAAATCTACCATATCCGAAGGGTCGACACGTTTTATTACTTCCCATCTCAAAAGTTTAAATTTATCCTGAAGTGATTTAGGTTCTGCACTCCTCATAAAATTATGCAACTCATGACGAGGAATGAAAATTGTTTTGGGACATGTTCCTAAAATTAATAAGATTTCTATTCGTTTAAAATTAGCAAAAAGTAATTCCTTTAACCCTGTACCGAATAATTTACACTTTCACAACACTTTAAATATGTAACATCACATCACAAAACATTGACAGCTAAAACAATAAATAAACGTGTCAGTACCGAATCAATAATACCCTACGGATGGATAGAAATTCTTAAAAATGTATTATCATTATATTAGAAGATTGATATCACCAGCTTAAAACAAAATTAAAACTTTACTCGTATGATGCATGTATATGACCAACAGTTATTATGTAGGACTCAAATAAATGACAATAATAAATAGGGATGGGAGCGTGACCTCCTTCAATTTTTCAAAATAGTGCACTTGTGCCATATACAATTTTCTAATAATTTAAAATTAACAAATGTTTAAGTAAAATTCATTGAAATATCATAAACACATGTAAAATAATTTAATTAGTTTTATTCATAGTAAATAAACCCAACATACGCAATCACGTGAGCATGCGTGAATTAAAGTTACTCACGCCCCCATCTCTAATTAACAACACATTTTTTAGCTACAATAACAACTACTATAACGAAAATAATGACAAAACAAAGTAAAAACAACTTGATGTTTTGTTTTTTTTTTTCATATTTGTGGATTTTTAGCATCTTGAGTTATTTCACAAAAACAAGCATAACTCAAAAATCGCAAAAAATCGCAAAAAAATATTTTGGGGTTTATTAGTTGAGATCTGATATTATAACACTATATAGACGATTTTACGCAAGCTCACGAACAAAGTTGTTGAAACTCCATATATAAATCAAAAATAGCCCATTTTTGGGCTAATTTTATTTTATTAACATTTAATATTTTTAAAACATTTATTTAAACAAAAAAACATGTACTATATAGTAAACTACCTGAAGTTGACGGTTCCATTATAAAAATTTAACTTTTAGAAGTATTAATAGAAAAAATTATCAATTGAAATATCAAAATTTTCACTTTTTTTCAATATGCACAAAAAAAAATAACAATTATTCAACTTTAAGTGCTCACTTCAACTAAAGCAAACAACTTAAAAGTATAATTTTTGCAATTAGTGATGCAGAATTTTATCCACTTTCACCCGGTACCAAACACGATCATGAATTTTAAAGTTCATATTTTGAATTAATCGCCACTTTTCATTCATTTGGCCCCACAGTGCGTAGCTCCAAATGGGTTAAAACTTTGCAGAAATAGTCTAGACATAAATTAGACCAAGATTTGTAGAGATTTTTGCTGGTCGTGGAACAAAAATGTTCAGAAAAACACAGTAGAATTCAGAAGGTACTGCGTTTTCCCTATATTTACATGAAAATGTCACGGTCTTTTTCGGGTAGTAGTACGGCATTTTTACACCGTAGCTCCAAATGGGTTAAAACTTTGCAGGAATAGTCTAGAAATAAATTGGACCAAGAATTATACAAATTTTTGCTGGTCGTGGAACAAAATACTCCGAAAAACACAATAGATTTCAGAAAGTACTACGTTTTCCACATATTTACATGAACATGTCACGGTCTTTTTCGGATAGTAGAACGGCATTTTTACACCGAAGCTCCAAATGGGTTAAAACCTTGCAGAAATTATACAAATTTTTGCTGCTCGTTGAACAAAAATGTTTCAAAAACACAATAGATATCAGAAAATACTAGGTTTTCCGTATTTTTACATGAAAATGTCACAGTCGTTTTGGAACAAAAATGTTCCGAAAAACAAAATAGATTTCAGAAAGTACTACGTTTTCCATATAAAAAGTATTTATATTTGCAAGTAATTTCTTTAAAATAAAAGTTTTTTTTGTGAAAAAAGAACTCTGGAAAAATTTTTTTTTTAAACGGCAAAGTGCTTTAATTTTGGAAAAAAATTAAAAGTTTTTTTTTTTAAATCAATGTTTACCAAAGCACGCACTGACTAGTTTTTACGTGTAGTCCGGTCTACCCGGTCAGACCGAAAGACTGGGTAGATCAAGTAGACCGTAAGACCGGGCTTGATAACCGGTCTAACCAGGTAGACCGTAGGCCCTGGACAAAATGGTCCCTTAGCCTAACAGCAGGGTTAAAGTAAAATTCTCAGATTCTAAAAACTATTACTTAGATAAAAATTCATATATTCTTAAAGAAACATATATTATAAAAAATATTCTTAGATTCCTAGGACTTTTCATCATGAAAAATACTTAGATTATAAGGACTTTTTAATTAATTTTAATTAATGTTTATTATTAAAAAAAAGTCCTTAGAATATATTTTTTTTAAATATTTTTCTTAAAAGTCTATGAAAGAATCTTAATCTTAAATTTAAAGACTTTTTTCATAATTTGGAAGGACATTTTCTTCAAGAAATTTTCTTAGATTCCCATCTAAAAATCGAAATATATATGAGCATACATGATCATACATGGGCCTGTATATGATCATACATTGGCATACATGGTCATATACGTCTATACATGATCTCATATATGACCATATATCTTCGGATCCGAAATTTGAGGGTATATGGTGATATATGTGCATATATTATCATACATGCTCATATATTATTCATGTATGCTCGTATATGATCATATTCGTCCATATCAATTTCGGATCCGAAGATATATGATCATATATGAGATCATGTATGGTCATATATTGAACAATGTATGAACGTATATGACCATGTATGCCCATGTATGATCATATACAGGCCCATGTATGATCATGTATGCTCATATATATTTCGATTTTTCGATGGGTTTTATAATGTTTTCCTTATATTAAAATGAACGTGATAGTATTAAGAAAATAACATGATTATATGGGATCAGTGGCGTGCCCAGGAGAGGGTCCCAGAAAGAAAAAAATATATGTATGTAGTTTATTGTTTTAAATGTTGTATTTTGTGTGGGTGTGAGCTGACTAAATAAAATCTAAACTAAATTTCTATGTTCAAATATTTTGTCAAAGAAATTTTAAAATCTTTTGTCAATTTGTATTTAGTTTAGAATTTATTTAGCTACCTCGCAAAGGAACTAAGTGGAATTAATAAATTTGTATATTTTCTTTTAAAAAAAATCGTGTTTCCAATTGTAATAATTTTTTTTAATTAAAAATCTGATATTTGAAAATTGTACTTTTTTTAAAAAAAGTACGTTTTTATAAAACACTAAAAATTTAATTTTTTTTTACAAAAAGTACTTTTTTGCAAAAAATATTTCTTTTTAACAAGAAGTACTTTTTTGCAAAAAGTACTTATTTTTACATGTACTTTTCTTAAGAACATTTTTTTTGAAAAAATATCTCTGGAAAATTAACTTTTTTGGAAATAAAATTTTAAAACGGTACTATTTTTGAAAAAGTGCTTTAATTTTGGAGAAAAAACATTTAATAAGTACTATTTTTTTAATATCTTGCATTTTTAAAAAAGAACCACTGAATAATTTTTACGGGTAGACCGAAACCCGGGTAATGGGTACTCTAGTCCATACTGCAATTTACATACAAAATAACAATTAAATCTTATTCTTTGAATCCATATTGGTTCAATACTTCTCAAATATTATAAATTTATTCTTGACTCAACAGAGCTAATGTAAAAATTAGATGGGGAATGCCTTTTTTCGGATTTTATATTACTCGTCATAGCTAATGTAAAAAACAATTGTGGAACTCCTCTTTTGTAAATATGCACGAATTTTTGCACTGCTTCGTTAAATTTTAATGTTGAGACGTGTTTTACTTACGAAATGGCGTACTTGAATAAACATGAGATACGAGAAGTGCTCAATGTAGAAAGTGACTCGGGTTTTTCAGATTCGGAAAATAACGAACCAAGTTATTCTTAAACCAACTTATTCTGAATTGAACGGGGACCCGTCTTAGCTGCAGCTAGCTCTGATGATTCCTTTTTTATTGCTAAAAATAAGGCGGTATGGAGTGCCACTCCATTACCTCAGCCTATTGAAACTGCAGCTAATAATATTATCTCAAAATATAGTGGACAAACTCGATTTGCAGTATTCATTTGCAATGGCATGCTTGTCAGCTTTTCTGTTGTTTTTACCGCCTTCAAGAGAAAGAATTGCCATTTAAAATACTAATAAGTATGACAGGGTCATGTGTGTTGACAACTTGCATTACGTGCAAATATTGCTGTGCTCATTTTGGACTCATTCTGTGCTCATTCTCATTCTTGAGTGTACATTCTTGTTTTCTTATTTAAATAAAATAGTTGGCAATTAAAAATTAAGATGTCCATGGTTTATTTGATGCACAATATGGTTGCCCCATTTTCCGATACATTCCGTTTGATTACTAGTGAGTTTCTTTTCGATGATGTTTCGAGTCGATGGCAAATGATAAAATTTGTGAACTTTGGTACCGTTGGCAACAACTTTTTCCAATGTTGTACAACTGCCAAAACCGGTAAAGTATGGTTTCTAGTTTTGGTTAACGGTGGACTGAAAGTAAGGCTACGTATGGCAGATACAACCATAACTTGGCAAACCTATATAAAGCCTGGAAATAACCATGCCTAAACTTGACAGCAGGCTTAAAAGGGCCAAATATAACAGACTACAATTTTTTTTCCAAATTTGAGTTGGTAAAAAAAGTTTACGAAGGAAAACTTACATATGTGGAAAAAGAAAGTAAAAATAAACTTTCATTCTTCCAAAATTGCTGACTTTCAAAAAGTTCCATTTGTACAAGTCTATAAATATTTGCATTCAATGATATTGCGATATTAACAGTGCTGTTCATTTCATAGGACAATTGTCCCTGCTCAACTCACATGAATTCTTATAGCCATACCTAAACAAGAGCGGCAACAATACGTCAAAAAGATAAAAACAGTGTAATGAAAAATACAAATATTACAACCCAGATTATTTTAACAATAAAGTACATTACAATATTGGTGTTTATGACTTTAAAATTAAAATTTAATAAAAAAACAAAATATTAAAGTTTAAAAAATGAGTTATATTGATGTCTTTATATTTGCCATTCCTTTTGTCGTACAGGTATGGCTGTAATTTGTTCCTTAAAATTCTAAATTAAAAAGCAAAGATAAAACAAAAATTGTATACTATCCCGAGTAAGAATTTAATAATATCCAATTTTATATTCCTTAATATCCAAATTGATCCGAAAAAATGGCAGATTAAATTAGATCCAGCAATATATTTGGGGATTTAGAAGGATCTAAATTGATCCGAAAAATCGTATATCAAATAAGATCCAGCAATATGTTTAGGGATTTAGAAGGGTTTAAATTGATCTGAAAAATTGCAGATCAAATTAGACCCAACAATACCCAGCAAAATAAGAGCTGAGGAAGAAGTAGTTAAACTTAAGTTGTGAAAATTTCGGTGAATCATTAATGCTTTTAACATGGGCGTGTCATTGGAAGGAAGTAGTTTGTTTCGGTGCTATGAAAAATCTTTGAGCAGATGGACTTTTTTATTAGTTTACGGAAGTTGTTAAATATAGGGACTACAAAATAAATATAGGGAGTGGCTTTTTTTTAAGTTACGAATGTGATTTTGAACACGCCAGGAATTATTATTCCGACCAGGACAAAGTAGACATCACTGTTATGCAAAATATTTTTTTAATAAGGCATTAAATGACTGCCGGAATTAACCATTTATGGACCAACTAAATGATTGTTTTTTTTACTAGTAGGGGTTAATATGAACATTTTGGAAGTTGTTTAAAATGACTTCTTACAAATCGAAAAATTTGCACTATTACCTTCTTTGGATGTTCTGAAAAAGAGATTCGTAAAGAATAACATCCATTTTATTTTGCTGGGTATATTTAGGGATAAAGTAATATCCAAATTTATCCGAAAAATGTCTGATCGAATTGTATTAGATTAGATCCAACAATATATATAAATGGAAACTAGTTTACTTGAAAAACGTATACAAAAATAAAATTAAAAAAATATTAAAATTCTAAAAAAAAACACATGAACTTGCTCTGCCAGAGTTTTGGTGATGTAAGCACTCAGTTACACAATGCTATACATAATGGCTGACCTTACTACGATTTATTTTTGTATAATTGTATTATATATATGTAATTGTATCTTCGGGACTTATATATAACATAATTATATATTCGGAAATTTGGGAAAAATATCATGGCTGAATTAAACATACTAAATTGGTGCTGATTTAATAAAATCATATATGTTAAATTTTTAGCAATATGCCAAAATCGACTTTTTGCGAAAAAAAAGAACTTTTTTTATTGTTGAAAATGGTTCTTTAGGGCTTCAGCAGCAGCTTTTGTTCTGCGACTTTTTCATAATTCCGTCATGTACAAAATTGTCGTTATTTTTATGTTTCTGAAGAAAATCAAAATTTTGACCTTTAAATTTCCAGAACTCGACCAAATTATGTTGGGCAACTTTGTACAAAATCTTTGGCGAGTATTTTTCCTGAACATATGAACTCATAATATTTGCAAATACAGGGTGTAAAAATGAATTTTGCGCCATCCTGCGGCAATAATGTGTACCAACTATATTCAGCAATTAGAAAGGTAATTTGAATACCTTTCCAACAAAATTTTTTAAAATCGGTTGAAAATAAACCGAATGGGAAAGAAAAGAGCTATAAGATAACGAAATAGTTTTAAATTTATATTAAAATATGTATGTAACTTAAATTCCTCATTAAAGTTTTGTACGTACTTACATTTTTAGTTTTGCGAATAAAATTTAAGTTATTTTAGTAGAATTGTATTTAACAGAATCTTTATTATTTATACTTTTAAAAACATCAAGTTATTTTTATTATTTAAATTTTTAGTGGTCTACATAAGAGTGTAAATTCTTTAGTTTTTCTTTGAGTTGGGACTCTAAATCCAAATTTGTTGTTTGACAAACTTTTTCACCGTTATATTTATAATTTAAACCTCTTAAACTGTACCGATTGCTCTGTAAATCGGTATAAGATAGTTCATGTAATAAATTATAAAATTCCATAGGCTTTACTCTCCGTAGGTCGTTTGTTTGCTTGATGTTTTCTCCCCATCTTTTCCAATCTCTTTATTCGTTTCTCAACATTGCATTTTTTTTTATTCTCAAAAAATTTTCATTATTTTTACACCATTTTCCATATTTTGCTTCGTTGGATGGAACTGCAGAATATCGAAAAGGAAGTGAATGCATTTGTTTTGCCTGGCCTTTACTTGCTGACTTCTTGTGTATATTTTTTTATGTGGTGCCATATCCTCGTTCCTCTTCGCCATCGCAAACACTCTCTCCACATTGACATTACTGTGGAATGATTATACATAATCTACAAGTCTATCGATATATCTTTTTAACATTGAATCTTTCGACGCCACTAAAATTGTTTGGAAAACGTTAACATCTTTTTTCAAATATGCAGTAAGAAAATTAACTGATGACCTTTATTTTTTTCGTTTGTTTTTTAATTTAGTAAATCATTTTAGAACAGATAATAAGAGATTGATAATTAATAAACATGCATAGGGTGCCGGCTAAAATACGATGGCGAATCAATAAGTCCGTGACTTTTCGATCTTCCCTCGTAGTTATATGAAATGCAACACTGCTCCCATCAAGTACCACCATTTAATAGACTACTGCCAAATTTTGAGCAAGTTTCGTCATTTACTTTGCAGAATTTTTCGAGGACCATAAAATAGGCATTTGTTTGATAGTTGGAGCTAATAATACACAGTGCAGCATTTTTAAGGTCATCGTGTGGTTCCTCCTTCATACCCGTTTTTTTTGAAGTATATATCGAAACTAAAAAAAACCTGCAAAGGACTTGGCCAGATTACATCGAATTTTTTTTTTTATGGACACCCTAAGTTTTTGCACCCAAACATGATTTTTTTAAAAAAGGAAAATTTTTATGGAATCCATATATTATAAACCGTTCGGAATTTTGTTTTTATGTCTTTGGCAAAGTTGTAGATCCAAACCAAAGCAAAAAAATTCTCATATGGACCGACCCAAAAAAATTGCATCCACTGCATCAAAATTGCAAAAAATTGGGAAAAAATGCTATTTTTTCATGATAATATGGAAATAGCCAAACTTCTTAAAAAATGTTTCTGAGTGGGTGTGATTGTCATGTGTGTTTTATCTTCGTGTTGCGGTTTTTAGGTGGAACTGGGTTTTTACAACACCTCATCTTCCTAAACAGGATTTTAAAATTGGTGTGATGTGCAATGGTATGTTATTTATTTATTCTGTTAAAATTATATATTTTCTTATTTTAGTTCTGTTCGACAAACGTTACCTCGCGAACCCGCTTTGACTCCATCTTACCAAAAAGCGTTTTTATTACCAAAAATTCGGTAAATGAGAGCGTGATAAGAAAGTAATTGTGTTTCTCATTTTACCAGAAGTTACTATACTTTTTTCGGGTAAAATCGTAGCAGAATAAAATCATCGGCAGTTAATAATACACATGTTTTGCATTTGTATAAATAAACAAAAAAACTTAAACCAAAAATAAAAAAAAAAATTATGAAATTGTTAATTGCGTTATAAAATAATTAATTTTTATTAATAAAATAAATATATTCATTTTTTCAAAAACATATCAGCATTACAACAATAAAATTTTTAAATAGTAAATTTGAAAACAAGTAACAACAACAAGTAACAAAACGGCATTAACCTATATAGTCTTTCTTTGTCGAAACGACAAACATTGGCTATGCAAAATAAGTGTGAGCAAAAAGATGTGCTTTCTAGGGTTAAGGAATGTTCGTATTAAGATGACATGTACTAGAGAGTTGTTTATATTGTTGTTAGATATAATTTAGCTGAAGAAAGATTTCTTAAATTCCCAGTATTTAAGCCATTTCAGGACAAAATCATGAAAAAATCATAAAAAAATAGCATTTTTTCCCAATTTTTTGCAATTTTGATGCAGTGGATGCAATTTTTTTGGGTCGGTCCATGTGAGAATTTTTTTGCTTTGGTTTGGATCTACAACTTTGCCAAAGACATAAAAACAAAATTCCGAACGGTTTATGATATATGGATTCCATAAAAATTTTCCTTTTTTAAAAAAATCATGTTTGGGTGCAAAAACTTAGGGTGTCCATAAAAAAAAATTTCGATGTAATCTGGCCAAGTCCGTTGCGGATTTTTTTTAGTTTCGATATACACTTCAAAAAAAACCGGGTACGAAAGAGGAACCAATTTATGTGTTGCACTGTGATATATAACCAGATATGGTTATATATGACAAAATATAAGATAATTTAAAAAAAAATAATGTAATATATTATACAGGGTGTATCAGGTAGGACCCGCCGAATTTCAACAGCGTATTCCCTGGCTCATTTCATGAAAATTTGTCCACTACAACCATCCTCGAAAATCCAAGCGTGCGGTTTGAAAAATTTCGGATTGGAGTTCGGAGGGTAGTAGGGTACAATTGCTAACTTCTAAACCAGTGGTCAGATTTTTTTGTTTTTGGACTTGTTGGAAAGGTCTTTGGGAGACCACGCATGCTGCTCTTCTTTGCGTCCTACCTAATTGTCAAAAAAGTAGAATCAGTGTAATTGTATGCTGCTAGTTACAGAGAACCAAAGCGTAGGATGCCTTGACGCGAAAAGAAGGTCTACTTTTGTAAGCGTCATAAGAAGCGTACGAACAGATCAGCTGATTTTGATTGGTTATTTTTATTTTAAAAACTACACAATGGAGGAAAAACTAATTGAAGCTGTAAAAAACACGAAGTTCTTTATTTTAAATATATTTTATTCAATTTCAGTAAAGCGTATATGCGTACAAAGCGTTGACGCGTAAACGCGTGGTATGAACTTTCAGCTTAAGCGTTGCCGTCGCGTTGCCGCCGCATGAGAATTTTTGACAGCTAAAAAACGCTTTCCGCTCCTATTTAGGTATGGCTGTTACGCTCTTGCTTAGTCGTCACTGAAACAGCGACGAATGAACACGTGTAGCAGCGAGTGTATGCTGATTTTTTTTTTAATGCACTCAAAAAATACTAGCAATGTACGAAAAATATTTTATGATAATACAAGATCTAAATATGTGAAATTTGTATAAAATTTGCACAAATATTAATTTTTCGCTACACCTATGCCACAAACTGAAATATTTAAAGATTGATCATGATGTAAAATTTTACGCTGAATCCGAATCTGTTAATTAAATTATCAAAGCACGTCAACTTTTTGCGTGATGATATTTTTCATAAAAAAGATACCTTTTTGACGCCTTTCAATAGCATACAAAATTACATTATGAAATGTAACTAAGTCAAACCATTTTCTGTAATATTCAGATTTTCACAGTTAGGTTCCAATCAAAATAAAATAATTACATAAGAAATTATGAAATTAATCATTAGTACCATTTAACGAAGCTTATTATTTGCCCCATAAATTCTACCTAATGATCGTGGTACTTTTTTGGTTCGTAATTCCCATAGCTAAAATCTCTTGTTTACAAAGTAAACAAAAACAGCAGTTTTCTGAAGTAAAAGTTTTATTTAGACTATTGTCATTTATGTATATTAAAGTGATAAATAAGAATAAAGTAAATATTAAAGTAAGTAAGTTAACGAAATAAATAAAGTTAAAGAAATAAAAGAAAAAATGAATACAAGAGGACGAGAAAAGTTATATCTGCTCGATAATGACGAAAGTCAAATTATCGGTGCTAAATTACCATCCAATGCCCAAGTTTTGCGTGTTTTATTTTACAATATGCGCAAGTGATTTCCTTGTCGTGAAAGAAATAAATGATTTATGGAATAAAGCACGAATTCCAATTGGAGCTTTTGACAAATATGTCACAAAAGTTAAGAGTTTGCAAAAACCGATATTAATACAGGAAAAACAAGAGAAAGTTTTTTTAGAGAAATTTGATGATTTGTTTGCCGTTGATAATGCCAATGCTCTAGATATGATTAATATCGAGGAAGATAAGATATTTTTATTAAATCAAAGAAAAATGGAAAACCTGGTGCAATGATAGGTAGTGATTTCGGCTTAGCAAAAAGAGAAGAAAGAAAAACACTTCGATGAGAAAAAGAACGTCGCATGAGTGAGAAAAGTGCATCCGCTTGGGAAGGTATGTAAAAGAATTACTGTGGGTTATCAAGTTTCCAGAAATCCTTGGTAAACACTCGAAAAAGTTTGTCACTTACTGAATAAAATAAAACTTTTTAACCAATAATGATGTATTAACCGTTATGGTCATTACCTTTAAGGATATACATTACCTCCAATTTTTTGGTGCATAATAAAATAAGTTTAGTATTTAAAAATAAGGAGTGACTACTTATCCTGTTAACTGGTTTATACATTTTAAAAAATACATTTTAAAAAGTTAACAGGTTACGGGTTTTTCGAAGGCATTATAAAATTTTGATGAGATATAAAGATTTCATAAAAGTGTTATTCTCTATATTTTATAAATATGAAATTATCTTATATTTAAATGAGATATTTTTAAAACAAATTTTACAGAAGAGTACGAAAATTTGTACTGCGAATCAAGCGATGAAGAACATCTTGAGCTGGATGGTATTAAAGACCCAAAGAATGAACCAGGTCGAATCCATTCAACAAAAAAACGAGTTCAACATCATTTTATTGCACCAAAACTAATACAAGTAAAGGGTGTCCCAAGAAGAACGCAATTTTTAAATCTGGCAACATTCGAAGTGTCATTGTTTGACATTTGAACAATTGTTATTGTTTGCTAGTTGAAGGTACGAGGTTAGTAAAAATGGAGCGCTACACGAATGAACAACGCATTCTCATTGTGAAATTGTTTTACCAAAATGGTGAAAGTTTTGCGGCTACAGTTCGCAAATTGCGATCAATTTGGGGTCACAATAATGCTCCGAAAGAGTCAACTGTAAAGAGATTAATGGATAAATTTGCCGAAACTGGGTCTGTTAGTGATGTAAAGACAACAACGCGCCATCGACCAGGTCGATCGACCGAAAATGTCGCAGCTGTACGTGATGATGTCGCTCAAACTCCATCCACCTCAATTCGACACCGAGCTCAGCAAATTGGTGTCTCCAAATCCACTTTGCGAAAGATTTGCATCTTCATGCATACAAAGTTCAATTGACTCAGGAACTGAAGCCAGCTGACTATGGACAGCGAAGGGAGTTCGTTAATTGGGTATTGGAGAGACAACATGAAAATGCTGATTTTGCCGATAAAATCATCTTCAGTGACGAGGCCCATTTTCATCTTGATGGCTTCGTCAATAGGCAGAATTGTCGCATTTGGGGTGAGGAAAATCCTCGAGTGATTCACGAGAAGCAAATGCATCCTCAACGTGTCACTGTGTGGTGTGGTTTTTGGGCTGGAGGAATCATTGGACCTTTTTTTTATGAAAATGAGGCAGGTCAAGCGCAAACAGTCAATGGTGTTCGGTATCGTGAAATGATAACCAGTTTTTTCTTGCCTAGAATTGAAGAAATTAATGTGGAGGGCATGTGGTTCCAACAAGACGGCGCCACATGTCATACAGCCAGAGAAACAATTCAATTGCTGCATCAGTCATTTCCCGGTCGTGTCATTTCGCGTTTTGGAGATCAGAATTGGCCGCCTAGATCGTGCGATTTAACACCATTAGATTTTTTTCTTTGGGGTTTTTTGAAGTCGATGGTTTACGCGAATAAGCCGACGACGACTCAAGCCTTAAAAGAGGAAATTGGACGCTGCATTAATGAAATACCGCAGCATTCATGCAAAACGGTCATTGAAAATTTCATTAAAAGATCGCGTGCATGCCAGCAAAGCCGCGGCGGCCATCTGCCCGATATATTGTTTCATACATAACCTCATTCTGTCTACTTTACGATATAATAAAGTTTCACGATTTTTTTTTAAATATCTGTGTTTTATTTAAAATTTAAAAATTGCGTTCTTCTTGGGACACCCTTTATTATTAAATGCAAAATAAGTAATCGTCACGCAGTACGAATCCTTATAGCAACTGCTGAAGTTTTAAAACGCGACGTAAATGTTTAGTAATAAATAAAACTCTAATTCACCAATGCCGCACAGAAGTTGCATAAGAAACGGGACAAAAACCTAGGGATACACTGTTTAATAGATTTAGAGATGGTTGGAGTAAAATTAATAAACATAATTTTAAGCCTAATGTTGAAAATCAGCACGTGAAAAATGTACTTGGCGATACAGCAGAGATAACGGAGTTTGCAGAAAAAAGTCTTAAAGAAAAGCAACCACGGGACGATTACAAGGAACTTCTCCAATTAGCAGTAGTTTTTATTGGAGGAACGGTTTACTTTTCGGATGCCGGGAGCCTTTCACCATGCCCGATGCATGTCTAAGGCAATATATTGCTTGAAAATATTTATATTTCGGGACGATTTCATTTTGACCTACTGTGAGAAAAATGGAATAAGAGACACTTGTATTTTTGGATAGAAGCTATTATTGCTGCAAGAGCTCCTAATCAAATAAAAAATTCCATAACTCGAAAAGTTGAAGTGTTATGAAAATTTAACTGACAGATTCTGATTAAGCGAAAAATTCTACATTATGATCCACCTTAAAATATTTCAGTTTATTGCATAGGTGTAGCTCAAAATTAACATTTTTGCAAATTTTCTACAAATTTTACATATTTTAAGAACTTTATTGCGTTTGAGCCACACCTTACCAATATTCGATCAGCCTAATTTTTTACAAGATGTATGTTTCTGGGGGAAGTTACGTCTAAATCTCCTAAAAAATTTTGGACCATATAGCGAAGGCGCACCCGAATGGTTACTCATTTAAACAAATAAATAGTTTTTTACTTAAAATAGTAAGGTAAACAGTTACTCTTAGTAAAACAATTGTGGACCTTACTCAAGTAAAATTTTCTTTCTTAAAGGAATCGATAACAATAATTTGTATTTAAATTTATAAAAAAATATTTAAAATATCTACTTTTTGCATTCAAAAATATAAGTTTATATATACATATAAACATTATTATTAGAAAGCTTTAAAATCTTAAAATTTTTGCAAAATTACATTTTACAGCAAATAATTTTCTATTTTGATTTAAGGTTTTCAAAACAAAATAAATAAATATTTTTTTTATTTATTTAATATGTAGATATTAAAATATATACAAGCTATTTTATACACAAATAATTATACTTTTTAATTAAATTTTAAAAACAGAGACCCGTAATCATAGTCAAACACTAAAGTCGGTTTTTTAACGACTTTAAATTAAAAACCCGTTGTTATCTATTTTGCTATTATAGTCAGAATTAAAGCCAGTTTTAAGGTGAACCGACTTTAAATGTGTATCGTATCACATGTACCAAATGCCCGCATACATTTTGTACAATAATAAAAAGAAACAAGTGGCAACATTGATCAGCTGATTTTATATTAGCCGAAAAAATAACAAAAGTGTTTGAATAAATGATTTGCAGTTGCAAAATGTGAAAAGGAAAACTTTATAAAAAAAAGGATAATAAAGTACATTTTTATTAATAAAAATTTATTAAATTTTATTTAATTTATTAAATATTATGCAAAATCCCTTATTTCCCTTTCAATATTTTGCTATTCAAACATTTGGTCACAACAATTTTCTTGGAGGAAAACAGCTGTTGTAAGTGTTGTTAAATTGGTCAAAACCAACTTCTGGTAGTTTTAATTTTAAAGCAGACTTTTACGATTAAAGTATTCTTTTACTTGTCCATAGTAGGACTAAGCTATATTTTTAAGCAAAGTCGACTTTAGAACTCGTAAAGTATACTTTATTTTAACTATGATTATGCGCCAGAAACTATGCAAATTCATTTAAAATTAGTTTTCTGTATTTTAAACAAATTTCTAAATAATTTACAAGAATATTAAAGTTATAAGTTTGTCCATTAAGAATGCTTAAAACTTCAGTGAAATTTAGATTACCTTTTTAAAAATATTTTTGTCTAAAACAGTGCTGTTCAAAAATAAAAATGTAGTTGTGTTGGTGAGAAAACTGCACTGTAAGAAATGTTCAATGGGTTAATAATAGCAGTGTTAGTATCTGTATACATTTATTTTTTTATTGAAAATATAAAACCGTTAATGTTTTGTGTAAAACACTTAAAACAAAAAAAAATAACTAGAATTTAGAAAAATTTACTTATTTGGAGGAAAAATATTTAATAAAATTTTCCTTGAAATTAAGAAACAAATTTTATTTAAAATTTGGTCAAAATCTCTAAATTATTGAAAAATTTTACTACTGAGAACTAAACTTTTATTAGAAAACAGTAAAATTTCCTCCTAATTAGTTCCTGCATCATTTAAAATGTTACTGTTAGTTAGGAAATGTTTCCTTGGTTTTAGGAAAAATTTTATTTTATTTATGTTTATTAAATATTTTTTTCCTAAAACTATAACTTAACTCCGCCAAAATAAGAAAATATTTTCTTACATCTTTTAAGTGAAAATTATCCTTAAATTTGTTAAAAAAAAAAATTCTAATAAATATTAAACTGTTTCTATGGTAAAGGTAATTGTGTAAGTATTTTCCCAAGCTTTTTGCTATACATTTTTGTCTTTAAATTAAATTCAATTATACTAAACTCATATTTTTAATATATAAATTAAATTTCATTAGCAAAAAGGTAAACAAATAAAAAAGTGTACTGCAGGATATCCAGAAACGTAATAAATTGTAACAAAGTCATATCCTTTCCGTAGTCAATTAACGGTTCTGCTTGAGAAAACTACAAAAAGGGACACCCTAATTGACACACGGCATCTATGGCCTTTGTCTCCTTATATTAACTAATTTACTTTATTACTTTTTGTTTTTTATTGCCAAAACTAATTTTTAGAAAACAATTCTTAAAAACTAGAAAGTGGTAGACATAAAAACTAAATTTAGAAATGGTTTTCTAAAATTTTTGTGATATTTTTTATTTGTTTGCGGACAACGATAGAAAGTGTCTGTTAAGCCTGATAGTGAGTATGTATATAAATATGTGTATTTGTCAGTACAGGTGTAGTACTAACCAGCAAACATTTAGTAATAGCAGGTCATTATTTATGGCATTACTAATAATTACCTACCTCTGCCCACTGCATCACTTCTAAAGTGAAAATAATGAGTTACTAGCAATGTGTTTTGCCAGCTCCTTGCATACGGCATTATTTCAAAGTGAAAGTAATGAGTTACTAGTAATTTGTTTTAACTATTTATTTGGCAGTTCAAATCTATTTTTGGTTTTCATATTTACATTTTTTTCAAATTGGTAACAAAAACCAGTTTTTATTATATGAAATGGAGCGCCCCGGTAGGCTAGTTGGAAGCGTGCTAGCTTATTAGTGCAGGGGTCGTGGGTTCAATTCCCACCAGAGGCTCTGGTCTGTTTTCGCTACAACGAGCCGAAGGCCTTTGTTGCTAGTGCTCGGTTAGGGTATTAACATATAATTTGTAATTATATGATTAATAAATAAAATAAATAAATATTATATGAAATGTAACCAGTTACTTTTGCCTTACATATAACCAGTTATTTTAACCTTACCATTAACTAGTTATGTTACTCCCTACTAGAGCCTCCCATTACCCGGTTTTACGGTCGACCGGTCTACCCGGTCAGACCGCTGTTAAAACCGCTAGACCGGTCTACCCGGTTAACCGGGCTGTAGTTCTTTTTCCAAATGTACGATTTTGATACTTCTTTATTTTAATTACATAATAGACAAATTGCTACAATTTATATAAATTTAATGTCAGAATTATGAAGAATATTTTTGCAAAAAGAAATTGGCATTTTTATATGAATGTATGACAGGTACAAGATTTTCTAAACTTCAGAGCCAGTATCGAAATATATTTTGTTCCACAACTTAAAAAAAGTTTACAGCTCCAAGTCAAAATTACAGATATATTATTTCTGCAAAGTTTAAGTCCATTCTGAACCAAGCCATAAAAAGGCCGACATGGAACCGAAACAGACCGTGTTGTTTCATTTTGAGAGCCAGAATCGCAATATTTTTCTTCCACAAGTTAAACAAATGACTACAGTTTCAAGTCAGAATTACATCTAGAATATTTCTGCAAAGTTTTAGTCCATTCTAAGGGTATAAAAAGGCCGCATATTTGAAAAAAAAGCTATCGATTTTTTTTATTTTTTAAATTATATTGCTCGGTCGACCGGTCCACACCGTAAAGACCGTGTAGACCCTAAACATCGGTCGACCGGTTTTGACCGTAGCCTCTACTCCCTACTCGTAAGCTTGGATGCAACTAGCTACCTCCAATGACATCCCTGTGTTAAAATAATGGGCTTATCTGGCAAACTTTCACCAGTTAATGCTCGTTCTAAAACCCATTATTTGGTAAGGTCTTTTTTGCCTGGGTATGCTCGTATGAAATTTAAAATCTACAAAATTATATTGCTCGGTTGACCGGTCCACACCGTAAAGACCGTGTAGACCCTAAACACCGGTCGACCGGTTTTGACCGTAGCCTCTACTCCCTACTCGTAAGCTTGGATGCAACTAGCTACCTCCAATGACATCCCTGTGTTAAAATAATGGGCTTATCTGGCAAACTTTCACCAGTTACTGCTTGTTCTAAAACCCATTATTTGGTAAGGTCTTTTTTGCCTGGGTATGCTCGTATGAAATTTAAAATCTACAAAATCAAACATACCTATAAGTACTTACACTTATCAAACAAGCACTTACAAACTACTTTAGAGATAAATTAAAGCTTATAAAAATAACATAAGAAGGGTTAATATCAAATTCAGTTTTAACAGCAGCACTAGAGTTATTTTGGTTCTTAGTTTGTTTTAGCTTGTTTTTTCTTTGTGATGATAAACAACTACGACTATGTCACTGTAGATTTTTGTTTGTTCATGAATGAGAGTGTGAGTGTCAAACATCTTATCGGATTGCATTACACGTTTCTAGATGGCAAATTACAAAAGAAATGCTTCGATGCATTCAATTTTCCTCACACTCTTTATTGCAAATAATCTTGCTTTAAGCTGGATAAAGTGTGACATAGTGTGTCAGTGTTTTTGCACTAGGGCAACAGTTATTTCTTCTGGCGGTTTTCGTATATATAAATTATCATAACATCGCCATATGAAAACACCTGCTTCAAGCACCCATTTATTCAGGTCGGTATTTGATATAAAGGAACGATAAATAATATAAGAAGGTAAAAAAAATCCAAAAAGTTCATGGTTGCCAAATATTGGCTAAAAACATCAATTTTACAACATTTGTAATTCTTTAAAAAATCTCAATCAGTTGAGGAATACTCAACGCAGTGTGGTATTTAAAAAAAATTGTAATAAACATAGAACTTTTAAACTACCGAAATTAGGTTTAACCAACAAAAAATATTTATAATACAACGGATTTCGAAAACGAAAAATCGTCAGTATTCCCATTCCCAATAATTTTAGAAACAAAAGGTAGCAAACATATTTTGTTTTATATTGAATAGTTTAGTTGTGAAAAATCCTTTATATTGAAAATTTTAGAAAATTTTGTAAATTTATAAAAAAAAAATCTATAAAATTTCTACCTCTTTCTTAAAGATAAAGAATTGAAGATTTTAAATTTAATTTGACTAGTCTTTGGCAGACCTGTGTTATCTCAATAACATTTGGCAATTATTCACTTGTGTAATTTCATAATAAAAATTCTACCAGACTAGACATTGAGAAATATAAATTGTTTAAGCCAAGAATTTTTATAATTATAATTTTCAAAACCTTAAACCCATTTGAGGGTTAATTCTTTCTTTTGCGTTCCCTTTTTTCCCCACTCCTCTACCACTTTGTAAGGAGTTTTTACTCTTTTTATAACGAGTAAATAGTTAACTGTGCCTTAAACGTTGTTAGCTGCCACTCTCTTTCTATTTTATTATTTAATTCGTTATTGGATATCAACAACAGCACTACGTGCAAAGAAGATTTTAAGGTAATATAAATATATTTTAAATAAAATTATAGAGACCATTTCTCTAATAAACCAATATAAAACTTTTGTTTTTATTTCCATATTTTCCTACGTCTACGACGAACATTTTGGTCCTTTGAACTGGATTAATAAGCAAAAGTTTTAATATTGGTAAAATTTTAATAAATATTTCCAGTAAGTTCTCCATTTTGAAGTGAATTTTGGCGATTCATCCCTATCATCAAAAAACTTTGTATTCCATATTTTACAAAGTCCGGATAAAAAAGGTGCGTATCATTTTTTTAGTGCTAGGAAAAATAAAAAGTGAAAAAATATACAAATTAAAAGATTTATTTAATTTGTTGATTGTGGTGGTTGATCGTATTACAACCCTACGCGGTAACTTTTTTATTGTTTTTACTCAACGGTGTGTTTGGTTACGCGAACGGAAAAACAGAAATTTATTTTCTAGAGAAAACACAATTTTGTGATTTTACTAATTTTTGTGTTGAAATTTAAAATAGTGTTTAAAGTACATAGATAAATTATAAAATAGAATTTGTCTTATTATTTGCCTTAATTAAAAACCCGTCGGTAACCGTGTAATAGTGATTTATTAGTAATTTTTAATAAATTTACTTTTTGTAAGTTGGTACATTTACCATACGAACATACCTACATACATATATTTATTTTGTTTATATTGCTTTCCTCGTTTGTTTAATTATTACATACATACATACGTACGGTTAAAGCTAGTGCATTTTTTATATACGCTTAAAGTAAAAATATACACTGTATGGTTGTTGTACAATTGGTGACGTCATCAATATTACCCTACACGTATATATACAGGTCATAGTCGCTATATAAAGTGTTTGATTTTTTTTTATGAAAATTATTTTTATAATTTTTTTTTTCGGATTCTTGCTATATTTTATCGGTCACTCTACAGACGGTTATAGTCGCTTCCTATAAAGTGTATTTTCAATTAGAAAATTGTTTAAAAATATTTTTTCGAATTTTTGTGAAATTTAATAATTATTTCGGTGAATTATTTTATTTTATAACTAAAAATATTTTTTTTTGTTGTGCGGAATTTAATAATTATTCGAGATATATTTTAACAAGTTCTGATTTTCGTACATTTTCGGAGTTTTTCGTATTTTCTTTTAATTTTTTTTTTTTGAAAACAACTAATTTTCGACATGTCAGTGACCGCACTTGACCTTTTTATTAGAGCTTCGGATGCTCTAATTGAATTCGAAGCAATTTTTAACGACCTGCGCGAAGATTTTCATACTCAATGTAGTCTTGAAATTGAGGGCGCAGAATTAAAATCTTTGTGGGATACGGTAAAGACCACGTACAACGAGTGCCTGACGTATAACGCAACGTTGAAAAAGGCGGAACCTTCAGCTAATGAAGTGGTAAAATCTAAATACAAGTCCACCTATCGCGCGTATGTTACTTGTTTGTCGAAAATAAATGACAAGCTGCGAAAGTGTGAAACGGAAATGAAGTCGCAGTTAACGACTGAAAACTTGGTGGATAACGTCTGCCATAATTTGGCTCTACCGCCATGCGACACAGATGTTTTCGAGGGCGATTATCTTTCGTGGCCTACCTTTCGTGATCTTTTTACCGCCGTTTATATCAACAATTCGCGGTTAAGTAACATTGAACGTTTGTGCCATTTAGTTAGAAAAACGAAAGGCGAAGCTCGGGAAATTGTTTCTAAATACCCTCTTACGGATCAGGGGTTTGGTATGGCGTGGAAAAACTTGAATAGGGCATATGATAATCCACGTATGTTGGTAAACGACCAGCTCAAGACGCTTTTCGGTCTTCCTTATCTTGATAAGGAAACCAGTGCAGGGTTGAAATCACTTCAACGCGGAATAAATGGTTGCCTTTCTGCAATGTCAATTTATCAGATTTCTACCGAAAATTGGGATCCGATAATTGTTTTTATTTGTCTACAACGGTTACCATCGGCCACTGTGAATATTTGGGAACAGAGTGTAAGGGATAAATCGGCTTTACCACTCTGGAAAGATTTGGAACTCTTTCTCACGGAAAGGGCCCTAACTTTAAATTGTGTTCGTGACATAAAAGCTTTGGAAACTTTGAATAAGTCTTCTGGGAACAAAATAAGGACTCATTACACTAATGCGTCTTCTTCTTCTTCTTCCACATCATCAAAGAATTCTTGCCCTATATGCAAGAATCAAGATCACAATCTACGGCTTTGTCCACGTTTCAGGAGCCTGTCTGTGGCAGATAGATTTTCTACAGTGAAACGATTTCACTGCTGCATAAATTGTTTATCTCGGGCTCATGACTCAAAGAGTTGCAAGAGCACACACAATTGTACCATATGCAACAAGCATCATCATACGATGTTACATCGTGATGCGTCGTTTTTGGAAAATTCAGCGAGACAAAATAATTCGAATACGAGCTCCGCTCGGCCTAATGATACGAATTCGAATTTTGTTCGACAGAATTTTTCAACCAATGCGAATTCGGTTCCTGCTTATCAGCATGCGAACTTCACACAGGTTGATTCATCGCTACCATCCACTTCTGATGCCGCAGCTCGTGCGAATCAGCAGGTATTTCATACCTCGCAAAATAGGTCGGTTATTCTGGGGACGGCTATGGTGAATATCGTTCACCAGAGTATCACGTATCCAGCCCGTGCTCTTATTGATCCGGGTTCTGAAGCTTCGTTCATATCGGAACGTTTGCAAAACCGCCTGAAACTGTCTACGCATTTCACGAATGCTCAAATTTCAGGTGTGAATCAAGCAGTTGCTGCTAGTTCCAGAAAAATTTGTTCTATACAAATTGGCTCTCCACTAGATCCGTCTATTTCAATGGAAACTATGGCGCTTGTCCTACCTAAAATATCAGGAAATTTGCCATCCTTTGTGATTCCGTCTTATATAAAGGATAATTTGCCAAATCTACGATTTGCGGACAACAACTTTTACGACAGTGGGTCTGTTGACATTTTGCTCGGCGCAGATTTATATCCTAGAATTATTCTGGGAGAAATTAAACGCAATATTTTGGGTTCACTTTTGGCTCAAAAATCAGTTTTCGGTTGGATTATAACTGGTCCAATTTTTCAACCTCAAGTCCAAGTTTATTCCACTAAAGTAAATTTTTCTACGGAGGATAATCTCAATAGAAATCTTCTTCGATTTTGGGAACTTGAGGAAACTCCTAGGAAAAGAATTTTTTCAACTTTTGACAAAATTTGTGAGGAAAACTATGAAAAGACTACACGTCGAGGTTCTGATGGTCGTTTCATCGTTACACTTCCATTCAAGCCTGAATTTCCTCAAATATTGAATTTAGGTATATCTAGGTCGAATGTTCTAAAGCAATATCTTCGGAATGAATCTTCTCTTCTACGAAGACCAGAAATTAAGAGGATCTATGATGGCGTCGTTAATGAATACCTGGACCTGGGTCATATGAGACCTGTTTCAACTTCACCTCCTTCAACTACCTTTGCTTGCTATTTACCTCACCACCCTGTCGTTAAACCGGAGCGAAAGACTACAAAATTGCGAGTAGTTTTTAATGCTTCGAATAAAACTTCTAATGGAAATAGTCTTAACGACTGTCTTTACGTTGGGCCCACTTTACAGTCTGATTTGGTTCTTTTGATTCTGCGGTGGCGTCTGTTTAAATTCGTTTTTAATTGCGATATTGCGCAAATGTATCGGCAAATTCGTGTAGATCCTTCTCATACTTCTTTTCAGCGGATTTTGTTCAGAGATTCTCCAACGGAGAACGTTAATGAGTATGAGTTGCAGACGGTGACTTTTGGAGTTAATTGCGCCCCTTACTACGATTAGCTGACGATTCTGAGGCTGAGTACCCATTAGCATCACACATTCTACGGAAGTGTATGTATGTTGACGATGTTTTTGCTGGGGCTCATGACGTTTCAACTGCCCTGAGCGCTCGTGATCAGCTTATAGCAGCTTTGTCTTCTGCTAAATTTGAACTTAGGAAATGGACTTCTAATGAACGCATTATTTTGGACAGATTTCCGTCTGAGCATTTGATTGATGCTAAACTTTTGACATTTGTCGAGTCTAGTAGTTCAAAGACTTTGGGTGTTCAATGGAATGCTCAATTGGACTGTTTTTACTTTAATGTAAACCCTATAGCCCACAAAACTGTTCACACTAAGAGGGAAGTTTTGTCAACTATTGCGAAATTGTTTGACCCTGTTGGTTGGCAAGGTCCAGTAGTTGTTGTCGCAAAAATGATTATGCAAAGGATTTGGCTTGATAACATTAATTGGGATGATTCTCTTCCACTTTCTACGGAAAGCGATTGGCAAAGATTTATTGCTTCGTATCATGAAGTTAATAGGATACAAATTCCGCGATGGGTTCGTTATACTCCTGACTCTTCAGTTGAACTTCACGTTTTTTCTGATGCCTCGGAAAAGGCATACGCGGGGGTGATTTATATTCGTATTGAAACTCCCGGCGGTGAAATTTATACGCATTTAATATCTTGTAAAACAAAAGTGGCTCCCATAAAATCGATCTCTATACCTCGTCTTGAGCTTTGTGGTGCAGTTTTGGGTTCTGAACTTTTAAAAACTGTTTTAAGTGAAATTGATGTACGGCTTCAACAGATTTATTGTTGGACTGATTCTACGATAGTCCTTTCCTGGTTGAAGAAGGACCCTTGTTCTTGGACCACATTTGTCGCAAATAGGGTGTGTTTAACTCAGGAGAATGTTGGCCAACATAATTGGTACCACGTCCGATCTGAGGATAATCCTGCCGATTTGGGTAGTCGGGGAGCCGCTCCATCGGAGCTGGAAGATAATGAACTTTGGTGGCATGGGCCCCAGTGGCTTCGTCTTGATAAATCCCAATGGAATATTACCGATTTTTCGCGATTGGACACTGACATTGAAAATCGCTCAGTTCGGAGTTTTGCTTCGTTCTTTATAGACGAAGAGGGGAAGGATACATATGAGGATATTCTGAAGAACTATTCACGCCTTGATAAATCACTTCGTATTATATCGTATGTATTGAGATTTTTCTATAATACCCATCCATCTCACAGATCTGATCGTCATTTTTATGAGAGTAAAACTCTTTCGGGTATAGACATAAAAAGAGCTAAGTTACGCTTAGCCAAGGTATCTCAACAGTTTCATTTTGCTAGAGAGTACAAGTGTCTTTTGGAAAAAAGGCCTTTATATACGAAGAGTTCTTTGCTCCCTCTAAATCCTTTCTTGGATAAAGATGGCGTTATGAGATTGAATGGTCGTTTAGTTAAATCACCGTCTCTTTCGTATACGGAACGACATCCAATAATTTTACCTTACGAGGGTAAATTTACACTTCTGTTGGCAGAATTTGTGCATCTTATTTCCATTCACGGTGGAAATCAATTGATGCTGCGAATAATTCGCATTGAATATTGGGTTCCTCGATTGAAATCTAAAATTCGAGGTGTTGTGAGTCGCTGCAAACGTTGTATAATTGACAAAAAACGTTCATACAGTCAAATTATGGCAGCTCTTCCTCCGGAAAGAACTGCGCTTGATAGGCCTTTCACCGTCACTGGTGTTGATTTCGCAGGTCCTTTCGATATCAAGAGTTTTACTGGTAGGGCTTGTCGAATAACTAAAGGCTACGTCTGTATATTTGTCTGCTTTTCTACGAAAGCTATACATTTAGAGGCTACTACAGACTTGTCAACTGCAACATTTTTATCCGCCTTTCAACGATTTATTTCTCGCCGAGGGTGTCCTAGTACAATCTTTTCGGATAATGCCACAAACTTCGTAGGTGCGTCGCGTGAATTGGAAAAAGATTTTAAAACTTTTCTCAAGGAAAGTCAGTCCACAGTGTCTACTACGTATGGCATTCAGGGACTTTCATGGCGTTTTATCCCAGCTGGCGCTCCTCACATGGGTGGCCTGTGGGAAGCCGGAGTTAAGAGTTTTAAACTACACTTTAGGAAAGAGGCACAAGGCTTCAAATATACATTCGAAGAACTTTCGACTGTTCTAGCGCGAATAGAAGCATGTCTTAATTCGCGTCCTCTTTGTCGTATGAACGAGAACCCTCAAGAGCCCGTTGCTCTAACTCCGGGTCATTTCTTAATTGGCTCTGCAATTCTAGCTCCTCCGGAGCCTGAAATTAACGAATTGCCAACAAGTCTTGTTAATCGGTTTCTTAAAATGAAAGCTCTTTCTCAGCATATTTGCCGCCGGTGGAAAGATGAGTATTTGATGGATTTGCACAAACGCTACAAGTGGAAAAATCAGGAACGCGATATTCAAGAAAACGATTTGGTCGTGATTAAACACGAACAGCTACCTCCAACTTCGTGGAGACTGGGTCTAGTCGTGAAATTGTATCCGGGTAGTGACGGTATTGTTAGGGTAGTTGATGTGCGTACAGCGAGTGGGGTTGTAAGACGAAATATTACGAAATTGGTCCCTTTGGCCAATTAACACAAAATCACATATTTTTTCTTCTTCTTTTTTTAACCTATTTTTTTTCCTAGCACAATGGCCGCCTTATCGCAAAATTTGTCCGATGATGGTCTTTTGGAAGATTTTGAGGAGGCTATGGAAATAGCAGAGCCTACATCTTCAGCAGCCCCTTTGGCAGCACCTTCTGAAGGAGTTACACCTACGGTTGTTGAGATTACTCCGTCAACAACATCATCGGTTTCCGAACCTTCATCGGAATCTAAAGGAACCTCGGGCTCGAATATTACCACCACTATTTCGCTTGATACCTCTGGTGTTCGGAAGTGTAGGGTCTGTAGGGACAAAAACCATCCCTTGCGTGTCTGCGCCAACTTTCGTAAAATGAGTCATGAGAAAAAGTTGCGCATGGTGGTCTTACACCATTACTGCTCACGTTGTTTGGCCCACACGCACACGTCCATAGATTGTCCGAGTGTTTCGAAATGTCGCCTTTGCCACGGTGATCATAACACCCTTCTCCATTCGGGCCGCTTATCTCAGTCCATCGTCAAAAAACCGCAGGAGCGTTCTGTTGCCAAAACTAAGGTTTCTTCGAAACAAAAAAAGGCCACTAATCGCCCGTCCTCGTCCGTATCGACACTTTGTCACCTGCCTATTAGACATGTGGTGTCCTTTTCGCCTACCCTTGTGGTAAAATTAAAAGTGCAGGCAAAGTCTATTTTGGTACGAGCAGCTCTGGACTCGTGTTGTAGCAACAGCTATATGTCTGAGTCATTGGCTGCACAGCTCAGACTGCCCGTCTCTACAATGGATAACTACCGTTATTGTCGCCTGACTGTCAAATCAGTTTATGATTCGGCACAGCTTACTTTGACGGCGAGGGTTACAAAGATGAAGGGCGTGAACACTCCTCCGGAATCTGTCTCGGATCTGGTAAGGGAAAATTTTGCTGGGTTTCAGCTTGCAGACCCCCAATTTAACATTTCGGCTCCAGTGGCTCTTGTCTTGGGACCAGAACTGATCCCACAGATTTTGAAGGGAAGGATTCATTCGAGCCCGGGTCTTCCTTTGGCTCAATACACCATATTTGGTTGGGTCATCTCTGGCCAATCCCCTCTTTAAGGGAACGGCCCCCTTTGGGTCAAACATTTTTATTTTTTTAACGACCTCTGTGTCAACCCGGCCCCCTTTGGGTCATACATTTTTATTTTTTTTTAATGGACCTCTGTGTCAACCCAGGCCCCCTTTGGGTCATAAAATTTTTATATTTGTAATAGACCACTGTGTCAACCTGGCCCCCTTTGGGTCACCGATCCTTTGATCGATTATAACAATTAGTTTTAAGTGTTTTTTGAAAAAAAAAAATAAATTAATTTTTTTTATAATACTGAATATTTTAATACTTATATTTACCTTTAAGTCTTTATTGTTTAGCACTATGTTGCAACCCTTATAATGTTGCAAGGTGGCCGGCAATGTTTAAGCCAAGAATTTTTATAATTATAATTTTCAAAACCTTAAACCCATTTGAGGGTTAATTCTTTCTTTTGCGTTCCCTTTTTTTCCCCACTCCTCTACCACTTTGTAAGGAGTTTTTACTCTTTTTATAACGAGTAAATAGTTAACTGTGCCTTAAACGTTGTTAGCTGCCACTCTCTTTCTATTTTATTATTTAATTCGTTATTGGATATCAACAACAGCACTACGTGCAAAGAAGATTTTAAGGTAATATAAATATATTTTAAATAAAATTATAGAGACCATTTCTCTAATAAACCAATATAAAACTTTTGTTTTTATTTCCATATTTTCCTACGTCTACGACGAACATAAATCTTTACTGAATTAATTCGCGAACAAAATAATTCTTTTTGTAAATCAGCGAGTTGATTAATCAATTGTATTTGAATCTTTTTTGATTCAATTGAATCAAATCATTTCAAACATAATTACACAAGTTTACAAATTCCAGTCGACTTTTCGATCAGAGCCGATGAGAACAAATCTAAACATTATTTGAGACACTGAATTCGAATCCGGTTTCGTTTTGCAAGATTGGTTCTATTCAGCTTTTGGCATTGCTAGAAACATCATCTCAATTTTATTATTAATGTTTTTTTTTTGAACTGTGCAAATGCAAATAAAAAAGTGCAATCGATTCCAAGTGTTTTTGTTATGTTTGCGGATATTATATGATAAGAAAAAGTAAGAAAAATATTACAAATGTGATAAGGGATACATATTTTAAATATAATCGGTCTAAATGCAAAAAGACAAGCAAAGTCTAAATATCCTGACGTGTCCTTAGTGTCCAAGCCAGTTCCCCGTACGTGCAATGATCTGCTAGGACGATTATTACGGCCATACATTGGACGTAGCGCTCTTAACGTTGAGGCCACTGACTCCGAATTTCGGTAGTAAATTTTAATAATTTCGACTCGTTATTGGCTCGTATATCTTTCCATCATAAAATGGCAAACCTTACTAAAAAGAAATATCAAAAGAGGGGCAAGAAATATGGCGTCGTTTGCTGTCCCTGTCGCTCTACATTTGTAGCGTCCCTGTTGAAAAACCCTGTAGTTTAAATACTCAAAAATAGTTCATACCTTTGTTAAGTAATATTTCTCGATTTTAGAAAAAAAACAAGTATATTAAATAAAAATTTATCAATTTTTAAGAAAAACATCTCAGTTTTAAGAAATTTGCATACTTAAATGTAATATAACTAAGTTTAGGTAAAAAAAAAATTAGAATATAATTTACTCACAATTAGTTCAAAAAATGTGTCCAACTAACGAAAATGTACTTGAACTTAATTAACTAAATTTTAGAAAGCCAATTTTAAATTCAGTTTTTTAGTTTAGAATTTTTAAGAATTGTTTTTTAAACATTAGTTTAGGCAATTAAAAACAAAAAGTAATAAATTTTTTCCTATGTAATAATACAAATTTATTTGGGTTTAGAAACTGATGAACTATTTCTAAGGAAAATTTTCATGCAACTTAGTTCAGATAAATTTTAGAAATTTTAATAAAATTTTTGAAAAATAATAAACTTAGGTATAGGATTTTTTTTTGTTGGAAAACGTTTAAATTACTATTATTATTATATTCTTTTCCAAAAAAACAATCAATTAAAAACAAACTAGTTAGTTTTCCGAATTTAAAAGAAAAACTATAATTAGAGGAAACAAATTAAAGTAAATATTAAAAATATTATTGTGCATTATTGTAATTTTTGGTTGTGATCGTGCTCACATGCCCATCTCTAATCTTAACAGTCTTAAATATTGAACTTCAAAAAGCTTAAAATATATTTTTGAAAAAAAAGGCAAAAGGTACAAAATTTTAAATTTGCACATTTATGTGACAATTTTCAATTAAAGTTTAAGCTAAAAATGTCATAAAATAAATTCATGACATTTTTACATTTTCCAATAATAACAGGAAATGTAACTGTGATATTTTATATTTTTACAACAATTTAATTAAATTAGTTAATTTAAGGAGACAATGAACCCCCAGTATTCCTTAGCCATAGATGCCGTGAGTCACTTTTGGCGTCCTTTCTTGTAGTTCTCTCAAAGACACTTTATACCAATATTTAATAAAATTTTTCTTGAAATTGAGAAACAAATTTTACTCAAATTTGGTCAAAATTTCTAAATTATAGAAAAATTTTACTACTGAGAACTAAATTTTTATTAGAAAACAGAAAAATTTCCTCCAAATTAGTTCATACATCATATAAAATTTTACTGTTAGGAAAGTTTTCCTTGGTTTAAGAAAAATTTTATTTTATTTAAGTTCAACTCCCTAAAAATAAGAAAATATTTTCTTAAGTTACATTAAATAGCTTTTCTTTTAAGTGAAATTATTCTCAAATTTGATAAAAGTTTTCTAATAAGTATAAACCTGTTTCTATGGTAAAGGTAATATATTTTACCATATATTTTAAAGTACGTATTTTTCCTCCGCTGAGAATATTGCTTTTAACAAGCTTTTGGTACACATTTTTATATTTAAATTGAATTATACATAACTCATGCATTTAAAATATAAATTAAATTTCATTAGCAAAAAGGTAAACAAATTAAAAATATGTACTGCAGAATATCTTGAAACGTAATAAATTGTGACAATGTCAGATCTTTTTCATAATTAATTAATGGTTCTCCTCGAGAGAACTAAAAAAAGGACGCTTTACACTCAAAAAAAAAGACATGAACTAAAATGTAATAAAAAATTTCCTTCAAAATAGTTTTTAAATTGTACTCAATTTAAGTAAAATTTTATTAAAACTTAGAAAAATTTTTTTAAAAAGAATAAAAATTCCTAAGTTTGAGGAAAAACGAAATAGTTTATATACTCAGAAATAGTTCATATTATTCCTAAGTAATATTTCTTGGTTTTAGGAAAAAAACAAGTGAATTAAAAAAAATTTATTAATTTTAAGAAAAAACATCTTTGTTTAAGAAAATTGAATACTCAAATGTAATAAAATTATGTTTAGTTAAAAAAAAATTGGAACATAATTTACTCCCATTTAGTTCAAAAAATGTATCTAACTTAAATCGAGAAAGTATTTGAACTTAATGTGTGTTCATTTTTTGTTTGCGAGTAGTGAAATTAACTAAATTTTAGAAAGCTATTTCCAAATTCAGTTTACCACTTTCGAATTTTGAAGAATTGTTTGCTAAAAATTAGTTCAGACAATTAAAAACAAAAAGTAATACATTTTTTCCTATGTAATAATAAAAATTTACTTGATTTTAGGAACTGATGAACTATTTCTAAGGAAAATTTTCATGCAACTTAGTTCAGATAAACTTTAAAAATTTTAATAATATTGTTACAGGAAATTTTCGCTACTAGAAATTTCTTCACGCACAGTTTGACAGCTGGAAACATCTAGTGTCGTAATAAACTAGAAATAACTAGACGCAGTAGTTCAATTGATAAGTAAAACGCAGAGTGTGAAGAACTAAAGTGTGGCTAACGTTTATTCTATATACATCGTGTAAATAAAGTGTGCTATTAAAGTGTTTTTCTGTTGTTTTTAGTGACTGTTGTAAATAAATAGAGTTATAAATAATTTCAAACAGTGTTTATTATTTGCAATATAAAAAGAACTCGATTCATTTAAAAGGTAAATAAATCAACTATTTTATAAAGGGTAAAATCGTAACAATATATTCTTTTTTTCAAATAAAAGTGTTTTAATTTTAAAAAAATAATAAAATTTGATATAGGATTTTTTTGTTGGAAAACGTTTAAATTATTTTTAATATTCTATTCCAAAAAAAACAATCAATTAAAAACCAACCAGTTAGTTTTCCTAATTTTCAAGAAAAAATATTATTAAATAAAAGAAATTAAAGTAACCATTTAAAAAAACTATCGTGCATGATTGTAATTGTTGGTTCGAGATCGTGCTTGAGCGTGAGTCAAAAATATCTTACATGCCCATCTCTAATCTTTACAGTCTTAAATATTGAACTTAAAGTAGCTTAAACTATATTTTAAAATTTTGTTAGCAAAGGGTAAAAAATTAAATTTGTAGGCACATTTTATACATTACGGCTTTCCTATAATTTGTATATGTCAAATAAAGTTTAAGCTAAAAATCCCATAAAATAAACATATGACTTTTCCATTTTCCAATAATAACAAGAAATGTAACTGTGATATTTTGTATTTTTGCAACAATTTCCTTAAATTAGTTAATTTAAGAAGACAAAGGACCCCCAATGTTCCCTAGCCATAGATGCCGTCTTTTACGTAGGGCGTCCCTTTTTGTGGTTCTCTCAAGCAGAACCATTAATCTGACTGTCACAATTTATTACGTTTCAGGATATCCTGCAGTACATTTTTTTAATTTGTTTACCTTTTTGCTAATGAAATTTAATTTATATCTTAAATACATGAATTTAGTATAATTCAATTTAGTTTTAAGACAAAATTGTATAACAAAAAACTTGTTAAAAGCAGTGTGCTCACAAAGCGGAAGTCCCCCTAAAGTGGGAAAATACCTATTCAATGAGTGTAAAGTACTTTAAAATATATGGTAAAATATATTACCTTTATAATAGAAGCAGGATAAGGATGATTTTTACTTTAAAAAAGTGCTATTTAATTTGATGTTAGAAAATATTTTCTTATTTTGAGGGAGTTAAGTCCTAGTTTTTAGTAAAAAAAAATTATCTAATGAACTTAAATAAAATAAAATTTTACTTAAAACCAAGGAAACATTTCCTAACTAACAGTTCAATTTTAGATGATGTATGAACTAATTAGGAGGAAATTTAAAAATTTCGAATTTGCGCTTTTATGTAAAAATTTTGTTTGGCTTTCCTATACTTGATGTTGCGCCTATTAAACTTTATATTTATCGAATGCACTAAAACTATTTTTATTTTTCAGTTAATAGTAAAAAAAAGTCAACTTTTTATATGTCAAATAAAATTTAAAGTAAAAATATCATAAAATAAACTTAAGACCTTTTTCCATTTTCCAATAATAACAAGAAATCTAATTGTGATATTTTGTATTTTCGCAACAATTTCCTTAAATTACACTAAAAAAAAATTAACTAGAATTTAGAAAAATTAACTTATTTAGAAGAAAAATTGAAATGAAAACGGCGCCAAAGACACTTTTTACCAATATTTAATAAAATTTTCCCTGAAATTAAGAAAAAAAATTTACTTAAAGTTTGGTCAAAATTTCTAAATTATAGACAAATTTTACTACTGAGAAGTTTTTTAATTGTCTGAACTAATTCTTATAAAACAATTCTTAAAAATTAGAAAGTGTTGGACTTAAATCTGAATTTAGAAATGGCTTCCTAAAATTTATTTAATTTTACTACTCGTAAAAAAATGAGCACACATTAAATTCAAGTACTTTCTCATTTTAAGTTAGACGCATTTCGTGAACAAATGGGAGTAAATTATGTTCTCCATTTATTTTTAACTAAACTTAGTTTTATTATATTTTAGTATGCAAATTTCTTAAAATTAAGATGTTTTTTTTTTAAATTGATAAATTTTTATTTTATAAACTTGGTTTTTTTCCTAAAAATCAAGAAATATTACTTAGGAAAGATATGAACTATTTCTGAGTATGTATATAAGCTATTTCGTTTTTACTCAAACTTAGGAATTATTATTCTTTTTAAGAAAATTTTTCAACATCGTAATTCTCCTACTTTACGGGACTTACCAAAAAGGTGTCAAGCTGTTCATGGTATACCTGCTGCTGTAAGGTAGGAAAATTATGAAACAACACATAAGAATCTTCAAAAATTAGTTTTTTTTATTTGATTACAATAAGATACAAAATTATATACAAATAATGTTCAGAAGTCTACGAAAGATTCATTCTAAACATAGCTGTTAACTTTTGATTACGATTAGAAATCAATTAGATAACATTTTAAAACTAATTATAATAATTATACAATGCTCTTTTGAACAGTTTCTGATTACTAATTTATTACGATTACAAATAATCCAAAAATGATCAAGATTGCTATGGATCAGTGGCGTGCCCAAGGCCCCTCCCCCCGAAATTCTTTCCAATATACAATTTTTTGTTTGCTATGTTTAGTTCATTTATACAAAATAGCTATTAATTTTTTGTTTCCAATTGATTTTCTTAGCAACACCAATTGATTTTTTTGCAAGTCGAATTGGGTTTTAACAGATTTTGCTAAAATTTGTGCAGAAATGAGAATAATTTCTGCTTCGGTTTGCTACCTTCTATCATTTGTTATTTCCACACTCGTAATATTATTTGGGTAAAAACAACCAAAATACACTTAGTGTATTTTCTTTTATTTAATTCAATTGCCTTTTTTATTTAATTTAACGCCTTTTATATTTTTTCAAACGTTTTCTAAAAAAGGAGTTATTAAAGTTTGATTTACACGTCGACTATCATTATCTGCTATTACTCAGTATTGGGTATAAAAATCAGCAAAACAACAAAATAATAAAAACGTTAGAATAAAATATATGCAGTTTATTGTTTTTAAATGTTGTATTTTGTATGGGTGTGAGCTGGCTAAATAAAATCTAAATTAAATTCAGGTTTCTAAATTTCTATGAAATTTTAAAAATTGTTCAAATATTTTGTCAAAGAATCTTAAAATCTTTTGTCAACTTGTATTTAGTTTAGAATTTACCCTACGGGAAATGAAGGGCCGATTGATCCAAGGTGATAAATCTGTGATAAATAAATGAGGGACATGTCACAAAGCTGGTGTAAAATATAACTCAGTATCTGAAAAAGTGGTAATTGCTGTAAAACAACCAGTGTCCCAAATATTGAAATGGTGGCAGAACATTGACTGGTTCTTTCTGGATATCATGTAACTAAAGAGAAATAAACATAACACCAATGTGGACCAAAGACATTAGGACTATTATAGTTGAAATAATGACAGAACATTGAACTGGTTCAACAAATTTTGCAGTGTATAAAAGAATGTCAATGGGTGGCGAAAACTCCAATCCCGCGACTGTTGCCAAGCTGTCATAATTCTGAACTGATTTAAACAGAACCGACTTTGTGACTGCAGAGATGATGACATACATAACACTAATCTAGCTAAAAAATAAATAATTACGCAACTGTTTAGATAGTGACATATAACTGCATTAATTCAATGTGCATGATGTAGTGTCAATGACAGGCAAATCAATCTTTTCCCTTAACATTGTTAAAATTTTATTGCGAAATTCATCAAATTAAAATATATAGAAATTATTTTTCACTTAGCACCATTACGGACACTGTTTCATTTACACGGCTATATAATTGAAAATGGCTGTTTATTGAATAAAGTGGGATATGATTTAATTTAATTTATATTAAATTACTTTCGTTTCGTGAAATATATATCAATTTCACCAATTTTTGTTGGAATGATTTGTTAAAAATGATTCATCGATTAATATTAATTCAAAACTTCTAACGATAACAAAATTTGCATAACCCAGCAAAAACATGGTATTAACTACTTACCAGGCTATTTACTCGCTTAATTACTTTTGTTCGCGATGTCCAAAAAGTAATGGGTACTCATTATTTTTTGGCTGTTCGTAAGCGAGAGGGTAATGACATTGTGTTTTTTGTAAGTGAGAAGGTAATGACCACTCATTACTTTTGGGACATCACGAACAAAAGTAATTAAGCGAGTAAATAGGCTAGTAAGTAGTTAAACCCCTTGTTTTTGCTGGGAAGTGTCAAAAATTCGCAAAATTTTAAACTGAAAGTCGCTTAAACACTCTACCCTAGCTCAGCTTATTTTAAAATAAATTAGAATTCAGCTTGTCTATGCGATAGTTGCCTGTGTGTAAAATTTTATATAAACCCGATGAACCACCAAATAATTTTCAATATGTCCCACTCTGTAGTTAACACGGTTTTGATACTATTCTAACCAATATCTTAATGTTTGTTATTATAAAGATTAACATATCAATATAACCCGTAAAATTATAGTATTTTTTTAAATATTAAATTTTTTAAATATTTAAATAGCAATTTTTAAAGGGGCATCTAAATTTTTTGTATTTTTTCAAAATGTGTTTGCGAAAGGTTGTAACGACGTGTTTTCACTTGGGCCGGGGTATGCTCAACCGTGCCCAGGGTTCGTTAACAGAAAATTTGTTTTTGTTCGGGATGGATAAAAAAAACGAGGTTTTGTTCTTTTAAACGTTATAAAATTTACAATTCTTTATTAGATCATTTAATTATGACACAATTTCCTTTTTGTTTTACACGAGTATACGACACGGCGTTGACAATATAATTTACACATCGACGAATCACGAAATATGGCATACAACCATCCTAACAAATTTTAGCGGCATAACTTTGGCAAGACCACCAACCTGACTGCCGATTTTCTGTTTTCGTTTGTTATTTATACCTAATGAACGATCACTGACAAGCACAAAACACAAACATACACATTACATTTATTGCCTGTTAGACACATCTGTTGTCAATATCAACAGCTGTGTCACTTCAGAGTTGTAGTTAACAACACAGGGTTGGTATCGATAGATATGCATCTGGTTGACAACGGATGGCTCTAATGTCATTGGCATTAATGGACAATAAACTTACACGAAACATTTTCAATAACAAAACAAATATAGTTTTATAGATAATAATAATAAAAAAAAATAAATAATAAATGTTGGGCACAAAACAACGTAAGGACTTTGTGCCTCACAAGGTTAAACTAACATTTTCTGACGAGAATCCTTAATACACCTCGAATGCGTTTATGTAATGACATTCGAGTCAAATTTAATTCATTTTAAAAAAGTGAATTACAAAACTAATTCTTTATCCTTCTTATTAATAATAAAAAGTTGGCAGCCACTTATGTTTTTGGCTGCAGAAAACCTGAAACTGACTTCTCTTTTAAGTCTAAATCTTTTAAGTCTAAACATTTTTCTGAATCAAATGAATTATCTGCAGTATTAGAACAACTAAAATTTCGAGAGCTTATATTGGGCAATATGTTTGAAATCAAAAAATAAACCCATAACGGTCTTTTTGGATTCGCACTAATTCGAGAAGATCTAACGTTTTTGATTTGCGAAACATTAATTTTTATTCGCACAATGAAAAAATTGTGAAAACTTCTAATAAACATTGCAGGTAAATTCAGTGAATGGACCTTTTGGAATCATTCTGAAACACGTTCTTAATATGAAACACGCGGAAGAAATTTTCACAGGTTACATGCTAACTAATTTTCGTTTGCTCTATGACATATTCACTTGCAACAGTCAAGTGATATGTAACGAATCTTTTCATTCCCTACAAGTTCTGTGATTGATATGTAACCAGTTTTTTTTTATTAATGATTTGTCCTCAGTCCTGTGGTATGTACATTTGAGCCAGTCATGAGACTAGTTATGTGTAAGATAATTCTAACCTGTTCTGTTGCGCATTCACTTACACCAATGCAATGATATGGTACCCTACACAAGGTCAGAGATATGTCGCAAGTAGTTTAAAGGGTAGAAATTGCCACATCCTATGACAAGCGCATGTTAAAGTTACCGGTTACTTTCATATAAGAGAACCAACTCGAGGACCGGTTTTTGCCACCAAGTTCCGGTCACGTGACTAACTCTGTGACAGGTCCTAAGTGGAATTATTTAATATGTATATTTTCTTTAAAAAAAACCGTTTTTCCAATTGTATTACTGTTTTTAATTAAAAATCTGAGATTCAAATACCACATTAAATTCTTAACTGGAATACTTAAATTTCAGATTTATGAGTTTATTTTTATATCAAAACATATGTATTTAAAAAAAGCTGCCAAGTCTTGGAAATTCTTGACTTTTCTCTTTTAAATGTAAACCAAAATATTTGTCATAAAAATATTTTCTATTTGTAATTTGAAAAATATTTAAAACAACAAAAGCAAACAAATAAATTATGTGTTTGTTAGTAAATGTAGAACAGGGCATACAATAAAATTGCTATATTTTGGGTTCCGTTGAAGTCCATATATGAAAAGAAGTAGTTATAGATATAGAGATATAAAATTAAGCTTTTTTATAAAAATAGACAGAATTCCCCAAAAATGACAATTACAATTAAAAAAAATCCGAAATAAAAGAATACAATTTAAATTCAAAAAAATACAGATAAAATTAAAAAATTTGCAATCGATACTTAAAAAGATCAATTAAAATTAAAAATACCAAACGCAATTAAAAAAATTATTAAAATTCAACAAATACTTACCTTTTTTTATTTGGTGTTTTTGAATTTCAATTCATGCTTTATAAATTACATTTGGAGTCTCTTCAAAAGTTTTTAAAATGGTCTTTGAATTTGAGTAAACATTTGCACGTGGCTATTCCACGTTCCCATGATATCTGTGCTGATTTTATTTTTAAAAATTCGATGTTGTTCACGAGGGCGTTGTGCAAAATATCCCTAAAAAATATGACCCGAATCTAAAAATGTAATCAAGCCCCATTTTTTGGGTCAATATTTTTTATAATTAAAATTAACACTAAAAATATAATGAAAAATTACCCCCACCAAAATGAAAATTAGACCCAAAATTAAGTTTGTGGCATATTTCCATTTATTAGATTGAGGCTTTTATTCATTATGGAAAATAACACCAATTTGAGGAAATAAAAATGACCCCAAATATGATAAAATGAAAAATAACCCCAAAATATGCAAGGCAAATAAATGTTGATTATGCACAGCATTATACGCATGTATGTATATTGCATGGAATCAATAACATCCGAATGTACTCCTTATAAACATTAAAGTTACTTGCGCCAACCTAAATTAAAATATTTTAAAGAATTAGAATAAAAACCATATTATGTAAATCAAACATTTTAGTGATGCGCAACCATTGTCTTTCAAAATAGTTAAAAAGTTAAGTAAATTTCTGCTCTCCGACCATGAGTCTGGTAAGAATGGAAGACGCATCAATTTCCGATATGCGGTTTTTGCAGCATCCAACTTTCTTATTAAATTTTAGAGCGAATGGATATCTATGACATTGCATCTTAGAGCTTGGCAATTTTGAAACCTGCACCCCGTTTCTGTATCTGATGCGAGAAGTTTTCGCATAGAGAAATTTATTGTCACCCTATTTTATACAAGGTGACTTAATAGATAACAAAGTTGATTGCATTTTTACTAAAAATTTTTTCGAGCTTCTAACTTTTAAAGCTTTGGCACATTTAATTTTGTTAAATTTAGATAGAGGAATAAGAATACAGCGCCTTATCATCTTCTTTAGATTAATTTATATTTAATTGCCTGTGACTCAACCTATAGAAAGCAGAACAATATTGCGTTTTATATGTTTTTTGCTAAAACTTTATCGATGCGAGAAATACAAAAACGAGGTGCTGTTAAGAATTATATTTTGATGATAAAAGGGTGTAGGCGTGGCGGACCGTTTCTTTCCCTGACTACTCGTGGGGCCAAAAATTGAATACACCCCCTTATAAAAATAAAAATTATATGGATGAAGAGAAGAAGGAAGCAGATAATGCTTCGAAAATGAAGGACGCACTACCTCAAACCCCTACTACTAGAAGCATGAGGGATTAAATCCCCTCAACTTCCAAGGGTATAACTAGTGCCAGTGACGATGTCACTCAAAGTATAGTAAATAAACCGAAGAGATTAAATGGTGCTGCGAGGAAGAGAATGAATTTTCTTATCCAAAAAGGTCTCAACAAAGAAGAAGCTCGAGAAAAAGCCATGGATCTTCTGGAAAAAGAAAAAATTGCTGCAAAGAGGCAAAAGTCGACAGAACAAACTCCTCCGGAAGCAACTTCAAAGAAACGCCAGAGGGACCTGTCAACTAAAGATAACCCCACAGCTAAAAAGCAACAACAACAACCTAAATCCCAGAACAAACCTAAATTTAAAGATGTGTTGATGGGACAGAAAATAGCTATACTGGCGAAGGACTTTCCAAATACTGTCCTGACTACAGCTCAAATGGATCAATTGCAAGATTCCATAATGGACAAAGTGCTAGTAGAAGAAGGAGTGATACCCCAGTTTTTAAATAGCACCTACAAGGCTGGTTTTCTAACCTTGCACTGCAAAAATGAGGCTACGGCAGCGTGGATAAAGAAGCTGGCTCCAAACCTCAAACCATGGGCAACAGCAGATTTGTGGGCTACGAAGGAAGCGAAAGTACCTCATCCCAAAGTCGTTGTTGGCTTTTTTCCCAACGCTGCCAATATGGAGACCGAACGGATTCTATCCTTTGTCCAACGGCAAAACGGTGGGCTCAAGGTGGAGGCGTGGAGACTGCTTCGTAGGCTGACACGTAACACGAGTGCTATGCTGGTGATGTCAGTCGACCAAATATCTGCGGCAAAATTGAAGGAGAACAGGGGCCAGATCTCATTTAGGTTTGGGCAAATCCAGGTGCACCTAAAAGATGCCGGCGATAAAGAAGTGGGGATGGATACGGCCGAGGAAGATGCGGCAACAAAAGATAACGGTGGTCCTAATGAAGGCGTGGTTGATGCTAGGAAAATTCCCACTGCTCCAAAGGAAAACGAACATCCACAACATCAAAAAGAAGGTGATACAGGAGAATCTTCAACATGCTAAAGCTGCTTCGGCGGATATTAGCAGAAAGTTTGCCCAAGGCACCTCCCACATTAGCCTTATTCAAGAGCCATGGATCAGGTCAGGTAAGATATGTAGGCTCAATATTAAAAAATGTAAGTTGGTTTATGACACAAAGGCGGAATGGCCAAGGGCCGCCATTTTTTAGATGAAAATATTAATTCACTTTTAATTTCAGAATTTACCAATCAGGACACAGTGACTGTACTAATATAGGCAAATCAGATGGAAGTGCGCAAGGAGGTAGTTATATCCTCAGCCTATTTTCCGGGGGAAGATGAGGATGCGCCTACGGTGATGGTGAAAGCGCTGGTGGCTTTCTGTAGAGTACACAATAAGGCATTGATTATTAAAGTGACGCCAACTCACATAATGAGGTATGGGGTAGCACTGGTACCAACAAAAGGGGTGAGTCTACCATAATGTTATTTACTAATAAATAACATTATGGTAGCAAATAGGGGTAAGGAACCTACATTTATGAATGCAATATGGAAGGTCATTGATTTGACCCTTATTACTAATAATATGCAGGATATGATCATGAACTGGAGAGTCTCTAATGAGAACTCATTTTCGGATCATAACCATATCCTTTTTTTATTAAGAATTGTCGATTGAATGGGTTAAACTATAGGTCTCCGAGGGTTACTGACTGGGTTGAATATGAATCTGACCTCAGAACTAGGCTAGGAAATGATAGGATAACCATAAATAATGCAACGGAATTAAATGCGGCAGTTGATAATTTGACTGCTGATATTATCTCCGCCTATGAGGACAACTGTCCGGTGAGGACAAAGACCACAAATAGGAAGGTAAGATGTTGGAATAAAACACTTGAGGAACTTAGAAGAGTGGCTAGACAGGAATTTAACAGGGCTAATACCAGCAATGACTGGTCAACGTATAAGAGTGCCCTTACTAGATACAACAAGGAACTAAGAAAATCGAAAAGGTTGTCTTGAAAAACCTTCTGTGAAGAGCTGAAGGAGGTACCTGAGACGGCACGTATTCAAAGGGCCTTATCCTCAAGCAAAGAACAAACAATAGGTACTTTAAAGATTGATGATGACAATCAAACAACATCCTTTGGGGAAACTCTGGAGTTACTTCTAAGAACTCATTTCCCGGGATGTAGTTTCAATGGGGACGATTCCACTGTGGACATGACAACGGGAGAAGCGGCAAATACATTGTTGCGGAGCTCCTTCGTAAGACAATTAATAACATATGAAGAGGTGGAATGGAGAATAGATTCCTTTAAATCATATAAATCACCAGGGCCTGATGGCATCTTTCCGGCGATGCTAACGAATGGACCTGAAGCACTGATAAGGCGATTAGTGCACATTTTTAGAGCTAGCCTTGGGCTTAGCTATATACCAACCAAATGGACGGAGGTTAAGGTAGTGTTCCTTCCAAAGAGTGGTAATAAACCTGCTAACCTCCCGAAATCTTATCGGCCTATTAGCCTCTCATCTTTTATGCTGAAGACAATGGAGAACATTATAGATCTTTATGTTCGTGATGAACTTCTCTTGAGAAAACCTTTGCACAGGCTTCAATTTGCCTATCAGAAGGGTAAATCGACGATTGCATCCGTCCATAAGCTAACCTCAATGATTGAAAGGGCTATGGAATCTGAAGGTAGTGCCCTATGCTCATTTATTGACATTGTGGGCGCCTTTGATAATACTAGCTATCAATCTATGGAGAGGGCTTTGGTGAAGCTGGATTCTGATCCACTGATAACTGGGTGGGTGAACAAAGTACTCTCAGGGAGACAAATTATAGCGAATCTTGGTGACTCCATTAGAAGGATCACAACGATAAAAGCATTCCCTCAAGGTGGGGTTCTTTCTCCGCTACTGTGGTCGATTGTAGTAGATGATCTACTAGTTAAACTGAATCAAAGGGGTTTTACTACGGTAGGATTCGCGGATGACACCACAGTTATAGTGAGTGGCACACATAATGATACGATTGGAGACCAAATGCAGAATGCACTTAAATTAACATGGGAATGGTGTGAAAATGAAGGACTTTCTATAAATCCTACGAAAACCACAATTATTCCATTTACTAGAAGAAGGAATTTAAATTTACATTGGTTGTATGTAAAGGACATTGAAGTCCCATTCAAAGAGGAGGCGAAATATTTAGGAATAGCCCTGGACAAATCGCTCACCTGAAATTCTCATCTGGAGACAATAAGCAAAAAAGCCGTAAAATTAATTTGGGTTAGTATACAACTCCTGGGCAAATCGTGGGGCTTAAGCCCAAAAATGTCGATGTGGATATATAAACAAATGATTCTCCCCAGCATATTGTACGGATCGGTCATATGGTGGGAAAAGCCAACACAGAAAATAGCTCAGCAGAAGCTATCGAAGATTCAAAGACTAGCATGTCTGAACATAACAGGTACAATGAGTTCGACTCCAACTGCGTCACTGGAGGTGGTTTTAAACCTGGATCCTTTGCACATTGCGATACAAGGGGAAGCTATGAGGCAAGCAATTGAACTCCACAAACTATTTAAGTTCAAAGAAGGTGACCATAAAGGCCATCTGAAGATGTAGTGATCAAATAAATCCAGTGATTGAACTAGGAAGAGAATACAAAGTTCAAATCCCAACAAGAGAAGAATGGGAACTTGATCTCCCATGGTTGAGGGAAGATGCACAGAAGTGGTATACTGACGGATCCAAAACTTCTAGCGGTGTTGGAGCCGGTGTATACGGACCTGGGTGCAGAATTTACATTCCTCTAGGCAAAGATTCAACTATACTTACTGCGGAATTATATTCTATCTATACAGCAACGACCGAACTTCTGGAAAGTAATCTTGTGAGGACAAAGATAAACTTAATGTCGGACAGCCAGGCTGTAATAAAGGCCATGAAAAATCCCATCTGTCACCATAGATCAGTGCCATAGAGCCCTCAACCAACTGGCGACCAATAATAAGGTAATACTTATTTGGGTACCAGGTAACAGTGGGCATGAAAGCAATGAAAAAGCTGATGAACAAGCGAGACTAGGAGCGGAACTGCCATTTATAGGCCCGTATCCTTAATTTGGTTTCACAAAAAAGGGCATCACAAATATGATATCGGATCTCATTAAGACGAAATCCATTGAATATTGGAACAAACAGAAGAAAACCAAAATTTTCGCCTGCGGCGTCAACTTATATAATTATTAATATACGAAAAACAAATTGAAAATGCTTAACAAAAATCGGGCTATTTTTGGTAAAAATTTTCGCTTGACAAATAGATTTTCCGGTCACGATAATGTGGTAAAGAATTTATAATAAATTTCACTAAGCCGAGTGTTTGACGTTTCGTCAAAAGAATTTTGTAGCATAACAGATTTTTATCAAAATTATCTAAAAGCGGATAGAAGCTTTACAACACAAAAAGAATCAAAACTTAGATAGTCAATGTAATAAAAATGTTTTAAATAAAAATTGTTTATGAGTTTAAAAGCTGTAAATTTTGTTTTAAATGCTTTAAAATTGTAAAAAAAATTAGTTTTAGAATTTTCCAGCTTTTAAAAAAAATTAGAAAATATATTTTGGGCCGCCCCGAAACAAAATCATGGACACGCCACTGCTAACGATTACGATAAAATAATTAAAAAGAATCAAAAGTAATCAAAAAAATAATCCGCCTACTTTCAAAGATTGTTTTTGTTTATTTTCCAAAATTTTGCATTTACAATATTTTATTTTCAAAAATTTGCATTTTCAACGTGAAAATATTCTAAACAAATAAAACAAAATTAGATGTTTTTTGTTAAAAAATATGTGTATTTTTCAGGATTGGCAGGCAATACCGTTAAAATACTTATAACGATTGTAATTAATGTGCTAATAAAACACTAAGGAAAGACTTTCGATCAATTCAAATATTTATTCAGTTTATCTAACAAATGGACTATTAACTACTTCACAAAATTTTAGAAAACGTGTTTATGACTTAAGAACTTCGAGAATAATAATTACTACAAATTTTGGTTTTGTCAAAGAAGCGCTTTTACAAAAACGTCAACTGCTAAAGGCATTTGTATTCGGCTTGACCTGCCACAGTACTCCCCAGCTAGACTAGAGTACGCTCATAAAAAACGTATCGGAAGTCTTACGTGACGACTAGAGCGAGTGGTTGAAGTCGATATAGCCTCAGAATTTTTTGACTTAGCTTCTTGTGGAGAATCCTTGAAGTGCTGATTTTTTGTGATGAATAATTTTTGAACGTTGGCATTGTATGCAGCTGCAAGCAAAGACAATACTGTCACGCCGAATATTTGGCCAAATAAATCTGCTAGTCATTAATTTAGCCGTTGCCTGAGTACCAGAGTGTGAAAGGTTGTGCGCAGCTTGTAAACATTTTTTTCGTAGAGTTGACGTTATAAAAGGTCGTATTCGCTTTAACGAATAATCACAGTACAAGTGGCTTTCACTACCTGGAATGGCAAAAGATTGTTGTATCTTATAAGGAAACTTACCTTTGAGAATAGCGTCGAGTTCTTCGTTTGATTGTTGTGCCCGTGCAAGCTCCTCAAAGTCAATAGACGTACTAAGCTTAACATTTGAAATTCTTGATCCGCGGTGATATTTGTTTTTCCTGATATGTGTCTGATGTCGGTAGTAATCTGGCCAATATAGTCAAATTGTCTTGCTTGTCGACTGTAAGCCTTTTCAAGTTTTTGGCGAAAAGCATAAGTAATAGGCTATATGTTGCAAACGCGACCTTCCATGATATATTTAAAGTGCTTAACTCCTAAGTAAATAGCCGTAAATTTTCGGTCATAAGTACTATAACGCAGTTGTGTTTTGTCGAATTTTTTAGAAAAAAATCCAAGCGGCTGAATATGCCCGTTTACAAATTGATGTAGTGCGGCACCAGTGGCGATGTTTGAAGCGTGAAAAGTGAAATGTTTGCATCGCGGGCCGGCCGGGTGTGCGAGCAAGGTATCGTTGGCGAGCTGAGTTTTGCATTTTTCGAAAGCGAAAATTGTTTCCTCACTCTATTTCAATTGCGTTCGATCATTTTTTGTGTTACCCGCGACGCGCCTCATTTCATTTCATAATTGCGATGGTCTCATATCGCTGCTGACTGTCCGCAAAATGCTCCTTTAACTTGAATTTTATGTAATCATATTTGTTTTTGAGCGTAGTTCGCTTAATTTTTGTGGCGGAACTTGTGCCATGGCTATATTTAAGTTGACCGCGTTTAATGCCAGAAGCAGCAAACCAAAATTCCAAAGACATGAAATAGGATTCGATGTTGGTTGCGTTCATACTGGGTGGAGATGAACGAACAGCCGAAGCTGCGTCTACGCTGACATTGTTGGCTTGTTGCGGAACATTTTCACGTTCGTTATATTTGTTTTTCTCGTTACCGCCGGTCATCTTCTACATAGTTAATTCTTGTGAAAAGTTTATCGATGAATTGATCTCGTCGGGGTCACAAATAAAGGGTGTCCCAAGAAGAACGCAATTTTTAAGTTTTAAATAAAACACAGATATTTAAAAAAAAATCGTGAAACTTTATTATATCGTAAAGTAGACAGAATGAGGTTATGTATGAAACAATATATCGTGCAGATGGCCGCCGCGGCTTTGCTGGCATGCACGCGATCTTTTAATGAAATTTTCAATGACCGTTTTGCATGAATGCTGCGGTATTTCATTAATCCAGCGTCCAATTTCCTCTTTAAGGCTTGAGTCGTCGTCGGCTTATTCGCGTAAACCATCGACTTCAAAAAACTCCAAAGAAAAAAATCTAATGGTGTTAAATCGCACGATCTAGGCGGCCAATTCTGATCTCCAAAACGCGAAATAACACGACCGGGTAATGACTGATGCAGCAATTGAATTGTTTCTCTGGCTGTATGACATGTGGCGCCGTCTTGTTGGAACCACATGCCCTCCACATTCATTTCTTCAATTCTAGGCAAGAAAAAACTGGTTATCATTTCACGATACCGAACACCATTGACTGTTTGCGCTTGACTTGCCTGCATGAAGATGCAAATCTTTCGTCAAAATTCGGTGCAAAGTGGATTTGGAGACACCAATTTGCTGAGCGCGGTGTCGAATTGAGGTGGATGGAGTTTGAGCGACATCATCACGTACAGCTGCGACATTTTCGGTCGATCGACCTGGTCGATGGCGCGTTGTTGTCTTTACATCACTAACAGACCCAGTTTCGGCAAATTTATCCATTAATCTCTTTACAGTTGACTCTTTCGGAGCATTATTGTGACCCCAAATTGATCGCAATTTGCGAACTGTAGCCGCAAAACTTTCACCATTTTGGTAAAACAATTTCACAATGAGAATGCGTTGTTCATTCGTGTAGCGCTCCATTTTTACTAACCTCGTACCTTCTACTAGCAAGCAATAACAATTGTTCAAATGTCAAACAATGACACTTCGAATGTTGCCAGATTTAAAAATTGCGTTCTTCTTGGGACACCCTTTATAACGATTGTTATTAATTTGCTAATAAAACACTTAGGAAATACTTTAGATCAATTCAAATATTTATCTAACAAATGTACTATTAACTATTTCACAAAATTTTAGAAAACATGTTTATGACTTAAGAGCTTCGAGAATAATAATTACTAAAAATTTTGGTATTGTCAAAAAAGCGCTTTTACAAAAACGTCAACTGCTAAAGGAATTTGTATTCGGCTCGGCCTGCTACATACCGTTATCAATTCGAAACCCTTTCAAATAACTATCTGGAGGGTTCTTTTTCCAAATAAAAACCCAATTTTCATTTTAAATTAATTTAAAATAAATAAATAAACTTTTTATTTTTTAAGCTTCCTGCCTATATTAAAAAATTACAGAAAAAACTGTTGCCGAACAAAATGTAGGTTCTTGCTGCTTGAGGGTGTATATACAAGTAATTTCTACAAAGATAATAATATATCAGGAGACTCAACTAAAGGTTGGGTAAGAGAGTTTACGGTAAAATTCATGATCTCTTATACTCAATAAATATATATAAATAAAGTTATAAAAAAGTTAAAAAATTATATAAAAAAGGAAGTGTTCGGCATGTGTGGGCCATTAACTTTAAATTTCAAGTAAAAAATATACAAATTTATATACTGTTCTTTAACATGCTCCCCCCGCGGCGTGGCGTATGCCTTTCGAACCTGGTGACCTCATTCTTCTGCCTTTGGATTTTCGTGCAGAGCATTGTTGAGTTTCGATATTAGTGTTGACCATGTAGGTATAAATCGCCAATTCTGCTCACGTGTGAGCGATGGTGAGCATCTGTTATAACTGATGGATCAATGGCCTAGTAAATGAGTTTATTTGAAGTCAGGATATCAATTAACTAGTTTTTGTAAGAGGCTTGTTTGTATTCGCATTAGCTAGGTGATTTTGAGAAACGACTTCTTTGGTGGATGCATCTAGAGGATGACTTTTATCCTTTGATTGTTTATGGGGTCATCGAGAGGACAACTTTTAGCGGTAAAATGTACCGCGTCATCTTTATCAAATATATTTTCACCCTGATCGGGTAGAAAAACATACGAATACAGCAGCATAGCCTTTTAGGATTTTCGCGTTTCTCAGTGTGGCCGATTTATATTTAAAGGCCCAGCAAGATCGACCCCGTGTAAGTAAAGGGTAGGGTAAAGTTTACTCGTTATTTTTAGTTAAAAATGATTTTTTGAGAATGCGGTTTATAAATCGAAGTCGGTAACAAAGTCCTTGTAACGCTCGTTCGACTGATGAAGATTCGTCTAGTACATCTGTACTTTTTACCTTAAGTTGAAAATTGACGCACTTTTTGGTCTCCAAATCTATTGGATCAAACATATGTGGAATTGGCCAACGTGATCTGGCCATTTCCAGTTCCCTCTCGTGCCCAAATCTGCAGGGTCCTCTTCAGTTTTAAGATGTATCCAGTGATTTGTGCTGGCAAATGCATATTGTGTCACATGATTTGCGACAAACGTTTTCAACGTCTTTGGAGGTTTGTGTAACCATCTTAAGACTATTGACGAATCTGTCCACAAGAACAATTCATAGGAGAAACGGCAGTTTTTAGCTAAGCTTGTAATTAGCTTAGCAAGTAATTAAGCTCCACACAATTCCAACTTCGAAACGGTAGTCCCTTTAATCGTAGCTACTTTTGTTTTTGCAGCTAGCAAATGACTTTTGCTTTGGTCTTCCGTGCTTTTTGTTCTAATATATAATATATGAGGCGTCGCCAGAACCTTGTATGTGTATACGATAGTTTGGTGAGAAATCTACCCATCTAGGAATTTTTATATTTTAAATAAATGGCAAATTTTTCAAAAATTTACTCCATTTCAAAAGTATGAGCTGAGGGACTCCCTATTTCCAATCGGGGTTTTCTTCCGATCGGGTCTAAACAACTTAGAGAGTCAAACAACCTTGCTATCACTGACAAAATTCTTCTTTTTCTAGTGGAGGGGGCAATTTCAATTGGTTCGACAACGTATTAAAAATTATCTGACAACGCATTCCATCGGATTCCTAATGTTTTTATTGTACTGGAATAATCAAATTTCAAAAAATCTTCATCTAAAAGATCTCCCGAGGCAAATTTTCAAGTAGAAACTTATCATATGCTGTCATCTTTTTTAAGGGGAATCCAGCTGATTTAAGAGCCTTTGTAAGGTTTGTTGGCTTGGCTTCATCAAGTTTGTGACCACAAGACAAAATATCATCCACATAAACTTTATTTTTCAAAATAGCGGATGTTTTGGGGTACAAATTTTTACAATCATTACTTAGCTCAAGTACAGTGCTAATCGCTAAAAAAAAATGGTGCGCAATTTACACCAAACGTTACGGTTTACAGTTGTGTTGGTTGCACCAAAATTTGTCTATACATCTTTTGTATATCTCCAGATTGAGGCTCGTAATGTACAATTTGTTTCATGTGATCCAAATCTAAGAATTCTTAGAGAATTTCTGTGTACTGAGCTTTCAAATCTGGCGTGTTATCTAGATGTTTTCTTTATTCTATGGTACTGCACCACAGCCATATTTCTAAAAGGACAAAAAAAAATCACTCGGAAACTGATATTTAAACGAAAACCAAGCCACGTAAGGGCCATCAGATCTTCGGCTTGTGGTTCGCTGGATAAAATTTTTGCAAAAAATATCGCTATCGGATTCACAATCACGTTTTTTAGCCTCTTCTATATCCCAAAATTTGCTTAATTGTTCCTGTAGAACCTCGTCGCTCGAAGGCGAAACTAACGTATCGAACGAGTGTACCTTAGTAGTTGGTTCAGGCCCTAACAAATAACATCCAAGGTGGGACTCTCTGGCTTCAACGCAATTTCCAACATTCATTTTTACGCCCGTTATTTTATAAGAGGCAAACAATCGCTACAGATTATCATCTCAATTGCCTCAGGCTTATAAAAGTAGGGGTCTGCTAGTTCTATACATTAATTTCGCCTATATTTTGAGTGGGAATAGGCCGTGAAGTCATAAAATGGGCTAATCTTAGTACCACAAACGCTTTAATTTTAATTTTAAAATCTAAAATTCTTTATTTCATCATAATATAACACCTTCCTTTAAAATTTCCTCCAACAGTTTCACCAAAGCCAGATATTTCGCTCCTGTGGCTTTCTACCGGTACTGAAAGATTTTGTTGTATGCGTTTCAAAACATTGTTTGAACAGTAATTTTTTCACCCAAATGTTCTACGTGAACTAAGGCAGTGAGCGAAATAGTAGTTCCATTATGTCGTGATAAATTTACTTGAACTGAGTATATTTGATTGCTATTCAAAGTGGAATCTCGCTCTGATTGAAGATTTGATGCGTTTATAAGTGCTGAACCTAGAAGTCCTTACGTCATGTTGACGATGTGGTTGAGGCACTGTTTCGGGACCTGGCCCATTGTTTGTATCTTCATCATTATCTAAATGTAGCATTGTAGGATGCCTCTAGTTGCAAAATATCGCAAGCATTTTTTATTCATTGCGGCATAATGGCTTTTCTATAGTTGACGTTGCGCGTATTAAACTTTATATTTATCAAAGGCACTAAAACTATTTTTTTTCACTTAATAATAAAAAAAGTTTAAATTTGTTTATGTCAATTAAAACTAAAAATGCCATAACATAAACTTTTGACATTTTTCAATTTTCCAATCATAACAAGATATGTAACTGTGATATTTTGTATTTGAGCAACAATATCCTTAAATTAGTTAATTTAATAAGACCCCCAGTATTCCTTAGCTATAGATGCTGTGTGTCACTTAGGGCGTCCCTTTTTGTAGTTCTCTCAATGAGAACCATTAATTAGCGACGAAAAGGATCTGACTGCCACAATTTATTACGTTTCAGGATATTCTGTACTGCTAATGTAATTTAATTTATATTTAAAATAGATTTGTTTAGTATAATAATGGTTGATTTTTTAATAGCTTTCGGATTTCATTAAAAAAACACATACAATTTGGAGAAATGTATGAAATCTTTATTTAAGTCGATAGAACGGTAAATATAATTCAATGTTTAAAGATAATTTATTATGAATATTGTCCGCTGCTGCGTATCAAATGTTTCATACACTGGGTCCAATTTTAGAATACTCTCTCCAACATACCGGCCGGTATCTCGCGAAATTCTTCAATATTGGCTTCCAGATCATCAACCGTTGCAGGCTTGTCCCCTTCGACATAAGCCTTAACATAGTCCCACATAAATAATCTAAATTTACCGGCCCCAATTGTGAAATAAACTGTTCACCGAACTGGCCTCTCAATTGGGCGATTGTTTCGCGTGATGTGTGGCATGTCTTGTCGAAACCACATGTCAGCCAAGTCCAGCTCTTCCATTTTGGGTAAAAAAAAAAGTTTGTATTCATCGCACGGTAGTGCTCGCCATTCACAGTAACGTTCCTGCCATCGTCGTATTTGAAAAAGTACGGTTCAATGATGCCACCTGCCCATAACCCGCACCAGAGTGAATTTTTCGAGATGCATTGGCAGCTCTTGCAATGCTTCTGGCTGCTCTTCACACCTAATACGGCAATTGTGTTTGTTCACGTACCCTTTGATACACAAATGGGCTTCGTAGCTGAAGATAACTTTTCGATAGAAACACATTTCTCACACAGCACGAATTTTGATAATAAAATTAAATGATTTGCAAGCGTTGTTCGTTTGTAAATCGATTCATGGTTAAATTATAGACCAAAATGAATATCTTTGACAGTAACATGTTAAATGAAAACAGCTGAGCTGCCAAAAAACAGTGTTGCGCCAAAAATAAAGATGCTAAAAAATCACCTGATACGTACACAATTAGTGTAAATTACTTTAAAATATATGGTTAAATATATTACCTTAATTGTAGAAACAGTTGCATATAAATGAGAAATTTTTTATCAAATTTTAGGATCGTTTTCACTTAAAAGAAGTGCTATTTAATTTGATGTAAGAAAACATTTTCTTATTTTTAGGGAGTTTAGTCCTAATTTTTAGAAAAAAAAAAATATCTTATGAACTTCAATAAAGTAAAATTTTTCTTAAAACCAAGGAAACAGTTCCTAACTAATAATTAAGTTTTAGATGATGTATGAACTAATTAGGTGGGAATTTTACTGTTTTCTAATAAAAATTTAGTTCTCAGTAGTAAAATTTTTCTATAATTAGAAATTTTGAGCAAAATTTGAGTAAAATTTGTTTCTTAAGTAAAATTTTATTAAATATTGGTAAAAAGTGTCTGGCGCGGTTTTCATTTAAATTTTTCCTCCAAATAATATATATATATATATATATATATATATATATATATATATATATATGATTCAATAAACGAATTGTTTTATATTGGCAAATGCTCGTGTGGATTGATTCCAGAACATCTAAAAGAATTTATGATGGACCAGCATAATGATAGAAAATTCACAATACCTGAATATACGGAAGACGTTGAAGAAGTAGCTACAACAATACCAACACTTACAACTGGTACCGATGATCCAAGTTACGAACCACCTGAATTACACATGGATGAAGATGAAAATGAAGCAACAACAGAAGTTCCAGAAGCAACTGTTCAAATGAGACGAGGTCATTATACTCAAAGATACGATGCCTTAAATTTTGCTATGATGTGTGATAGATTCGGTGTTTCGGATAGAGTCGCTTCATGGTTAGCAACAGCTTTATTCGAAGATATAAATTTTAGAGATGTTCATGGTAATCTTGTTATTATGGATAAATCAAAAGTGGCTAGAGAAAAAGTTAAATCTGGAGATGCAGTGCTTCGTACACGACATACAAATTCTTCCATAACTGCATTCTCTTTCGATGGTAGAAAAGATGACTCATTAACTACAGAGAAAATTAATGACAAATTTCATACCACTATAGTAAAAGAGCCGCATTTAGTTGTTCTGAAAGAGCCCTATAATGAGTTACTTGGATATGTAAATTTGGGTAGTCAAGAAGATGCAAAAACCAAACACAGAAAACTGAATGAATTTTTCAACAATAAAACATTAACAGTTGATCAATTAATTGGCATATGCAGTGATGGTGAGCCAGCAAATACTGGAACAGAAATTGGTGTTTTACGATTATTTGAAAAACAGTTAAATAGACCAATTCACTGGTTTATATGTCTGCTTCATTTCAATGAACTGCCATTTCGTCATTTATATGAAGCATTGGACAAAACAGTCACCAGTGGACCACGAGCAGCAAGTGGAAAGTTATTCAAAGCTATTCAAGAATGTGAGAAATTGCAGGTATGTAACACTTTATTTTATTTAATATCATCATTTATTATCATTATTTATTGTCATTATTTTACTTTTTCGATTGGAATAAAGTTAAAATAAAATAATTGCATTTTAATTGATCTAAACATTTCATTTTTCAGGTAGTAGCTGATTTTGATCCAATACCACTGGAGAATATGCCTGCAATTATGGATCATGAACATGAGCTCGAACTATCAATATTTATATCAAATAGCTAAAGCAATTTCGAATGGTATTGTAAGAGTTGATTTAGCTAACATTAAACCAGGACCAATTGCACATTCTCGTTGGATAACCAAAGCAAGTAGATTACTACGATTATATGTAACAATACACCATCGACCAATTTAAAAACTTTGGCAGTTTATATAATTACAGTTTATGTGCCAATGTACTTCAATGTGAAGTTTTATAACTCTGTTGTGTACGGCAGTGCACTTTTATTAAAATTTATACGTTAGACACGACACTTACAACCAAACTTTCGTAATATTGTAGATGGTGTAATTCATAACAACTCATATTACGCACATCCAGAAAATATCTTATTAACAATGTTATTTGATGATCGAAAAGCAATACGGAATAGAGCTATCAAAAAGATTTTACACTATCGAGAAAAATTGTACGATCCAACTAAACTCAGAGTTTACAAAAAATATATCTTAAATTTCGATGCTACCGATTATGTCAATATGGTTGATATGAATAACGACGATATATTATTTGAACCAGCATTTACTCTACAGATTCCATATGATCACTTGGTAGAATACTTAGATTTCGATGAACGACCACTGGCTGATCCACAAATTCCAATGCACATTCGACGAATTTCATGTAAAAATCGAGATGTATTGAACCCGACCCCCTCAGATATCGATGAAATTTTGTTCATAGCTAAATTTGATCAATACAAACAAACTTTCATTTTTAGAAATGACTTTTTTGCGATGTTTTGGGCGTGGCACAGTGGGAAAGTTTTCGAAAAAACGCGAAAATGGTCGAAAAGAGCTCCATTTAAACTACAATAACTCAGAATCGGCTGAACCGATTTACATGATCTTGGTATCATTAAAAAGTTATTTTAACAGGCTTTATGACACGTTAAAAAAAATTACACTGTAAAAAATTTATAACAAAAAGAAAATTTTAACTAACGAAAAATCCAAAAAGATCAAGGGTTTTTTTACAGTGTATTATTTTTTTAGAAAGGTTTATCCTTCACCTATACCATATCAAAAAATAAAAATGGGTTCTTTTTTAGTTTTTTTTTATATAATTTATTAAGTAGTGTCACTTCTAGTAATTGCCCTTATATTTTATATTTACAGGTAAAATAAATAAACATTGTCCCAGGAAAATTGTGAATATGTTTTAACCCAAATTTTTTAAGTAGTGTCACTTCTAGTAATACGTACCGAAAGTTTTCGAAATAATTCGAATAATGATTACATTTTTTTTAAGTTAATTATTTGTAAGAAATTTTGCGCTGCTCAAATTTGGCACAGTCAGAATATCTGCGCACATGTACAAAAGTTTCATTTATCGGAATGAATGAATGAAAGCCTTGAGTTCCTCTTATAGTTTGAGCTTCTTTATATCTTGAAAATAGCTTTTCTCTAACGTTGTTGTATTCGTCAGCATCTGCGTAAGCAACTTGCATGGTGGTCTTATATGTTTCTGATGCCCAGTGATAGAGTTGCCTCGTTGTCTGGATTTCATTTTTATTTGCAATACAATAATTTCAAGCACCTCTCTTCAATGTTCCTCCGATAACATCACATGCAGATTTTCCATGACTGGTAGCATAAAAGTGCCATTCAGCGTCAATACCAAAATCAGATTTGTGTGTTTTTATATTGTGCTCCTGCACCATCTGATACGTAAATGATTTTATTAATATTGTTGGTTATATTGGCCTTCACGAACTGTATCATTTTTGAAATATATAGATGAACTGCTATACTATAATGGGTATTGCAATCAGATATTATGGCAAAGCTTTTATGAGTTAATTTATCGTTATCTGAAAATAAACAAACAAAGGAAAAAACAAATAAATAAAAAATATTAAATATTTTGATGGATGGATGTGTTTACTAATACCAAAATATTAAAATAATTACCTTTGTAATATATAACGAACGGATGTATTGTAGCCTGATCATTATTCCAATGGTATCCTTGCACGGCATCTTGTACAAGAAATGCATAATTTTCAGCAAAGTCTATTTGAATTAACATTTCTCCTGATAACAGCGCCGCTCTTTTATTGCTGATAAATTCAGATTGTCGCTTTGCTATGAAATAATGCGGAATCAGAACTTTGATGTGTTCAGTAAAATCGCTGACAAATGATTCTGGGGTGGTGGTTAACGTTTCCAGAACTCATCTAATCGTTGTATTCCACTTTTTGTATATTATTTCTTCAGTTTGGTTATTTTCAAAATGTTTTAGCATATGCGTTTTTAAATTATTTAAATTTTTTAAGCAGTGACCACACATTGAAACGCAACACTTGCTTTTTTCTATGTCACCATTACAAACAACGAATTTGAGAACATCTTTGTAGTCGGTAAATGTGCATTCTCCTGCAATACAAATTGATTTTAAGCCACTTTTTTCAAACATCAATTTCATATTCTGATGCAATGTGAATACACAGATATTTTGCTGGTTTCCAACTCCAAGTTTCATACAATTTTTTGGCCTTAACATTGTAAATTTTGTAAAACCCACTTTGGCCAAGGGTTTTTTTTTTTAATTCGTAGTAAGATTCGCGTAACATCAGTCTTTTTTGAACTTTTTCACGTAAGTTTCCTTGTTTAACAGTAATTGAATCTTGTGATCCTGGCATCATTCGGCTAATTTCATCATCTTCATAAAATAACTTGACTGTGCTAAGAGTTTCGGTTGGTAAACTACGTCTGCTCATTTTTAAAAGATTGATATCTGCAAACTTCGTTTTATTCCTTTGGATATCTTTACTTTTTTGATACAATCGTGAGATATATCATCCCCAAAACGATCTTTAATTTCTGCGTGACTCATATTGATTGGTAAGAGAGATAAAAGTTTTTGCTGTTCCAAAAGATTTGAGCTGTTCTCTATTTAATATATGATGTTTTGCAAAATTTCTTCGTAAATGGCTTTGACGTTTTCAAGTTGCGCTGACAAATCAGACAATGGATCAGCTCCAAGTGAATCTGCCACATTTTCCAAAATTTGCAGTGGTTTTCTATTTCTGTATGCATTTCGTTTGATATATTTCCTTTTAAGAGGCGACATTTGGTTTGGTAGATGAGGAATAATATGATCATTTATATTTTCAATGAGTTCGTTGCTTTCGATGTTTGTATTACGGCTGGTTCAAGTTTAAAGCTCATTCAATTCTTCGCTAATTTCATCGCTGGGCGTTGTTGGTAAATAATTTGAGACTTAATTCTGCTCCACGTTGGATTCATTACGACTGCGCGTTTTTCTCAGTGTATTCCGGCAAGTTTCACAAATACGGCTACAATGAATGCTGGCGACAGCTGGAAAATATTCAATTATATTTGCAGCCTCGTTTTCACTTATTTTACGAAGCGAAGCGCAACACTTATTAGATATTTTTATGCATCTGTACTTATTGTTTGAATTCATATTCACTAAAATTTTTAAAATATAGGCGTAAAAATTGAAGTCGCTTGTACTTTTCGCGTTCGTTGGCACTTGTTGAATGACAAAAATCGATAAGGAACACCTATAAATACTACGTATTTTTCAATATTTTACTGGCAGGTACTTATGAATGGGTGCATATTTTAAAGGTGGCTATATAAAAACCCAGATAATTAAAAAACTGCACTTTCCTGTTTTCCTTTTAATTGTCCACGAACATTTATGACCGTTTTTTAGTTTGTTACCGCAATCATAAAAATCAAATAACCTTTTGTTTATTATTTTTTTTTAATTCTGAGAATCATAAAAAAAGTCATCAATGTTTTTTCGAAAGAATTTTTCAGACAAAAATAATAATAATAATTTTACGACATATTAATTAATTGTCCTGTGACAATGTTTATTTATTTTACCTGTAAATATAAAATATAAGGGCAATTACTAGAAGTGACACTACTTAACAAATTATATAAAAAAAACTAAAAAAGAACCCATTTTTATTTTTTCATATGGTATAGGTGAAGGATAAACCTTTCTAAAAATATAATACACTGTAAAAAAAACCCTTGATCTTTTTGGTTTTTTCGTTAGTTAAAATTTTCTTTTTGTTATAAATTTTTTAAAGTGTAATTTTTTTTAAACGTGTCATAAAGCCTGTTAAAATATCTTTTTAATGATACCAAGATCATGTAAATCGGTTCAGCCGATTCTGAGTTATTGTAGTTTAAATGGAGCTCTTTTCGACTATTTTCGCATTTTTTCGAAAACTTTACCACTGTGCCACGCCCAAAAAATCGCAAAACAGTCATTTCCAAAAATGAGAGTTTGTTTGTATTGATCAAATTTAGCTATGAACAAAATTTTATAGATATCTGAGGGGGTCGGGTTCAAAATTTCAGTTTTATCTCGATTTTTAAATGAAATTCATCATACAAGGAACAAAAAGACATGTACAATTATTAAGGAGTGTTTCAAAACGAGTTATAGAAAAGATTCGTGAAGGAGTTATGGCAGTGACATTAGAAAGTCGTAAGAAAACTCCTCGAATGGGAAGTAAAAAGGACCTTAAAAAATAATATTACCACGTTAAAACATTAAATTGTAGGTCGAGAATAATATTTAAAAATAAATTTAATAAAAAAATTTAAAAATAGTGTTTTTTGTTGAAACCTTGAAAATGATGATTTTTTAAGATCGATTTTCCTACAAAAAGGAGTTCGAAAACAAAAAAATCGAAGAAAATTCAGAATTTATTAGTTAAAAGTTCATTTTAGGCTATTTTTCGAAAAAAAATTCCTAATATCTCTACTAAAAATATTGGTATCAATACAGATTCTGAAAGGTGATAAAAATGCCTTTCAAACAAGCATAGATTGAGAAATCTACTATAATTCTATCGGATTTTATGACGAATTTAATTAAATTATTGTATGTATATATGGAAAAATATATATTTTTAAATTTTTGGGGGCTCCAAATCCGACTTAGAGCTATGGTCTCTTGAGCAAAATGTCTCAGAATCCCCTATATATTACGTTTTTGCTATACGCTTCATCAAAAAAAATTAACCCGCCCTAATATAAATATATACAGTATCTATATGTATGAAAATGTATTTTTAGTTTGACTCGAGATCATAGGAAAAGTTTTTTTCCAAATGAAAAAAAATTTTTTTTTTTTTCCTTATTTTTTAATTTTAGTAAACATGGAGAATACACAGAAAAAGTTATTAGACACCAGCCGAATGGAATGCATTTTCTGGTCAGCTACAACCTTCATCAACATTCTTTGTGACGAAATACCAATTGTAAATATCTCTATTTAACTCACAAATCAACGGAAAAAGCTATTTTATGCTAACATACAGTTGATTTTTATTATTGAGTACAGATGAAATTTACTAACTATTTTTGTGTTATTTATATTCTCCTTTGTTTACCGTATGTCCAAATTAGCTATTAGCTAATACTAAAGACATGTGTTTTTTAAAATTGTTTTTACATATGTTTAAACAATTATTTAAACGTGCCAAGTTATATTTTAATATTGAAGTTTATATTTTATAGTTGATCTTTTTAATACCTATATGTATGAAAATGTATTTTTAGTTTGACTGGAGATCATAGGAAAAGTTTTTTTCCAAATGAAAAAATTTTTTTTTCCTTATTTTTTAATTTTAGTAAACATGGAGAATACACAGAAAAAGTTATTAGACACCAGCCGAATGGAATGCATTTTCTGGTCAGCTACGACCTTCATCAACATTCTTTGTGCCGAAATACCAATTGTAAATATCTCTATTTAACTCACAAATCAACGGGAAAAGCTATTTTATGCTAACATACAGTTGAGTTTTATTATTTAGTACAGATGAAATTTACTAACTATTTTTGTGTTATTTATATTCTCCTTTGTTTACCGTATGTCCAAGTTAGCTATTAGCTAATACTAAAAATATGTGTTTTTTAAAATTGTTTTTACATATGTTTAAACAATTATTTAACCGTGCAAAGTTATATTTTAATATTGAAGTTTATATTTTATAGTTGATCTTTTTAATACCTACAGTTGATTTTTATTATTGAGTACAGATGAAATTTACTTACTATTTTTGTGTTATTTATATTCTCCTTTGTTTACCGTATGTCCAAATTAGCTATTAGCTAATACTAAAGACATGTGTTTTTTAAAATTGTTTTTACATATGTTTAAACAATTATTTAACCGTGCCAAGTTATATTTTAATATTGAAGTTTATATTTTATAGTTGATCTTTTTAATACCTATATGTATGAAAATGTAAAATGTAAAAAGATCAACTATAAAATATAAACTTCAATATTAAAATATAACTTGACACGGTTAAATAATTGTTTAAACATATGTAAAAACAATTTTAAAAAACACATGTCTTTAGTATTAGCTAATAGCTAATTTGGACATACGGTAAACAAAGGAGAATATAAATAACACAAAAATAGTAAATTTCATCTGTACTCAATAATAAAAATCAACTGTATGTTAGCATAAAATAGCTTTTTCCGTTGATTTGTGAGTTAAATAGAGATATTTACAATTGGTATTTCGGCACAAAGAATGTTGATGAAGGTCGTAGCTGACCAGAAAATGCATTCCATTCGGCTGGTGTCTAATAACTTTTTCTGTGTATTCTCCATGTTTACTAAAATTAAAAAATAAGGAAAAAAAATTTTCATTTGGAAAAAAAACTTTTCCTATGATCTCGAGTCAAACTAAAAATACATTTTCATACATATAGGTATTAAAAAGATCAACTATAAAATATAAACTTCAATACTAAAATATAACTTGGCACGGTCAAATAATTGTTTAAACATATGTAAAAACAATTTTAAAAAACACATGCCTTTAGTATTAGCTAATAGCTAATTTGGACATACAGTAAACAAAGGAGAATATAAATAACACAAAAATAGTTAGTAAATTTCATCTGTACTCAATAATAAAAATCAACTGTATGTTAGCATAAAATAGCTTTTTCTGTTGATTTGTGAGTTAAATAGAGATATTTACAATTGGTATTTCGGCACAAAGAATGTTGATGAAGGTCGTAGCTGACCAGAAAATGCATTCCATTCGGCTGGTGTCTAATAACTTTTTCTGTGTATTCTCCATGTTTACTAAAATTAAAAAATAAGGAAAAAAAAATTTTTTCATTTGGAAAAAAACTTTTCCTATGATCTCGAGTCAAACTAAAAATACATTTTCATACATATAGGTATTAAAAAGATCAACTATAAAATATAAACTTCAATATTAAAATATAACTTGGCACGGTTAAATAATTGTTTAAACATATGTAAAAACAATTTTAAAAAACACATGTCTTTAGTATTAGCTAATAGCTAATTTGGACATACGGTAAACAAAGGAAAATATAAATAACACAAAAATAGTTAGTAAATTTCATCTGTACTCAATAATAAAAATCAACTGTATGTTAGCATAAAATAGCTTTTTCCGTTGATTTGTGAGTTAAATAGAGATATTTACAATTGGTATTTCGGCACAAAGAATGTTGATGAAGGTCGTAGCTGACCAGAAAATGCATTCCATTCGGCTGGTGTGTAATAACTTTTTCTGTGTATTCTCCATGTTTACTAAAATTAAAAAATAAGGAAAAAAAAAATTTTCATTTGGAAAAAAACTTTTCTTATGATCTCGAGTCAAACTAAAAATACATTTTCATACATATAGGATTTAAAAAGATCAACTATAAAATATAAACTTCAATATTAAAATATAACTTGGCACGGTTAAATAATTGTTTAAACATATGTAAAAACAATTTTAAAAAACACATGTATTTTGTTTTAGCTAATAGCTAATTTGGACATACGGTAAACAAAGGAGAATATAAATAACACAAAAATAGTTAGTAAATTTCATCTGTACTCAATAATAAAAATCAACTGTATGTTAGCATAAAATAGCTTTTTCCGTTGATTTGTGAGTTAAATAGAGATATTTACAATTGGTATTTCGGCACAAAGAATGTTGATGAAGGTCGTAGCTGACCAGAAAATGCATTCCATTCGGCTGGTGTCTAATAACTTTTTCTGTGTATTCTCCATGTTTACTAAAATTAAAAAATAAGGAAAAAAAATTTTTCATTTGGAAAAAAACTTTTCCTATGATCTCGAGTCAAACTAAAAATACATTTTCATACATATAGGTATTAAAAAGATCAACTATAAAATATAAACTTCAATACAGTATCTCACAAAAATAAGTTTCCAAACGAAAAATTATTTTGAAATTAACATAACTTTATTATGATTTAAGTTATTTCAATGATGTATCAGTAAAATAAAGTACATATCCAATAATTTTTAAAACTAAATGCATACAATAGGTGTGTGTTGAAAGGGGTAAACTCTATTGGCACACCATTTGTTGTCAATATTGTTTTAGGCTAAGCTGATCTTCTTTGAAATGGATGACAGCTAGTAGAAAATGTTGTTAATTTATAATTTCTCAAGGCTGGAGAAATTATAAATCGATGTTGAAATTGATGGCACCAACGGCTCCAAATGTGGTAATTGTGGTTCGGGAAAGTAAAGAACAAGTGAAATAGAATTATTAGGTTTTCCCTGGATAGAGAGTACAAGGGATAAAAAAGAGAGATGCTCACCCGTTGATAGTTGTAATGTAAGTAAGTTTTTATTACGTCAGTTAGCCACAGCTAACCTCGGTTTCTTTTTTGTATCCATTAAATTTCACAAATTCTATGTTTCATATTTCATTCCGACAAGTTTGACAGATAAATGTTAATTGTTATAAAATGAATTCACAGTTTTATAACGTTAATTTTAAATAAATTCAAATTTTATAATATTATAAACGCATTTAGTAAATTTACATTATTTTCGACTTTTAAATAAGTTTTATAAATCTAATAAAAATATTTTAATAAATTGTTAATTTTTTGTATAAAATTTATGCATTTTATACATGGCGCCGGCCTTGCACTTGTGCAATGTTAGATTCTGGATTTGACGAGCACAAAACTTGCGCCAAGGAGCGAATCGCCTCCGATAATATGTTGGTGTCTAATGTTGATGATGTTGTCGGTTGTTGGTTACATTCTCGTTTAGCTTTGCGTTTTCTAAGTTGCTTTGTTGTTATCCTCTTTGATGCTTGTGGTCTACGTTGATTTTGATGTAAGAGGGTGTGGTGGTATTTGTCACATATGCGGCACGTATCACTGGATGGACAATTGATGAATTGATGGCTTCGTGCCAAACAGTTTGTACAATATCGGCTGGTTTCGGCCACCCGTTTCCTCTCTATTACATCCATATTTAAAAACTTGTTGCAAAACCTCAGTGAATGGAACTTTTTGCAAACCATGCACTGATGCAGCTTAGGATTACGACGCACTGTGGTCAATATTTTGAGATAGCGGCCAAAACTCCTTTTGGTTTTTGTTCTCCGATTTTAAAGTTATTAGACTCATATGAAAGTAAACAGTAGTAAACCTCCTCCTTCCTATTACTGATAAAAAAAATTGAAGCTCTACTGTTTTCAGAACAATTTAAATATTAAATATAAAAAAAGGTCAAATTTCTCGGAAATTTCAAACTTCATAGAGCACAACTCCTGTGAGTCAAGCTGAGTCAAAACACAAATTTACTATATATACATGTCCATGCATCGGGACTGCACTTTTTGAGCTACAGCAATTTTTCTGACCCAAGGTAAGATATTCGGTACAAATGCACGTCATATTTTTTGAGAAGTTATTTGTATATTATGTTTCAAAGAGGTAAAAAAGATCATGTTGAAACTTCGAGCAATAGTATATTAATCCATGCATTCATTTTTTTTTTCATTATTGTTTAAACAATGGCTAAATTCCGTTATAGTGTTCTATCTGATATATATTTTGAAAGGAAAGATGAAAACGACATTATTTTACATATAATGAATAATCCATTCTTCAAAATATGCGACAAACAAGAAATTAAAATTCATAACTTAAAAATAAAAAACTTAAGAAAACGGTACAATCAATGTTCCAGAAACAAGAAATTGTTTTACTCACGCAACCAAGAATGGCTAAGAAATAAACTTATTTTTAATAAGCCATCAGTAACTACCACGGAAACTGGAAAAGGTGGTCGACCAGCAAAGCCAATTGATAATTGTAGTGAAAGATCACGAAGACGCAAGCTTAAACATATCAATGAAGAAGTTTCTTGTAGCATCATAAAGGATTCATTTCTGCACCAAATTCAACCATCGAAAACTAAAAAGAGTAAAATTGCTATCATTGAAAAAATAGTGGAAGCAAGCCCCAGACGCACAAAAAGGATTTTAGAAAGTATGCCGACACCAACTGAAGAAAATAAATTTACTCCAGAAGAAGCATTTGCACTATTTTTGGATTTGAAAATGACTAAAAACCAATATACGGAATTGCGGAAGCGAACCAATGAAAAAAATTGTGGAATTTTTCCATCATATCGAGATATAGTTTCTGCCAAAAAAGATTGCTTATTAGTGTAACTTCAAGTTCAGCAGAAATAAAATTGCAGGATATTCTTGAACACACTGCAGAACGATTATTAAAAACATTTGATGCTGACTATTTAAAGAAGTTTAAAAATTGCAGCATGACTTTAATTTCTAAATGGGGATGTGATGTGTCCTCTTACCAGAAACAATACAAACAATGTAATGCGGAAAATTCATCAGATGCCAATTTATTCATGATTTCTTTCGTTCCATTACGTTTAACAAAAACTTATATTGGTTCAGAGCCGTCAACTAGTAGAGCTGCAGAGATAGATGTATGGAAAAATGAAATTCCCTCGTCAACAAAATTTTGTAGACCAATAAAGTTTGCTTACAAAAAAGAAACTAAAGATGTCATAACTGAAGAAGTTGGCAAAATAAGAGAAGAAATTATAGAACTTCAACCAGTGATATTTGAATTTAATGACCAATGCATCAAAGTTAACTTTAAAATGTCACTTACAATGATCGATGGAAAAGTTGCACAAGCTTTAACCGAAACAAAGTCTTCGTCAAGCTGCACCATATGCCAAAAAACATCAAGTCAATTGAGCCAACCACCAACACAAGACGATAGTTTTAATGAAGCATATGAATTTGGAATGTCACCTCTTCATGCTAGAATTCGTTTTATGGAGCATATTCTTAAATTGGGATACGATTTGGAATTTGGCCCGTTAGGCGAAACAGTGAGAAACAACAAAGAAAATTTGGAAAAAAGAAAGCAAAAAAAAAAGATATTCAAGAAAAATACCGTGAGATAGGCCTTATAATTGACCAGCCAAAGCAAGGAGAAGGAAATTCTAATGATGGAAACACAGCAAGGAGATTTTGTTCCGATCCAGAAACTGCAGCTTCTATAACTGGAGTAGATTATGATTTAATACGACGATTCCAAATCATATTAGAAGTTATAGCATGTAGCAAAAAGATAGATGCAAAAAAATTTGGTCAGTATGCTAATGAGACAGCAACTCTTTATAACCAAAAATATTATTGGAGACATATGCCAACCACAGTTCACAAAATTTTGTTCCATGGGGAACAAATAATTCAGCACAATATGCTTCCAATTGGAAATCTCTCAGCAGAAGCGTGAGAAAAAAGGAACAAAGACTACAGATTCTTTCGCGAGCACAATACAAGAAAAATTTCCAGATATTGTATTAATATTTTGTTGTGCACATCAGACCCATATATGTCCAGTATTCGACAGAAATGGAAATCAACCTCATTAGAGTTAGATGAAGAAGCTAAACAACTACTGCAAAATGAAAATCAAAGCTATTTGGAAGAAATTTTTACTAATATTGTTTAATTAGTACTAGTTTAAAGATTATAATTTGTTTCTAATTTTAGTATAAATTTTTATTTATACATTTAAATAAAATATATGTGCACTTTAAATCAATAGTAAAAGTTTACTTAAAATTTTATCGATGTTGTGTTCTGTATATAATATATCCAAATGGTATTGATATTGTTGGGAATTTCAGTGTTATTTTTCAGTTTAATCCTCACAAGAATTAGCTTTCTTCCAAAAAAACCAACCTTTGGCCCCTGTGAATATTGAGACTAAATAAATATCAGGGGCCAAATGTTGGCATTTTCTGACCAAAATTAAGTTTAGGAATAATAAATAAGTATTGGTTGTAAAATAAGATTGAAGAAAATAAGAAATTATAAAAAAAATACCTATTAAAATGTCAAAATATTCAACTTTTACATGGAAACTCAACAAAAAATAAAAATGCATTTTTAACTCCACATTACTTACGTTCCTATCAGTCGATTTTTACGTTTGAACACGCAAATTGAAGCTTGAACAAAACAAATTGCGTAAAAAAAAACAAATCCGGTCAAAAGTTATAGAGTTTTGACCGCTATCTCGCGAAATTGACCACTGCGCGACGGTGACGATGATTACGATTGTTGTTGCTACAATTTTGAGAATGGTAAAAGGAACACAAAGAAGATAAAGAAATAAGTACATTTGTAATACTATATGGGATAAATTTATGGGTAAATTTGTACGTAAAATGAGGAGAGGTAAATTTGCTTAATTTAAGAGTGAATCATTTTCCTCGAGTAATGGTAAGTAGCAGAGTTTCACAATGGGTCGTGTTATAATACCCGCGGCGGTTCGAACTTCAGCGATCCTTACATTACCGTCGGAACCCACATGAGTATTTTCTATTCTCCCCAAGCGACACTCATTTGGGGGTAACAAGTCGTCCATTACTACTACGTGGTCACCAGGTTTAATGATAGGGGAATTATTTTTCCATTTATACATTTTATGTAGGGATTTAAGGTAATCTTCTTTCCACCTTTTAGAGAAAAGGCGATGAAGTGCTTTTAATTTTTCCCATCTATTTACAATGGATATTCTCTGAGAACTCGGCTCAGGGAGAGCCATGATGGGTGCGCCTCTGAGAAAATGGCCTGGAGTTAAAGCCTTAATATCTGACGGATCCTCAGACATGGCAGAGATTGGGCGTGAGTTTAAAACACCCTCAATTCGGGCGAGAACAGTTGCAAATTCTTCGAAGTTAAATTTATGTGACCCAGCTACCCGTTTTAGATGGAACTTAAAACTCTTAACGGCAGCTTCTCACAGACCACCCATGTGAGGTGCATGAGGTGGAATAAAACTCCACTGAAAGCCCTGAGTTACATATTTTTGAGCTATGTCTGTCGAAGCAGATTTAATGAAACTTGCGAATTGACGACCTAACTCTCTGTTGGCGCCAAGAAAGTTGCGGACATTGTCAGACATTATCCTGTGAGGGAGGCCCCGCCTCCCAACGAACCGAGCGAATGCAGCACCAAACGCTGCAGTAGATAGTTCTGAACATGCTTCAAGGTGTATTGCTTTAGTGCTAAAACAGACAAAAACACTGACATAACCTTTTATGTAAGGGGCATTTCTCAAAGCGGAGGTTTTGAGCTCAAATGGGCCAGCAAAATCTATGCCGGTAGTTTGAAAGGGTACGGAAAGATTGCATCTGTCGGGGGGTAAAGGCGCCATGATTTGAGAACAATATCTGCGTTTAAATATTATGCAATTCTTGCAATGACGTATTAGCTTTTTTACTCGAATTTTTAGGAGTGAGATAAAAAATTCGGTTTGAATCATTCGGCACATTGCACATTGCATTCTGCATGTGCCAAAAATGTGTGAAGATGAGACAAATAAAGTTGGCAGAGTCGGGAGTTGCCAGGTAGAATTTCTGGGTATCGTTCATTGTATGTTAGAGACGAATCTGATAGTCGACCATTAACGCGTAACAATTTATTACTATCCATGAAGGGATTTAATGGTTTTAAAGAACTTTTATCAGATATCTGTTGAGAATTTGAAATACTTTGGTATTCTGTACCATAAAAGGATTTCTGAGCTAACATAATAAGTCTGGTCTTGACAAAGTTCACCTCATTTTGCGTGAGATGTAAATTACGTGACCAGTATATGATCTAAGCTTGGATAAACTTGTATAAAAAAACGAAAAACGTAACCTAAAACACGTAAGGCTTTGTTATATGATGAAAATCTATCCAAAATGTCATTCTCACGGATTGTTACGAGAAATGTCTGAACAGTTTTATACGAGTTTTGGGTGATGGGAGAATTTAACGGGTTTTTTGTTGGCCAATCTGATGATGGATTCGTAAGCCAAATTGGTACATACCACCATAGGGGGTTAATAATTAAATCTTGAGGCTTACACCCGCGAGTGCCAAGATCCGCATGGTTATCATGAGTAGAAACATGACGCCAAGTAGCATTGGGTACTAGTCTGTGAATCTGAGATATGCGATTCGCAACGTAGGTTTCCCAGGTCCACGGAGGTTTAGACAACCAACCTAACACAATGGAAGAATCGGTCCATAGTGTCAAATCGCTTTCGTTTAAATTTAGAGAAGTAATTATGTGATTTACTAACTTCGCAAGCAGCACGGCGCCGTTAAGTTCCAGGTGAGGCAAGCAAATAGTTTGCAATGGAGCTACCTTGCTTTTGGCTACAAGAAGATTTGAAAAAGCAATAGATTCAGAAGTCTGACATCGGATGTAGACTGCTGCACAATATGCTCCCTTAGATGCGTCTGCGAAGCCATGAATTTGAATACGATCCGCGGGATTATATTGGATCCAACGTGGGATAACTAACTCCTCTATATGGGACAAGTCAGATAGCAAATTGTTCCATTTGACAAGTGATTCGGAACTTACATCCTGATCCCAATCAACCCCTTCCAACCAGAGTTTTTGCATCAGCATTTTTGCTCTAATAATTACAGGGGTTAACCAACCAGCCGGATCGAACAATTTTGCAACCGCTGATAAAATACTACGTTTAGTTACTCTTAAAGACTGAGGAATGGGTGTGAAAGACTAACTAAAGGAATCAGTGAGGGCGTTCCACTTAATTCCTAGAGTTTTCGTGGCACTAGAGTCATGAAAACGGAGAAAATTTGAATCATAAAGATTCTCAGAAGACAAATGTGCCAGTAGCCGAGTATCATTTGAATTTAGCTTTTTTAACGGTAGACCTGCAGACCCTAATGCTGCTAGTATTTGCGATTGAGCCTCCAATGCGTCTTCAATAGAGTGTCCACCTGACAATATGTCATCAACATAAGTCTCCTTTCGCAAAATTGAGGTTGCTCTAGGATATTGGGACTCAGAGTCAGCCGCGAGCTGAAGAAGCGTTCGTATGGCTAAAAATGGAGCGCAGTTGACCCCAAATGTAACAGTGTTCAACTGGTAATCTTTAAAAGTTTAATTGGCTCCATCTTGAAAGATAATTCGCTGATATTGTCTGTCCTTAGGGTGAATCCATATTTGATGATACATTTTCTGTATGTCGCCACTAAAAACAAACCGATATTTTCGCCAATTTAGTATGACATTCATCAGATCTTGTTGAAGTGTAGGGCCTGTATATAGAACGTCATTAAGTGAGAACCCTGACTTTGTTTTTCTAGACGCATTAAAAACAACTCTTACTTTAGTTGTTTTGTGTTCAGGGCGGACCACGGCGTGGTGTGGCAAATAAAAAGAGAAATATTTGTTATCCGAACTAATTTCGCGAAACGATGTTTTTTCCATGTGGTTAAGGGACAGATATTCTTCCAAAACCTCATTGTATTGTGTTTGAAGTTCGGGATCTTTAGCTAGTGATTGCTTCATTCGAGAATATTGTCCGAGTGCTAAAATTCTTGAAGCTCCGAGAAAAACAGATGCGGGAAATTCCTTTTTGAAGGGAAGTCTTACGACATATTTGCCATCTTCGTTTCGAGTAGTGGTCTCCCTATAGAAATCTTCGCAATATTGGTCTTCATCTGAGACGTGAACAGTTGAGGGTAGTTCCTCTTGCTCCCAAAATTTTCGAAGTAGCTCACTAAGATCAGAAGTTTTGGAAGGTACAACGGACGTGGAGAAGGAGTGAACAACCTGAGCATCTATGGGACCACTGAGAACCCAACCAAATATTGTTCTGTAAGCAGTTGCCAGCCCACAAATATTTTTCTTTATACCGCTAAGATTCAAATGTATTTCGCAGTCGTTTCCGAGAATAATATCAACCGGAGAACGTTGATTGAAACTAGGATCCGCTAAATCTAGGTCCGCTAGCTCTGGCGAATGTGGAATTTCGAATGAGATTTGAGGAATGCACTTAACGACCTTTGGTAGGACTATAGCATTCACCGTAAATTTTATCTTGGTCTTTTTTGCAAAGAGAACTAGGTCACATTCCCTAGTAGTAGATTGCGGTTGTTCCCAGATACCAGATACCTCATAACTGGATTTTCGGGTAGGAATTTTAAGCCTATTCCTTAATTTGTCGGATACAAAAGTTCTTTGGGAAGCTGGATCTATGAGCGCTCTGCCTGTGAACAGTTCACCCATGTATTCAATGTGAAGTAACGCCGTTCTAAGTAGTATATAACTGCTACAACTGAGTGTTCAGTATTCACATTTAAAGTTTTCAGAGTTTGCAAAACGTCACTGACAGTAGAATGAATTTTTTGAAGAGACCTACTGTCTTCCGATGTAGCCGGGGGCATATTAAATAAAGTTTCGAGTAGACGGTCGACTAAATCTCGCTTGTTCTCGTATCGTGCTTTGAGTGCATTCCAAGCGAGATCAAAACTGTCATCGCAGAGTGGGAATCGTTTTACAATTGCCCCAGCATCACGAGTTGTCTTGTTTCGTAAATGGAATAGTTTAACGACTGGCGGACAATTTGTTCCATCGATATATATGGCAGTGAACATATCACGAAATGATGGCCATTTTTCGTAGCCACCTTCAAACACTTCCGTATCGCATGATGGAAGTTTTATGCTGTTGCTGAAATTCTGAAGTGGTATACTCTGAGCAGGTAAACTTGTCCGAAAAGAGGTGTCATGTGAATTGGTGCTGCCTCTCGTAATTCTTTACAAGTCCACAATGTGCGATTTACAAACAAAAAATTACTCAGAGCACGCGTTAAACTGAACCTTTGCGTTAGCCTTGAATTCTCTAGTACCCTCAGAGGTAAGTGAGAGCATGAGATCTCTATAAGACACATCTAGCTTTCCCCACCTATTTTCGAGCTCATTCAATTTTGCTTCCAGTATTGAGTCGGTTTGGTCTCGAATATCCACATTACTGTAACTCGAGCAAAACGTAAGTACGTGGTCGCAATCGAACACCAATTTTTATTGCAAAACTGACCATCTGTCCGAGGTTTTTGTGGCATTACTATCCTTGTGGCTCATTATGGTTATTTAGTTCAATTTAATTTGTGAAAATTCTGTTAGAGGAAAATGTACCAGTGGCAAATTTATTTGTTGTGGAATGGGTAAAGTGACAAATTTACTTAATGCTGATAAAATTTTCTGAGATTAAAAAAAAAAAATTTAAACAAATTAAAGCGTTATGTTCAAATTTGATATTGAAGAGTAAATTTTGACTATAGGTACTAATAGTGGCGATGTAGATTATTCGATTCTACTATTAGCAACGAATTGTTGACCGTAATAAGATAAGCAATGAACGATGAGATGTTGATTATTCGAATCTACTATTGCAAACGAATAGTTGATTGTGAGCAATTAGAATAGAAGCGTGTTGTAGTTTATTGGTATTTATGATTGCAAACAAATTTTCTATCGTAGTAATTTGAAAAGAAAACGGAAGAAGTGAAGTAGATTATTAGAATCTACTATTGCCAACGAATCTGTGGTCGAAAGCAATTAGAGGTTACAGGAGTGATGTAGACTATAAGAATCTACTATTGCCAACGAATCTGTGGTCGGAAGCAATTAGCGGTTACAGGAGTGATGTAGATTATTAGAATCTACTATTGCCATCGAATCTGTGATCGAAATCAATTAGATTTGAGTGAGTGATGTAGATTATTAGAATCTACTATTGCCATCGAATCTGTGATCGAAAACAATTAGAATTTGAGTGTGTTATGTAGATTACTAGAATCTACTATTGCCAACGAATCTGCGATTGAAGGCAATTAGGGGTTAAGTGAATGATGTAGATTATTAGAGTCTACTATTGCCATCGAATCTGTGATTGAAAGCAATTAGAATTTGAGTGAGTGATGTAGATTATTAGAATCTACTATTGCCAACGAATCTGCTATTGAAGGCAATTAGAGGTTGTGTAAGTGATGTAGATCATTTGAATCTACGATATCAAGTGTTTTTTTTTTTTGATAGAAACAAGAAAATACTGTAGAATATTCTACTATACCATTTTAACGAATTGTTGATCGTGAACAATTAATTTTAGTGAATGTGTAATATTTTAGTATTTTTCTTTTCCTGTTTCTTAAAGTTTACACTTGAAGCGCAGTAAGCTAAGCGGATTTAACGTGAAAAAACTGTTGTATTTCATATAAAAACTTTTTTCGATTATGACCTTTACGTGAAACTTGTGTAGTCCAAATGTGACGTTTTAAGTTTATTGTGATTTTGTTTTTCGTTTAGATTTCAAAAAAAATAGTTTAGAAATAAATTGAAAATTTGTTTCTTATATAGAGAGTTTATCAATTAAACTTAAAAATTTTGTGTGATTTTGATTTTTGGTTTTCAATTTCCATTTATTGAAAAGTGTGTGTGAAAAAATTTTACTTATTTTTCTTTTGAATGTTGCTATTTGTTGTTGAATATAACAATTTATATTAAATTGATTAATTCAAATTTTAATTTAGATTCTTTGAATTTAAGATAGTGTATGAGAAATTTAGTAAAATTTAACGCAATTTTATTGAAATTCTTTGGATATATAAATTATTATACGACTAATAATTCTTTTGAAAATCGAGATAAAATCGATTTGTTTCTCTACGGGGACAGTGGCCGTAAAAGGGTGTAATAAATGATGATCGTATTTTTTGTAAAAAATATTGTTAATGAATTTCCGTTGAAATTTTAAATTCCTTAGTAAATTTTTTTTTTGTTTTTGAATTTTCAAAACAATGTTTTTTTAAATTTATTGGAGAATTACGTATTTTATTAAATCTAATAAATTTTAATTTTTGATATGTTGAAATTAAATTTTAAACAGGGAATCAAACTCGTTGGTTCTCAATGGGTTAATATTGCATCGTAGTTTTTGTGTAAAAACAAACTCTATATTAAGAGAGTTCTGCCTTTGTGTATTTTCTCGAGAAACCAGTGTTCAAGAGATTTTTATTAAACAATTAAAATAGCCATACAGTATGTTATGTTAGTTTAGTGAAAGCATATTGTTTTGTTTACCTTATACATCAGCTACGCTTTTTTTTAAATAAAATGAAGACTATTATTCTTGTTGTTATTATTTTATGCTTTATTTGTTTTACCGACCGAACTTTTTATTTTTATTATTTTATGTTCTCTTTAATATGCGTTAATTTTTGTTTCTCTTAATTCAGATTTCAATGAGACGTAATTGCAATAAGTGTTTTGAGTGGCTTTTTCTTTTTAAGAGTAATACTTGTTTGGAAAAGCTTTTGTTTTGTTATGTTTAAGAGCTTGTTGATTAATATATTAAGGCGTGATGTTAATTTGAATAAAATTTTAAGAAATAAAATCTTAGCAAATTCAAGAACTTAATTATCTTTTTTTGTTTTCTCTTTTTGATTTTTTGTTGTTGTTTTGCTAAGGCTTGCCTGTTATTTTTATTTTGGTATATAAATTTTAACGGCTTTTTATAAATTTTCTCTTTTGATATACAATATAAATATTTCTTAATTTGTTTTAGCTTTGATTTTTATGTTTTTCAAATTTAATTTTTTTTTTATATATGTACCAAAACTTAACTTTTTTTTAATGAATTTTTATTTTACCGTTACTTGATAACGTTGGATTTTTGCAAGTTTGGCAAATTTCAATTTTTCCCGTTTTGCTGTGTTTTTTTTTTCAATTTAGCGCAACCATTTTTTAACGGTTTTTTACACTATTTCTTGCCGTTATCACTTGCCAAATTATATTTTTCCAAAATATAATATAACTTTCAAAAATTTTCTACGTTCTTTTGACTTTTAGGTTATGTTTAGACTTTTTATTCTTTTAACTACCTTTTTTTATATTTTTTGTAACTATAGCCAATAATTTTTTCGTATTAATATTTAATTTTTCCACGTTTTTTGTTTGTTGTTGTTTTTTGGTTTTTTTTACGTTTTTGTTGGTTTTAAGGTAATTTTTCGAATTTTTTCTACGTTTTTCCAAATTTTTATGTAATTTTTCGAATTTTATTTTACTCTGTTTCTTAACTGTTTGCCTTTTTTTTATTTTACCACGTTCTTTACTTGTTTGTTGTAATTTTTTTACCCTTGTTGAAATTTTTTCTTTATAAAAATGATTTTTTATCCGAAAATATGTTTTACTTGTTAAACTTTTTTATATTTCACACGATTTTATTACGTTTTTTAAATTTTACGGGTTTTATAATTGTATTTTTTTTCCCGACTTTATTTGCTTTGCACTTTTATATATACTTTTTTAGCCACTATGTGTTTTTTAATTTATATTAATACGTATTAAATACTCACTGCTGTTGGTTTCTTTGACACTTTGATACATACTGAGATTTTTGGTGTTGCTTATAACCTCATTTTGATAGTGATGAACTTTTATTATTAGTGACGGTTATCCAATGTTCCTGGCTCTTTTTCACTTTTGAAGGACCATGCATACAATAGGTGTGTGTTGAAAGAAAGGGGTAAACTCTATTGGCACACCACTTGTAGTCAATATTGTTTTGAGCTAAGCTGATCTTCTTTGAAATGGATGACAGCTAGCAGAAAAGAGGATGATGAGTTGATTTATAATTTCTCAAGGCTGGAGAAATTATAAATCGATGTTGGAATTAGTGGTACCAACGGCTCCAAATGTGGTAATTGTTGTTCGGGAAAGTAAAGAATAAATGAAATAGAATTATTAGGTTTTCCCTGGATAGAGAGTACAAGGGATGAAAAAAAGAGATGCTCACCAGTTGATAGTTGTAATGTAAGTAAGTTTTTATTACGTCAGTTAGCCACAGCTAACCTAGGTTTCTTTTTTGTATACATTAAATTTCACAAATTCTATGTTTCATATTTCATTCCGACAAGTTTGACAGATAAATGTTAATTGTTATAAAATGAATTCACAGTTTTATAACGTTAATTTTAAATAAATACAAATTTTATAATATAAACGCATTTAGTAAATTTACATTATTTTCGACTTTTAAATGAGTTTTATAAATCTAATAAAAATATTTTAATAAATTGTTGATTTTTTGTATAAAATGTATGCATTTTATACACTAAACAAAACGTAAAAATAAAATCAGCCTTTTCGCTGATATTTAGTAATAAAACTAAAAGTTTCTTAAATCAGGTTACATAAGGAAGTTTCCATTTACTTTAATATCCAGAATGACCACCATTTCTGTTTGACATTTTCGATTCATGGTCTCGACAAGTTTTTTGCATTCGTCTGGTGTAATTTTTTTACCAAGTTTCCTTGATACAAGTTTTTAGTTCTGTGATATTTTGTGGACCTTTTTGAGAAATGCGTAGTTTTAAAATTACCCAAGCGTTCTCAATAGGCGAGAGGTCGGGGCTTTGCGGAGACCATTTTGAAACATTAACATTTTCATCTTCTAAGGATTTTGTTACTATTTTGGCAGTGTGGATAGGAGAGTTATCTTGTTGTAGAATAAATGCATTTCCTAATAGTCTCCTTCCTTCAGTTAATGCCACTTCCTTTATAATATTTAAATAAATGTCAGCGTTCACTTTACCTTTTAGAGTGATTAATTTCTCAATTACATTTGCGCATAAACAATCCCAAAATATTAATCCCTTTTCTGAACCCTAAAACGTGGGCTTAGTGCACTTATATGACAATGACTCTACTTTCTTTCTCCATACATGAATTCTGCCATGGTAGTATTTCAAGAGAATCATGGACTTATCTGTCCAAAGTACAGTTTTCCAAAACTCGTCAGTTTTTAAAGCATGATTTTAATAAAACTGCATTCTTTTTTTCAAATTTTCTTTGTTAACATAAGGAAGTTTCCCTGCAACACGTCCATGCTTTCCAGCTTTATGCAGTCTTCTTAGTATAGTTTGCGCTGATGGTACTTCGTAATTTAGGACGAATTTTTGGCACCGGAATAATTGGATTCGTATTGGAAATAGTTGTGAATCTCTCCACAACCCTTTTCGATGTAATTCTTTGTCTACCTGCACGTTTTATAGGGCAAACCCGCGAGTGTTGTTTGAATCCGCGAATAACATTTCCAATGGCTGTGTGGAATTTTTTCAAAATGTTAGCAATTTTTCTGTGATAATCGCCATTTTTATGCATTTCACCTATAGCTCTTCCAGTGTAAATTGCTTAAATTTTCCCATTGAAGTTACTAAAAATTTAAAAACTAATTATTTTAGGTTAGAATAGAATAAATTGAAACTCTTACCAAATTCCTAATATTTTGGTTTTATTTTTTTAATATTTTATTTCGAAACGTGAAATAAGACAAATTGGAAAGCAAATTGCAATATTTGTATGTCCACGGAAGGAGAACTAATGATTTGCTTGCTCTGGAAATTTACTTTTGTAACGCCAAAATCTCAACTGATAGCTAAAAACGTGAAATATTTAAACAAACACTGGCCTGCCTCTGCTCTGCCTACGCCAGTTGTCTGCTAGATAACGGTTCTAGAAAATAAAATGCATGGCAATCGTAAGTTTTCAAATATTTAAAATATAAAAGTGCGTTATTGATATTATCATGCAATGGAAACTTATTTATGTGAGATACTGTATGTGCACAGCGCATGTTGCGGGGACGGTTTTTGTTGCACAAGTTACTATGAAGATATTTTGTTACTTTGGGGACTGTCCTTAAACTTTTCGTTATTCCACTGTTTTCACTGAAGACATTTTACTGGATACAGCGCATATTATAGGGACTTTTTTGGCTGTATATACAGTTGTCTTCAAAGTGTGCGCAATGAATATATATATATATATGGCGATGGTGTATTAGATGTTACATATAATCGTAGAAATCTACTTGCTTTGGTTATCCAACGAGAATGTGCAATTGGTCCTGGTTTAATGTTAGCTAAATCAACTGGAACAATACCATTCGAAATTGCTTTAGCTATTTAATATAAATATTTAACATCTGTTGATAGTTCGAGCTCATGTTCATGATCCATAATTGCAGGCATATTCTCCAGTGGTATTAGATCAAAATCAGCTACTACCTGAAAAATGAAATGTATAGATAAATTAAAATGTAATTATTTTATTTTAACTTTATTCCAATCGAAAAAGTAAAATAATGACAACAAATAATGATAATAAATGATGATATTAAATAAAATAAAGTGTTACATACCTGCAATTTCTCACACTCTTGAATAGCTTTGAATAACTTTCCACTTGCTCCTCGTGGTCCACTGGTGACTGTTTTGTCCAATGCTTCATATAAATGACGAAATGGCAGTTCATTGAAATGAAGCAGACATATAAACCAGTGAATTGGTCTATTTAACTGTTTTTCAAATAATCGTAAAACACCATTTTCTGTTCCAGTATTTGCTGGCTCACCATCACTGCATATGCCAATTAATTGATCAACTGTTAATGTTTTATTGTTGAAAAATTCATTCAGTTTTCTGTGTTTGGTTTTTGCATCTTCTTGACTACCCAAATTTACATATCCAAGTAACTCATTATAGGGCTCTTTCAGAACAACTAAATGCGGCTCTTTTACTATAGTGGTATGAAATTTGTCATTAATTTTCTCTGTAGTTAATGAGTCATCTTTTCTACCATCGAAAGAGAATGCAGTTATGGAAGAATTTGTATGTCGTGTACGAAGCACTGCATCTCCAGATTTAACTTTTTCTCTAGCCACTTTTGATTTATCCATAATAACAAGATTACCATGAACATCTCTAAAATTTATATCTTCGAATAAAGCTGTTGCTAACCATGAAGCGACTCTATCCGAAACACCGAATCTATCACACATCATAGCAAAATTTAAGGCATCGTATCTTTGAGTATAATGACCTCGTCTCATTTGAACAGTTGCTTCTGGAACTTCTGTTGTTGCTTCATTTTCATCTTCATCCATGTGTAATTCAGGTGGTTCGTAACTTGGATCATCGGTACCAGTTGTAAGTGTTGGTATTGTTGTAGCTACTTCTTCAACGTCTTCCGTATATTCAGGTATTGTGAATTTTCTATCATTATGCTGGTCCATCATAAATTCTTTTAGATGTTCTGGAATCAATCCACACGAGCATTTGAAAATATAAAATAATTCGTTTATTGAATCAACAAATGCTTTAAATTCATCTCTTTTGTTTCTATGTTGTACATGTTTCTGGTATTTATCAAGCAAACCAGTTAATTTTTTTAAAACACTCTTTCTATTAATGATTTCAATATTTAATTTACATCAAATTTGCATCGATTTATCTGTTACGTGAGGAGTAAAAGTTTTATACGAGAACATTTTGTTTTCAAATTTAGCACGATCACTTAAAAAAAAAAAAATATTTTAAAATGTCACATTTAGTAGGCAAACTAAGATCATTTAAATCACTTGATAAACCAAAAACAACAATATCTTGATGAGGCATGTTAGTCAATCTAGAGTCAAAACTTGTTGATGTTGTTGCTTCCATTTGCGAAGACACCGCAGACGATGTTGATGGTTCTTGATTATCCATAATAACTTTGATATTATCACTGCACTCTTTGATTGTGTCACACTAAATTTAAAAATAAAAAAAAAAATATTGGTATTGTGATAACCGAGTTTTTATATAAGTATTTTGGCAAACTGCGTGCGCATTGCACGATGAACGATTAAGGAAGAAGGAAAAGCAAGCTTGGCAACGTTTAGTGTTAGTAAACGTCATTATTTTGTAACGTCATTATTCATAATTTCTATTTTGAAATTTTGGGGCACTCCAAATCCGACTTAGAGCTATGGTCTCTTGAGCAAAATTTCTGAGAATCACTTATAGATTACGTTTTTGCTATACGCTTCATCAAAAAAAATCGTTCCATACAATTTGACCCGCCCTAGTATGTATATATGTATATGAGCTTAATACAAAAAATAGGATCGAATATATTCATATACTCAGAAAAAAGTATCACAAAATTAAAAAAAAAATAAAATAAAAAAAGAAATTGTTTGAAATATTAAAAATTTTGCATGTCATATTCTTGTAAATACATAAAAATAATTTATTCCAAAGGCACCAGCAATGGAGTTTGTAAATACAATAAACTTTTTGTTAGTTTTTGTAGCTTGAGTTTTAAACAATTAAGGAAGTTTTTATGTATTGTTGATCTGTTATTTTGGTAAATGAACGATATTTAGTAGGATTTTAGATCATATAGTCTCTCTTATAAAACTAAAACTACTGTTTTAATATCAGGTTTTATGCAGAGAATTTATAACGTAAATATGGCCACAGGTCTTATGTTTGCATTTTAATAAAAATAATTCCTATTTTTTCATTTTAATAATGTGATATGTTAAAATCTAAATAGAAAACCGCCAAACTTTAGAGGCATTTCACGGAGAATCTGTACCTTAAAATCTGTACCTTAGATCGAAAAATAAAGTAATAGTACAAATACAATTTTGTAAATTTACTTTGTGTATCAACGTATGCATATTTCGAGAGATTAGCACCTTCTTTGCAATTTCAAAATTTGATTTATATTGATCACTTAAGTTGTTTAGAAGTTCTATATTAATTATATACTTTTTTTTTCAAATGCCCCATTGCTCAAAACATACTTGGAAATTTTTCATTACCATTGAAATTTAATAACCATTAGTTGACACTAATGCAAATGAAACAAATTTCATTGCCATTTAATGGTAATGAAATTTTTTCTATTAAAAATTTCATTACTAATGGTAATGAAATATCACAAATGCATAAAAAAACTAATTATAATTGATTGAAAAATCATTTACATATTTACAAAAAAGCTAATACGATTTGAAAATTATCAAAGTAGCTTTATACAGAAAATAATAAAACATAATATCAAATATACAAATGTTAACCCGCATAAATAAATATTAACATAAATATTAACACATAAAATGAGGTTAATAATGCTAATGGTTTCTTTTAATTGATGCATTAGTAATGGTAATGAAATTCAAAAACATTATCATTGATCAATGAACTCATATCCTTAAATCATTACCATTAATTCAAACTATGGTAATGAAATTTATTTCATTACCATTGTTATCAATGTAATGGTAATGAAATTATCAATTTATTAGTCGATTGTAAATAATCCGGTAGAGGGCATGGTAGTATAACAAGAAATCCAGAAATATTGTCATACTAATTTTCTTTAAAAATAGATGCAACCATACTAATCATTTATGTATGTTGGTATATTTCACTGTTACGGCTACTTACGCAGAAACATCACGACATGACACTTTCAACAATCTTCATCACAAATGTTCTTAGTTTATGTCGTGTCTTAATCCAGACTTATTTCCTTCCGTGGAAACTGTTGCAAGTAAATCATTGGACCATAACTAAAAAGGAAATGAACAAGAGTAGTTGGGGTAAAATTGCATGTGAATGTGTATTTTCGTTATTCAACATGTAGATTTTTGTTATTTTTTTTATTTAGATTCCTTTTATTATTTTGAAATATACTTTCTTTATATAGGAAATTAATGGAAAGCGCAAAAAAATCTGATTATACGAGGGCGGATCAATAAGTCCGAGACTTTTTGAACGAAACACAGTTTTTTTTGCAAAAAAAAATATTTTTCAACATCATCTCCTTTTAGCTCAATACACTTAGTCCAACGTTTCTCCAATTTTTGTATCCCTTTAAAAAATAGGATTTTCCGAGGTCCATTTGTTCGATGAATAATTTTATCGTTGGAGCTAAATCTCTTTCCACCGAGCCATTTCTTTAGGTTTGGAAACAGGAAATAGTCACTGGGGGCATAATCTTATACCCAAGTGATCGTTCAAAAATTAAACCACTTAGCAATGTGAGATGCCTATGTCTTCCACAATCTATCGCACATTCAATCTCCGATCGGCCGTGAATTTTTTCAACAGTTTTGGGTGTAGAGACCTCAAGTGGGCGTCCAGAACGTTCGGCATCTTCTGTGCTTGTAAGGCCACAACAAAAATCAGTAAACCACTTTTTTACTATTGATATTGATGATGCAGTGTCCCCAAAGTATTTATCATGCTTTTCCTTGGTTTGATTGACGGTTTTTTTTCGCAAAAAATAATGTTTAATGAGCACTCGAAATTCACTTTTTTCCATTTTTAAAAAATCCAAGATGTTGTATGTTTTGAACAGCTGTTAAACGCAAAGTAAATAACGGAACTCAAAATTTGACAGTAGTCTATTAACAGGTGGCACCTGATGGGAGCAGTGTTGCATTTCATATAATTACGAGGGAAGTTCAAAAAGTCACGGACTTATTGACCCGCCATCGTATCTTAGTGCTAAACGAACTTGTGATTTACGAATTATCCAAAAAAAAAGCAAACGGCTTTATGACGAAATAAATTTACACTTTTTCCTCAATAAAAAATATGCATGTGGTCAATTATTTGTGTTTATTAAAACAATAAGAAAATAAATAAAAGTTACTGTTAATATTTAGTGTAGCCACGATTAGCTGCAAGAACAGCTTCCAATCTTCTTGGCATACTGTCCACCAGGTTTTTACAGCAGCTTGCTGGAATCCTCCCCATGCTGCGTCAACCTGCGCCCACAACTCTTCAATACTTGTTGAGGTTCCAACCACTCCTCTTTTTTTTAGTTCGCCCCAGAGGTGTTCAATCGGATTGAGATCAGGTACTGGGGTGGCCATGGCAGTACTTTGAATCCACTGTCGATAAGCCATTTTTGTGTCATTTCGGCGGTGTGTTTTGATCATTGTCATGTTGAAAGACAATGTCCTGGGTTATTTGTTAAATTTTTCGCATGTAGCAGGGGGGTTTCTTGACAAAATGTCAACATAATAGCTGGCATTCATCTTGCCAACTATACGTTGCATTGTTCCAACACCCTCTGCCATCATGCAGCCCCATATCATAACACTACAGCCACCAAACTTTAATGTCGGCTTCATATAACGAGCCTATAAAGCACTACCAGGTTTGCGCCATGTCCACAACTGGCCATCTGATCCCAACCGATTATTTTTTGACTCGTCCGAAAATATGACCTTCTCCCAACCCACCGCAGTCCAATGGGCATGAGGACGGGCGAACTCCAACCGTAGCTTTTTTTGTCTTTGCGTTAGCAACGGTTTTCTGATTTTAACGTGGCCTTTGAGACCAGCCGCACGCAAAGTATTCCTGACGGTTTCCACTGAGAGGTTGACTCGTCATACGCTACCAGATTCCTATGAATTTGGACAGCATTTTCCACTTTTTGCGTGCGGAGATCTCTAAGAATCTGCCGATCGTGATCAGTGCTCAAAATTTTATGGCGCCCGCTGCGACAAATTGGAGGAGATGAAGCATTATTTTTGCGAGTTACGATGACCACACTCTTGCTCACTTCGAGGGCTGCTGCTATTGCACGACAGCTTTTACCTTCCTGTAAAAGCCGGTGAATCTGGCGAACGACCTCTCTACTTAATGGCCGAACCAATTTGTGTTTTTTAACACTAGTAGAAAATAAATTAATCATTATTAATAATTTTGAAAATATCTGTTATAAACTTACCTGATGAAAAATATTTACTTTCAATTCAAAAAATTTCAAACACTGATTTTTACTATAATTTATTTGATGTTGTTTTAACTTTGTGTACACAAATAATTGACCACATGCATATTTTTTACTTAATTTGTTACAAAATGATAACGGAACCACTGATCCTGTTGAACTTAGACTTATTTCATTGGTAACAAAACAGCAAAAGTGAGCAAATTCTGATGAGTAGTTTTGTGTTTACAGCGACTCAAACTCTCTTTATTGAAACATGTGGTCAATTGTTTGAGTCACTGTATATATGGTTATATATAAAAAATATAAGGTAATTTCAAAAAAATAATGTGGTATATAATTATATAGCTAATGCAAACTGACATACTTATGTATTTATATATGCTAATATATTATTAGATTAGGCCACATATAAGTATTTCTAAACTTTTTAACTCGGGTAAATAGGTTTCTCCTCCGGCGTAAACATTCGTTTAGAAGTAATTTTTTGAAATTTTTACGAGGAGGGCAAAAGAGAGAAGTCACCCTCTTGACAGCCTGCCTAACCACTTTTGGTTAGAAACCTGTAATTGAAAATATGGATTTCTCGGAATATGGCTAACTCTATAATAAGATGGGATTTTTGGAAAGAAGCCATACCTCTTGAGCTAGAAACCCGAAGTTAAAAATATGTGTTTCTTGGATTTCACTGATAAAACGGTATTTTTTGAAATTCCTTAACGGCCTGCCAAACCGCTTTGGCTAAAAAACTGAAATTTAAAACGGAATTGAAACATTTCACAAGGCGAATGAAATGGTATAGAACGGGGAAAGAGGAGTTGAAACACTACACAAGGGGAACTAAATAGAATGCAACGGGGAACGAATGAATTTAAAACATTAACATATGGAACGAAATGGAGTTGTTAGTTTCTGAAATTTTCACAGAAACATTAAAAAAAGAGTTTAAAAATGGTGGCCTGGTCAAACCGCTTCAGCTACGAACCAGAAATGTAAAATATGTGGTTCCCTGGACTATTGTAGATCTTGCCTATAAAGAGTTCCTCTATACCGTGAAAAAGTATGAGAGTAAGCAAATATATACAAAAAAAGTTGTAATCCAAAATTATTTAAATTAAAAAATTGAAAAAAATTTTTCACTTAAATAAATAAAAAAAAATGTTAGTCTGCATTTTAATATTTTAAATTCTGCATAATATATTTATTTATGTTACACTATTGCTATTTGAAATAAATGTTTAAATAAATAGTATTTTAAGTACTTTAATGTTGAATTTAAATTGTGTCCTCCAAATTATAAAAAAAAAATAAATAAAAAATTATTTTCGACGCCTACTTTTAAATATTTGACTTTATAATGCCATCACTGAAAATTATTCTGAAACACATAAAAAATTTAGATTTTGGCCAACAATTCCTTATAAATTCCCTATAGTGCGCTAAGTTAACTACACTGGTTTACAGCCAAAAAATACCAAGAACGCTACATGCCTAGATAAGTGAATTGGGACCTCCTGAACACGAAAAACGCTGTTATTTTTTTCTAAGTACCGTTTTTCGGTGTATGGTCCCACTCAAACCCTTGTGGAGTCCAACCGAAAAGTCCGATCAAGTGGCATATCGATGGAAAGGTAATTTAATGCCTTTTCCGTCGATATGCTGCAAAATTCTATCTGATAAGAAATGGCTGAGATATGGCACCTCAAATTTGCCTATTTTTACGTTTTTTTCAAAATGTTTCATTTTTATTTCCGTATACCCTTCACCACAGGTGGAAGGGTATATATAAGTTTGTCATTCCGTTTGTAATTTGTACAATATTGATCTTAGACCCTATAAAGTATATATTATGGGTCCTTATGAAGAGCGAAGTTGATTTAACGATGTCCGTCTGTGTGTTGAAATGGGTTTTCCGAAGACCCCAGACATGATGAGGACTTGATTGTTGTATATTTCTGTTAAATGTGATCCATTTATGCTTGCTATTAAAAATCAGCCTCTAATTTTTTCCGTGAAATCCCTTTGTTTTTATATGTATGTTAAATATTACGCATAACAAACACATGCATTTTTTGAAATTCTTTTTTTTCACCTCATCACCTTTTATACAGAAACAACAAACACATACAAATATTTGTTATTTAAATAAAAACCAAACAAATCCCAATTGAACGAAAACTGTTTATTTAATTCCATTAACGATGATTCCATATAACCTTAATAGCTCAGTTGTCTAAACGCTATGTCACAAATACTTTTTGTTCTCTAAGAACGCGGGTTCGATTGTAAATTTTTTTTTATTATTTTAAGACTTTTTTTTTTGTTTATTTTTTGTTTTTTTTAACATTTAATAATTAATTTAAATAAAATTTTATATTAATAATTAAATAATCCATAAATAGGCTAAAAACATCAAAATTTGTATAAAAATCCTCTGATACAAACAAAATACAAACGGTTTTATTTATATTTTTTGCTCCAATTTAAAAGAATTTATAAAAAGATTTTTAAACCAATTTATTTCTCATATATTATTTTATTTCTCATATATTATTTTAGAGTTGTAATATGATATGACCTATGACGTCTGATACAGCAAAAGATCGAAATTCTTTAGTAAAACATATTTGCCAAAAAAAAAACTGGAAAATATCGGTTCAGATACAAAAAAGGTATTCCCAAAACATATTTATTTAAATACCTATTTTCTGGAACCATAAATCTTCCCGAGTTCAAGTTTTATCACCAAACTAAATGGTTAATTTCCTCTTAAAGGCGTCCGTATATAAATCTGTTCATTCCATATATAAACTTCACTTTTCTCCCAACCATGGTGAAGGGTATATGAGATTCGGCATAGCCGAATTTAGCCGCTCTTACTTGTTTTTTTTTTCTACGTTACATTGAAGATCTGGAATGTTTTATTTTTTAGCAAAATCGGATGAAAAGTAAAGTTTTTATTAAGGATTTTATGTAACGACAATATTTTCATTTTCATTGCTCACATACTATATTCTAAAATGACGAGCGAATTGAACTTTTGCGTTTTTTTTTTCAGATGGATCTTCGCGAATGAGGAATCAACAATAGTCCGCCATCATTTGTTCATCCCACCAGCCTTTGTAACGTCTCTCGATTTCTTCCATTTCCTGGTGAAATCTTTCACCTTGTTCATCACTTTCGGAGCCCAAGTTCGTGGGGAAGATATCCAAATGACTGAATAAGACGTGTAATTTAGGTGTCATATTTGAACCTTAAAGTTAAAAAGAATAAATTTTTAAATGATAGCGGCCTTTTTGTTATACATGTTTTCACTCAACGCTTACCAATGGCATTGAATTTTTGCAGTAATGTATCGATCTTCTCAGCGTAATCAGGACTTCTGTAGTTTCCCAAAAAGTTGTGAACGATGTCCTGGAATGCTTCCCATGCCTCCAAATGAGCTGGACCTAAACACTCATTAAATGCTTGGTCACCGTACAGAGCCCGAATTTGAGGTATATCAAATATACCAGCTTCAATTTTGCTCGCTGTGGCTCTCGGAAATTTTTGTTTAAGGTAATTCATGGCAAGACTGTCTTTTGGCAACTTTTTCACAATATTTGTAAAAAACCCAAGCTTAATATGTAATGGAGGAAGTATAATCTTCTCCTGAGGAATGAGTGATTCATTTTTGATATTGTACTCTCCGTGCGTACGTGCATAGACATAGAAAACAGGGAAAGTTCGTATTGCCCCCTTACAATCCAGATAGTATGGCAACTAATTTAAAATCAGAGAAAACTTTCCATTGATGTTGGTCATAATGTATGGCATCAAGAAGTTCTTTCATTGCTTTATATGTTTCCTTTATGTATTTTCCATATCCGATTGGAATTGATGGTTTCGTATTCCCTTTATGAAGCAAGACTGCCTTTAAACTATCCTTGCCTCCATCCAGAAAAAGACGCCATTCCTCTGGGTCATAATTTTGTTGGAGAGCGTAGAAAAGACCACATATTTTGGCACAAAAAGTTTGCCGTTTTTGCGAAGAACTGTGCAAGTTCTTTGCTGCGATCACGGTAATATGTAACACGTGTCTCAGGAGCACAATATCCCCACTGTTTCAATCGTGATGCAATTAATTCAGATTTCGATTTCGGAAAATACAAATCTCGGCACAAATCATTGAGCTCGGCCTGAATAAGTAAATGGGGTTTCTTATTTGATTGCATTTCTGATTCACTGCACTCATCTGATGAATCATTTGTTATTGTTCTTTCTTGTATTTCTGTGGGGCCCGCTACAATCAGCTGCGGTTTGGGGCAAGATACTGAGTGCGGCACTGGCAGCGTCACCGATCTAACAACTGTATAAACTGGTTGAATTCTACGTCCGATAGCCTTTTCCGTTAAACAGAAATAACAATCTGTTGTATGGTTGATCTGGTTTCTCCGTTGCATTGGCTTTCCAAATGTGAAGAAACACTCTTGACCCCTTCCAATTTTATTTAATATTGTTCGGCAGTTGTTACATGCACTATTCGGTGTCCACGGCTTGTCGAGAGACGCAGGTCGAAAGCCGAAATACTTCTTATACGCTTCAGATAAATTTTTCGTATTCATTTTTCGCATCAAATGTTGTGATTTCTTTTTCACAAGAACACCTCAAACTTAGCAAAATTCGTTGGGATCGATTGAACACATTTTAATTTTTGCACGTACAAAGCCAAACTGACATGTTTTTACTGCGACAGAGAGAGAGCAAAACGTCATATTTCGTCAATCAGGGCTACCAACATATACAGATATTCAAATTCCGTTTTTTTTAAATACGTTAAAACTCATGGACGCCGAATATAGTGTGTGAGCAATGAAAATGAAAATATTGGCGTTCCTCAAAATCCTTAATACAAACTTTATTTTTCATCCGATTTTTTTGCAAATTACGTTTAATATCGATAATTAAATAAACTATTTGGTAAAAAAATAAAACAAAAAAATGAACTAAAAATGGAAAATTTTGAGAAAAAAAAACGTAAAAATAGACTTTGAGGTGCCATATCTCAGCCATTTCTTATCAGATAGAATTTTGCAGCATATGGACGGAAAAGGCATTCAATTACCTATTCAGAATTCAATTGCCACTTATCTCGATCGGACTTTTCAGTTGGACTCCACAAGGGTTTGAGTGGGACCATACACCGAAAGACACAAAAGTACCGTTATCTAAAAAACGGTACTTAGAAAAAAAATAACAGTGTTTTTCGTTTTCAGAAGGTCCCAATTAACTTATCTAGGCATGTGGCGTTCTTGGTATTTTTCCAAATTAATAATTTGTAAACCTGTGCTATTAATTAACCCAAAAAGTTATTTTTGTTATCTATATCTATATATTTATCTATATTTTGGAAATAATTTCCAAAATACAATTTTTTTACTATGTTTAGTATACATACAGTTATGTGCGAAAAAATAGGGACACTTGCATGCAACAAATTTAAAGTAAAAAAACACACATACATTTTGGAAATAAACTAACAATATTATTTTTAGACTATAATACAACAACAACTCTTCATTTTAAGCAATGATTCAAACTTTGTTGTTGCAATTGAAAAAACAACATTAAAAAGTATTATAAATTCCTATAGTCGAATGTGAATAAAAATAGGCACAGTAAGAAAATTGTTTGAAATATTATTAGTATTTTATATTTTTTTAATGGAAATATAATAGTGGTCATTGTATCTAATAGATGGAAACATTTCTGTATCATATTTATGTTAATAAATGTACCAAGTATGGAGCCAAGGGTGGAAAAGTTATGGGATAGAGAAAATCGGAACAGATTGTCATATGCATGGAATTTTAAAATTTTGTATGTGCCAGACTTCTTCGTTGGTATTGCTTATTAATTGTATGCCAAACAAAAAAAAAACCAGATCAATATTAAGTCCTTAGAAAGCTAATTTACTATCGAAAATCGGAAATTATTTACAAATTTTAAAGAGGATCGCAAAATTTATTTTGTTTATTGTGGGTTTTTAATTCACATTGCAATTATTAGTTGATAGTTTTTAAAAGTAGACGTGTTAAGCTACATAATGACATTTAGAGATTTATTCTACGATTTGTAATTTTAAATTTCAAGACCAAGTAAATTATATGTACGGTTTTACTATATACCTAAGTCAAAGCACCCGGATAAAATAACTCTTGTTGTTAATTTTATTATCAAATAAGTAAGACATTTAAAATATTTAATGCATTTAAATCTTATTTTGCATCATCGTGATTTTTTGGTATTTTTATACTATTTTAAAAATTAAGTAGAATTAAGATTACCAAAAACTTTTTTCAACGTCTGACAATTAAAAACTATAAATGTTAAAATCAAAACATTGATGCCTTCAGTTAGCTAAACTCGTCTACTTTTAAAAACTATCATATAATAGTTGCAATGTGTATTAAAAACCCACAATAAAAAAAATAAATTTTGCAATCCTCTTTAAAATTTGTAAATAATTTTCGATAGTATATTAGCTTTCTAAGGACTTAATATTGATCAGGTCTTCTTTTGTTTGGCATACAATTGATAAGCAATACCAACGAAGAAGTCTGGCACAAACAAAATTTTAAAATTCCATGCATATGACAATCTGCTCCGATTTTCTATATCCCATACCTTTTTCACCCTTGGCTCCATACTTGTTACATTTATTTACATAAATATCCCAGAAAAAAATTTCTGAAAAGGTAATGGGGTTTGTATTCAAGCATTTTGTGCAGAACGCATTTCCTAAACGATTCTTTTAACAAGCCGTGAGACTAAAATCATTGATTCTTTATAATTGATTATTTTTTTAATCAAAGAACTATTTACTTAATATTTTTAAGAATTACTCACACTTACGCACGCTCACGAGGGAATAATCGTAATCACACCCACTTTGGACGATTTTTCACAAACTGACGTGAGTAAATTCAACTTTTACTCACGCGTAATTTCCCTAAATCAAGCAAAAATAACGAACAAAACTTGTTCAAAAAAATAAAATAAAGATAAAAAAGAAAGATAAATAGTGAAAGTAAAACATCGAATTGCTATGATAACATGGGTTTATCATAATTTTGGGGTTATAAACCACGAAAATATAAATGTTTCCCAAAAAGAATAATTAAAAACCGAAATTTAAAACCAAAAATATGACTCACGCATACTACACTCACGCTATTGTCAATTATTTCAAGCTATATAACAAATCGGAAATTTACTCTTGCTGAAAAAAGTTTTGACAGCTCTCATCAAGATATACAAGCCGGAGTTCCACAAGGTAGCATTTTGTGTCCTCTGTTGTATATACTTTATACTTCAGACATGCCATTAGATATTAACACCCACACATGGGCTTTCGCTGACGATACTGCAATTTTAAGCTTCCATGATGACTCAAAAATAGCATCTAGAATGTTGCAGAATCACATTTAATAATTGGAAGCTTGGTTGGATAAGTGGAAAATTAAGGTGAATGAACAGAAATGTATCCACATTACTTTCACACTGAGAAAAGAGACGTGTCCACCCATTAAAATTAATAATCTGAATATACCTCAACACACATGTGTGAAGGAGTTCGTTCGTGATTGTCATGATAGACAGACGTATAGCGGAGATCGATCTACTTTATCGTTATTTTTATGTGCATTTATTATTTAACGCATATAGTGCGTTCAATACTATTTTTAGTTATTTTTTTGTTAAAAAAATTCACAAGAGACAGAGACTCTTTACAAAAAACAAAAAAAAAATTGTATAAAAAATGATAGAGCTTAATGCTCAAAAATCAGTATTAAATAGTGACAATGATAACAATATATTAACTCAAAACAACAATTTAATAGAAAATATTAGAAAAAGAAAAAGCAACATGCTAGGTAATCAACAAAGCAAACAAACAAAAAACAACTACTGTGTAATTCTTGATAATGACAAAAATTGCGATCAGGAATGTCTAAAGTTATTTGAAAAACATGTACAAGAACATGATAAACCAACAACATCACATGCTGCATCAAAAAACTCTGCATATAGAGTCAACAACATTAACAAAGAAAACACAACAACTAATAATACTATTCAAAACAATCAAAACAAAAACACTAAAGTTCCACCGATTAACATTTATGATGTGAATGCTAAACAACTCATTGAGTTTATTAAAAAAGGCCTGAACATATCAGAATTTAAAATAAAAGAATTTCAAAATAAAAAACTGTCTTTATTTACGTCAACCATTAATGATTATATTAGAATAAAAGCATATTTAAAAAAAACAAAAACAAAATTTTTTACATATACCCCAAAACATATTAAAACAAAGTCTTATTTACTAAAAGGGCTAAGTGCCAACACTGACATTAATGAAATTCTAGAAGAATTAAATAAATTCCAAAATGAAAATCTTAAAATTATTAAAGTAAGCCCATTCAAAACTAAAAAATCGATAAATGAAAATTATATCATTCCAATATATTTGGTACAAATAAGCAACGAAAGCAAAGTCAACGAATTAAAATCAGTTAAAAGTCTTCTACATCACTGTGTCCGTTGGGAAACCTTAAGGAAATCTGAAATTCCTCAATGTAGAAATTGTCAAAACTTTTTCCACAGTGCATCTAATTGTTTTTTTACCACATAGATGTGTTAAATGCAGCGAAACACATGAGATTGGTAAATGTACCCTCAATGAGATTCCCACAGAGGAGAGGGATAAGCTGTTCTGCGTCCTTTGCAATAAATACGGTCATCCAGCTTCCTATAAGGGATGCGAAAAATATAAGGAGCTACAGCAAAAGTTACAAGCTAAACAACAAAATTTAACTCAGAGAAGAATTAATAGTCCATCAACTCCTGTAAACATTAACACTAGTTTTGCTAATATGGTAAAAAATAACACTCTACAAAATGCAATAAACCCAAATCCAATCCAAAGTTCATTGGAACAACTAAATAGTTCCATGCAAAATTTATTTATTATTTAACGCATATAGTGCGTTCAATACTATTTTTAGTTTTTTTTTTGTTTAAAAAATTCACAAGAGACAGAGACTCTTTACAAAAAACAAAAAAAAAATTGTATAAAAAATGATAGAGCTTAATGCTCAAAAATCAGTATTAAATAGTGACAATGATAACAATATATTAACTCAAAACAACAATTTAATAGAAAATATTAGAAAAAGAAAAAGCAACATGCTAGGTAATCAACAAAGCAAACAAACAAAAAACAACTATTGGGTAATTCTTGATAATGACAAAAATTGCGATCAGGAATGTCTAAAGTTATTTGAAAACTTAAATAAACAACTACAATTACAGTCGTCTAGAATAGACACCATTTTTTCAATGTTAGAATCTTAAATTATTAAAATGGATAAAGCAATTGTAAAAAACCTTAATATATTAGAAATTAATGTCAATTCCATTATCAAATTAAGTAGAAGATATGAGTTATGTAATTTTATAAACAAATATAATCCCGACATAGTTCTATTAAATGAAACAAAACTTAATGACAGACATAAAATTAACTTTAAGGACTATTATTTAATACGTAAGGACAGAAAAGACTCTAAGAGAGGAGAAGGAACAGCAATTTTGTTAAGAAATGGAATTAAATATATAAATTTCACCAATAGTACAACTAAATCATTTAAATATTTAGAAACATGTATTGTAAAAATTCCATTGATATCTAACAAAATGTTGTTTGTGATTTCAGCATATTATCCATCTGGCAACAATGACAGGCATTTTAACTCAGAATTTACTAAACTTTTTCAGTCATTAAATTTGCAAGATACAAATAACTTTTATTTACTTGCGGGAGACTTAAACTGTAAGCATAGCGATTGGGGTAACAATTCATGTAACCCAAAGGGTAATAAATTAAAAGAATGGCTTTCACTCAATGAAACTTTGTTTAGAAGTAGTTTATATGCATCAGCTGCACCTTCATATCCCCGTTGTAATTCTTATTATTATTCATAAAGTAAACGATACATTAAATTGCCTACAAACCCTTGATTATGATAGTGATCACAACGCACTACAAATTCAAATTAAAAACGTAGAAAATGATCACCCATTAGCGTTTTTCAAAGAACAACCTGTTTTGAAGTGTAATTATAAAAAAACAAATTGGAGAAAATTCAAAAACAGTATGCTAAGTGAATTGAACAATAATGAACTAATATCAAATGACAGAAACTTATCAAATGCTGAAATAGATTTTTACTTACGTAGATTGAATGAATTTATTACAAAATCTATAGAAAAATCGGTTCCAACATTCAAAAGTAACAATTCTGTAGAAAAGTTCATTAATGCGACTATAAAAAAAATACAGGCGGAGAAAAGCAAAATTGTCACTGTGATTAAAAATCATAATAGATTAGATTGGGTTTTGCCACAACAACAACTTAATTTACTTAAAACCAAATTAAAGCTTATCAAAAAACTCATAAACGATAATTTTGCCTTAGCAGTTAATAAACATTTTCAAGAAAAACTTTTAAACATTGATCAAAAAAATCCCTCAAACATGTTTAGTTAAATCAAAAAACAGTTGAAAACAACACAATCCTTAAAAACAGATTTTGTTAAGATTCCACATGACAAAGAAGTATTGCTTAGAAATGCGGGAATAAATTCTAATGAAGTGGAAATAGAAAATAATGAATTTATAATAAATGATGAGGAACAGAAAATTAATGTGATTGGAGCCTTTTTAGAATCGGTTTTCTTTTAAGGAGATTGATCCTGATAATAACATACATGTAGAAGTGGATAATTGCTTCTCAATTTTTTTTGCAAAATAAAAACGAATATGAACGCAATGAATCAACTATTACTACATTTAGTGCATATAAAAAGGCCAATCAATTAAACGAAAGTTATTTTATAACAAAAGACACCATCGTCTATATTTTTAGACACTTAAGAAACAAATTATCGTCGGGTTTTGATAACCTACCCAATATCATATTAAAAAACGTTCCGCAAGAAATAGTTCTTGAGTATTGTACTCTTTTCAACAATATGCTCAATAATTTATATTTTCCTCGAGCTTGGAAAACAGCTAAAACCGTTATCTTACCAAAAAAAGGGAAAGATCCAAATGACCCAAAAAATTTGCGTGCCATTAGCTTACTTCCAAATATAAGTAAAATTTTTGAAGTTTCCATTAATAACAATATAAATGATTTTTGCAAACAAAATAACCTAACAAACGATAATCAATTTGGGTTTAAATATAAACACTCGACAATTCAAGCAATTCATTTATGGCTTTCAAATGTCTATTGGAACTAAAACAAATCCTTATGCAGAGGCGCTTGCTTAATTGATTTCGAAAAAGCGTTTGACAGCATATGGATACCAGGCCTAATATGTAAGTTATTGAATTACAAATTTCCTCTACATTTAATAATACTTATACATAATATGATAAATAACAAATCTTTTCTAATCTACAATAATAACAAAATTAGTACAAAAAAATTTATTATCGTTAATGGGTTGCAACAAGGTGCTGTAAATTCCCCAATTCTGTTTAATTTATACATATATGACCTTTTGACCAAAATCGACAATATTATCGGCTTTGCCGACGGCTTTGCTGATAACACAATCGGAAAAATCAACGAAAATCTACAAAATATTTCAATATTGTAGAAAAATATGCCTCTGATTGGCAAATCAAAAATTAACGTTGATAAATGTGAAAGTATCCTTTTTCGCCCTCCTGTTGGAAAGTGTAATAGTAATATCAAAAAACATTGGAAATCTTTTGGTATAAAATCCAGTAACAACACAGATATAAAAAATAAACAAATTGTAAAATATCTAGGTGTTCATCTAGATAAATTTTTATATTTTAATGAGCACATTAATCTACAACTTAAAAAGGCAAGAAATGCTTTTTTTGCGTATAAAAAATTATTCTTTTCAAAATACATAAAACCAAAGGTAAAAGTAATTATGTATCAATCACTAATACGCCCTATTATTACATATGGTTGTCAAATATGGTACAATATTTCCCCCTCTTACATGGAAAAAATTAGAATTTTTGAGAGAAAATGCCTGCGAGGTTGTACGTCATTTTATAGATCTTCTCATAGCAACTATCTAAAATATATTTCAAATCAAAAATTGTATAATGAAGCACAAATTTGTAGAATAGATAACTTCATTATCCATATAATTAGAAATCACATTACAAAAAGCCTTGAATGCTATGAGAATAACTTAATTATGGCCCCATATTACGCTAATGACGAATATATTTATAAAACGTTACAAAATGGATACGTGCCCCCCGAGGCCTTCCTATACTTAGATAGACATGGTTTTATTCAAAACGAAACTGGTAGCCCTATATTTTACCACATTTATAGAAGGGCCAATAATAAAAATGTATATACCAAAGAACTTACAGTAGACAATCGCAGATTTGACAATAGTATTTACTCAGGAGATAAATATGTGATCACAAATATAAACATTAAAAAATATTGGTGGCTTAATACTTAATAGCTATATTTTTTTTATCTTTTGACTGTAGCTTTTATTATTTTGCAATATATAAGTAATGTTTTTCAAATTTTTCCTTACATTAATTTATATAAATATACATATATTGTATTAATAAAAATAAGTATTATAAAAAAAATTGTTTCATTATATATAAAATACTTGAGAGCCCGTTGTGGGACTGTGTATAATAACTAAATTATATTTCCACTATTTGTTTATTTATAGTTAAATATATGAATTTTTGTTTAAATAAACGTTATAAAAAAAAAAAAAAAAAAACACATGTGTGAAATATCTTGGTATTCACCTTGACCGTCGACTCACGTGAAAAAATCATAAAGATGCGAAAATAACTCAGATGAAGCTAAAAACTGCTTAACTCGCTTGGTTAACTGGCAGAAACTCTAAACAAGGCCTGGACTGCAAATTACTGATTTACAATTCGATCTCTGCCTCTGCGTCCAATATAGAAAAAATTCAGAGAATGCAAAATAAATTTTTGAAGACGATCACAAACGCACCCTGGTATGTTAGGAATTACAACATACATAAAGATCCGAATGTACCCCTGGTCAAAGATGAAATTATTAGACACTGTCAACGCTATTTAACAAAACTGCAAACACATCCTAACATACTAGCCCGTAACTTAACTCATAATCACAGTCACCAGCATTTTAGAAGGAGGGACACTGCGGATCTGGCCCGCTAATAATAAGAAGAAAAAATCATCTCTATTAAACCACATAACATCGGTCTGGCACTGGCTGGACTTAATAATTAATATTTAGATTTAAGATTTGAATAATTATTGTTAGTTCACAGTTCTCAAAAGTGAAGATCCAATAAATAATATGAAATATGGAAAAAAATACCTAACCCCAGTTTAACAAAATTTTAGCAACATGCAAACTCTGGTTTAAGTATTAATTTCTTGAAAATAATATTTTGTTTTGAAAATATATAAGATAAATTAAATAAAATTGTATAACTTCTCTTTCAAAATGAGGAACTACTTCCAATAATGTCCTATAATTTCGAAAAAGTATATGATTTCTTCTTGAGTACAAAAAGTTTTTTTACTGTATCGTTGGAATGTGTTTGGTATTGCAGTTACGAAATTTGGCAATGAGATATGTTAGCAAGTATGGGCCTCACCTTCTTTTTGGAATGTGTAATTTTTTCCTGGGATGATACAGAAATGTTTCAATCTATTAGATACAATGACCACTATTATATTTCAATCAAAAAATATAAAATACTAATAACATTTCAAACCATTTTCTTACTGTCCCTATTTTTATTCACATTCGACTATTGGAAATTATAATACCTTTTAACGTTGTTATTTTCAATTGCAACAACAAAGTTTGAATTGTTGCTTAAAATGAAGAGTTGTTGTTGTACTATAATCTAAAAATAATATTGTTAGTTTCTTTCCAAAATGTATGTGTGTTTTTTTACTTTAAATTTCTTGCATGCAAGTGTCCCTATTTTTTCGCACATAACAGTATATACAAAATAGCTGCTGAGGGTATATATCAGTTTGTCATTCCGTTTGTAATATGTCGAAATATAGGTTTAAGACCCCATAAAGTATATATATTCGTGATCCTTATGCAATTTTAAGTCGATTTAGCGATGTCCGTCTGTCTGTCTGTTGAAATCACGACGCGAAGACGCAAGCGGGGGTGCCTATTTTTACTCAGATTATTGAACATCCTCCCGAGCAGTTTGGTATTTAAAATGAGCAAAATCGGTCAAGCGGTTCAAAAGTTATGAGTGAAAATGTGAAGGTACCTCTAAATTTTCCATACAAATTTGTACAATTTTTCTGTATCTATTTTTTTTTTTCTGTTAAGTAAGTAAAAATGTTATTAAGTCTTCTTATTTTTCGATTACATTTATTGTCTTACATACTATGATAACTAAGTTAACGTAAAAATGAACAATGTTAAAGTCGCTAACAGAGCAGACCTCTGTAAATAACATTGCTAAAACTAAATAACAATAGTTCGTTACATAAATTGACAAAACATATTCATATTACAGTTCATGCAAAATTTAGTATATACGTATATCATCTTCAACCCCTTTGGTGGTTGTTTGTTTTTGTTTCCAATTGATTTTTTGCAGGTCCAATTGGGTTTTACCAGATTTCAGGAAAATTGGCCGAAATTTGTGCAGAAATGAGAAAAATTTGCTATAAAATAAGGGAAATTTGTTCAATTTTCTCTCAGTTACCGAACCTTGTAATATATACGGAACTTTATTGGGCCGCTGCATACGATGAAATCTCTACTAATCCTTCCTCTATTATTAATTATTGCCACAGTCGTTATGTTATTTGTGTAAAATAACCAAAAATGCACTTTTAAGTTTTTAAAACCCGGTCAATTGCTTTTTATTAAATTTAACGCGTTATATATATTTTTACGAACGTTTTCTTAAAAAGGAGTAATTAAAGGTTGATTTACTCGTTGACTACCCTTATCTACTATCACTCAGCACTGGGTTTAAAAATCAGCAAACAACAAAATAATAACGTTAGAAAAAATATATGTAGTTTATTGTTTTTAAATATTGTACTTTGTGTGAGCTGGCTAAATTCAGGTTTCCAAATTTCTATGAAATATTAAAAATTTTTCAAACATTTTTTAAAAAAATTTTAAAACCTTTTGTCAATTTGTATTTAGTTTAAAATTTATTTAACTATCTCGCACATTTGCTAAGTGGAATTATTTAATTTGTATATTTTCTTTTTAAACAGTGAAATTCGTGATTCCAATTGTATAACTTTTTTTAATTAAAAATCTGAGATTCAAATACCACATTAATAAAGTCTTAACTGGAATCCCAAAACTTTTAGAATTATTATTTAAAATTGAAAATAAAGGGTGGTCCTACCATAATGCATGATGTTAATTGTTTTTTATTTATTTATTTATTTGGTTTATGGAAAATAACATCCTTACAGACTATTATGATAGCAATAAAAATAATGATAAAAATACAAACATATGAGGGAGTAATAAAATTTTAAATGAACTAGAATTATTTGTTGAACAGAATTAATAAAAAATATTATTTAATTATTAAGATAAAGAATAATGTCTCATTTGATAGTATCTAAGCTCATCAAAGATATGATAAAGTTGATTAAATTCGATACAAATACGGCGAAAAGGATCAGAATTAGCAAAGGCTTTACTGAAATCATCTAATTTCGTTGAAGACGAAAAATCAATACAGCGTCATTTATAATTAATAAGCGAGTAAAAAGGTTCGCCATTTAACTTAGCCTTCATATTGTTTAAATAATCATTATAAACAGATGGATTCGGACTGTTATATTCAGCTCTAACTTTTGTATAGTTCGTGTATTTGATTAATGATCCATGTTCCTTAAAATTCTTAAACAGCTTAGTTTTTTTATTTTTAAGACAAGAAAGAAATTATGTATTCTAAGGAGGACCAGTAGTTTGTTTTTAAAGCCTTTGGAACAGATTTAGAAAAACAGTTGCAAATATATAACTTTATAGAATGACTTCAGCATCAGATACAGGTTATCATTACATAAAGCAAATACATCACTCCAGTTGATTTGTGACAAAGCAGAAGTGAGTGTATTGTAATCGGTTCTTTTAAAGCAAAGTTCTTTACTCTGTTTCTCACCTTTACTGCAAACTGCATAAGAAAATAAACAGGTAATTTCTAATGTTGGATGACACTGATCTTCAGGAAGTGATATAGGCGATCCTCTTGATATACAGGATTCGTTGGGTTCACTAACGAAAACAAGATCCAGTAATTTACCAAACTTATTGGCAAAATCATTAATTTTGAAAAGGCAATTGGAAGACAATCCATTAACAAATTCAGACATTAGGTCAGTGGTAAATACTGGAATTAAACTATTTAAATCATCTTCTTTATCCCATAAAATTGAAGGAATATTAAAATCACTAAGTAGCAAAAAAGACTGAATGGTTTAATTTTTTAAAAATTAACTCGGCAGCTTTCTTGTGCTTTTCATATATCTCTATAGAAGATCTGGGAGGAATATAAGTGTTGAACCGTGTTCAAAAAGGGTCTATATTTATCTTTATTTTCCCCTATCTTTGAGGCATTTTTTATTTCACTTTAATTTACTCTTTTCTTTCGGTTTTCGTTCCCCATGAACAAACCGCTATTTTGTATATATACAGACATGAGGGCTAAAAATTTGATAGTGTTGGCACCACCACGGCATTAATATTTTTTCTAAAAACTGAAATTCTAGATTTTACGGTAACATTACACCTTTCCTTTGATTTTCCTACTACCACTCCACCTAATCCAGAAATTTTCGAGTTTTTGTTTTCAAAGAGTATAGAAAATCTTTGTTGTATGCCTGTTGTTATGAAGCTTTTTTCTAAACCGGTATCTATTAGAGCTCGAATGTAAAGGAGAAAATAATTAAGAAATTAAATAAATTAAAATAAAGAAAAGAAATAAAAAAAATTTTGTGTACAACAAGTGCTAGTTTAGTTTGAAAAAACACAACAAAGTTCTGGGACACTAGGATTAAGCTTAACCTGTGATTTTATGTGTATTGTGCTGTCAACATTTATTTAATTTTTATTTATTTACAATTATATGTAATGATGTCCAGTTTATTATTTATAAATAAAATTTTATACAATATGCCAGACGATGTAACAAAGAATCGTAAGTTAAATTATAATACAGTATATAAACTATCTGGCCAAAAATTTTTAATAAACTTTGTTTGTTATTGTCGCCAGATTAAAAATAAACTTGTACTCCTGAAGAAGTTTGAATAAAGCAAACGAAACGTTGAGCGATAATATGAAATAAATGAATTTTTATTTACAAATTAGAAGCAATTATTGACCAAAATAGCCCGTGAGGTAACACCTTACAGTGGCGCGATTTTAATTTGTCTGGAATATCTAATAGAAAAACAAGTAAGAGCGGCTAAATTCGGCTATGCCGAATCTTATATACCCTTCACCATGGTATTCTGAAGGAGATGAATACATCGTTGGAATCTACTACCTCATAGCTCTCCACAAACAAGCGGTATCCCCATTTATTTTTTCTTAAATGTCCAAAAATTTTAATCCAAAATAATATGTCATGTAAAATCTCAAATTTATATTTTTCCATATGTTTCAGCGCTTTTCTTGTCAAATTTGGCATTTTCTAGGCAAAAAAAAGTTGGCGACACTACTATTTATTTTTTATTTATATCATTCACAATAGTTGTGAAACGTATTTAACCTACGTATTTATCTTCACACTCTTATTAAACAAAGGGATTTTACTGGAAAAATTAGAGGTAGTCCTGGTTTTTTGCTAATATCTCAGCCATTTATTAACCGATCTGTCTGATTTTTAATAGCAAACAGAAATGGATCACATGTAACAGAAATAAAAAAGAATCAAGTCCTCATCATGTCTGGGTTCTTCGGAAAACCCATTTCAACACACAGACGGACAGACGGACAGACGGACAGACGGACAGACGGACATCGTTAAATCAACTTCGCTCTTCATATGGACCCAGAATATATATACTTTATAGGGTCTAAGATCAATATTGTAGAAATTACAAACGGAATGACAAACTTATATATACCCTTCCACCTATGGTGAAGGGTATAAAAAAACTTCTTTATTAAATTAAATCTTCTGGATTCTCGTAAAACAAGATAGAGCTAAAAATTACTGAGGGTTGATTTTAGTCAATAGGGTTTTTCGACATAGGCAGGCAACAATGACAGCATCAAGAAGAAGGTGTAAATTCGATCTACAGCAACTAACGGGGTTCTGCACGAGCTTCGAATGAACGGTTTCGGAAGGTAGCACCTCGGCGAGGCTTGAGGTAAAACGTGCAGAGTTAGAGCGAAGATGGGTGAAGTTAGCGGAATCGTACGAAGAATACGCATTAGGAGAAAAAAAAGCTGAGGAAAAATATTTTAAGAATAAACTGTCCCTACGATATGAAGAGGCTAGTGAACTTTATCAAGCGGTAAAAGAGAAAATTTTGAATATTGCGATAACAGTCGAACATAAGCCGAGCAGTCAGGTTGGACATTCATCGTCCTTCAAGCTTACTGCTTGTGACATACAATGTTTTGAAGGGGGTTATGCAAAGTGGCCAGCCTTTAGGGACATGTTTCAAGATATTGTATGAAGAGCATCTCTGGCACCGGCACAGAAATTAACCTATTTAAAAACGAAATTGAGAGGTGAGGCTTTTAACATCATAAAAGAATATGACTCGTTAGACGAAAATTTTGTATTAGCTTGGGAAGCACTAAAGAATAGATTCGAAAATTAAAGGCTTTTGGTGTATGATCAAATAAAAAAAATACATGCAATTCAGGCTTCACAAGCAGAAATTTTGAAATCTATTCGATTTATAAGAACGACAGTTACCAAATGATTATCGATTTTAAGAACCTTCAATGTGGAGGTGGCTGACGATGATCCCTTTTTACTGTATTTGGTAACTGCAAAGCTTCCAGAAGAAACTTTATGATCCTGGGAAGTTACAATTGAAAACCATAGGGTGTTACTCTCATGGTGTCGATTGAAAGAATTTCTTTCGTCTAGAGAATTGAATTTTTGGAAACGATGACTGAAGTACGCAAGCCCTTAGGTAGGGGAAATCAAACTTCAAGGTCTCAATCATTTCATGTGCAGGATGAAGCAGATGAACGAAATTATGGTTGCAAAAAGTGCAAGCAAAATCATCCATTGAAAACAAGCAAGCAATTTAAAGTCCTTTCTCTAAAAGACCGTCTCAAATTCGTTTTTGCTAATAAATATTGTATCAATTATTTATCGACTTCTTATTTCAAATCTAAATGTCAAAGCAAATACAGTTGTAGTATTTGCAATCAGAAACATCATATAATGTTGCACCCCGAAAAACGGGATAATACGCCATTCTACAAAATCTCCAAACTTCAATCGCAGCCGACTCTTCAAGAGAGTGAGAGGCCTTCATCCTCCGGCACTAGACCTCAAGTTAGAATGTTTAATACTCAGGTTAGCAGTCCAGTCTCTACCAATGATGATCAGGTAGAAAAGGTCCAAGCTCATTTTGTACAAACCGAGGGCACAACTGATTTGCCCACAGTGCTAGCGCAAAATGAAAGTTTAGAAGAACTATTTACATAACCCCATAACCTATTTTATATAACCCCATAACCAAAGACGATGAATATCGCTACCTAGTGCGACTTAGCTTTAAAGAAGAATTCCCCAATGATATTTTTGGGGTCTCTCAACGAATTTGGCTTTAGCACAGTATCATAGAATGGAAACAACGCTAAACTTGGATCATATGGAGCCAGTTTTACATAGTGAAGAAATTGTTGAAAAACAATTTTCGTTTTTCTTACCCCACAACAGAGGTGCGAGCTGTTTTAACGCATCAAAGAAAACGAATAGTGGATTCTCCTTGAATGACGTGCTTCATCAAGGCCCAACTTTACAAACAGATTTAATGCAAATAGTTCTTAATTGATGGAACTACAAATACGTATATATTTACTGGCGACATACAGAAAATGTATGCCAGATTTTAGTGTATAAAGCAGACCGACCATACCAACAAATTTGGTTTCGCGACAAAGCTGAGAGCTTAGTAAAAACCTTTCAATTAAAAACCGTTACCTTCGGGGTAAACTGTGCGCCTTTTTTTAGCAATTCGAACACTTCTGCAGTTGAGCGAGGATTGTCAAACCTTATACCCACAAGCATCAATGATTTTGAAAAATTAAATTTATGTAGACGACACTTTATCAGGGGGATCTACTCTTGAAGAGGCTGAACTAAAAATAGATCAACTTAAACAATCTTTAAATTCAGCTGGCTTCCCTATGAAAAAAATTACTGCCAATGATAGTTATTTATTTCAACACTTGGCTCGGGAAGATCTTGGGGATTCGCTGGAATGCGATGTCTGACTTTTTCTCTTCCGTGGTAGAATCGACTCAAATAGGTTAGGTAGAAGTGGTAGCCTGCCAATCAGACTCACTAGCTTCCCCCGTCGAACCATCCCGATTGCCTCAAAAAGCCCCTAAGTCGGCCGATATCGATATCAGCCAAATCACCCAGGTCCTCAAAGAAATATGAGCCCAAATGCAGTCCCCTCTTGCGAGCCAGGGCAGGACAAGTGCAGAGAAGTTGATCCACAGACTCCTCCTCGTCAGAACAGCTTTTGCAAAAGTCACTAGCCGCAACCTTTAACCTAACTGCGTGCTTTCGAATCAGACAGTGTCCCGTCATGACGGACACAAGTAGGGATATATCGGGCCTTGACAGTGACAGCAACCTGTGCGTGCGCTTCCTATCCAGACGAGGCCACATCTGTCTGGAACGAATACAACCACGGACAGAGGCCCACCTATCTCTTCCTAACCCATAAGCGTTCTCCCACAGCCGAAACTTGCAAGTGGCCAGAGGCATGCCCACAGATTCCACTTCGTGTGGAATGTGTAATGTAGTCCCAAGTCTTGCAAGCTCGTCTGCCCTACAGTTCCCTGGTATGTCCCTGTGGCCCGGCACCCAAATAACATGGATGCTGAACTGCTGAGCCATCTCGTTAAGAGATCTGCGACAGTTCAGGGCTGATGTCGAATCCAGGAAGATAGAATGCAGAGATCTAATGGCAGCCTGACTTTCAGAGAATATATTAATCCTCACCGTAGTGAGGACATTATACCTAAGCCACTCCGCTACCTCCCTAATGGCCAAAATTTTAGCCTGAAAAATACTACAGTGATTAAGCAGTCTCGCAATACTCAGCTGTAGGTCCCTGGAGTAGCCCCCGAAGCCTACCTGATCGTCGAGTTTAGAGAAGTCGACACAACGCCCCCCATTGGGAGTTCCGTGTTTCCACGAATCCATATGCGGTATAAGCGTCTGGTACCTCTTGTCGAACAGTGGTTCGGCCACAGTGTAGTCAATGATGCCTGGAAGTTCAGGCATCATGTTAAGAATTACACTGTGATCATATCCACTGTCCGACCAAAGTGACAGCGCCCCCAAACGGACTGCTGCAGCATTCTGTAAACCAATTATGTCCAAAGGCAGCAAATGCAAAATAGCATTCAGCGCATCAGATGGGGTGGTACGAAGCGCACCCGTGATGCCAGCCATCCGTTGGACCCTATCCAGCATCCCACGGTATGTGGGCCTCTGGAGAGCTCTCCACCAGACGATAACACCATACAGCATTATCGGTCGTACCACTGCAGTATACAGCCAGTGGACAATCCGGGGCGCCATGCCCCATTGCCTCCCTATTGCCCTCTTGCACGCATAAAGTGCCTCTGTGGCCTTCCTTGCCCTGTCCATAATGTTGAGCCTGAAGTTCAGCTTCCTATCAAACAGTACCCCAAGAAACTTGGCACAGTCCGCAAAAGGAACTTCAGTGCCCCCCAAGGAGATAGGTTCCACTAATGGAAACTTATATCTCCTGGTGGACAGGACCAATTCAGTCTTGCACGGATTCACCGCAAGACCTTTATCACGCGCCCACCTCTCCATAGTTAGAAGTGCCCCCTGAAGGACATCACTGAGTGTACCAGGAAACCTTCCCCTGACCGCCAATGCCACGTCGTCCGCATATGCGACAACTCTAACACCAACCCCCTCAACAAAATTAGGATAAATTAGGGTAGACCTTAGCTCAGTAGAGCACATTAACAGCATAATTATAAAACTTTAGGATGTTGGTGAGGTTAAACTCGTCGTTTTGAAAATTATGACACTTTCAGAAATATTATATATATGATCTTAAAGTGGTTAAAAACCTGAGTGACATGGAATCGTATTATACCGTAGATTTGCCCATATAGATTATAATATATAAATAGACATTATATAAATAGATATTCTACTAATACAAATGCATTTTACAAAATTTATTAAACAAAAAATTACGCCGCGAACTGAACTAGAACTGGCGACATCTGTTTGTCAGGCCATTGCTTTTCCACTATTCTAAACTGTATTAATTTTTTTCTAGTTAAATTTCAAACTTGAATATTTTTCAGTTTCAAATTTTAATATTTTTGTTTTAAAATAACATTGCAGCTACAACATAAAATTTGATGTGTCTTTAAATTTTAATTAACAAAAAATTAAAAAAAAAATGTTTATGTGTTTAAACTCAGAACCCTAAGACTAGCAGGCTGTGTCTCTAGCTACTGCACCACAGGCACTTAAATTAAGTTGTTGTCTAATTTTTAATATAAATTTGTATATGAATAAACGCTAAAAATATAATAAATTCAAAAATTTTGTTATAATAATATAAATTTCGGTTGCTAATCTTAATATTTTCTTCTAATTACCAAAGTTGTGGAAATCAATGGTTCATTGCACAAATGTTAATAAACAATTTGACATTTTACTTAAATTGATTGAAAGAACTAAACAGAACTAATATTGGATTAGCTGCAAATATTCTGTTCAAATTACAAAATCTTCGACAAATTAATGGTTGTTGGTATAAAAGGTAATGTAGAATTGATTAGAAAAAACAATATTTTGGACGATTATTTAATATATTTTATTTTTGTAATTAAACTTATGTTCAAATTTCGTATATCTCCTGCGCCTCACCTACACTTCACTTTCTAACGCCAATGCGAGTGTAAAAGATCGTTTTTTATAAATCACTACGTCGTTGGACTTTAACGTTGGACTTTAACGTTATCATTTTATTTGTCAAATTAAAATAATTTCAGTGTTACCTGCATTTATGCATATAAAGGGTGGTAAAATTTAAAGGGCCGATGTTGAATGTGAACCAAACCTAACTCAATTTGAACCATGGAAAGATACACAATCGAGCAACGCGTTAAAGTTATTCAGGCTTTTTTTGAAAGTGGGCGTTCAAATAAAAGTGCACTTCGTGATTTTTTTTTGGTCAGCATAATCGACCAAATGTGTCCACAATCGGGAGAATTGTGGGCAAACTTCAGCAAACCGGGTCTGTGAAAACACCTGTTGTTCGCGATAGTGTGCCATGAGGTCGGTCAAGCATTTACCGTGAATGGTGTTCGATATCGCGAGATGATAACGAACTTATTGTGGCCAGGAATTGAGGATATGACCCTGGACGATATGTGGTTTCAACAGGACGGTGCCACTTGCCACATAGCTAACGAAACAATGGCTCTTTTGCGCGACAAATGTAATGGACGTGTTATCTCACGTGGTTGTCATGTCAATTGGCCGCCAATATCATGTGATTTGACACCGTTGGACTTCTTTCTTTGGGGTTATTTGAAAGAAAAGGTGTATGTCGATAAGCCAGAAACAATTCAAGAGCTAAAGGATAGGCATAGAACCTCAATTATGCCTCAACGTCATCGAAAATATTGACCATCGGATGGAGGTGTGCCGCCGCGGCCATTTAGCCGATATTGTGTTTCATACATAATTCAACCATACCATATTATCATAATAAAAATAAATAACAACAATTTCCTAAATAATTTGTGTTTTATTCAAAATCAACATCGACCCTTAAAATTTAACCACCCTTTATGAGGTTAATGTTTGATTTGTTACATTTATCCGCTTTTGGCAACACACAAATGTTAAAAGCTGATTGTAAATTAAATAAATAAAAAAATTAACAATTTGCATTGTTTTATTTTTTTTTTAGTTTGTGTATAAAAAGTCCTGTATAAAGAATTGTGCAAAAAAAAAAATAAATCAATTAAAATTAAAAACAAGTAAAAAAGGGCTAAATTTGGCTGTGCCGAATCTTTGAATACCCTCCACCATAGGGGCTGATAATGATATACGTATATACTAAATTTTGCATGAACTGTAATATGAATATGTTTTGTCAATTTATGTAACGAACTTTTGTTATTTAGTTTTAGTAATGTTATTTACAGAGGTCTGCTCTGTTAGCGACTTTAACATTGTTGCTTTTAACGTTAACTTAGTTATTAAGAGTAACACACATATAGCTCTAAAATGATATTATTCTCATGGTATGTAAGACAGTAAATGTAATCGAACAAGAAGAAGACAATAACATTTTTACTTAACAGAAAACAAAAATAAATACAGAAAAATTGTACAAATTTGTATGGAAAATTTAGAGGTACCTTCACATTTTCACTCATAACTTTTGAACCGCTTAACCGATTTTGCTCATTTTAAATACCAAACTGCTCGGGAGGATGTTCAATAATCTGGGTAAAAATAGGCACCCCCACTTGCGTCTTCGCGTCGTGATCGCCATTTCAACAGACAGAAAGACGGACAGACAGACGGACATCGCTAAATCGACTTAAAATTGCATAAGGATCACGAATATATATACTTTATGGGGTCTTAAACCTATATTTAGACATATTACAAACGGAATGACAAACTGATATATACCCTCACCATATATGGTGGAGGGTATAAATAAATGTACTCGTTACTTTTTGATACCTCGTATTCCTCGGATGATTAAGTATCCAAACAGGGTATTGGTGTTGCCAAACGTCAATTACGGTACAATGTTGATGTCATGGATTTACAAAGACGTCATGGATTTAAAAACACGTCGAGGTTCTGCAATATCAAAGTCAGCAAAACTTGCAACAACACTACGCTTCGTGGCAACCGGAGGTTACCAAAAAGGCATTGGTAATGAATTTATGTCTTCAATTTCATAATCAGAGGTTTTAAAGTTATAGACGAGTGTCATTCAGAGTGAGATTCCATAGTGAGATTCCATAGTAGTGGGGATAGTACACCACCCTGGGGTGTGCCCCTACCAACAAATCTACTCAGGTCCGACGACCCCAAATTGGCCCGTATACGTCTCCTTGTAAGAAGACTGTACACAAACCTATTGATGTCGACGTCCACTCCAAGACCAGATAGCGCCGCAGCTATCGCATCCGGAGTAACGTTATTAAACGCTCCCCCTATATCGAGAAAAGCCACCATGGTATACTCCCTAATGGCGAGCGAACCCTCAATGAATCCGACCAGGTTGTGCAGGGCCGTCTCAGTGGACCTACCCCTGCAGTAGGCATGCTGGCGACTCGACAGCAGCCTCTGATCAATATTGTCCCTAAGATACCTGTCAATGAGTCTCTCCAGTGTCTTCAGAAGAAACGATGACAGACTGATTGGCCTGAAATCCTTAGGTCCCGTGTGAGAGGATTTCCCTGCTTTGGGAATAAAGACCACTTTGGTCTCCCTCCACATAATAAGTGTATAGATTCCTGAGCCAAGGAATCAGTGTATCCACCACCACCTGCAGTTCACACGGTGAAATCATGTCTCGTCCGGGTGACTTAAATGGTCTGCAGCTACTAATAGCCCACGCAATTCGGGATTCGGTTACAATCTTCCTGGCAGCGGCCGAAGGTTGACTTGATGCAGTACTAACCGCAGAAGTTTCATTTCGGCAGTTATCAGGGAAGTGAGTATCCAGGGGCAACTCCAGTGATTCCCTACTGGATGTTGTCCAATCCCCCTTCGGTTTCCTAAGATATCCTACCGTGCAGCCTCAGAGGTGTCCTCAACATTGCTGCAGAATTCACTCCAGGACCTATTCTTAGCCTTCTCCAACGCACTTTTTGTATATTCTAAGTTTACTCTTATAAACGTCCCAGTCCTGTGAAACCCTTGTGCACTTTTCCCTGTTAAAGAATTTCCTACAGCACTTCCTAAGATTCGCTAGCTCTGGCGACCACCATTGCGGTCGTTTCCTACCCCTAGCCTTACCTTTGGGACATGAAGCTAGCAGCGATTCATTCATGGCCCTTGTGACCTGTTCCACTGATCGCTCAATGTCCACTATATCCCGAACGTTGATGTCAGATACCCCCGAAAAGAATCTGCAGAATGTTTTCCTGTATTTTCCCCAGTCTGCTTTCCGAACGTTCGGTGTAAAAGCAGGCTGTGGGATACTATCTAACTCATTTAAACAGAAGCTTATATAACGGTGATCTGAAAAGCTATGGTCATCCAAAACTTTCCAGTTCCCAATCCTATCAGCAAGTTCATCAGAGACAAGGGTAACATCCAGTACCTCTTGTCTATTCCCAGTAATGAACGTTGGTTCATTGCCCCTATTATATATAGTTAGGTTAGTATTCATAGTATATTCAATGAGTAACTCACCCCTATCATTGATGTCTGAGCTTATTAACATCACTGCACACAATCAGGTTGCAACCAGCTTTTCCAGCAGCATCCACCAGTACCGTCTGAGTGACCGGAGGTACATCGGTTTCATGCGCCATATACACCGACGCCAGCCAGATTTGAGAGTTTTCACACTCAAGACTGGTAACTGTCAAGTCTTCGCTACTAAAAGAGGAGAGAAGAAAAATATTAAGAATGTTCCTTACAAGTAAACAAGATCTGTGCCTACCGTACTTTGGATCAGCTTAAACCCGTTAGTCCTTATTCCACTCAGCCAGGGTTCCTGAATAGGGACCACGTCGAAACCTCCTTGCGTCAGGAGGATCACAAGGGCTGTGGATGCAGCCTTAGAGTGATGGAGATTTATCTGAAGAAACCGAAGTACCATCAGATTTCTCCATCACCATCACATCCCCTTCCTCTTCAGAGTCTACGAGAAGCTCTTCTTCACAAAACTCTTCACTTAGTCCTATGATGAAGAGATCCTCCATGCCCCTGAGTGCATCAGAAAAGGACGAGACGCTAGTATCTTCCAGATGCTCTACAGGAACTTGCCACGAGGTACTCTCACCACCAGATACAACATTAGTGTTAACTAACGCGGTATCTGCTGATTCAACTACCTTGTCGCTTTTGTTGACCTTCGGCATTCCGCATGCCTACGAGCTCCATCAGCCTCATCCAATGTTCCAATTATGTGTTGGAAGGCCAAGATTACATTCCCTGAGCCTACTTATTATGGATAATTCATCCCCTGGGATCGCCGGAATTCATGCGTGTGCCTTTGGGAGGGTCGTGATGTCACTTTTGTCGACAACATCCAAAACCGCCCCTGGCCACACCTCACCTTCTTAAGAGCCGAACGATAGCACTCAACAGAGCGCATATCACCGAAAGCAATAAGCTTTATGCGGTCCTGGAACCAGCTTGCATTCTTGCATAAGGGAGTACACATGGGAGTACAATGAGGACAAAGCGTTCTCAATGTGACTCCATTTGTCCTTAGGAACGATACCATCCACATCCCCTCTGTTGATGACCGCTATCACCAGGCTATCTTTGACAACCTCAGCAAAGAGCCTCCGACCAGTGTCACCACCGACTTTGGATCTTTTGGGTGCCGGTGGCTCATCAGGTGAATGCAATCTCTTTCCTGTAGGTTGTTTCGGTGGCGCAGCATCCTGTTGCTCAGAAATTCTACGCGCCCATTTTAGCGACTTTTTCTATTTTGCAGAGAGAGTCCTAGGATCGGCCTTATCAAAATTCTCCAGAATTCTAAGAGAGAGGCGCCAATCATTGTACCTCTTCTTCGAAGGTCTGGTATGCTTGCCTTTCGACAACAAAGTGTCAGGCAAGTTCCCAGCCTTGGAGGAGGAGGTAGAATCACTGGACCTGTTGTCAGGCACAGTTTCTGTTGTCCTCGTTGTTCTTTTGTTCGTTGTTCATGTTGGTCCCATGAGTGTAGGGGTACGAAGGTCGATCACATCATAGCCCCCGTTAATGTGACAAAGAATACTCACAGAGGCGTCCAGGTATATGTGAGGCTCGCGTTAGAATATAGTCTTTGGTAACCCCTGACTGCAAACCGTAAAGTTCCTGAGCACGAGTCGCATAACACTCGGAACTTAGGGGGGTCCATTTTGAGTATGAACTAATACTGCAATGTACCATCCGAACTACCAGGGAAACTCATGTGGAATCGAGAGACACCTCCGTAGTTATTGATGGCTGATGCGCCAAAAATCTATGTCGCCCCAATATCTCGATAAAAAAAGAGTAACCTTTGGTCGCGCACTCCTTTAAAGTTCATGATCCCATGTGAAGATGTACTCAGAACCATACATCAACACAGGGGAACATAACCACAGAGTGCACTTAAGCCCTCACATCTCGACAAGATAGTTACCCAGGTAACGGAACGAAGAGGCAGATTTTATCGGTTATAGCAAGGTTACATATTTGACCCTCTGGGATGGTTAAGTCCAATTGTCGTGGTTGCCAAACTTTTGATGCAAGAGTTATGGGAAGGAAAATTAGACTGGGATGAGGGGGTCCCACCGATTTTTTAGTGAAATGGAACGCATTTCTTGAAAATCTACCACAGATTTCTACCCTGAAAATTCCTAGGAGGGTACCTTTTTCTCCAGCGTGTCAGGTGCAAATACACGGTTTTTGTGATTCGTCAGAAAAGGCGTATTGCGGGGCAATTTACATGCGAACAACGACTCTTGATGAAAAAATCAACAGTCATTTTTTGCTAGTGGCAAAAAAAAAGTTGAACCCATAAAGAAGACCACAATCTCTAAAATTGAGTTACGTGGCGCTTTGTTACTTGCAAGATTAATAAAATGCTTAATTGTAAACTCGAAGTTTCCCTATGAACTATTTTTGTGGACAGATTCCTCAATAGTACTCGGATGGCTACAAAAAGAGCCGCAAACACTTAAAACCTTCGTGGAAAATCGTGTTACGAAAATCACCAGTATCACCAGCAATAATGACTGGAGGCATGTTAAGTCTGATGACAACCCAGCGGATTTAGAAACCCGTGGGTGCTCTCCTAAAGAACTCATAGAGGGTAACTTTGGTGGCATGAGCCCACCTGACTTAAGCAGCGTGTGGAACTTTAGCCACAACCACGCACTTTTGGCAGATTTAGAAACAAAAAATGTGAATGACAAAACTAAGAAGAACTCTGACGCTTAAGAGGAGACAACATCTATAGATTTTTTGGAAAAATTTTCATCACTGGCACGAGCGTTAAGAGTCATTAGTTATCAATTCCGTTTTATCGACCGCGTTTTGAAACGCTCCTTTAAATCCGAATCGTTCATTACAACAGAGGAGATACGCTTCACAAAAAATCGGCTTTTATTAATAGCCCAAAGGCAGCACTTCTACAACGAGTACGAGCGTTGTCAGGAAAAACAGACTCTTAGGCGAAGAAGCAGTATCCTTACGCTAAACCCATTTGTCGACGAAGATGGTCTACTGCTTGTAGGTGGCAGGCTGAATAACTCAGGACTAAGTTACGACGAACGTCATCCAATAATAATTCCTGAAAAATCTCGTTTTGCAACGCTTTTTGTCGAATATACCCATAAAATACTACTCCATTCGGCTTAAAAATCTTGTACGGAAATGCATTCAAAATTGCATACCGTGAACAATCTACAAAAATAAATTTCAACAACAAATAATGGCCGCCCTCCCCCCAGAAAGAAACAACTTCTCGTTACGCTTTACATATACCGGTGTCCTTTCACCATTAAATCCTCTATTTTACGAAATGCCAAACTTTTAAAAGGATATGCAACAGTATTTGTATGCTTCTCAACTTGAGCAGTTCACTTAGATGTTTGCTCAGATATCTCTACTGACGCTTTCATTTATTTATGAAGACTTTGCTACTTTGCTCATTCGAATTGAAGCTGTCTTAAATTCGCGACCCATATCACCGTTGACCGAAAACCCATTCAAATTACTCCCCTTGACTCCAGGTCATCTCCTTAGAGGTGCTCCACTTATGGCTCTGCCCGAAGCCCCTGAACACTGATCGCACGTTGGCGATTGCCGCTACTGGACGAAGCCATCATCGTACCACCGCCTATCAAAGATCCACAATTGGTTGAACATTTTTCATCGTTGGCCTCCAAGGCTCATCCGGTCTTGCAACCTATCGGACCATCGATGGAGTTATTGGTCACCAGACGCTGGCATCAACTTTAAGACCAGAGGTGATTCATGCTACCGGAAACCCACCCAAGGCGCAGGGATCCATCTTTGGGTGGGTTATAAGCGGAGTGTGGAGAGGCTACTGTTGCCATCAACATCCTGGCGCGGGAAAATGTTGAACCGTGTTCAACAAGGGTCTATATTTATCTTTATTTTCCCCTATCTTTGAATAATTTTTTATTTCACTTAAATTTACTCTACTCAACTATAAGAACACATGATATAAAACGATTTATTATGTTGTATTACCAGTACGCAATATTAGCTTCAATATCAAAGGCATTATTAAATAAAATCTCTTCTGCAGACAAATAATTTATAACTAGCACGTCTAAAAATTTGATAGCTTGGACACAAAATTTCAGAATTATGAATAACTTTATGTAGCCAGGTGTCAGTAAATACAAATATATGTTTATCAAAATTAAAACTATCAGCATATAGGGCAGATAATTTAGTATTAAGACCTCTAACATTTTGATACATAATTGAACTTGTATGGACAGAAGCACTAATTAGTTTTTTGAAACAGGAATAAAGATTTTGGGTTATCTAGGATTATTTCTAAAAAAAATATTCACGAACTGGAGTGTTTTCAGGCCAGAAACTAGGATCAACGATTTGCTTAAATAGTTCATAAGGTACCAATATTTTAAATGACGTTATTTCTCTTGGTTGAGAATAAGAAAATTTATAAGTTGAAATAATTGCATCAGAATTTGTATTGATTGATATCTTCAATAGAAGTTGTAGACGTAAAGCGTGAAACAAATATAGATTATTTAGGTGGAATTAGAGTTAACAGATTTAGAGTTGAATTGGAATCAGAAGGTACACACATTTGTTGATTCGGGAAAGTAGGGAGAATATTAGTATTATTGATGGAATTTAAAAATTGATTATTTGGTGAAGGAGAATGTAGAACCGTTGTATCATTTAAATTAGAAGAAGGACGGGAACATTGAGTCGGAGGAATAGGAGAGCCAGCTTTATTTACTGTCAATGCAGTAGGTATAGTGTTCATGGATTTTGTAATAAATTAATTAATGATTTCGTAATTGCCACTCGTACTTCAATGTTGGAATCAAAAACCGAATACGGATTATGATTAATAGATGATCCAGATGGGAGAGGAGAAACAGCATCAATTTCAATAAGGCAGCAGTACGTAGAGAATTTGACGTAGTTGGTCGGTCTTCTAAATTTTTTTTTACCTTTAGGAGATGAAGACTTTAGTAAGCTGGAGAGTTTGTCCAAGTTATGGAATTTTGTAAATGATTCGCCATGACTGGATATTTTGCTTTGCAGTTCAATAAAGTCTTGAGAGTTTTTTTAAGCTCAGATTGCGAGCTTTTAAAGAAATTATAAAATTCCACACCAATATTCTTGCAATGTGGACAAGTCAAATGAAGGTTTTTAGTTTTATCAACCAAATCATCAGCATCACGAGTCCTAATGCCTTTAGTGCAAGTTAAACGTTAGTATCGTAGTAAGAACAAAATTTTTCATATGAGCACTTCATATTGGACATCTCAGGAAATAAGAGGGTTGTTACTAAACAGAAACTTATTATAGTTCAGACACAAACAAGTACGTTACAGTTTGAGGTATACTGGAGATTATGATTAACAGCTGATCACTTACTTCAAGTCAGAAAAGCAATGAACAATCGATAACTTGACGATAATAAACAAAAACAAAAAGTATGACCAATATTTGTTATTGTAAAGGCTTAACAATTTGATGTATTTTGAAACTTGTGCAGAAGCCCACAAAAAACCGTGAATGCACCAAAACCAATTATTGACTAATTATTCTGATTTTTTAGTTTTTTTTTTAACAAGTCCAAATATTTCAGTGTTAAAACAATAAATTTCCAATTTTAATAGGGCGGGGCGAATACTTAATTTGACATTTCTTTGTTTCAGTTTTTGACATTTTCAACCATGGAGAGGTACACAATTTAATAGCGCATTCAGATTGTTGAAGCCTTTTACGAAAATGGGCGTTTAAATCATAATGCATTTCGCGCACTTCGTGATTTTTTTGGTCAGCATAATCGACCAAATGTGTCCACATTCGGAGGAATTGTGCATAGCGGGTCTGTAGGAAATATGAAAACACCTGTGCATGCTCGCTCAGTTCGTTCTGCGGAAAACATTGTTGTTGTTCGCGATGGTGTGGCATGAGGTCGGCCAAGCAATTACCGTGGATTGGGTTCGCTATCGCGAGATGATAACGGAATACTTGTGGCCAGAAATTGAGGATACGGACCTGGACGATATATGGTTTCAACAGTTTGGTGCCACTTGCTACACAGCCAACGAAACAATGGCTCTTTTGCGCGATAAATTCAATGGCCGTGTTATCTCACATCGTGGCGATGTGAATTGGCCGCCATGATCATGTGATTTGACACTGTTGGACTTCCTTCTTTTAGGATTTTTAAAAAAAAAGTGTACGACAATAAGCTAAGAACAATTCAAGAACTAAAGGATGAGATAATTCGGGACATTAACAACATTGAACCTCAATTATGTCTCAGTCATTTAAAATATGAACCATCGCCGTGGCGAGCATTTGGCCGATATTTTGTTTCACACATTATTGTCATATATCCTTTTATTACAATAAAAATAATAATATAATTCTCTGAAAACTTTTTGTTTTATTTACAACTAACATCGTGCATTATTGTTGGACCACCCTTTACTTGAATTTAATTTGAATCATTTATTTTAACCATTTGAAAATAAAAGAAATTTCTAGTTTTTTTAAATTCTTTTATTTAAAAAATTCAAAATTTTCTCGCAAAATTATATGTTATATAAAATATCACTGAACAGTTCCAAAACATATAGAAATATGAATATCTTTTGCTCTTATTAAACATTTTAGTAAGTTTTCTGTAAAATACTACTGCCGAAAAAATTACCTAACCAGGACTACAGCATTCTTAACTTTTTTTTAAATTTTCTTAGAAATGTCCAATAAACTTCCTAAATTCCTATCACCAAAGAGTATCCCTATTGGGATACTTATAAAAATATTAAATAAAAAAACTATGTTTCAAATAGAAAAAGATCTACAAAAAATGTTTTTTAATTTGTGCGATAAATAAAAAAATTTATAATCGTATGTAGACTTTTGAGACGGAAAAAACAAAATTTAAATTTTAGAAAAATATTAAAAAAAAGAAAAAAAATTGTAAGAGTTGGTTGTGTTTTTTAAAAGCTCCCTAAATTTTAAATTATGACAATTTAATAAATATTTAAAAAAACCAAAAAACATTTATAGACGAATTTCTAACATTTTTACTGTGTTAAAAAAAATACAAAATTCTAAAACTAAACTAAATCAATAAATACACATTATTAAAATTAAATTCTTATCATTAAATAATATTCTATATAACAAAAAAAAATAAACAAAAGGCAAGGCAAAACAAAAAAACAATAAACCAACATCCCTTTTCTGTTTGAGTGTTGAAATTCGTAAACAACAACTATACACATATATAAAAAATATTAAAAAACAAATACAACACATTAAATAAAAAATCTAAATACCAAATAATATAAATATGTCCCGTAAAAGAACACGAACAAAATACTCATTAAACGACACCTTTTTTTTAATTTAATAATTATTTATTTACTCAATTAAGACCTAATTCCAATTCCGCGAAGCCATTTGGCTTGTCTGCAGAATGTAAAATATTTGATCATAAAATAATAAACTTATTTAACAAATTATGTTTTAATTCATTGCATTATTTACATTAATTTGGTTTAATTTCTTTAGTTTTTTAATTCATTGAATTATATTTTATTTTGACTTTATTGCGAAGTTATAAAATATTCTTTTATTGTTTCCTTATTTTAGAATTTGCAATATTTATTAAATTTAAAGGCAATTTGTTGAAAATATTGGGCAATACTACAGATAAGGTATTTTTGCCGTAGTTGTTGCGATGACGTTCCACCTTGTCGGCTCGAAGTCGCGTGTTGAGTTCGTGATCGATGGCTTTTAAAAAACGATTCTCTTTAAAAATTAATTTATTAGTGTTGTACAATATATACTGTTAACATTCACTATCTCAAGTTTGCTGGAAATGTTGTTGTATGTGGTTTCCCTATTGTTCTTGCTGGCGAGGGTGTTGTTGCCGTTGACGATTATGTTGTTGTTGACTAGCATGTAGTTGTTGTTGAACATGTTGTTGTTAAGAATGTTGTTGTTGAGCATGTTGTTGTTGAGCATTTTGTTATTGATTATATTGTTGTTGGACATGGTGTTGCTATAGGACGTGTTGTTGTTTATTAACGAATTGTTATTGTTGGTTGTAATGGTGTTTAGTGTATTGTTGGTGGGAGTGTTGTTATTGTTTATATTGTTGTTGGGCTTGGTGTTGCTATTGGACGTCTTGTTGTTTATTAACGAATTGTTATTGTTGGTTGTACTGGTGTTTAGTGTATTGTTGGCGGGAGTGTTGATATAAATAATAGCGTAATTCAGATGGTTATTGTGTTGTTGTTTTTTCAATAATATTTTTAATATTTGATTTTGTGTTTGTTGAAGAGATTTGCAATACGTTGAACCTCCCCATGCAGCTATTCCATGTCTGATGTAGGACTCGGCTAATGAAAAATAGGCTTGTTTAAGAACGCAGTTACTGAGGTGATAAAGACTATATGCTGTTTTTCTTAATTTTTTTCGTATATGTTGAATCTGCGTAAGCCATTTAAAGTTATCGTCCACATAGACTCCAAAGTATTTGTACGATCTTACGACTTCAATAAATGTTGCGCAGTTATCGTACGTGTTTACGGTGGTTATGTTGTGTAGGCATTGGGTGTTGTGAAATTTTAAGCTGACGTTTTTACGAATAAGATGCGGGGATTTTATATGCATTAGTTTACTTTTCGTTGCGTTTATAACAAGCCTATTGTCATGACATCATTTTGATATTTTGTTAAGCTCGTTTTGCATGATAACAGTAGCGGAACTTACGTTCTCATGCGCTACATTAATTGCAGTGTCATCTGCGTATGCAAATATCGTGCCATTTTTCAGGATCTTTAACATTTCATTACTATAGATCAGGTAAAGAATGGGTCCTAATTTTGAACGTTGTGGAACGCCGTACTTTAGTGGAGTTTCGTTGCATGGTTTGTTGCTCACTTTAACGCGATATGACCTTAATTGAAGGTAGTTTTCAAACCATTTTAAACAATTTCCTCTAATACTGTTTCTATATAAAATATTTAATAAATGTTGATGGGACAAGGTGTCGAATGCTTTGCTGAAATCTATGAACAGTGCTAAGCAGTGAGTATTTTTATTTAAACAACCATTAATAAAATTTGAAAAATTTCCCAAGAGCTTATTTATATTTTTCCCTTTTTGAAATCCAAACTGGCTCGGATTTATAATATTATATTTCTTTAGAAAGCTGGTAAGCCTTCTTACAATAATCTTTTCAAGTACTTTTTCTATTACTGGTAGAATAGCGATAGGCCTGTAGTTCTTATAGTTGATTCTTGTGCCGGTTTTGTAGATTGGCCGTATTATGGACGTTTTTAATAGTGTGGGTATACAGGTGGTTTCAATGCTGGAGTTGATAAAAGCAGTTATTACTGGCGCCATACATCGAGCATTGGATTTTAAATCTTTTGGTCTTATACCGTCTATTCCAGGACCTTTTTTAATGTTTAATTTGTTCAAAATGTTAAAAACTTCTTCGATAACAAGGAAATAAAAATTGAATTTTGAATGGCTGAATCATCTGGTTCTTCTTCCCATCACCACTGTCGAATGATCAACGAACGACTGGACAGAGAAGTGGCAATGTTTAAATCAAGGCGAATATACACCAGCAGAGCTATTCAGTAACTTTTAACGATCCAACAATTGTTAATTTTTTATCTATTTAAATTAGAAACAGATGGCATCTCTGTCAAACGAAATGTCAAAATTAACGAAAATCACAAAGAAGAATAGAAAAAAAGAAGAAATTAATGCGTCCTTTTTTATTTGTTATTTTGAATTTATTTATTTTTATTATTTTATTTTTGCTTTTATTAATTGCTGCACAAGGTAAGTAAAATAAAATGTGTATTTATTATTTTTATGTTTGTTAATTTCTTTTATATATTGTTTTAAAATGACTACTGATTTAGCAGCTAAAAGGTGTCGCGCAACAGCCGAGCAACTTAACAGATGATAGCCGAATCAAATGCTGCAACTATTGAAAGCACCAAAATGATGGCGGAGGCTATAACAAATATGGGAACTGCAATAGCCAACGCAATTAATAATGTGGCAAATGATATAAATGACCTGTGATAAATTATTTTTATTTTTTCACAAAGTGAATTTAATGTTTTTCTTTTATTTTTTAATACATTTAATTTTTATTTTTGTTAGTTTAAGTTAAAGACTGAATTTCATTTTTATTTTATTGGAATAAGTTAATTTTTTGTTATTATTATTTTTTTATTATTATTATTATTGTTATATTTCTTATATATATGAAAACAAAAGACTGAACTTAATTTTTATTTTATAAGAATAAATTAAGTTTTTGTTATTTTTGTTTTTTTAATTATTATTTTTGTTATTGTTATATTTGTTATTTATATGGAAATAAAAAACTGAATTGAATATGCTATTTAAAGTTTAATTTATATAAAAAGTTTTTCAATAAAAATAAAATTATTATTATTTATGTAAAAAAATATCTTATAAGTCTTTCTTGGACTCGTATTGCTGTCGATGATGGTGCGTCTTGGGTTACCGAATTTGCCACTTGTTTGAGGTTATGATAACTCATCCTCAGTAACGCTTTGTACGGCTAATTTAATGTTGTGTAACACAGCGCATGCGTTCACTACTTTACCAGCAAATCCGGGATCATACATCATTCTTTGCTGCGATAAGCATCTCCAAGTTGCTTTAAAAACACCAAAGAGTCGTTCAATTGGGTTGCGAGCTTTACACAATGCCTCGTAACGAAATTTAGGACTCCCCTCTGGTTGGTTGGGTAGAAGAGTCATGAGCCACGGCTCTAATGGGTATCCAGAAACACCTGTAGATATTTTAAATGAAAAAATTGATAATTAGTTTTTGTTATGAATAAATATAATTTATTATTAAAAAACTTACCAATTAAAAACATGTTGTGATTTTCCATTTCGAAACTTCTCTGCATAACCCTTCGCACTGCTGAAGAACCCTAAATGTAGGAATCGTGACGTGCTCCCGGATATTTGGCATTCACATTTAAAATTTTTAGATTTGGATCACATATCTGCAAGTTAAAATAAATAATCTTATTGTTGATTCCTTGATGAAATTTTGCTTTTACCATTTGCACATTGATAGAATGGTAGCCATGATGGTTGACATAAGCCTCCTCATGATTTTTCGGGGCCAAAATAGAGACATGTGTGCAATCAATAGCTCCGATAGTACCCCCTACAAAAGGTGAGATAGCTGAAGCAAATATTCACCCTTATTCTAGTTGTCGTCATCGACACAAGACAATGTCGTCTTGGGATTGTTTTTTGAAATTGGTATTCCCGTTGTCGTTATCGAAAATAATTGATAACTGTCGACAAGTATTTGGTATTCTGTAAGAAAATGTGACGACGATATTGTCTTGAAACGACTCTGATTTTGTCGACACAATTTTTAGTAACGACTTGAGGAAACGTAATGACTGAAAAAAACGGAAAAAATGGAAAGAAATATCAAATTTATCCAGCACATCTTTGAAGGCTGTTTTATTCAGCCGAAAGTAACTTTCAAACCTTTTAAAAAAAATTAGAAGATTAACATTCTTTAAAGTAACATACTTTGATTTTGCTACTCACTTGTTATCCGGCAGATTAAAGATATTGGATTTCTGTATGAGAAGTCTTCTTTCCAATACTAGATTTTCTTTATTTTCTTCATCACTGGTATCAGAATTTAAATTACATATAAAAAACATTTTTTCGCAAAAATAATAAACAAAATAAATCTGCCGACTCAATTTTTAGAGATGTGTTTTTGTTTAAATCGATAAACTGTAGACGTCGTTACAACACTGTTTTAGAATACCAATTTGGTGTCGAAGTGATGTCGACGTCGAAGCAAAGTGATGTTGACTCAAAAACGACGACGACATTGATAACGACAACTAGAATAAGGGTGATTGTGTTTGCAGCTTGCCGTTTCACTTGTGTCATTGGAAACCTCACATTGGCACAAAACATTGTGTGGTTGATTGCATCTGTTACACGATGTATGCAACGACTTATTGACGACTGGCTTATTGAAATTCCCCACTGGGGAATTTCTACTACTGGTCGTTGGTAGCACCCAGTTTCAAAGAAACGCAAAGCAGCGAGGACCTAGCATAGTTATTTTTTACAAATTCCATTTAAGCTTAATGATAACTCAATTTACCTGTTTTTCAGTCGATATTGCCGTTATTCTGGAACCCCTTAATTGACAATCAAGCTGAAAAACAAGATCTTCAGCCAAGTCCGGAGGTTATCTATACAGCTTTTGAAACTCTGTTGCAGTAAGATCAAACGGGTTGTCCAAATCTCGGAGAATACGGCGATTAACTAATGGAGCACTAAAAACTGGCTTGTTTTGCGACAAATTAAAAGCCAAATATTCAAACGACATTTCCATTTATAAATTTAACTTTTTGTCGATACAATAAACAACACAAAAATTCTAGTCGTTAAGATAACAATAACAGCTGACTTTTAACAATAGCAAATATCGTTAAAAATGTTATTGAAAAGAAAAATCGTCAATTTTGTTGTTTAGTTTTTAACAATAACAATTATCGTTAAAACAAACTAGTGAATAGGAAAATCGATAAAAATCGTTAAAAAGATAGTGAAAAGCGCTACAGGTTAACACAGCTGAGCTACTTTTTTTACATAATTGGATAATGAAATGTCAAAGTTGTTTATGTTTCCAATTGTTTTTGTTTAAAAGTGCATCCATATATACATACGCATATCCATACGTTTTCCACAAATAATTTTCTTTGTTTCACCAAGCTGTTTTTGACATATCGTTAACTAAAGCAACAATAAAAGACCATGCTGTTTCTGTAATGTTGTACTTGTTGTAGAATTAACACCACTAGTAAAGTGATCGGCAAAAAGTCGCCCATGGGCGACTCACTCATACTAACACAGATAGCATGAAAATTAATATAATTGGGCAATTCACAACGGGTATTGTATCGTGTACTTGTTGTATCGTGTATTACTTTACAATAGTGTAAAATTGTTGTTGGTAATTTACACTTAAAAATCTGATACAACTTTACAATTTCATTTGCTGTGTACATATCAGTCTCAAGTGAATGCTAGTTTGTAATAAACAGAACAAAAAAAAACAGAAAATTCATTTGTTGATTAAAATAAAAGTACAATAATTTAATAAAAAAATTTGCTTAACACGACCTTCATATTTCCACCCAAGCATTTTATTTATTTTGTTAAAGAATTAGCTAAAAGGTAAGATAAAATTGAAAAATGATGAGTCTTTCATAGACTAGAACTTCCAACTCCTGCGCGATCCCGCTATGGGAATGTCACCAGTTTCACCGTATATGTTCCTTAAATAGATTTAAAAAATAAAATCCTGCCCATTTTTTGCCTTTTTTTAGCATGAGTCAAATATCGCGTGAAGAACTTTTTACGATTTGGTTGGGTAAAGTGAAAAACGAAAAATACGAAGCCGTTAAAAAGCATGTCATATCAATTTTCGGAGCAGATGTGGACCATAACAAACATAAAGGTCATCTACAAAAGCTTTGCTCCAATTTTGAATCACGTTGGAGCAAATCGCCCAGAGATAAGGCAAGATTTATGCATAATAATTCTATTTGGCTAAGTTCAAATATAATTGCTGCAGAATTTGCTCTTGATGTAGCACCATCCACATCATCTCATTGCGGAAGGCGAGAAAAAGAGTTTTCGGATTGTGCCGCACGGACACAGCGACTAAAGTGTAAAGAACTAATGTCGAAAGTATCTGGGGAGCAACTAGCAATGACAGCAGAAAGGCATCTTAGAACTTGCGGAAAAAGAGATTCAGCTAATATTGTGAAAGAGTTATCAGTAGCATCACCTTCCACGCTCCGTCATCGACCCGATACTGCCGACCCATTAAATTTATATTTACTAAAGAAACTCGGAAGGTGATTTTAACTGAAGTGCAGAAAAATTAAGATAAGATAGCCAAACTGATACCGACTAGCGTCGAGATGAAAGACTACAATTTTAAAGTTGAAGCGACTTTTATTTTATGCATGATAGACGGAAAAGTATGCAATGCTCTGTCCGCTTACACTTCATCGCAAGCATGTTATTTGTTTGGTGCTACACCGAAAACAATGAACAATTTAAATGCCCTTTCAAATCGTAAGGTCGATGTTAATATGCTTGCCTTGGGTCTATCACCTTTGCATGCTTATATACGATTTATGGAATGCTTACTGCACATTTCATATCGGTTGGAAATTAAAAAGTGGTTCGTTTCAGGCGAGGAAAACAAAGGCAAAGTTGCAAGAAGAAAAAAAGATATCCAAGAACAATTTAGGAATAAAATGGGTATTCTTGTCGACATGCCGAAACAAAAAACTGGAAATACCAATGATGGAAACACAGCCAGAAGATTTTTTAAAGAAGCACACACAACAGCAGAAATAACAGGAATAAATATTGATTTAATAAAGAAGTTTCGCACAATACTTGTTTGCATAAACTTCGGATTTGCCATTGATACAGACGCCTTTCTACGCTACATGGCAGAAACTGTAAATCTTTATTTATTTGAATATTCATGGTACAATATGCCAGTAACCGTGCATAAGATATTATACCATGGATCGGAAATAATCCCTTCCTGCATTCTCCCAATTGGCAATTTCTCCGAAGAAGCTCAAGAAGCGAGAAACAAAGAGACAAGAAATTACCGAGAAATGTTCACTAGAAAAACATCAAGAGTTGACGCAAATACCGATCTATTGAACAGGCTACTAATTTCATTCGACCCATTAATTGCTAGCTTACGTTTGCCTCCAAAGACTAGACGTGGAGATATACCTGCGGAAGTTCGTGATTTATTGTTGAACCAACAATCGTTCGAAGAGAGCTCTGACTCTGAGTAGTTCTATTTCAGTAATAATTTTTATTTTCCTTTTTTTCTATAAGTAAGATTTTCTTTTAATTTTTTGCATAATTATGTACTTATTTTTTTTCAATATAATTTAATTTTAATTTAAATTATGGTTTTTTAATTTTATAGCCTTATAATATTTTCTTCATAAACTGAACTGAGTAAAGGATACCTTTTGTTTTTAAATATAAACGGATGAAAATAAATTGTCCCAAACTAGTCTTTTTGGGAGTAGTTCGGAAGTAGTCCTTTTTGAGACCAGTTGGAACTAGTTTCCTAACGCCATGTTGAAACGTATGTTTTTCCTAGAACGCATGCCAAATTTCGTGTTGATATCTCTTAAACTTTAGCTGAAATTTAATTTCTGCCGCCTAGATTGACTAAATCTGACACTGCATCGGTAAGTTTATTTCTTTAAAAATATACGTTTATATATATCTCATATGTATTTTATCTTTTTAGTCTCAACCAAAACGCATTCGCCTAAACAAAACAAGAAAGTGGTCAGTGGCAGAAGAAAAGTCTTAAATTGACTTTTTAATGGAAAATCGGGAATTCGAGGTATGTATTAGTGCCTGTTTGTGTCAATGAATATGTATTCTAATATTGAGTTTTATTTCAGAAGCCAACAGCTCAAAGCTATTTCAAACGCTTCTGTAGGGAAGAAAATGTTCCGATTGATTGGACGCAGGTTAGAGCAAAAACCAGAAATATGCGAGTTAGCTACAACAAAGCTGAAGCATAGGAGGGGTCAACAGGAGCCGGCAGTATGGATGGCGGAACTGTTAAAAGAGAGTTTTTTTACATATATTCTCGTAGCTTTATCATTCAATATTTTTTTTTTTCGTTTTAGGTACTTTATTAAAGATGTGCAACTACTGCGATGAGCTTAATGATTTGTTTGGAAGCGATGTTATGCTTTTTACATAAAGCAATTATTAGTTTGTCTTTTTCACTTTCACCTTTATTGTTCGTTTTATTTTTATTTGTTTCTTCTTGTTTCCATAAATTTATAAATATTTTTATTCTTCTTTTATTTGACGTTTTACAACATAAAAAAACAACTGACTGTTCACAACAATATATTTGTATATTGTATTTCAATACAACATACAAAATACAATACCAGCTGTGAATTGCCCAAATAAATCAGTCTCAACAAAAAGTATTTAATTCTCTAGAGTATAGTTCTCTCTCACGAATTTTTTAGTACTCTCTTAGAACACGAACATAGTTTGGCGGCAACAAAGGTGAGTTTGGTCGGAAACTTTTAGTAGTGTTTAGCGGTGGTGCCATATAACCAATTTTAACTATTTTTTTTGCCGTTTTTTGGGATGCTAGAGATTTTTCAGATTATTCCATAAAAAAAATATTTTTTTTTTATTTTATTCATGTATTTTTTTCAGATTTTTCATATAAAAATATAATATTTGTTCATTATACTATTTATTTTTACTAAAATTAGACATGTCTAATGAATAGAGTATTCAAAAACCGAAACCGAAAACCGGTCAACCGGTTTCTTTTTTTAAAACCGATCGGTTTCGAATATTTTGTAAATTCGAAGAAAACCGAAAACCGGTCTTTTTTGTTCGGTTAACCGGTTTTTTTTTAATTACATCACCAACTGGGTTACTTGGTCTCTTTTATTTTTTCCGAACACTTTTATAATCGTTTGTTTGGTTATGAAGATTTAGATGTAAGTCTGATAGATTCCGATGAAGACTTAACTTTGGATATTCCAAATTCAAATAGTTTAATTTCTGATCAATGTACAAAATCATTTATCATTATATGTGACCTTCTCCGAGAAAAGGGACCTAGTGTGTGAAAATGAGATGCGATTTGGTATGGTTAGTTATGATTGGGTGCTGACTTTGGTGACGTCATGCCTATGTATGTGGTGACGCTTTTAGAGTGACAATTTAAAAACAATTTAAAACCAAAAAATTAAAAAAAAAAGTAAAAATTTAATGTTTTTCTCATTTTTATCGATTTTCCTAAGTTCGTTTTGTACGTTTTTATGGGGTAAATAAATTTTTATCAGAAATCTAACTCATTTCATGTTATTCTACACCCTTTTAAGTACCAGAATCCACTCTTAAGTCCAAACCCGTTTTTTGACACACTAGGTCCTTTTTCTAGGAGAAGGTCACATATGATGATTTCATATATCTTGATAAATGCGACAAAAGAACTGAAAAGTTGAACAATTTATATAATTGTCTTTTGGCTATTTGTCCAACATCTACAATTAGTGAAATAGTATTTTCCACTTCTAGCTTTATCAAAAGCAAACAAAAAATCGTCTTAAAACGAAACATTTAAATTCATATTATTTCTAAAATATTATTTTAGAATTGAAAAATAGATTTTCTTTTTACATATTTAAAATGTCCGGTTTTTTCAAAAGGCCGTTTTTTTGAATACTTTACTAATGAAGTAAAAAAATACAACCAAAATTTGCAATTGTGTTATAAATAGTTACGAATTCAAACCTAACATTGTGACATGAAAAGTATTAAAGTGTGTACACACATTGACCAATTATGTCTATTCATATCCATTAATTCCCATTTCTATGGTAAAAATATATAATAAAGAGAATAAATATGCTATTAATTGTTGCAACATATAATTAAAAAAAACAATAAAAAAGCGTGAATTTGAAAAAAGTTGTTTTCATGAAAAAACTGGTAAACAGTTAAGAATCCCAAAAAATGGGATAAAAAATTAAACTGTTTATGTGGCAGCACTGCATACACCAAATTTATTGTTTTTCAAAGAATTAGCAACTTTGAAAATATTGCCCACTCATATAAACATGTTCGCTGAACTCCGTAGCATGTTGAATTTCTGGTAGAGTGTTTCTAACACTCTATTGTAAATTATATACTTTTTGGTCTCAATTGAGCTTTCGTACAGTAAGGTGGTGTCGACGCATATTGCGAGCATTACACTGAACGAATTTTCATGAATAATGGGAGTATGAATATAAATAATGGGAATCGAAAATTTTTTCGGTAAACTGATTTATTTATTTATATGGTCATTTATTTACTTTTAATTCATATTGCTTTTCCTAAGCTTTAACTTAGAAACTACTTGTATCTTTGAAGGCTTTAATTAGAACCCCTTCTCACCGCTCTCATAATAAATAAAAATTTAAATAAATGCACGAAACAAAGGAAACAATTAAATGAGTTTTATTTTTTTATTATTTTATTTTAAATTGTAATTTTTTTAAATAATTTAATAAAAACAAGGGCGCATAATCATTGTTAAAATAAAGTATACTTTAGGAGTTCTAAAATCGCCTTTTCTGAAAAGTATACTTTAAACCAACTATGGACAAATAAAAGTAATCGTTAAAGTCTGCTGTTTTCCGTTAAGAAAATTTTTGTGATAAAATATGTTTGAATTGCAAAATATTGAAAGGACAATTATATCAATAAATAAGGGATTTTGCATAAAATTCATTGTTACTTAATTTGTATTAATAAAAATACACTTTTCTATCCTTTTTTTTATAAAGTTTGTCCTTTTCACATTTTCCAATTGCAAATCTTTTATTGACACACTTTCCTTTCTTTCGGCCAATATAAAATCAGCTGATTAATGTTGCCACTTGCTTATTTTTTAGTACGAAATGTATGCGGGCATTTGGTACATTGTGGTTGACTATGATAACGGGGCAATATTTTTGCTTTCTTGTTTGTTGTTTTTTTTATTTGCTTTTGTTGATTTTTTGTTATGCTTTTTTTTAAATGTAACTTAGGAAAATTACAAACACATTTCTTTCAGTGCATTAAGAGAGGGAGAGTGCAACTCACCTATACAATGGCAACAATATTGTTGTATTAGTGTGCCGACCACTAGTTTAAATCATTACTTCAAGATTTTGAAGAGCGTTTAGAGCAGTGCTGTTCATTTCATGGGACAACTGTCCCTGCTCAACTCACACGTATTCCTACGCTCTTGCTTTAGTCGTCACTGAAACAGCGCAAAAAGTATATAATTTACTATAGAGTATTATTCACACTCTACCAGAAATTCAACATGGTACAGAGTTCAGCGGCAACATTTTTAAATGAGAGGGCAACATTTTCAAAGTTGCTAAAGTGTTGAAAAACATTAAATTTAGTGTATGCAGTGCTGCCACATAAACAGTGTAATTTTTTATCCCAGTTTTTGGGATTCTTAACTGTTTACTAGTTTTTTCATGAAAACAGTTTTTTTTCCACTTTTCCCCATTTTTGCTCAATAACTGTATTACAAATCCGCAAATATGCTGTTTCACTCATTAACTTGTTTTTACATACATACATACATATACATACTACTGTATCCGTTACATACATACATATTTTGTTAGTGCTATTTTTTTTGTTAATTTGGTTTTTGAAAGCTGTGGAATAAACCCTTTTGTTCAGAGTGAATTACATTTTAAAACCAGAAGAACATTGAATATTTGAAAATGGAAAATAACAAGTGCCCTAAATTGGATGATTTTTGTTACGTTTGTGATCATATCGTCCCAAAAATAGGCAAACAGGATCGAAAAAACTTGTTTACTGAGGAATTCAAAAAAGCGTAATGTCATTATTTTGATGAAACAGATTTACTATCCACTAAACACTGAACGGACGTGTTTTATCTAAGCTCCGATACTTTTAAAAGTTTAACTAAATTACATAAATTACTTTAATAGTAAATTAAAAATTCTTAATTATAAACTAAACAACAGTGTCAACAAACATAAACAATATTTCAGATTTTATTATATAAATATATAAATAAACAAGAAAATAAACAAAAAATATATGTATATACAAAAATAGTTTTGAAACAAAATATAAATATAAAAAACTTAAAATACTCTTAAAACATCTTGTTAACGAGTTACTGTACAAACAAATTGGAAAACAAAACATAAAACAATTTCAAGAAAGAAGAAAAATAAAAAATAACTGAAAATGAGTTACAACAACACCCACGACAATAACAACAGCGATGTCAGTGTAGAAAATCTAACTAATTAACCAAACAACAAAAATGACAATATTAACCCTAATTTTGCGCCAAAAAGGAGAAGAGAGTCAATATCAAGCTCTCTTTTTGATAATATATTAAAAACACCAAGATTGTCAGCAAATGATTCTCCCTTCAAATTACTTAATTTCGTTGACAGGCGATTTTAAAAATTTATCGGTCACATAAAAACAATGTTTGAGGAAAGTGAAGTACGTATGGAAAAGATGCTAGATAAGAGATTTGAAGATCTTAAAATTTTCGACATAAATCAACGCGTAACTAAACTGGAAACAGTCGCGGTTGATATAATAAGTCTAAAAAATGAAGTTCAAGTATTAAAGACACAAATGCAGCCACAGGAAAACTCGATCGTAGCTTCAGATCTACGCATCAATGGCATTCCATTTAAAAGTGATGTATGATATATTTAAATCGATTTGTGATACACTGCAAATTAATACGCCAGCAGTAATAATAAAAATAAATCATTTTCGCCAGACGCAGTAATTATGGTAAAACTTTTCTCTCCGTATGATAAGAACTTTATTCTGAAAAGTAAACAATAAAACTAAATCATATTGATAAAGGTTCTGATCGCCCTTTTTATTTGAATGAAAATCTGACCTCAACAAATCATAAAATACTGAAGTCTGCGATTACTTTAAAAAATAGTAATAAACTTCATTCGGCGTTCTCCATGCGCGGATTGGTCCACATAAAATTTGGTAAAAATTAAAAACCTATGCCAGTTGATTCTTTAGAAGCAATAGACAATTTATTTCGCAATGAGGATCAAATTGTCCATAGTACATAATTTATATTTGCTGATATTTAAACCCTTAATTATTTTTCACTTACTTTTACCAAAATATTTTTTAATATTCTTAATAATCCGTTATGTTTTAATTATATAACTTTTTTACTTTGTAGTAGGCATACTTATGGTACACAGTGTACAAAGGGAAAATGACAGATTTTATTACAACCTTAAGTTGATTCGTCATACCAAACAATGCTATTGGAATTTCTAACCTTCTGTTGAATTCATCGCAAACAAGACTTGCTTTACGAATATGAACACCCATAAACAGAACATGCAAAAAGGGTTTCATGTTACTTTGTTTGTGACTGTTGATCGTTGTCAAGTAATGTGTTTGTTGAAACAAGACCTCACACGGTCAAGGGCAGCTAATGCATGTTGCACTTGAGAAGTACGGATATATGGTACGCAGATGTGGGTCAATGTTATCTTTATTGTTTGTTTGGATATTCCACTTTGTAGATAAGTACTAAGATATCTAGTATATAAGCTACGATAGTTTTTAGAATAAAATCAATCTAAGTTAAGACAAGAGACAGAACACACAACTGTTTTAAAAAAAAAACAAATTTGTAAAATAACTTCGATACTAATTTAATAAAGCATTAAAAATAAATCAAATTAAAAGAAGTGTTTTAATTATAGTAAACCCAGTACTACCATAGAAGAAGCATTTTATGAAAGCAAACAAAGTCCATCATATGGCGATATTAGCTTCAATATCAAAGGCATTATTAAATAAAATCTCTTCTGCAGACAAATAATTTATAACTAGCACGTCTAAAAATTTGATAGCTTGGACACAAAATTTCAGAATTATGAATAACTTTATGTAGCCAGGTGTCAGTAAATACAAATATATGTTTATCAAAATTAAAACTATCAGCATATAGGGCAGATAATTTAGTATTAAGACCTCTAACATTTTGATACATAATTGAACTTGTATGGACAGAAGCACTAATTAGTTTTTTGAAACAGGAATAAAGATTTTGGGTTATCTAGGATTATTTCTAAAAAAAATATTCACGAACTGGAGTGTTTTCAGGCCAGAAACTAGGATCAACGATTTGCTTAAATAGTTCATAAGGTACCAATATTTTAAATGACGTTATTTCTCTTGGTTGAGAATAAGAAAATTTATAAGTTGAAATAATTGCATCAGAATTTGTATTGATTGATATCTTCAATAGAAGTTGTAGACGTAAAGCGTGAAACAAATATAGATTATTTAGGTGGAATTAGAGTTAACAGATTTAGAGTTGAATTGGAATCAGAAGGTACACACATTTGTTGATTCGGGAAAGTAGGGAGAATATCAGTATTATTGATGGAATTTAAAAATTGATTATTTGGTGAAGGAGAATGTAGAACCGTTGTATCATTTAAATTAGAAGAAGGACGGGAACATTGAGTCGGAGGAATAGGAGAGCCAGCTTTATTTACTGTCAATGCAGTAGGTATAGTGTTCATGGATTTTGTAATAAATTAATTAATGATTTCGTAATTGCCACTCGTACTTCAATGTTGGAATCAAAAACCGAATACGGATTATGATTAATAGATGATCCAGATGGGAGAGGAGAAACAGCATCAATTTCAATAAGGCAGCAGTACGTAGAGAATTTGACGTAGTTGGTCGGTCTTCTAAATTTTTTTTTACCTTTAGGAGATGAAGACTTTAGTAAGCTGGAGAGTTTGTCCAAGTTATGGAATTTTGTAAATGATTCGCCATGACTGGATATTTTGCTTTGCAGTTCAATAAAGTCTTGAGAGTTTTTTTAAGCTCAGATTGCGAGCTTTTAAAGAAATTATAAAATTCCACACCAATATTCTTGCAATGTGGACAAGTCAAATGAAGGTTTTTAGTTTTATCAACCAAATCATCAGCATCACGAGTCCTAATGCCTTTAGTGCAAGTTAAACGTTAGTATCGTAGTAAGAACAAAATTTTTCATATGAGCACTTCATATTGGACATCTCAGGAAATAAGAGGGTTGTTACTAAACAGAAACTTATTATAGTTCAGACACAAACAAGTACGTTACAGTTTGAGGTATACTGGAGATTATGATTAACAGCTGATCACTTACTTCAAGTCAGAAAAGCAATGAACAATCGATAACTTGACGATAATAAACAAAAACAAAAAGTATGACCAATATTTGTTATTGTAAAGGCTTAACAATTTGATGTATTATGAAACTTGTGCAGAAGCCCACAAAAAACCGTGAATGCACCAAAACCAATTATTGACTAATTATTCTGATTTTTTAGTTTTTTTTTTTTTTTTTAAACAAGTCCAAATATTTCAGTGTTAAAACAATAAATTTCCAATTTTAATAGGGCGGGGCGAATACTTAATTTGACATTTCTTTGTTTCAGTTTTTGACATTTTCAACCATGGAGAGGTACACAATTTAATAGCGCATTCAGATTGTTGAAGCCTTTTACGAAAATGGGCGTTTAAATCATAATGCATTTCGCGCACTTCGTGATTTTTTTGGTCAGCATAATCGACCAAATGTGTCCACATTCGGAGGAATTGTGCATAGCGGGTCTGTAGGAAATATGAAAACACCTGTGCATGCTCGCTCAGTTCGTTCTGCGGAAAACATTGTTGTTGTTCGCGATGGTGTGGCATGAGGTCGGCCAAGCAATTACCGTGGATTGGGTTCGCTATCGCGAGATGATAACGGAATACTTGTGGCCAGAAATTGAGGATACGGACCTGGACGATATATGGTTTCAACAGTTTGGTGCCACTTGCTACACAGCCAACGAAACAATGGCTCTTTTGCGCGATAAATTCAATGGCCGTGTTATCTCACATCGTGGCGATGTGAATTGGCCGCCATGATCATGTGATTTGACACTGTTGGACTTCCTTCTTTTAGGATTTTTAAAAAAAAAGTGTACGACAATAAGCTAAGAACAATTCAAGAACTAAAGGATGAGATAATTCGGGACATTAACAACATTGAACCTCAATTATGTCTCAGTCATTTAAAATATGAACCATCGCCGTGGCGAGCATTTGGCCGATATTTTGTTTCACACATTATTGTCATATATCCTTTTATTACAATAAAAATAATAATATAATTCTCTGAAAACTTTTTGTTTTATTTACAACTAACATCGTGCATTATTGTTGGACCACCCTTTACTTGAATTTAATTTGAATCATTTATTTTAACCATTTGAAAATAAAAGAAATTTCTAGTTTTTTTAAATTCTTTTATTTAAAAAATTCAAAATTTTCTCGCAAAATTATATGTTATATAAAATATCACTGAACAGTTCCAAAACATATAGAAATATGAATATCTTTTGCTCTTATTAAACATTTTAGTAAGTTTTCTGTAAAATACTACTGCCGAAAAAATTACCTAACCAGGACTACAGCATTCTTAACTTTTTTTTAAATTTTCTTAGAAATGTCCAATAAACTTCCTAAATTCCTATCACCAAAGAGTATCCCTATTGGGATACTTATAAAAATATTAAATAAAAAAACTATGTTTCAAATAGAAAAAGATCTACAAAAAATGTTTTTTAATTTGTGCGATAAATAAAAAAATTTATAATCGTATGTAGACTTTTGAGACGGAAAAAACAAAATTTAAATTTTAGAAAAATATTAAAAAAAAGAAAAAAAATTGTAAGAGTTGGTTGTGTTTTTTAAAAGCTCCCTAAATTTTAAATTATGACAATTTAATAAATATTTAAAAAAACCAAAAAACATTTATAGACGAATTTCTAACATTTTTACTGTGTTAAAAAAAATACAAAATTCTAAAACTAAACTAAATCAATAAATACACATTATTAAAATTAAATTCTTATCATTAAATAATATTCTATATAACAAAAAAAAAATAAACAAAAGGCAAGGCAAAACAAAAAAACAATAAACCAACATCCCTTTTCTGTTTGAGTGTTGAAATTCGTAAACAACAACTATACACATATATAAAAAATATTAAAAAACAAATACAACACATTAAATAAAAAATCTAAATACCAAATAATATAAATATGTCCCGTAAAAGAACACGAACAAAATACTCATTAAACGACACCTTTTTTTTAATTTAATAATTATTTATTTACTCAATTAAGACCTAATTCCAATTCCGCGAAGCCATTTGGCTTGTCTGCAGAATGTAAAATATTTGATCATAAAATAATAAACTTATTTAACAAATTATGTTTTAATTCATTGCATTATTTACATTAATTTGGTTTAATTTCTTTAGTTTTTTAATTCATTGAATTATATTTTATTTTGACTTTATTGCGAAGTTATAAAATATTCTTTTATTGTTTCCTTATTTTAGAATTTGCAATATTTATTAAATTTAAAGGCAATTTGTTGAAAATATTGGGCAATACTACAGATAAGGTATTTTTGCCGTAGTTGTTGCGATGACGTTCCACCTTGTCGGCTCGAAGTCGCGTGTTGAGTTCGTGATCGATGGCTTTTAAAAAACGATTCTCTTTAAAAATTAATTTATTAGTGTTGTACAATATATACTGTTAACATTCACTATCTCAAGTTTGCTGGAAATGTTGTTGTATGTGGTTTCCCTATTGTTCTTGCTGGCGAGGGTGTTGTTGCCGTTGACGATTATGTTGTTGTTGACTAGCATGTAGTTGTTGTTGAACATGTTGTTGTTAAGAATGTTGTTGTTGAGCATGTTGTTGTTGAGCATTTTGTTATTGATTATATTGTTGTTGGACATGGTGTTGCTATAGGACGTGTTGTTGTTTATTAACGAATTGTTATTGTTGGTTGTAATGGTGTTTAGTGTATTGTTGGTGGGAGTGTTGTTATTGTTTATATTGTTGTTGGGCTTGGTGTTGCTATTGGACGTCTTGTTGTTTATTAACGAATTGTTATTGTTGGTTGTACTGGTGTTTAGTGTATTGTTGGCGGGAGTGTTGATATAAATAATAGCGTAATTCAGATGGTTATTGTGTTGTTGTTTTTTCAATAATATTTTTAATATTTGATTTTGTGTTTGTTGAAGAGATTTGCAATACGTTGGACCTCCCCATGCAGCTATTCCATGTCTGATGTAGGACTCGGCTAATGAAAAATAGGCTTGTTTAAGAACGCAGTTACTGAGGTGATAAAGACTATATGCTGTTTTTCTTAATTTTTTTCGTATATGTTGAATCTGCGTAAGCCATTTAAAGTTATCGTCCACATAGACTCCAAAGTATTTGTACGATCTTACGACTTCAATAAATGTTGCGCAGTTATCGTACGTGTTTACGGTGGTTATGTTGTGTAGGCATTGGGTGTTGTGAAATTTTAAGCTGACGTTTTTACGAATAAGATGCGGGGATTTTATATGCATTAGTTTACTTTTCGTTGCGTTTATAACAAGCCTATTGTCATGACATCATTTTGATATTTTGTTAAGCTCGTTTTGCATGATAACAGTAGCGGAACTTACGTTCTCATGCGCTACATTAATTGCAGTGTCATCTGCGTATGCAAATATCGTGCCATTTTTCAGGATCTTTAACATTTCATTACTATAGATCAGGTAAAGAATGGGTCCTAATTTTGAACGTTGTGGAACGCCGTACTTTAGTGGAGTTTCGTTGCATGGTTTGTTGCTCACTTTAACGCGATATGACCTTAATTGAAGGTAGTTTTCAAACCATTTTAAACAATTTCCTCTAATACTGTTTCTATATAAAATATTTAATAAATTTTGGTGTCGAATGCTTTGCTGAAATCTATGAACAGTGCTAAGCAGTGAGTATTTTTATTTAAACAACCATTAATAAAATTTGAAAAATTTCCCAAGAGCTTATTTATATTTTTCCCTTTTTGAAATCCAAACTGGCTCGGATTTATAATATTATATTTCTTTAGAAAGCTGGTAAGCCTTCTTACAATAATCTTTTCAAGTACTTTTTCTATTACTGGTAGAATAGCGATAGGCCTGTAGTTCTTATAGTTGATTCTTGTGCCGGTTTTGTAGATTGGCCGTATTATGGACGTTTTTAATAGTGTGGGTATACAGGTGGTTTCAATGCTGGAGTTGATAAAAGCAGTTATTACTGGCGCCATACATCGAGCATTGGATTTTAAATCTTTTGGTCTTATACCGTCTATTCCAGGACCTTTTTTAATGTTTAATTTGTTCAAAATGTTAAAAACTTCTTCGATAACAAGGAAATAAAAATTGAATTTTGAATGGCTGAATCATCTGGTTCTTCTTCCCATCACCACTGTCGAATGATCAACGAACGACTGGACAGAGAAGTGGCAATGTTTAAATCAAGGCGAATATACACCAGCAGAGCTATTCAGTAACTTTTAACGATCCAACAATTGTTAATTTTTTATCTATTTAAATTAGAAACAGATGGCATCTCTGTCAAACGAAATGTCAAAATTAACGAAAATCACAAAGAAGAATAGAAAAAAAGAAGAAATTAATGCGTCCTTTTTTATTTGTTATTTTGAATTTATTTATTTTTATTATTTTATTTTTGCTTTTATTAATTGCTGCACAAGGTAAGTAAAATAAAATGTGTATTTATTATTTTTATGTTTGTTAATTTCTTTTATATATTGTTTTAAAATGACTACTGATTTAGCAGCTAAAAGGTGTCGCGCAACAGCCGAGCAACTTAACAGATGATAGCCGAATCAAATGCTGCAACTATTGAAAGCACCAAAATGATGGCGGAGGCTATAACAAATATGGGAACTGCAATAGCCAACGCAATTAATAATGTGGCAAATGATATAAATGACCTGTGATAAATTATTTTTATTTTTTCACAAAGTGAATTTAATGTTTTTCTTTTATTTTTTAATACATTTAATTTTTATTTTTGTTAGTTTAAGTTAAAGACTGAATTTCATTTTTATTTTATTGGAATAAGTTAATTTTTTGTTATTATTATTTTTTTATTATTATTATTATTGTTATATTTCTTATATATATGAAAACAAAAGACTGAACTTAATTTTTATTTTATAAGAATAAATTAAGTTTTTGTTATTTTTGTTTTTTTTAATTATTATTTTTGTTATTGTTATATTTGTTATTTATATGGAAATAAAAAACTGAATTGAATATGCTATTTAAAGTTTAATTTATATAAAAAGTTTTTCAATAAAAATAAAATTATTATTATTTATGTAAAAAAATATCTTATAAGTCTTTCTTGGACTCGTATTGCTGTCGATGATGGTGCGTCTTGGGTTACCGAATTTGCCACTTGTTTGAGGTTATGATAACTCATCCTCAGTAACGCTTTGTACGGCTAATTTAATGTTGTGTAACACAGCGCATGCGTTCACTACTTTACCAGCAAATCCGGGATCATACATCATTCTTTGCTGCGATAAGCATCTCCAAGTTGCTTTAAAAACACCAAAGAGTCGTTCAATTGGGTTGCGAGCTTTACACAATGCCTCGTAACGAAATTTAGGACTCCCCTCTGGTTGGTTGGGTAGAGGAGTCATGAGCCACGGCTCTAATGGGTATCCAGAAACACCTGTAGATATTTTAAATGAAAAAATTGATAATTAGTTTTTGTTATGAATAAATATAATTTATTATTAAAAAACTTACCAATTAAAAACATGTTGTGATTTTCCATTTCGAAACTTCTCTGCATAACCCTTCGCACTGCTGAAGAACCCTAAATGTAGGAATCGTGACGTGCTCCCGGATATTTGGCATTCACATTTAAAATTTTTAGATTTGGATCACATATCTGCAAGTTAAAATAAATAATCTTATTGTTGATTCCTTGATGAAATTTTGCTTTTACCATTTGCACATTGATAGAATGGTAGCCATGATGGTTGACATAAGCCTCCTCATGATTTTTCGGGGCCAAAATAGAGACATGTGTGCAATCAATAGCTCCGATAGTACCCCCTACAAAAGGTGAGATAGCTGAAGCAAATATTCACCCTTATTCTAGTTGTCGTCATCGACACAAGACAATGTCGTCTTGGGATTGTTTTTTGAAATTGGTATTCCCGTTGTCGTTATCGAAAATAATTGATAACTGTCGACAAGTATTTGGTATTCTGTAAGAAAATGTGACGACGATATTGTCTTGAAACGACTCTGATTTTGTCGACACAATTTTTAGTAACGACTTGAGGAAACGTAATGACTGAAAAAAACGGAAAAAATGGAAAGAAATATCAAATTTATCCAGCACATCTTTGAAGGCTGTTTTATTCAGCCGAAAGTAACTTTCAAACCTTTTAAAAAAAATTAGAAGATTAACATTCTTTAAAGTAACATACTTTGATTTTGCTACTCACTTGTTATCCGGCAGATTAAAGATATTGGATTTCTGTATGAGAAGTCTTCTTTCCAATACTAGATTTTCTTTATTTTCTTCATCACTGGTATCAGAATTTAAATTACATATAAAAAACATTTTTTCGCAAAAATAATAAACAAAATAAATCTGCCGACTCAATTTTTAGAGATGTGTTTTTGTTTAAATCGATAAACTGTAGACGTCGTTACAACACTGTTTTAGAATACCAATTTGGTGTCGAAGTGATGTCGACGTCGAAGCAAAGTGATGTTGACTCAAAAACGACGACGACATTGATAACGACAACTAGAATAAGGGTGATTGTGTTTGCAGCTTGCCGTTTCACTTGTGTCATTGGAAACCTCACATTGGCACAAAACATTGTGTGGTTGATTGCATCTGTTACACGATGTATGCAACGACTTATTGACGACTGGCTTATTGAAATTCCCCACTGGGGAATTTCTACTACTGGTCGTTGGTAGCACCCAGTTTCAAAGAAACGCAAAGCAGCGAGGACCTAGCATAGTTATTTTTTACAAATTCCATTTAAGCTTAATGATAACTCAATTTACCTGTTTTTCAGTCGATATTGCCGTTATTCTGGAACCCCTTAATTGACAATCAAGCTGAAAAACAAGATCTTCAGCCAAGTCCGGAGGTTATCTATACAGCTTTTGAAACTCTGTTGCAGTAAGATCAAACGGGTTGTCCAAATCTCGGAGAATACGGCGATTAACTAATGGAGCACTAAAAACTGGCTTGTTTTGCGACAAATTAAAAGCCAAATATTCAAACGACATTTCCATTTATAAATTTAACTTTTTGTCGATACAATAAACAACACAAAAATTCTAGTCGTTAAGATAACAATAACAGCTGACTTTTAACAATAGCAAATATCGTTAAAAATGTTATTGAAAAGAAAAATCGTCAATTTTGTTGTTTAGTTTTTAACAATAACAATTATCGTTAAAACAAACTAGTGAATAGGAAAATCGATAAAAATCGTTAAAAAGATAGTGAAAAGCGCTACAGGTTAACACAGCTGAGCTACTTTTTTTACATAATTGGATAATGAAATGTCAAAGTTGTTTATGTTTCCAATTGTTTTTGTTTAAAAGTGCATCCATATATACATACGCATATCCATACGTTTTCCACAAATAATTTTCTTTGTTTCACCAAGCTGTTTTTGACATATCGTTAACTAAAGCAACAATAAAAGACCATGCTGTTTCTGTAATGTTGTACTTGTTGTAGAATTAACACCACTAGTAAAGTGATCGGCAAAAAGTCGCCCATGGGCGACTCACTCATACTAACACAGATAGCATGAAAATTAATATAATTGGGCAATTCACAACGGGTATTGTATCGTGTACTTGTTGTATCGTGTATTACTTTACAATAGTGTAAAATTGTTGTTGGTAATTTACACTTAAAAATCTGATACAACTTTACAATTTCATTTGCTGTGTACATATCAGTCTCAAGTGAATGCTAGTTTGTAATAAACAGAACAAAAAAAAACAGAAAATTCATTTGTTGATTAAAAATAAAAATTAAAAAATGGCAAATAATACAAATACATAGCACAGTGTCAGATTAAGCCAATCTAGGCGGCAGAAATGAACAAAAATGTGCTTCAAAATTGATATTTTGATATTTATTAGAAAAGACCCCAATTGTTACGAAAATAAGCACAAAAGAGAACGAAAAAATGTGGTTGGCATGATAACAGTTATCAAACTCTTGCTATTGAACAGCATGCAAAAACAATTTTGCAATCTTGTAATCGCTCACAAAACTTAATATGATAAAATTAAAGTTGTGCGTGCTTTTTTTCGAAGTTTTTTTTGTATAAAAGTACAATAATTTAATAAAAAAATTTGCTTAACACGACCTTCATATTTCCACCCAAGCATTTTATTTATTTTGTTAAAGAATTAGCTAAAAGGTAAGATAAAATTGAAAAATGATGAGTCTTTCATAGACTAGAACTTCCAACTCCTGCGCGATCCCGCTATGGGAATGTCACCAGTTTCACCGTATATGTTCCTTAAATAGATTTAAAAAATAAAATCCTGCCCATTTTTTGCCTTTTTTTAGCATGAGTCAAATATCGCGTGAAGAACTTTTTACGATTTGGTTGGGTAAAGTGAAAAACGAAAAATACGAAGCCGTTAAAAAGCATGTCATATCAATTTTCGGAGCAGATGTGGACCATAACAAACATAAAGGTCATCTACAAAAGCTTTGCTCCAATTTTGAATCACGTTGGAGCAAATCGCCCAGAGATAAGGCAAGATTTATGCATAATAATTCTATTTGGCTAAGTTCAAATATAATTGCTGCAGAATTTGCTCTTGATGTAGCACCATCCACATCATCTCATTGCGGAAGGCGAGAAAAAGAGTTTTCGGATTGTGCCGCACGGACACAGCGACTAAAGTGTAAAGAACTAATGTCGAAAGTATCTGGGGAGCAACTAGCAATGACAGCAGAAAGGCATCTTAGAACTTGCGGAAAAAGAGATTCAGCTAATATTGTGAAAGAGTTATCAGTAGCATCACCTTCAAGAGGAACAGCTATCAAGAAAGCTAGATTAAGCGCTTCGGAAACTAAACGTCTCTCAGCTGACCAAGCACTGGCGATGATGATAATTTGTCAACGGAGCAATATCGTGCGATTCGGCAACATGCTAAACATTGCAGTCCTAAGCTGTATCCCTGTTATGATCTTGTGGTGCGCTCGGAATCATTATGTTACCCGAGTAACATTTCAGTGGGTGAAACATTTGCTGAAATCAATTTGCAATCTTTGATTGACCACACTGTTAAGAGATTAACAAGTGCAATCTTAAGTCTTTTCCAAATCTGAAAGATAAAATGAGCATTATTATAAAATGGGGGTGTGATGGTGCAGAGCAGAACCGGTACAAGCAAAAATTTACGGAGGAAAACTGCTCGGATGAGAACCTATTTTCAATAGCAATGGTTCGTCTTCAATTATTTTATACTGTTGGAGGAAAAAAGCTAATTGTTTGGCAAAACCACGCTCCGTCATCGACCCGATACTGCCGACCCATTAAATTTATATTTACTAAAGAAACTCGGAAGGTGATTTTAACTGAAGTGCAGAAAAATTAAGATAAGATAGCCAAACTGATACCGACTAGCGTCGAGATGAAAGACTACAATTTTAAAGTTGAAGCGACTTTTATTTTATGCATGATAGACGGAAAAGTATGCAATGCTCTGTCCGCTTACACTTCATCGCAAGCATGTTATTTGTTTGGTGCTACACCGAAAACAATGAACAATTTAAATGCCCTTTCAAATCGTAAGGTCGATGTTAATATGCTTGCCTTGGGTCTATCACCTTTGCATGCTTATATACGATTTATGGAATGCTTACTGCACATTTCATATCGGTTGGAAATTAAAAAGTGGTTCGTTTCAGGCGAGGAAAACAAAGGCAAAGTTGCAAGAAGAAAAAAAGATATCCAAGAACAATTTAGGAATAAAATGGGTATTCTTGTCGACATGCCGAAACAAAAAACTGGAAATACCAATGATGGAAACACAGCCAGAAGATTTTTTAAAGAAGCACACACAACAGCAGAAATAACAGGAATAAATATTGATTTAATAAAGAAGTTTCGCACAATACTTGTTTGCATAAACTTCGGATTTGCCATTGATACAGACGCCTTTCTACGCTACATGGCAGAAACTGTAAATCTTTATTTATTTGAATATTCATGGTACAATATGCCAGTAACCGTGCATAAGATATTATACCATGGATCGGAAATAATCCCTTCCTGCATTCTCCCAATTGGCAATTTCTCCGAAGAAGCTCAAGAAGCGAGAAACAAAGAGACAAGAAATTACCGAGAAATGTTCACTAGAAAAACATCAAGAGTTGACGCAAATACCGATCTATTGAACAGGCTACTAATTTCATTCGACCCATTAATTGCTAGCTTACGTTTGCCTCCAAAGACTAGACGTGGAGATATACCTGCGGAAGTTCGTGATTTATTGTTGAACCAACAATCGTTCGAAGAGAGCTCTGACTCTGAGTAGTTCTATTTCAGTAATAATTTTTATTTTCCTTTTTTTCTATAAGTAAGATTTTCTTTTAATTTTTTGCATAATTATGTACTTATTTTTTTTCAATATAATTTAATTTTAATTTAAATTATGGTTTTTTAATTTTATAGCCTTATAATATTTTCTTCATAAACTGAACTGAGTAAAGGATACCTTTTGTTTTTAAATATAAACGGATGAAAATAAATTGTCCCAAACTAGTCTTTTTGGGAGTAGTTCGGAAGTAGTCCTTTTTGAGACCAGTTGGAACTAGTTTCCTAACGCCATGTTGAAACGTATGTTTTTCCTAGAACGCATGCCAAATTTCGTGTTGATATCTCTTAAACTTTAGCTGAAATTTAATTTCTGCCGCCTAGATTGACTAAATCTGACACTGCATCGGTAAGTTTATTTCTTTAAAAATATACGTTTATATATATCTCATATGTATTTTATCTTTTTAGTCTCAACCAAAACGCATTCGCCTAAACAAAACAAGAAAGTGGTCAGTGGCAGAAGAAAAGTCTTAAATTGACTTTTTAATGGAAAATCGGGAATTCGAGGTATGTATTAGTGCCTGTTTGTGTCAATGAATATGTATTCTAATATTGAGTTTTATTTCAGAAGCCAACAGCTCAAAGCTATTTCAAACGCTTCTGTAGGGAAGAAAATGTTCCGATTGATTGGACGCAGGTTAGAGCAAAAACCAGAAATATGCGAGTTAGCTACAACAAAGCTGAAGCATAGGAGGGGTCAACAGGAGCCGGCAGTATGGATGGCGGAACTGTTAAAAGAGAGTTTTTTTACATATATTCTCGTAGCTTTATCATTCAATATTTTTTTTTTTCGTTTTAGGTACTTTATTAAAGATGTGCAACTACTGCGATGAGCTTAATGATTTGTTTGGAAGCGATGTTATGCTTTTTACATAAAGCAATTATTAGTTTGTCTTTTTCACTTTCACCTTTATTGTTCGTTTTATTTTTATTTGTTTCTTCTTGTTTCCATAAATTTATAAATATTTTTATTCTTCTTTTATTTGACGTTTTACAACATAAAAAAACAACTGACTGTTCACAACAATATATTTGTATATTGTATTTCAATACAACATACAAAATACAATACCAGCTGTGAATTGCCCAAATAAATCAGTCTCAACAAAAAGTATTTAATTCTCTAGAGTATAGTTCTCTCTCACGAATTTTTTAGTACTCTCTTAGAACACGAACATAGTTTGGCGGCAACAAAGGTGAGTTTGGTCGGAAACTTTTAGTAGTGTTTAGCGGTGGTGCCATATAACCAATTTTAACTATTTTTTTTTGCCGTTTTTTGGGATGCTAGAGATTTTTCAGATTATTCCATAAAAAAAATATTTTTTTTTTATTTTATTCATGTATTTTTTTCAGATTTTTCATATAAAAATATAATATTTGTTCATTATACTATTTATTTTTACTAAAATTAGACATGTCTAATGAATAGAGTATTCAAAAACCGAAAACCGGTCAACCGGTTTCTTTTTTTAAAACCGATCGGTTTCGAATATTTTGTAAATTCGAAGAAAACCGAAAACCGGTCTTTTTTGTTCGGTTAACCGGTTTTTTTTTAATTACATCACCAACTGGGTTACTTGGTCTCTTTTATTTTTTCCGAACACTTTTATAATCGTTTGTTTGGTTATGAAGATTTAGATGTAAGTCTGATAGATTCCGATGAAGACTTAACTTTGGATATTCCAAATTCAAATAGTTTAATTTCTGATCAATGTACAAAATCATTTATCATTATATGTGACCTTCTCCGAGAAAAGGGACCTAGTGTGTGAAAATGAGATGCGATTTGGTATGGTTAGTTATGATTGGGTGCCGACTTTGGTGACGTCATGCCTATGTATGTGGTGACGCTTTTAGAGTGACAATTTAAAAACAATTTAAAACCAAAAAATTAAAAAAAAAAGTAAAAATTTAATGTTTTTCTCATTTTTATCGATTTTCCTAAGTTCGTTTTGTACGTTTTTATGGGGTAAATAAATTTTTATCAGAAATCTAACTCATTTCATGTTATTCTACACCCTTTTAAGTACCAGAATCCACTCTTAAGTCCAAACCCGTTTTTTGACACACTAGGTCCTTTTTCTAGGAGAAGGTCACATATGATGATTTCATATATCTTGATAAATGCGACAAAAGAACTGAAAAGTTGAACAATTTATATAATTGTCTTTTGGCTATTTGTCCAACATCTACAATTAGTGAAATAGTATTTTCCACTTCTAGCTTTATCAAAAGCAAACAAAAAATCGTCTTAAAACGAAACATTTAAATTCATATTATTTCTAAAATATTATTTTAGAATTGAAAAATAGATTTTCTTTTTACATATTTAAAATGTCCGGTTTTTTCAAAAGGCCGTTTTTTTGAATACTTTACTAATGAAGTAAAAAAATACAACCAAAATTTGCAATTGTGTTATAAATAGTTACGAATTCAAACCTAACATTGTGACATGAAAAGTATTAAAGTGTGTACACACATTGACCAATTATGTCTATTCATATCCATTAATTCCCATTTCTATGGTAAAAATATATAATAAAGAGAATAAATATGCTATTAATTGTTGCAACATATAATTAAAAAAAACAATAAAAAAGCGTGAATTTGAAAAAAGTTGTTTTCATGAAAAAACTGGTAAACAGTTAAGAATCCCAAAAAATGGGATAAAAAATTAAACTGTTTATGTGGCAGCACTGCATACACCAAATTTATTGTTTTTCAAAGAATTAGCAACTTTGAAAATATTGCCCACTCATATAAACATGTTCGCTGAACTCCGTAGCATGTTGAATTTCTGGTAGAGTGTTTCTAACACTCTATTGTAAATTATATACTTTTTGGTCTCAATTGAGCTTTCGTACAGTAAGGTGGTGTCGACGCATATTGCGAGCATTACACTGAACGAATTTTCATGAATAATGGGAGTATGAATATAAATAATGGGAATCGAAAATTTTTTCGGTAAACTGATTTATTTATTTATATGGTCATTTATTTACTTTTAATTCATATTGCTTTTCCTAAGCTTTAACTTAGAAACTACTTGTATCTTTGAAGGCTTTAATTAGAACCCCTTCTCACCGCTCTCATAATAAATAAAAATTTAAATAAATGCACGAAACAAAGGAAACAATTAAATGAGTTTTATTTTTTTATTATTTTATTTTAAATTGTAATTTTTTTAAATAATTTAATAAAAACAAGGGCGCATAATCATTGTTAAAATAAAGTATACTTTAGGAGTTCTAAAATCGCCTTTTCTGAAAAGTATACTTTAAACCAACTATGGACAAATAAAAGTAATCGTTAAAGTCTGCTGTTTTCCGTTAAGAAATTTTTTGTGATAAAATATGTTTGAATTGCAAAATATTGAAAGGACAATTATATCAATAAATAAGGGATTTTGCATAAAATTCATTGTTACTTAATTTGTATTAATAAAAATACACTTTTCTATCCTTTTTTTTATAAAGTTTGTCCTTTTCACATTTTCCAATTGCAAATCTTTTATTGACACACTTTCCTTTCTTTCGGCCAATATAAAATCAGCTGATTAATGTTGCCACTTGCTTATTTTTTAGTACGAAATGTATGCGGGCATTTGGTACATTGTGGTTGACTATGATAACGGGGCAATATTTTTGCTTTCTTGTTTGTTGTTTTTTTTTATTTGCTTTTGTTGATTTTTTGTTATGCTTTTTTTTTAAATGTAACTTAGGAAAATTACAAACACATTTCTTTCAGTGCATTAAGAGAGGGAGAGTGCAACTCACCTATACAATGGCAACAATATTGTTGTATTAGTGTGCCGACCACTAGTTTAAATCATTACTTCAAGATTTTGAAGAGCGTTTAGAGCAGTGCTGTTCATTTCATGGGACAACTGTCCCTGCTCAACTCACACGTATTCCTACGCTCTTGCTTTAGTCGTCACTGAAACAGCGCAAAAAGTATATAATTTACTATAGAGTATTATTCACACTCTACCAGAAATTCAACATGGTACAGAGTTCAGCGGCAACATTTTTAAATGAGAGGGCAACATTTTCAAAGTTGCTAAAGTGTTGAAAAACATTAAATTTAGTGTATGCAGTGCTGCCACATAAACAGTGTAATTTTTTATCCCAGTTTTTGGGATTCTTAACTGTTTACTAGTTTTTTCATGAAAACAGTTTTTTTTCCACTTTTCCCCATTTTTGCTCAATAACTGTATTACAAATCCGCAAATATGCTGTTTCACTCATTAACTTGTTTTTACATACATACATACATATACATACTACTGTATCCGTTACATACATACATATTTTGTTAGTGCTATTTTTTTTGTTAATTTGGTTTTTGAAAGCTGTGGAATAAACCCTTTTGTTCAGAGTGAATTACATTTTAAAACCAGAAGAACATTGAATATTTGAAAATGGAAAATAACAAGTGCCCTAAATTGGATGATTTTTGTTACGTTTGTGATCATATCGTCCCAAAAATAGGCAAACAGGATCGAAAAAACTTGTTTACTGAGGAATTCAAAAAAGCGTAATGTCATTATTTTGATGAAACAGATTTACTATCCACTAAACACTGAACGGACGTGTTTTATCTAAGCTCCGATACTTTTAAAAGTTTAACTAAATTACATAAATTACTTTAATAGTAAATTAAAAATTCTTAATTATAAACTAAACAACAGTGTCAACAAACATAAACAATATTTCAGATTTTATTATATAAATATATAAATAAACAAGAAAATAAACAAAAAATATATGTATATACAAAAATAGTTTTGAAACAAAATATAAATATAAAAAACTTAAAATACTCTTAAAACATCTTGTTAACGAGTTACTGTACAAACAAATTGGAAAACAAAACATAAAACAATTTCAAGAAAGAAGAAAAATAAAAAATAACTGAAAATGAGTTACAACAACACCCACGACAATAACAACAGCGATGTCAGTGTAGAAAATCTAACTAATTAACCAAACAATAAAAATGACAATATTAACCCTAATTTTGCGCCAAAAAGGAGAAGAGAGTCAATATCAAGCTCTCTTTTTGATAATATATTAAAAACACCAAGATTGTCAGCAAATGATTCTCCCTTCAAATTACTTAATTTCGTTGACAGGCGATTTTAAAAATTTATCGGTCACATAAAAACAATGTTTGAGGAAAGTGAAGTACGTATGGAAAAGATGCTAGATAAGAGATTTGAAGATCTTAAAATTTTCGACATAAATCAACGCGTAACTAAACTGGAAACAGTCGCGGTTGATATAATAAGTCTAAAAAATGAAGTTCAAGTATTAAAGACACAAATGCAGCCACAGGAAAACTCGATCGTAGCTTCAGATCTACGCATCAATGGCATTCCATTTAAAAGTGATGTATGATATATTTAAATCGATTTGTGATACACTGCAAATTAATACGCCAGCAGTAATAATAAAAATAAATCATTTTCGCCAGACGCAGTAATTATGGTAAAACTTTTCTCTCCGTATGATAAGAACTTTATTCTGAAAAGTAAACAATAAAACTAAATCATATTGATAAAGGTTCTGATCGCCCTTTTTATTTGAATGAAAATCTGACCTCAACAAATCATAAAATACTGAAGTCTGCGATTACTTTAAAAAATAGTAATAAACTTCATTCGGCGTTCTCCATGCGCGGATTGGTCCACATAAAATTTGGTAAAAATTAAAAACCTATGCCAGTTGATTCTTTAGAAGCAATAGACAATTTATTTCGCAATGAGGATCAAATTGTCCATAGTACATAATTTATATTTGCTGATATTTAAACCCTTAATTATTTTTCACTTACTTTTACCAAAATATTTTTTAATATTCTTAATAATCCGTTATGTTTTAATTATATAACTTTTTTACTTTGTAGTAGGCATACTTATGGTACACAGTGTACAAAGGGAAAATGACATATTTTATAACAACCTTAAGTTGATTCGTCATACCAAACAATGCTATTGGAATTTCTAACCTTCTGTTGAATTCATCGCAAACAAGACTTGCTTTACGAATATGAACACCCATAAACAGAACATGCAAAAAGGGTTTCATGTTACTTTGTTTGTGACTGTTGATCGTTGTCAAGTAATGTGTTTGTTGAAACAAGACCTCACACGGTCAAGGGCAGCTAATGCATGTTGCACTTGAGAAGTACGGATATATGGTACGCAGATGTGGGTCAATGTTATCTTTATTGTTTGTTTGGATATTCCACTTTGTAGATAAGTACTAAGATATCTAGTATATAAGCTACGATAGTTTTTAGAATAAAATCAATCTAAGTTAAGACAAGAGACAGAACACACAACTGTTTTAAAAAAAAAACAAATTTGTAAAATAACTTCGATACTAATTTAATAAAGCATTAAAAATAAATCAAATTAAAAGAAGTGTTTTAATTATAGTAAACCCAGTACTACCATAGAAGAAGCATTTTATGAAAGCAAACAAAGTCCATCATATGGCGATCCTGCAAACACCGAAATAATGAACCAGCCCGAAATAATGAACCATTGCCAGTGACGAATGCAGCTACTGACGACATCAAAAACCCAACCATTGCTACTGAAGTGGGAGATCCAGTCAACATCAAGCCATAAGTATATAAAAAAAAAAAATTAATTCCATTAACGTTACTTGTATTAAGTGCCGAAACGCGCAAATACAGAAGTACGGAGATGAGAACAATTAATTAATGAATTGAACTAAAGAAATTATGAGTAATAAAGAATTTGAAAAGATACTAGAAGAAATTAAAATAGCTCAGGAACAGTGGAAAACAGGAAAAATAGTAAATAAACCGCAAAATCCAAGACTACAAGGAAGAGGTTATTCCGGAACTAGAAAAACAAGATTAATAATATTAGAAGATCAAATAGAATCAATAGAAGAAAAGATAATTACAGAAAATTGTAATAAAGAAAAAGAGTATTTAACAAAGAAATTAGAAGAATTAAAATTAAAATTTGAGATAATATTACAAGAAATAAGAGAATATAAAAAATTGAAGAAACAGAAAGATAAAGAACGTAAAAGAAATTTGAATAAAAATTAAGCACATATATATATATTAAAATAAACAAAAAAAACGAAAGCATGTTAAGAGCTATAGCGGTAACATTAGTAATAACGATAATTGTAGTAATAAGCACATCATTGTTAATTATACAAGTAAAGAATTGCTTTAACAATACAGCCTTAGAGCATATAGGAAAAGCAAAAGAGTATGTTTTAGAAAAAGTAAATGAATTCCAGGTGGTAGACAAAGTCAGCTCTTTGGCACAAGAAGCAGAGAATTTAGAAGTTATGGAAAAGTTGACGATATAATCGTTTTTGGATTTAGTTGGAAACATCACAATGAAAATTTAATGAACGTTTTTGCTAGGTTATCCAGGTATAATCTTAAGTTAAATGCGAGTAAATGTTGTTTTCTGAGACCAGAAGTTGTGTACTTAGGGCACTTGGTCACAGCGAGTAGTATCAAGCCAGACCCAAGCAAGTATGAAGCAATTTCCAAGTATCCCATTCCAAGCAATTCTGACGACGTCAGAAGATTTGTTGCTTTTTGTAACTGTTATCGCAGATTCATAAAGAATTTTGCAGCAACTGCGAACTGTCTAAACGACCTATTGAAAAAGAACACGAAGTTTGAGTGGACTAAAAATGCCAATCGGCATTTGAAGCTTTGAAAACCAGTCCAATAAGCCCTCCAGTTTTGCAATATCCGGATTTTGATAGACCGTTTGTGTTGACAACGGACGCATCGGATTTTGCGCTGGGTGCAGTCCTATCTCAAGGTCCATTAGGTAATGACTTACCCATATCTTACGCAAGTAGATCCCTTAACAAGCACGAGAGGAATAAACCCGTGATTGAGAAGGAACTACTAGGCATTTATTGGGGTATACAATTTTTTAGACCATATTTGTATGGCAGAAGATTCACGGTTGTAACTGACCATCGACCATTAGTGTCATTATTTTCTCATAAGAATCCAAGCTCGAAACAAACGCGAATACGATTGGAACTTTCTGATTATGATTTTGATATCGTATATAAGAAAGGATCAAACAATACGAATGCGGATGCATTATCACGAATAAAGTTGGATTCAACAATTTTAAAAGGTATGATACCGTTGGAGAACGACAAAGGTATCAAGAAAACGCTAGTAGTAACAAGAGGTATGAGTAAAGAGTCATCAATTAGTAGAAATATCATTAGCAAATCTTACAGTGAGTCTGATCAACTCCATATGTGGGATTGCACTTCCATCAATGATATAAAGCACGCGTGCAAGTTAAAGTTTATATTAGAGAAAAGGCCAATAGAAGACATATATAGATATGTAACAGAGAATGATAAAAGTGAAAATGAAATGCGCATTAGATGTAGTGATAATCCAAAGTGCTTAGGTACTCTTTTGGAGAAGCTGTCATCTTATTTGAAAAAAAGTGAAAATGAAAAATTTGCCATCGCCAGAGATGATGCAATATTTAGAATAATTCCTGGAGATGAATTTAAGGCCAAATATAATAAATCGAATAAGTCGAATAAGGATGACGTAACAATATTGTTATATAATAAACCTCAGAATATACTAAGCGAGAGTTGAAAGTTAGAACTTATAGAGTTATTTCACAACACCCCACAGGGAGGTCATTTTGGAGTTCGCAAGACTCTACTTAAATTAAAACAACGGTACATTTGGAAGAACATGAACAAGATGGTGAAAGAATATATTTCTAGGTGAGCAGGTAAGACACACCAGGGAACCACTTTGTGTCACGGACACACCTACACAAAGCTTTCAAACGATTGTAATCGATACAGTTGGACCTCTACGTCCTTCAATGAGGTATCGATATATACTAACTATGCAATGCGAGTTAACAAAATATGTTATAGCTTGCCCCATAGAAACAAAAGAGGCAAAGTCCATAGCTAAGGCATTGACTGAAAACCTCATATTGAAGTATGGAATATTTAAAACCTTGAAATCAGACAGAGGGACAGAGTTTACAAACGAATTGATGAAGGAGGTATGCGAATTATTGAAAATTGAACAACGATTTTCGACTCCGTATCATCATGAAACTTTAGGCACAGTAGAAAGGAACCATAGGGTTCTGAATGAATGCTTTTTGTCTTTTGTAGAAGGTGACAATTGGGAGCAATGGATTCCTTATTATGCATTTGCATACAACGTAACTCCTCATGTAGATACTGAGTACTCCCCATTCGAATTGTTGTTTGGAAGATTACCGAGTTCACCAGGTGGCGAAGTCATGAATCATCCCCAGGTTTACAATCTTGAGAATTATGCTAAAGAACTGAAAACAAGACTAAAATATTCACTAGACTACGCAAGAAAACTAACTGAAAAAGTAAAAGAAGGTAGACGAATAGAATCACAGGATAAAGCGAATAGTATAAATTTAGAAACAGGAGATTTAGTATTAGTTAGAATAGAAAGTAGAAAGAAGAATGAGGCACCATATAGAGGTCCTTATACCATAGTAGAAATTAGTGGCGTAAATATATCAGTTAGGGTAGGGAATAATATTAAGACCTATCATAAGAATTTGTTAAAGAAATATAATACTTAATAAAAGAAAATCTCTAAATGATTCATAACATATAAACAAAAAAAACACAAAAAAAAAATATTGTATTAAGAACCAAAACAAATAAAAGAATATGTAAATAGAAATTTTATTTTTGTAGTAAAGTCATTAAACTTAAACTTATGATATTATATTACTTTAATATAACAATGTAATATTATGGGTATGCACTATTGAAGTCACATATCATTTAAATCCTCCAATTTCTGTCAATTATATTTTAACAGAAATTTGATGATTTCTCTTGAGGGTGAGGGTGTAGTAGGCATACTTATGGTACACAGTGTACAAAGGGAAAATGACAGATTTTATTACAACCTTAAGTTGATTCGTCATACCAAACAATGCTATTGGAATTTCTAACCTTCTGTTGAATTCATTGCAAACAAGACTTGCTTTACGAATATGAACACCCATAAACAGAACATGCAAAAAGGGTTTCATGTTACTTTGTTTGTGACTGTTGATCGTTGTCAAGTAATGTGTTTGTTGAAACAAGACCTCACACGGTCAAGGGCAGCTAATGCATGTTGCACTTGAGAAGTACGGAAATATGGTACGCAGATGTGGGTCAATGTTATCTTTATTGTTTGTTTGGATATTCCCCTTTGTAGATAAGTACTAAAATATCTAGTGTATAAGCTACGATAGTTTTTAGAATAAAATCAATCTAAGTTAAGACAAGAGACAGAACACACAACTGTTTAAAAAAAAAAAACAAATTTGTAAAATAACTTCGATACTAATTTAATAAAGCATTAAAAATAAATCAAATTAAAAGAAGTGTTTTAATTAAAGTAAACCCAGTACTACCATAGAAAGCAAACAAAGTCCATCATAACATATATACACCCTTTCTGACCCATTTTACTTTGCACGCGTTTCTTATATGAAATATATTGTTTTATTTTATGATAAATTACTGCGATATCACAGTTTATAGTTCCACAGATAATACCGTTGATATGATACGAGTTCTATGTAGACAGAGAGCTGGTTTAAATGTATGCCATATAAACGCTCAGAGTCTTAATAATAAAATTGATGAGTTTCGTTATATTTTTGAGAAGTCTGGGGTAGATGTGATATGTGTATCTGAGACGTGGTTCGAACCAGTGGTTCTTGACACTATTTTTCGTTTGGATAATTTTTATTTGTACCGGTGTGACAGATTATCGCATGCGGTGGTGTGGCCATATACGTGAGGAAAGGAATTGCAAGTAAAATATGTTGCAAATCAGCGCCGGAGGGAAAGTTTGAACATATTTTTGTTGAAATTTCTTCCCTTGGTAGAAAAATCTTACATTAAAATATGAAGATATTGTAATATGTGGTGATTTTAATTCCAATATTCTTGTCGATAGACACCTTGTAGATGATATAAAATCTATCGGTATCTACGCTACAAATACTAAAATACCAACCCATTACCCTGACACATCAAATTCGTTATTGGATATTATTTTTGTTAGCACTGAAGAAAAAGTGTTACTCTATGACCAACTCACAGCGTCTTATTTTTCTAAACATGATCTATTATTCCTTATTTTTGATTTCAAACTCCAACTGTTAGCTAATATTGTAACTTATTATGACTTTAAACATATTAATCATAACATTGTATCTCTTGAGTTATCAGCCATTGACTGGGACTCAATTTACTACATGCCGTCCGTTGAAAACCAACTAACCTTCTTGGAACAAAAATTAGAACATGTCTTTAACAATTCAGTGCCTGTGAAAAATACAAACAATTATAAAATGAAGCCATGTTTCAATATAGATATAAAAACCGCAATAGAAAATAGAAATTTTGTTTTCAGCCGATGGAAGTGTCTTAAAACAGATGAACTTCATGAACAGTACAGCAGCGCAAGACGAGAGGTTAATATGAAAATTAAAAGATCAAAATCTGCCTACTATACTAGTGTTTTCACGTCTGCTGTTGGATCTAGAAAAACATGGAAAACTATACGAGAAATAGGTATAGGAAAATCCAGATAAGATGCATCTGAAATGGATGTAGAAATACTGAATGAAAAATTCACAAATCTACCTAGTGTGCCGTTAAACATGGATTTCTACAATGAATATCAAACTCCAGATCTGCAGAGAAATTTGTTCAATTTTATATGTGTAAATCAAGCAGATATACTCTCCAGCTGCCTTGCTATGAAATCCAATGCAATGTGTTTCGACAATATCCATTCAAAATTTTTAAAAGCCGTTCTCCCTGTAATGCTCCCCTACATTACTTACATTTTTAACACGATTATTACAAAAAGTGTCTTTCCAAATAATTGGAAATATGCGAAAGTAATACCTACCCGAAAAGCAAACAATGAACATTGACCAATTGCTATATTACCATACCTGTCAAAAGTTTTGGAAAAGTTACTGCATCAACAAATACTTAAGCATGTCAGAGATAATAATTTACTCACGGACAGACAGTCTGGTTTTCGGCCAAAACACAGTTGCATCACTGCTCTTATCAACGTATCTGAGGAAATTCGTGCAAGTTTTGATGATGGTTACATATCATGGCTTGTACTATTAGATCACTCTAAAGCGTTTGACATGGTTGACCATAATATACTTTGCATGAAGTTGAAAACAATGTTTAATTTTTCCACGTCATCCATTCGCTTTATTTATTCATATTTGTCCGATCGTTCAGTCCGTTGTTTTCAAAAATATAAAATTCAGTTCTCTGCCCGTATATAAGGGTGTACCATAATGATCCATTCTAGGTCCCCTCCTTTTTACAATTTATGTTAATGACTTAACAAAGCAACTGTTACACTACAAAGTTTATATATATGCTGATGACGTACAAGTCTTAATCAGTAGTCATATGAATAATGTAGATGTTTGTGTGTACAAATTAAATGTTGACCTGAAACGAATACACACATGGGCAACAGCAAATAGCCTCTGCATCAATCCCAGTAAATGGCCTCTGTTTCAATCCCAGCAAGTCAAAATGCTTAGTAATAAAAAGAAAATCCATTAAAAATGTCTTTGAGCTGCAAATTAGTTTGAACGATCAAATAATCGAAATCGTAACAACATCCAAGAATCTCGGCATAATATTTAATAATACACTAACATGGTCAGATCACATTAATGCTGCTGCTAGGAAAACGTACTCTATGCTACGAACTCTATGGAAAACTCAGTACTTCACTCCATATAACATACGCCTTTTACTTGCTAAAACATACCTAATGCCAACTCTATTATATGGATGTGAAATTTTTGCGAGCTGTGATTCTAAAAGTTACAACAAATTGAATGTTGCTTACAATGCGGTAGTTAAATATGTTTTTGGTTTAAAAAAATATGACCATATCTCACCAGTTAGTTAATACTCATACATTAAATATATATTAAAAATGTTGTATGTAACTTTTCTTTTATGTTGCATTTCTTTTTTTTTTATTTTTTAAATTCTGTTTATATTATTACCATTTCGTTATTAAAATTTTGTTTTCAAGCTAACTATTTTTATTTATGCCAATCCTGTACTATAATTATAAGATTATAAGTCTTGTTGTACGGGATATTCAAATAAAATAAATAAATAAAATATTTAAGTGGTGGTACACAGTGTGCAATTTGGATACATGGAAAAGGTGTACAGTTTTCTTTTATAAAGCCAGTAATTTGGGTGCAAGACCCAACTGGACATGATGAATCCAGGTGCTACGCATGCACAAATTTCGGTTATGGATTGAACAGAAAAAAATTTAAAACAAAAGTATACATTCCCGCTTTTACTGCGACACTTCCAGTACAACGCACTTTTGTTACCGATGGGAATGGATTATATCGCTGGCGACTTGCGTTATTCATCGACGGTTCATTATCAAGTTTGAAGGCTGTGCTGTTGTACAGAACAAACAAAAACCTGTCTATTCCATTGGGATTCAGCACAACTATGAAGGAAACGTATGAAACATTGGGCGAAATTTTGGAGAAAATCAAAAACAAAAAGGTTTTCAACATAATACAAGCCACTATATTAAAGGGCGGTTTTTCAAAATACTTCTGCTTCCTTTGTAATTGGGATTCGCGATACACTGGGAATCAATATCAATGTAAAGATTGGAAAGCAAGAACTTCCGAGCTCGAGAAACAATTAAAATTACGTAATGGACATTTGATATAGGATGTAGATAATATTTTCTTGCTATCGCTCCACAGGAAATTAGGAATAGCTAGGAAATTCGTTGAAGTGATAGTCAAAGATATTGAGCACGCCTATGAATGTTTCAAATCCATCTTTCCAAAACTCAGTGAAGCTAAAATTAGAAAACGTACGTATCGTTGTCTGTTTTTAAATATTTTCATATCTAAATTTGTTCACTTCGATATATTCGCATTACCAATAATTGTTTTGCAAATGTTTTTTTTATTTCAAACAGGTTCTCTGAAGGGACCGGATATACCAAAATAAATGAAAATCGAATCTTTCACAAATATGCTATCGAACCGTTATATCCACATATGTACATGGGACGCATTGAAACAAGTTATCGAAGGCGTTTTAGGAAAGAACCGTGTACAGCGAGATGACATACAGACACGAGTGGACAAGTTGCTGTATTATTTTGACCTTAAAATTACATTTCATGCATTTCCACCTTGATACCTCTTTGGCACAATTACCCCAGGAATCGGAAGAACAAGGAAAGAGGTTCCACCAGGTGACCATGCCAATAGAAAAGCGATTCAAAGGTATAAAATTAGTTGCATTGCTTGCGGAAGTTTGTTGGTGTAGTTCTAAAATCGTGCAGTTTGAAGATAAAAGGAGCGAAGATGAAGAAGACACTGAAATTGATAGACACACTGAAGAAAACACGCCCTTGAATATTATGTCTTACTCGGAAGATGATGCAGACTTAAAACATGAATATGAACAACCTACGATGAAAAATTGGGAAAAATGGGCATTTTTGTGATTTTTAAGGCACTGGAGTAGGTTTGTTACGCTTTTTTTTCTACTATTCAATAACTACAACTTTGCTTCAGACACATAAGAGATATTCCGTATACCGAGATATAACCGTGTTAAATATAGAAAATTATTAATGCAGCCAACTTGACAAAATGAATGATGCAGAAGTTATTATTTTTGGGGCTACTTTCACGTGCAATTCTCAGAATTGAGTCTCAAGTCAATGAGCTGACAAATGTTGTGCTATGTTATTATTATATTTATAATGTGTTACCTCAATAATTGGTCAATAATTGCTTCTATTGTTAAAGAATAAGCTTTGTTTGTAATTGTCGCAAGATTTAAAATAAATTTACGCTCCTAAAAAAGATTAAATAAGTTAAACTAAACGTTGAGCAATAATATGAAGCGAATTGATTTTTATTTGCAAATAGAAGCAATTATTGACCAAAATAGCCGGTGAGGAAACACCTGTAGCATGTGTAGCATGAATTACATGCGTTATTACCGACAAGAAAATTTTTGGTTATTAAAGTATGAAATGATCATATTACACAACGATCAACACTATTTGCATTGTATAACCGACTGCAGTGGTTACAGTAATCTGAGCTGAGAATACTCAGTCCAACTGTTATAACATCTTCTGTAAACATTTATAGACAGTCAACCCTTGAGGTGTACACTCATCGTTGTTTCACACATAACAAATCTATCCAAGGGTATTCTGTCCATTGCTATATTTTCCACAATATTTATAATTTCTAAGTAAGCATTTATTTACTATAAATTTAAAGTGATTTTGTTTAATAAAGATATTCTTTGCACAACACACATCGCTTATAATTTATTTGGAAATTTTATGGCGAGTCGCTTATAACAGTAAACTGTTACATGGCAACAAAGTTCCCGCCACGAAAAGGGAACTTCAACATTACATGACGATCCTATCATTTTAACATTACAGACCTTATGTTGCCGTAAATGCGGGTTTATGGAAATAAAAAACAGAAAATTCAAATATTTATTAGAGAAAAAGGATCTCAATTTATTTATTTAAAAAATATTACCTTATTAAAAATAGTATATAAACTGCTTGTAAAATCGAAGATGGCTGATTAACAAGTGAGATAACTATTACAAAAAAGATTATAAAAAGGCGACCAACAATGCTTAAATGGTACCGTTAGCGGTTCTGTTCGTTAGATTAAGGCCCAATATTATAACTTGCCTTTAAGGTGCGTGTTAGTTAAAGGTAACTTTAGCTAAAGTGAGGAATAAAGTCCCCTTTAACTTTTTTTGGTTATTACAACTTCCTTATAAAATAAAATTAAGTTTTTTAAAAATATGGCATTACTAGAGCAAAAACCGATTACTTTTGACAAATTAAAATGGTTCTTTTATATACGTAGTGGCAACGACGTACTTTTATTTATTTATTTACTCACAACAAACAAAAAATACAAACGAAAAACAAAATTTCTTCGAATTGTGTATAAGATCAAACTGTGTGTTATATAAAATTTACATTGTCGACGGTGAACACAAAAAAACCAAACAGCAAAAAACTACACGGCAACTACACTGCAGAGCAGAAAATGTGGCAACTTCAAATGCTTAAACCTTACGTTAAAAGTTAAAGGTAAGATGAACTTACCTTTAGCTTATCGGTCACTTTTAGGTTAAAGTATACTTATAATAACGAAAAACTAATAATCTGTCCGTTAACATCCTAACTTTAGCTATCGGCAAGTTATAATAATGGGCCTAAGTGTAATACTGCCACCAATGTTGTGTAAGAGGGGAATAAAACTTAAAATCTAACAAATTATTAACCCTAAAAAGGGAACCCCTACCCAACGGGTGCCCTTAGAAAAAAAGTTTGTAGAAAAATTTGTAAACGGTTTTAAATCCCACTTTACTATTTTTGTACTGATTTTTAGTAAAAACAATTATTATTTAGCAAATCTTTTTGCTATTTACATTTTACAAATTATAGAATTTTTACAGGATATTTACAAATTTTTGTTGCTAATTTCAGAAATCATTTTACAAAGTTTTGAAAACCGATTTGCTAAATTAGCAAAAAAAAAATTACTAATTTTAAAAAAGTGGATATTGAAGGAAATGTTATTTCTAATTAAAACTTACACCTACAAACTTAAATTGCCTTAAAATGTTACATAGATTAAAAAAGGGATCGGAAGTGAAGATACCGACTTATGTCTAAAAATAGGACATCCACATAAAATAGCACTAAAAAGTGTTTTTAGTTCTAAAAATCAGACCTTAAAACAATTAAAATTTGACCTTAAAAGTAAAAAAAAATTACTAAAATATTTTTCAAAACAGAAATTACCAAATTAAACATTAAGACATGTTGCAACAAAAGTTAATCAATATAATTAAACTAAAGGTAGTTTTTTTTGTGTTTTGTTTGTGCATCAATTATTTTAATTTTTTTTTTTCATAAAACACTTAAAACTGTGTGGTTTGGTGCCACTGGTGGTCTAAAAGGCCCGAATTTACCCAAGAGGGCCGGGTGGTCACAAGATTGCCGGGTGGTCTCCGAAGAGCCTAGTGAACCCGAAGAGCCTAGATTGATGACTGACCAGAAATTACCCAGCCAAAAATCGTATATTATGCCAGTTAAAGACCAGGGCTCGAATGTATTGTTCCTTTGAGGATTTGAGGCGTGAACTCTGGTCCCAAAACTGGCGCTAATATATTAAAACGTGGGTCAGCTAGCTGAAACCCAGCAAAGTTTTCTCTAACGAGGTCCGAAACGTACTCCAAAGGAGTTTGTACGGCCTTCATCTTTGTTTGTTTTTCAAATTCATAAGATGAAGAAACGGTGATTCGACAATAGCCGTTACTGTCCATACTGGATACGGGCAGCCGAAGTTAATGAATCAAATGTTCAGAAATGTAGCTAACGCTACAGCATGGATCTAAGGCTGCTGGTACCGGAATGGAATTTTTCGACGTTTGTAGTCGGGCGAAAAGGAAACAATGTGACGGATCGGAAGAGTTGCAACTTTGGACACAGATAACGAAGGTGGTTTTCGGACAACGGCCTTTTTAGGAGGATTTCTCTTAGAGGTAGACACTTTAGAAGGAAGATTTTGCTTTTTGGCCGTATTGAAGTGAAGGAGGATGTGGTGGCTTCCATTGCATAAACGACACTTATTAGTGCTCGGACAGTCTTTGACCGTGTGAGACATGGCCAAACAATGGCCAAAATAATGATGCAACACCACATTCCGTGGTCTCTTTTCCGGTTTGAAACGGCGAAACGACTTCGTAGCAACATTCGAACGTGTAATATACGTCGTCATTATTTACGAATAATAAAAATGGCCAATAATTCTCATCATTCAAAAAAAATGAACCGCAAGATGAAAACATAGGTAAAGTGACATGCTTAACCCTCTAACAGTTAAGGATGCCTCAAGGCAGCTATCCGTTTTTTTTCTATTGTGATGCTACTGAACATTTTTTTAAGTGTACCTTTGTTACTTTCGATTACTTACTATTCTGTTTACCGTTATATTTTTGGTTGAGTGCAAAAGAATTAGTTTTGTGTGTTATGTTTTTATTTTTATGCAAGAAATCAGTGTGATTAGAAAAAAAATATAGTTTTTGTGAAATAAAAAAACAGACCTCCAATTTAAAAAATACAAAAAATAATTTTTGGTAAGTAGTTTATATATAATTGTTTAAATTAAACCAAAAATGGTTATTAAAATAATAATATTATTTGTTCTAAACGCAAAAATATTATAGCAGCCACAGGGCACTCTTGCCCGTTTATGGGAATTTTTGTGTTCTAAACCATTTTCACTGTAATATATATTAATTTTTTTGTATTGTGGATTTTACTTTTAAAAAATGGAAAAACCAGATATATTTCCCAGAAAAATTAAATTAAATATTTCTGAATTGACTAATGATGAATTGCAAAAGTTTATGGACTTAGTGGAAACCGATGAAGAGCTATCAGATTACAGTAGTAATGATGAATTTGAACATCCCAATTATGAAGATGATTATATTGTTGAAGAAGTTGAAGATTTTTTTTACGTCACTCTGGGGAAACAAAGGAAACGGAATCGAGTAACATTTCGCCTCAGGATGTCTATACATTGTCTACTAACCTTTCAATTGATGATTTACCTCAATCATTGTTGGGTTCTGTAGCGGTAACTACAAAGGAGATCCCTAATATCCCAAAATCAACTTCAAGAAATAGACTTCGATCGCCATTACCCTCTATGAAAGATACTGGTCCACTTGTTTCGCCAACGAATGGGGGATTCTCTGGTTCAGATACTATATGTTATTTCATATATTTTTCGAATAAATTTCTGATTTACTTTCAGGTTTAGACGAAATACGAAAGGAGTCAACGTAATATTAAAATATAATATGGCGAAACACATCGATGCGCATTCACGTCAACGAAGTAGCTTTTCAAGGAAATTTTTCGCTTCCGTACTCTATAAGAAGCCCCCAACACAATGTAAATGCAAAAAGTGTGATATACATTTATGTTGCTCAAATAAAGGGTGTCCCAAGAAGAACGCAATTTTTAAATCTGGCAACATTCGAAGTGTCATTGTTTGACATTTGAACAATTGTTATTGTTTGCTAGTAGAGGGTACGAGGTTAGTAAAAATGAAGCGCTACACGTATGAACAACGCATTCTCATTGTGAAATTGTTTTACCAAAATGGTGAAAGTTTTGCGGCTACAGTTCGCAAATTGCGATCAATTTGGGGTCACAATAATGCTCCAAAAGAGTCAACTGTAAAGAGATTAATGGATAAATTTGCCGAAACTGGGTCTGTTAGTGATGTAAAGACAACAACGCGCCATCGACCAGGTTGATCGACCGAAAATGTCGCAGCTGTACGTGATGATGTCGCTCAAACTCCATCCACCTCAATTCGACACCGAGCTCAGCAAATTGGTGTCTCCAAATCCACTTTGCAGCGAATTTTGTCGAAAGATTTGCATCTTCATGCATACAAAGTTCAATTGACTCAGGAACTGAAGCCAGCTGACCATGAACAGCGAAGGGAGTTCGTTAATTGGGTATTGGAGAGACAACATGAAAATGCTGATTTTGCCGATAAAATCATCTTCAGTGACGAGGCCCATTTTCATCTTGATGGCTTCGTCAATAGGCAGAATTGTCGCATTTGGGGTGAGGAAAATCCTCGAGTGATTCACGAGAAGCAAATGCATCCTCAACGTGTCACTGTGTGGTGTGGTTTTTGGGCTGGAGGAATCATTGGACCTTTTTTTTATGAAAATGAGGCAGGTCAAGCGCAAACAGTCAATGGTGTTCGGTATCGTGAAATGATAACCAGTTTTTTCTTGCCTAGAATTGAAGAAATGAATGTGGAGGGCATGTGGTTCCAACAAGACGGCGCCACATCTCATACAGGCAGAGAAACAATTCAATTGCTGCATCAGTCATTTCCCGGTCGTGTTATTTCGCGTTTTGGAGATCAGAATTGGCCGCCTAGATCGTGCGATTTAACACCATTAGATTTTTTTCTTTGGGGTTTTTTGAAGTCGATGGTTTACGCGAATAAGCCGACGACGACTCAAGCCTTAGAAGAGGAAATTGGACGCTGCATTAATGAAATACCGCAGCATTCATGCAAAACGGTCATTGAAAATTTCATTAAAAGATCGCGTGCATGCCAGGAAAGCCGCGGCGGCCATCTGCACGATATATTGTTCCATACATAACCTCATTCTGTCTACTTTATGATATAATAAAGTTTCAAGATTTTTTTTTAAATATCTGTGTTTTATTTAAAATTTAAAAATTGCGTTCTTCTTGGGACACCCTTTACTATAAACTGTTTTTTTTTACATACTAGTATAAGTTTTAGCTTTTAAAAAAAAATCCTTTTTTGAATAAAACTCATTTAATTAATAAAACTCTACCTGTTTATAATTTTTACCGTAAACAGGCAAGGATGCCCTGAGGCAGCCTTTCTTTTTTTCCGCCTGGCGACTAAAATAAAACAGATTTTCAACTTCAGTCTTCAATTTATTTGTTTTTTCGCAAATATTATTTTAAAAAAAATTAACAAGCTGTTGTCATTAAAATTAAGCTCTTGCCTGTTACAGGGTTAAAATTTTACCGCTAGCTCTAAAATGGTTCTTAACCCGTATTTCATGACGTATAAAACATAACCTACACTTCATGCCAAAGAGTAAGCAAAAGAAAGAAGAAAAAGTTGCAAATAGAGATATAAGATACAAAATGAAAGATGGCGGGGTGATATGCCATGTAGGGTACAATTGTCCCTCCCTGCTGACATTGAGTCAACACCTAAACAGTCGAATTACCCTGATCTACAAAACTGTCCCTATAAAAGACATAATTGATACTTACGAATATCTACACCTTGTTTTACTGTCATTCCCATAATTCAAAAAAACTAAGTATTTCATTGGTTTTTTATATTAACCATATAAAGAGAAATTTATTGTAGAAATTCATATTTATAACAAAAGAGCGTGATAACATTAACATTAACCCTAACTAATGCTTATAAAATAAAGAATATCACCCACTGAGTGTTTCTAGAATACTAAAGTTATATTTGATTTTACGGGTTACATAAGCAAATTTTTAAAAGACATATTTTATGGAAAGAGGAACAAGGGAGATCGGACTGACAAAAATATGAGAATAACAAAACTTAAATATATATATTATTGTATCATTACTTACTAAAAAAAACGATAGATTATTTTCTGGTTCAATTACAAGTCGTATCAACTGATGGGCCCAGCAATCAATGTGTGGTTGTTGTTATCTATAAAAGAGCTTAAATTTCTTGCCAGTAATGATCAAATTTTCTTATAAAGTAATTTTTAGGATAAAAATTCAAAAAAAATTATACACTTTGAGAAAGAAAGTTACATATTAATTTAGGTAAAGAACATTTTACGGTAATTTTAAAATTACTTATTTAATGTTTTTTTTATAAAAAAAAATTATGATTTCAAGTTAAATAAAGTTTTGAATTTCAAATTAATTTTATTTATGCAAAATTATTTCGAGATTAGAGAATTTACTTAAATAATTAATTTAAAAATTTATTCTACAAATTACAATTTTGATTACGTTTTAAATAAAATCTTCGAGGCTTTAACATTAATAATATTTTAGAATTTTGCATGAACCAAAAAAACCAAATAATTTGATTGAGTAAATGTATGTATGATATGATTTTTAATTGTGGCATACATGCACCACTTAACGGTAAAATTTAAAACATTTAAGCCTTGAGTTGGAAAAAAAATTGTTTAACCAAATTCCTGATTTAAAGTATATATGAGAAAAATTAAAAATGTTCCTAATTCGGTTTAGTAGTTTTGGAAATAGATTCTTAATATATATTTTGATATGATAGAATTCAACCTATTGTAGTGATCAAAACTAGGTACAGTTGATTTCATTCGGGTGATCACCGCAAGCGGCTTTCGAGCACGTATAGACTCGAGTCACGTTGTACGAACTATTTTGCGCAGTATTCTCCAAAATTTTGGTGCGTGGTTTCACCGAAATTTTGGTGAGACTCACCCAAGACCTTGTGGTATCAATTTTATTCTTGAGATTTTAATAGGTATAACTCGTTCCGAAATGCAATTATTTAGACAGTAAAGTATTCCAAAACTTTTTTCCAAAAATAATGATGTTGCGTTTGACCTTTTCTTTTATTAAAAAAAATTCACTTGATTAGTCACAGTTTTAATATTGCTGAGTTTTACTACACATTATCAATTACAGAACACAATTAAATTATGCAGAGTTAAAGGTAGTTTCGTCTACCGCTAATTTGATCGTAGAGCATATGCAAAATAATGCGAACGGGTCTTTTTTATTTACTATTTTTTTGTATGGGAAATTATTGAGAAAGTGTAATTTATATGTACCTATGCATGTCCGCTGAAGCCAGCACAAAAATTACCATATATGGTAATGAATTTGAAATATTGTATTTTTTTCTTCTTTTTCTGTTTTTTTTTTTGTGGAGTATGTAACAACCATACTCACTGAGATTTACAAATAACATGTGCAAATTAGTATTTTGCTTCAAGCAAAGCTCATATAAAAATATTTATATCATGCTAGAATTTAGAGACGGATACCATATAGCAAATCTTTAAACAAATTATAGATGCCCAGCAAAAATGAAGCTGCCAAAGAAACAATAAAAGCATCACTACTATGGCAAAGGCATCACTTCTTTTTTAATGGTTTCATCGATGAATTTAACATTAGCGTGTCATAGGATAAAAGTATTCAAATGCAGCTACTAGCATTACTCATACTTTGCTCTAAGGGAGCAATGATAATACAATGATTAGGTATTCTGATGCATGAGTGGAAAATGTTCATATATTTCGTAGTATTTAGGCTTTGATGAAAATTTAATTCATAAGAATGCAGAAAAATAAGTTTAAAGAAGCGAAATGTATGCATTGATATACAAAAACTCTTTATTAACTCAAATAAATAATTCTACATTAGTGAAAAAGCATTTTTGAAACATTTTTAAAAAAATTTAATGAATTTTTAGAAAAATTTTAAAATGTTTTTGGATAATTTAAAAACTGGTTGTACAATTTGGAAACATTTTTAGACAATTTTAAAATATTTTTTAATAATTTTAAATAATTTTTGCACAATTTTAAAATTATTTTAATAAATTCTGGATTAAAACTAGAAATGATGTTGTGTTAAATAATATACATAATGCAAAAATGCACAGATAAAAAAATCTGTTTTTCTTGATTTTTCAAAACTTTTAAAAAAATTGCAAAACTGCATATATTCTAACCCTCATGAAATTTTAAACTAATATATAAAAAATGATTTATTAAAAAGATTAAAAAAGTTCATTAGAACTATTTTCTATTTTATACTATAACTTATGCTTTAGAAGTAATGAAGAGTGATTTTTTAAGATATGCATCGGGTTTATATCCAGATCATTGCATTTGAAATATGAACACATGAATTCTTTTGGAAGTGCCTTAAAATAACACCAAAAAATCATAAAAGAATGTCAACTGAAGTTTAGGAAGCAATGAAAGAAGTTATAGTCACAGAATGACTACCATTTTTTTTTGCTGGGGGGTTATTACAAACCCTTTATTAAAACACCCTAACAACTTTTTGATCAAAATTTTAGAAGAAAATATTTTTGTTCAGAACATTTGATTTTGCATTTATAAATAAAGTTTACAATAAACTTTTTCTGAAATAAAATATGTATATAAAAATAGAAGGTAATACAATTGAGATTCTTTCAAAAGCGCAAAGTGTTACAATATATAACATACATACATTTATCCAACTAACCAAAAATAAATTTATCTCATGATAATAAATTTAAAACGGAAATTCTTTTCAAAATTTATATTAAAAAGTCAATTTTGCCTGTATTTAAAAATTCACGTTATGGGTCAAATTGATATTAGGCAGGTCAAAGTGAAGGCGCGTTTACAATAGTAGTAAAATAAAATTTCGTAACTAACCTGCTTCGTTCTTAGATTTTTTTTTAATCGTATAACGAACAGGAAAATAATTTTTTTTCGAAAATTGTGTTACAATTTTAATTATTCGTTACAAAGTGTCACAGTGTGGCTCGACCCACGCAAAGCCATTTCAGCGAAGAGTGGTCAGTTATAATACGAAAAGGTAAGCCTTCGACGTATGGTCCAAATCTGTTGACACAAACAACTGCGGCCATACATTTAAGTTCAGCTACCGTGTAATTTCTTTGGCATTTTTTCAATTTTTGAGATACAAACGCTATGGGATGTTCTCTGCCCTGTTCATCAAACTAAAACAAAACGCCGCCCATTCCAATATTGGAAGCATCACACTGAATAACAAATTCACGGCCAAAATCGGGTTGTGCAAGCACAGGAGCAGTTGATAACGCTTCTTTAAGCTTTTCGAAGGAGACTTTTGCGGCATCAGTTAAAGCAAACGATTTCTGCGATTTTCTCAAACAATCTGTTAAAGCTCCGGCAAGATCTGAAAAATTACAGATAAATGATCTGTACCAATTAGCCATTCCAATAAACCTACGGACTTGTTTGGGGGTCTTAGGTAAAGGAAAGCTTTTGATTGACTCCACTTTTCCAGGTCCACTTTTAAGCATCCATTCCCAACAATGTAGCCCAAATAATGGATTTCTTTTTGGCAGAAAGAGCTTTTACTAACATTTATTGTAAGTTTGGCTGCTTTAAGATAGAAAGCGACTTCGCTCAAAAGTTTCATGTGCGACTCAAAATTATTGCTGCAGACCAGTAAGGTAAAGGTATGGGGTAAAGGATATGAATCCTTTTTTGTAACAGCGTTGAGCTTGCGAGAGTCGATACATAATCAAACTTTTCTTGGTTTTCTTACTAAGACTGCTGGAGAACACCAGGAAGAGCTTGATTCCTCGATAACGCCCATACTCAAAATTCTTTCAATTTCCGTATATGCTTCTCCTTGCCTTGGTGGTGACAAGGTGTAATGCCTACATTTGATTGGAACAGCGTATCCTGTATCAATATGATATTGCAATAAATCTGTACACCCTAAACCACATTTTTCATATGACGGAAATTCCAAAATGGTTTTATCAAAAATAAGTTTTTGTTCCGGCGAAAGGCCATGAGTCTTTATTAAGATCAGTAGATGATTCTGTTTGAATAGCCGAAACTGTAGGAACGATTTCAGGGGCTAAAGCAAACTGTTGCCAAAAATTTATACCAAAGTATGCATCTTGACTGAGAGATGGAACTAAAAAATATTCGATATTTTTTAAAAAAAATTGGCAAGGTACAAAATCCAACAACATTTTGTTTAGCGCCATTATCAGTTTGCAAGGAAGAATTGAAATTTTTGTAAGAAATATTATTTCTTTTCACGAAAGATAAACAATTTTTACCTAAAACAGAGCCATTTGCTCCTGAATCAAGTAAACCGATTAAAACTTCATCGAAAACTTTTACTTTTTTATCAGACCCATGCATAATGGTTGATTATAGTATTTTACGAAAGTAATTACGTTTTTTAAAACGTTGTCTGCACTTCATTATTTTAAGTGATGGTTGCCTTAATAGGGAATATGTTTGATCTGAAGAATCGAGGGTAAAAGGATTTCTTTTTTGTAAAGTATCCAATGACGCATCGGTTTGTGTAAATATTTCTTTTAATAAGACTTCATTTAATTTTGATGAAAAGTTAGAATACTGATAATTCATTGTATTTATGTCTAATTTGGAATTTATTTCGAACTCGGGGTTTGTTGGGATGGACGAGTATCCCCGGTAGCCATTTCGCCCATTTTTTTGTTTCCCTGATAACCATGTTTATTAGGACATTTTGGGGTTAAAACACCTTTTTGTCCACATTTGAAACAAAATGGTTTTCGAATTTCATCCGAATAATATATATATGAATGTCCATATGACATACAGTTCCAACATTGAATCCTCGAATAATCGTATTTATTCCGATTTGTAGAAATTTGCAAGGTCTCAAGTTGGGGGTCAATTACCTCCAAATCATCTACGTCATCATAGGGTGCTTCTAATTCACTGACATTACGACTTTGTACTATATTTGGATTTTGAAATTTGTTTTCGCGGAGGACTTTTTCCGCTTTTCGAGCTATATCTCTAAATTCGTTAAGAGATCTAGGATCGGAACTAAACAACAAAAATCTTAAATTTGAATTTAAATTATGTTTAATAATGTCAATTAATGTTTGATCTGGCAACGGATTCTGAAGTCTCATATTCATGGAAACAATAGCCGTATGGAAATCTTCATAGGTTTCCTTGTATTGTTGCTTACGCAATGAAATTTTTAACATTACATCATGGTCGGATTACAAGTGACCAAATTCTTTAGTAATAGCAGTACGTAAAGTTGGAAACGAAACTTGTCGATTTTGTCTGGTAAAAAGCCAATACCACTCTTCAGCTTTACCATCGAAAAGTACATGAAAATTCGACAACAAATGTTCTTCAGAACACCTTGAACGTGAAGAAAGAGTTTCGACTTTAAAGAGAAAATCAGATACAGAACCTGAACCGTCATATGAAATTTTCCACTTTTCCAACTTTACATTTGAATCACCATTATCTTATGATCTATTTTGATCAGCAGAGTGACTTGAATTTAAGTTATCATTTGCTTCTGTGTTATTAGAAACAAATGACGCTTGCCCTGGAGGAATTATATTTGACTGATTGTGGTTAGAAAAAATTTCCTGCTTTTGATAATTTCCAGTACTAAACTGAACACGGTTAGAAAAGGTGTCCTGTCTTTGTGTATTTCCACTTTTGATTGGTTATTATTATTTGAGGTTTGCCTTTGAAAAATTCTAGCAAATGCAATTTCATTCTTTTCAACTCAAAGCTTGAAAGAGTTTTATCGACACATAAACGACGACCTGTTCTATAGGCTGGATGACTATTATGAAAGAATCGTAAAACATACGATAGTACGCGAAGGGCTCTATCAAGACGAAAAAAATCCTTAAAAATATCTTCATAAATAACCCTTCCGCTTGTGTCCGCAAAAACGAGGCATTAACTTGAACCACTCCACACCCAATATCAGTGTCCAGGCGAGAGAGATCGGTAGAATACCATTCGGATTTATCCCGACGAAGCCACTGTGGCCCATGCCACCAAAGTGAATTGTCAGCCAGCTCCGAGGGAGCAATACCACGACTGCCCAAATCAGCAGGGTTATCCTCAGAGCGAACGTGATACCAATTAGGACGACCAGCATTCTCCTGAATTCGACACACCCTATTAGCAACAAATGGTGTCAAAGAACAAGGGTATTTTTTCAACCATGAAAGGACTATAATGAGTCCAACGATAAATTTGGTTAAGTCGAATATCAATCTCGCTAAGTACAGTCTTCAAAAGCTCAGAGGCCAAAACTGCACCGCAAAGTTCAAGTCGAGGAATTGAAATTGATTTTATAGGGGCCACTTTCGTTTTACAAGACAACAAATGTGTATGAATTTCACCGCTGATGGACACGATGCGAATATATATCACCCCGAGTATGCCTATTCAGAGACATCAGAAAAAACATGTTATTCGAATTTCTAAAATCGTGCGATCGTTAAAAGTCCACTTTCTAAGTTCAAATTTTGGCGATTTTAACGCTGATATAAGCTGATCACGAGCAATTAGCGCAGTAGAAACGTCGTGAGTCCCTGTATAAACGTCGTCAACGTACATGCACTTTCGTAGAATGTGCGATGCCACAGGGTACTCAGCCTCGGAATCATCCGCCAGCTACAACAAAGTGCGAATAGCAAGATACGGAGCGCAATTAACGAGTAACTGTTTGTAGCTCATAATCTCTAACGTTTTCCGTTGGAGTATCTCTAAACAAGATCCGTTGAAATGGATCAACTCTAATCTGCCTATGCATTTGCGTAATATCACAATTAAAAACAAATTTAAAAAGTCGCCAATGTAAAATTAAGAGAACTTAATCAGCCTGCAAAGTTGGACCAACAAAAAGATAGTCATTTAGACTTATTCCGTTCGATGTTTTATTAGAAGCCTTAAAAACCACACGTAATTTGGTAGTTTTCCATTCAGGTTTAACTATTGGATGATGTGGTAAATAGCAGGAAAAAGTAGTAGCGAAAGAAGTATTTAACACGAGTTTGATGTGGTCCAGTTGTAAATATTTCTTAACGACATTATCGTACACTTCCTTGAGTTCTGGTTTCGCAGTAATTCTATTGTAATCCTGGATGTATGCGATGTGGCACCGTCTTGTTGATACCACATGTTAATCAAGCCCAAAGCATGAAGTTGTGGCGTTAAAAAGTTTTCAATCATATCACGATATTGCTTCCCAATCATAGTTACCGTTACGCCGTTTTCATTTTCAAAGAAGTAAGGTCCAATGATTCCTCCTGACCAAATTGCACACCAGACTGCCACTTTTAATGGATAGAAAGGTGACTGATGAATAATTTGAGGGTTTTACATTGCCCAGAACCGACTATTCTGTTAATTCACATATCCATTTAAATAAAAAAGTGCCTCGTCACTCATTATGTAACATCATATTGGCATATGTACGGCGGCGTAAATGGTCTTGTGGAAGAAGCTCTTGTGTCAAATGAATCTTTAATGGAAACATGTGCAAATCCTTGTGCAAAATTGGCCGAGTTGTTCTTTGAAGACCAAGCTCCTAAGCACGGCGTCGAATTGATGTTGATGGATTGCTTTGAACACTTTTCTTTCATCGAAATCATTCACTACACGATAAATAGTGCGTTTTGTTGGCACGTTGTTTCTTCCAAAAATTTCACGTAACTTTCTCATCGTCACAGTAATCGATGATTGATTTTGATAAAATGTTTTAACGATTAAAACACGTTGGTTTATCGAATATTTTTACACAATAAATTTGCCACATGTCTACTTCACGACTGCCAAATATGAACTGTCAAGACTAATGTTTACCAAAATGGCGGCAAAAATAAGTAGTATACCTTGCCGGCGGACACCCTGTATTAAAAAATTAATTATTAATAAAAAAGTATTGTAAATATATAAAAATATAAATCATTTCTTTAAGATGTATCTAAAAAAAAATTTTTACATAGCTGAATTGGGTGTTATTACGATGGGTAAAGTTTCCATAGATTCTGCTTCGATTGGAGGTGTTTCAACGGTGGGTGTATCAATGTTAATTATTTCGGCTTGTGACATTGACCAAATATTTGATGAATTCTGTGAAAATCCGGCGGTTGATAGTAGTAGTGATTGAGTTTTCGAAGATGATGTAATTTTTGGAGAGAATGACGACGATGATGAAGAAAATGTTTCTAAAATATTTCTAGATGACTGCACCATAAAATTAAAAAGTAAAAAATTCGTTAAAATGTTCTTATTGTTTCATACTTTCGGACGAGAAGCTACATGTGGTGCTAATTCCAAACTGTCAAACTGTCAATTCCAACTGTCAAAACCGATATTCAAAAGACGCACCACAGCCTGAGGGAAGATTTTTCTGACGTTTTTTCTCTTGTATATCGGTCGCGAAGGGATGTACACCTTTTGGAACATATTTTCTCTATCAGTACAAACTAATTTCTTATATACATAGTTTTTTATTATTTGTATTTACCTGGACTCCCATTTGCTTTGCAACTTCCATCCAAGTTCGGCAATCTAAAATATGGGCTTCTTTTTTTTTATACAGTACATCATTGCCCTGGACTAACAATATCAGCTTTTCATCATCCATTGTATGTGTTTTTAGGTTTTTCAGAATGTGTTTTAAAATATGAAACTTTTTATTTCTTTTTAATTTGTTTTTTGATTTTTCTTTCAGCTCTTTTATACTGTCACGTAAAAACGGAGAGGAAATCTGTTTTTAACAGAATAGTCCGTAAAGTTACGAAACGTACACTTTCGAGTAATTATTTGAATATTCTCTTCATAAAGCTAACGGATCAGCTGAATCCGCACGTTTACGGTTACGCTGAAGTAATTTGGGCTTTAGACTATATGTCTCCTAATTGGCTCACAGGCCGATTCAGTTTACAATATTCCAATTTTAATAGTTTCTGCACTTTAAAACAAAAAACTTATTGCTCGAAGATTCTAAGAAAAATTGGAAAAACGATATAGATTCAAAAAAATAAACAAAAAAAAATTAAACAAAAAAATTCATATTGTAATGCTAAGCGTTGAACAAGGTATCTTTACTTCATGCGGGCTGTACCTCTTCAAAACAGAAAAAATTTAAAGTGGTACTTAAGTAAAATAGAAAATTTATTGCAATGACAGTTATGGGCCATCTCAATAATAATAAAATCATGAACAACAAAAAATAAACTAACAGCCATTACTATCACAATCATTATCGTCATCATCACAACTACCCAGCAAATCCTTCTATTACCCAGTAATGAGGTTTGTAAGAAAAAATAAATATAGATAATCTCTTACATTTCTATTATAAATCCTGTTATTTTAACAAGGGCATGAACATTGAGGTAACCCCTTACACTTATTAACACTAGGTTAAAAGTAACCGTTAAGTAATATTTTTTAATATTTCTTTCTTATTGAGAATTAAATTAAAAATTTATAAGATTTTAGCAAAAAGGTTTATTAAATAAAAGTGTTGGTTCTAAAAATAAACGTTTTGTAATAAAAAATTAAGTTGTTACTTTTAACCAGAGCATATTCATCGACCTAAGATGATCTTACTTACAGGGAAAAAGTCTTCAGAAAAATTTAATTTTTGTATCTGACGTAATGCAATGGTAAGGTTCCAAAGTAACGGAAGGGTAAGGGATTTGACGTATTACCAGGTAATAAGCATGGTAACACCAACATATTACAAAGGTTTTGCTGGGTTCTAGCGTTAACACAACATTTGCAGCAGTAACTGAAGCAACAGCAGTAATCGAAACTGTAGTTGCATCAACACAACAACTTTAATATGTTGACTAGAAGTAGAAAATCTAGTAGCAAGGATTTCCAGTATCATCACCGTCATCAACAACATTAAAGTCCATCATTGTCCATCATCAACTATAATAAGGGCAATAAGGCATTTAGTATCTCAGGGTAGTTGTTTGATATTATAGCACGCTATTTTTTAATAATCATAGCAACAAGAGTTTAAAGTGTGCCGTATTAAAAATGGTAAATATTAAAATGGGTTCTCACAAAAAATTAACTAATTTCTATTACACTCACCAAAAAAAGTCTGTAATGGCAACTGAAAATTTTGCTGTTATTACGAGAAATTCTGCTAATTTGAGCCCAGCGATATTTTTTGCTAATCTTAGCAACACATGTCTGCTGACGTGTAGTACAATGAAATTAGTAGAAAAATTAGTAGCCGCTACTAAATTTTAGTAGACTTTTTGGTAATATTAGTAAACAGCTTTGAATTTATTTTTCTTATCGAGCATCAAAAATTTTGATTATATTTTTAAAAAACGAATTAATCATTTTGTTTTAATTTGGTAATTTCTATTTTGAAAAATATTTTGGTCAATTTTTTTTTTTACTTTTAAGGTTAAATTTTAATTGTTTTTAGGGCGGATTTTTGAACTAAAAAACCTTTTTAGTGCTATTTTAAATGGATGTCCTCTTTTAAGACATGAGTCGGTATCTTCACTTCCGATCCCTTTTTTAATATATGTAACATTTTAAGGAAATTTAAGTTTGTAGGTGTAGGTTTTAATTAGAAATAACATTTCCTTCAATATCCACTTTTTAAAAATTAGTAATATTTTTTGCTAATTTTAGCAAATCGGTTTTCAAAAATTTGTAAAATGATTTCTGAAATTAGCAACAAAATATTGTAAAAATTCTGTAATTTGTAAAATGTAAATAGCAAAAAGATTTGCTAAATAATAATTTTTTACTAAAAATCAGTACAAAAATAGTAGAGTGCGATTGAAAACCGTTTACAAATTGTTCTACTAACTTTTTTTCTGAGTGTACATTAAGGATTAATATTATTATGGCTTACATGAAAGGTCTGCTAGAGGTCACCAGATCAAATTAACAGCACTCTTATTAGGTTCTTCAAATTAGGAGCCGTTGGTATGCTCCAGCTCGTCAAGGCCCTATTAATGTGGCTACATGTTACAAGTTTATAGATAAGAAAAAATTAAAGGTTTCATCTTATGTTACCAAAATGATGATAAAGTTACGCCTACTGAATAAGAAACCAGTTAAAAATAATTTTTGAATCAAATTATATACATTATAAACATTTCGCAACCCTAGAAAAAAAACGGTTCTATTTGCACCAACACTACTTTTAAGGGAACTAAGGTTAAATATTGTTAATCGCTTTACTTTGTCCGTTTTCACTTAACTTAAAAACAGTTTTTGAATAATTTGAATTTAGTCCTGAAATATTATGTTTTTAAAAATTTCCAAGCTGCTATATTAGTTTTTTCACAATTTGAGTCTCGAAAATAGATTTATGATTTTATTTTGTATTTTTTAAAATGGTATTTAAAATAAATAGTTTTCCTATTTAATAAAACAAAATTATATTGATTAAAATTCATAAATATTATTGTTTTTAGTAAATTAAGTTAACCTATATTATGATTAGACATATTGTCATTAAAGGAACCTAAAATCGAATATATCAGATATAAAACGACAAGACTATTCTGCGGTTTCGACACAAGAAAAATAAAGTTTTGTAATATAATGAAATTTTTTTGTACTGTTGATCTATTATTTTGTAAATGAATAGTATTAGTAGGATTTAAGATCATATAATCATATTCTCTTTTTATAAATTGTTTTTATTGCAAAGCAACGTAAAATTTTTATTAGTAAATTATAGAGAATAAAAATTGAAAAATTCCACAAGAGCCAGCAGGATGGAATACTTAGTATTTTTGGTTGACGCTACCCAACCTCATCAGTATCCACGCTCTCACCTATTGGTTATTGCTTATTGAGGATTGTCTATTTTATATTGAGTGTTTGGAAACAAATTAACAAACTCGAAAACAACACATAATTAGACTAACATCAACGAAATTTAACAATTTATATTTATCCTTCATTTTTTACAGATTTTTGTTATGAACTTTAATTCTTAAAGTAACCAATAGCAAAGCTTATATGAAGCCGTTAATTTTTCAATTTTTATTCTCTATAATTTACTAATAAAAATTTCATGTTTCTTTGCAATAAAAACAATTTATAAAAAAGAATATGATTATATGAGATAAAATCCTACTAATACTATTCGCTTTGTAATATAGTCGAATATTATAATCGTTAATTACAGCACATACCCAATTAAAGGATGACTACAATAATGCTCATTATTGTGGATCATATTATATACTTAAAATTTCAAAACTAGTTTACATATCTAGGCACCCCCTAATAAAAAAGTATTTTTTTTTTAATTTTTGGCACTGTACTACTATCAACTGAAGTAAACAAATAGTGGGTGCCTTGGGGTGTAGGGTAAATTTAAAATTTTTGGGCCACCCTAATGCTCATGTTTTTAAACATAGACAGGAGGTGTTTCGATTTTTCTTGGGATATACCACTCGTCTTCAAAGTAACAGTCTCAATGTCCTACAGTATTGGAACTTCCTGCTTTTCTCCTTTCTTTTTCTGAAGTCTACTGTTCGCCATGTCACGTATTGGTCATGTTCAGTGTTTCATAATCCAACGAATATTTGAATTCGTACTGTGCGTAAATCTTAACATTTATATTGTGGAAAATTGTACATTTCCTTATTCAAAGTAAATTTTTGAATTTTCAAAATCCTTAAAGTCAAACGGTTGCATCTGTGGTATAACAAATGGGTTTCTGGTGTTTAAATTTTTCAGCAACCTTATGGCCCCCATTGGTAAAAAGTATTCATTGACCGAAAGATGTTTTTCAATCTAGCTATGAGTATTATCAACTTCCTGCAGTGCTGAATGTCCCGGTAATGAGTATTTCATTGTAATGCTTTCAACATCGGGATGAGTTTTCATAAAATACTTCATTATAATTGAATTTTTGTTTTGAAGCACGCAGGAATCGGTCCATCTTATCAGTTTTTTGATATTGTTGTCTTCGAACACATTTTCGAAAATTTTTAGTAAGGCTGATGTTGTATCGTTCCCAGATTTGGGTTGATGAAAAACCAAATTGAAGTTAGTGTTAAAAACACCCTGTAGAAGCTTTCTTTGACAGCTTTTTGAACTGTTTTTTGAGATTTAGATCGACGTAAAGCTTCAAAGTTTTGGCAATCCAATAATGGGATTCTGTTTTTTGGATTGATGTAATATGTGTTTTTACTTAAAAACCTTGCCTTCGTGATCCTTATTCGACTTCACGTCGATTTAGACTGTCTGTCTGACTTTCTGGCTGTCTGTATTTTTCACCTTAAAAAATTTTTTTCAACACTTCAATTTTTTCACCACAATCGCAATTGTCCAACGTTTTTTATAATTATTTTCTGTTCTTAATATTGATACATTTTGAAAGTTAGGATAGTGATTTAATATAGAACAATGAGATGACAATGCAGTTTTTTCTGAATTAATATTTCTATGTTTTTGGTCTGATTTATGTCCTGAAATTCTGGTCCATAATTTATTCTTTGTCGTGCCTATATATACCTTATTACAATTTTCTTGATCATTTCCCTGACAAGGTATTTTGTAAGCTATATTTGACATATCCCACTTATCAATTCTATCTTTAGTTTTACTAAATAACTTACCTAGTGTATTAAAATTACGATAAGCTATTCCATATTTCCCTTTATCAAAGATGTTAGATCTCGCCAATCTTTCTGATAATCCAGGAATATATGTCTAAGATTTAAAAATTTGTTGTTTATTTATATTTTGTGTCATCCCATTTCTATATATAGTCTATAAGATAACTCAGTTGGAAAACCATTATCTCTTAATATATCCCTAATTTATATAATGTTCCTTCTATGAATCACTTATTGTCAGTACTCTCTCTATAAAATTCTTAGCTGTCTTCATGAAAATGTTGTTACTATGTTTAAAATAATAATTAATTATTCTCCCTGATGCAGTTGGTTTTTGATACCAATCCATTATTAATCTGTTGTCTCTCTTAATTATCAATTTATCTGAATAAAGGTATCGAATTACATTCCCTCTCCATTGTAAATTTAATGTTGTGATCAAAACTATTTGATGTTGTAAGCATATCGTTAACTGCTAATTCTGGAGTGATACAAACTAAGTCATCTACATACTTCGTCATTATCCTTGGTTTTACATTTAATTTTTTTTATAGACTCATCTAGCAATTTCTCCATTATTATATCCGCAATGTTTGGAGAAGCTGAAGATCCCATATCATTGTACTGAAAATATCTATTATCCTCTATACAAAAATTTAAAATACGTAAAAATAAGCATTTTCCATCTCTGTATGTTGTATTATTACGTCTTATTTTTCTTCTATAGTACTCATTGCTAAATCAACTGGTATACTAGGAAAAAGTGAAACAACATCAAATGAAACTAAAATTTCATCATTCTCTATATGTTGTCCTCTAATTCTATCTTTAGATTGTAAAGAATTCTTAATATTGTATCTCGAAAATTATGTAATTTCCTTTAGAATATTTAAAATATATTTACATAATTCGTAAGAAGGTTAACTATAACTAATAAAGTAACAAATAGGTCTTAATAAAAAATTTTCTTTGTGGACCATCGGTAGTCCATATAACCTAGGTGAAATAGCAATGTTAGTCTTTATTCTAAAGGGTGGTTAAATTTTTAAGGCCGATGTTGATTTTGAATAAAACACAAATTTTTTAGGAAATTATTGTCATTTCTTTTTATTATGATAGAATGGTATGGTTCAATTATGTATGGAACAAAATATCGGATAAATGGCCGCCGCGATCTCGGCGGCACACCTCCATCCGATGGTCCAAATTTTTGATGACGCTGAGGCATAATTGAGGTTCTATGCCGTTAATGTGCCGAATTATCTCATCCTTTAGCTCTTGAACCCCAAAGAAAGAAGTCCAACGGTGTCAAATCACATGATCTTGGCGGCATGACCACGTGAGATAACACGGCCATTGAATTTGTCGTGGCAAGTGGCACCGTCCTGTTGAAACCACATATCGTCCAGGGTCATATCCTCAATTCCTGGCCACAATAAGTTCGTTAACATCTCGCGATAGCGAACACCATGACACACTATCGCAAACAACAGCAATGTTTTCCACAGAACGAACTGGGCGAGCATGGACAGGTGTTTTCACAGACCCGGTTTGCTGAAATTTGCCCACAATTCTCCCGATTGGGGACCAAAAAAAATCACGAAGTGCACGAAATGCATTTTGATTTAAACACACATTTTCATAATAAGCCTGAATAACTTTAACGCGTTGCTCGATTGTATATCTCTCCATGGTTCAAATTGAGTTAGTCTGAAATTGAGAAATGTCAAATGAAATGCAGAAAAAAATTGACGTTTAGGTGTGGTTCACATTCAACATCGGCCCTTAAAATTTAACCACCCTTTATTTTTCTCATTACTTGTCAAAATTTTTTTCTTAAATAATTCTTCAACTAAACTGTTATTTATCGTATATATATATATATATATATATATATATATATAGGGCGGGTCAAATTGTATGGAACGATTTTTTTGATGAAGCGTATAGCAAAAACGTAATCTATAGGTGATTCCGAGAAATTTTGCTCAAGAGACCATAGCTCTAAGTCGGATTTGGAGCCCCCCAAAATTTCAAAATAGCAATTTTTCCATATATACATAGAACAATTTAATTAAATTCGTCATAAAATCGGATAGAATTATAGTAGATTTCTCAATCTGCGCTCGTTTGAAAGGTATTTTTGTCAGCTTTCAGAATCTATCAGATATCTGGCAGCATTGTTCAATTAAACAACTTTGTAACACTGAATAATGACGTTACAAAATAATGATGTTTACCAACACTAAACGTTGCCAAGCTTGCTTTTCCTTCTTCCTTAATCGTTCATCGTGCAATGCGCACGCAGTTTGCCAAAATACTTAAATAAAAACTCGGTTATCACCATACCAATATTTTTTTTATTTTTAAATTTAGTGTGACACAATCAAAGAGTGCAGTGATAATATCTAAGTTATTATGGATAATCAACATCGTCTGCGGTGTCTTCGCAAATGGAAAAAACAACATCAACAAGTTTTGACTCTAGATTGACTAACATGCCTCATCAAGATATTGTTGTTTTTGGTTTATCAAGTGATTTAAATGATCTTAGTTTGCCTACTAAATGTGACATTTTAAAATATTTTTTTTTTTTAAGTGATCGTGCTAAATTTGAAAACAAAATGTTCTCGTATAAAACTTTTACTCCTCACGTAACAGATAAATTGATCCAAATTTGGTGTAAATAAAATATTGAAATCATTAATAGAAAGAGTGTTTTAAAAAAATTAACTGGTTTGCTTGATAAATACCAGAAACATGTACAACATAGAAACAAAAGAGATGAATTTAAAGCATTTGTTGGTTCAATAAAAAAATTATTTTATATTGGCAAATGTAATTGCAAATTAAAAACAACAGAATGCTCGTGTGGATTGATTCCAGAACATCTAAAAGAATTTATGATGGACCAGCATAATGATAGAAAATTCACAATACCTGAATATACGGAAGACGTTAAAGAAGTAGCTACAACAATACCAACACTTACAACTGGTACCGATGATCCAAGTTACGAACCACCTGAATTACACATGGATGAAGATGAAAATGAAGCAACAACAGAAGTTCCAGAAGCAACTGTTCAAATGAGACGAGGTCATTATACTCAAAGATACGATGCCTTAAATTTTGCTATGATGTGTGATAGATTCGGTGTTTCAGATAGAGTCGCTATATGTTTAGCTTTATTCGAAGATATAAATTTTAGAGATGTTCATGGTAATCTTGTTATTATGGATAAATCAAAAGTGGCTAGAGAAAAAGTTAAATCTAGAGATGCAGTGCTTCGTACACGACATACAAATTCTTCCATAACTGCATTCTCTTTCGATGGTAGAAAAGATGACTCATTAACTACAGAGACAAATAATAACAAATTTCATACCACTATGGTAAAAGAACCGCATTTAGTTGTTCTGAAAGAGCCCTATAATGAGTTACTTGGATATGTAAATTTGGGTAGTCAAGGAGATGCAAAAACCAAACACAGAAAACTGAATGAATTTTTCAACAATAAAACATTAACAGTTGATCAATTAATTGGCATATGCAGTGATGGTGAGCCAGCAAATACTGCAACAGAAAATTGTGTTTTACGATTATTTGAAAAACAGTTAAATAGACCAATTCACTGGTTTATATGTCTGCTTCATTTCAATGAACTGCCATTTCGTCATTTATATGAAGCATTGGACAAAACAGTCACCAGTGGACCACGAGCAGCAAGTGGAAAGTTATTCAAAGCTATTCAAGAATGTGAGAAATTGCAGGTATGTAACACTTTATTTTATTTAATATCATCATTTATTATCATTATTTATTGTCATTATTTTACTTTTTCGATTGGAATAAAGTTAAAATAAAATAATTGCATTTTAATTGATCTAGACATTTCATATTTCAGGTAGTAGCTGATTTTGATCCAATACCACTGGAGAATATGCCTGCAATTATGGATCATGAACATGAGCTCGAACTATCAACAGATGTTAAATATGTATATCAAATAGCTAAAGCAATTTCGAATGGTATTGTTCCAGTTGATTTAGCTAACATTAAACCAGGACCAATTGCACATTCTCGTTGGATAACCAAAGCAAGTAGATTACTACGATTATATGTAACAACTAATACACCATCGACCAATTTAAAAACTTTGGCAGTTTATATTATTACAGTTTATGTGCCAATGTACTTCAATGTGAAGTTTTATAACTCTGTTGTGTACGGCAGTACACTTTTATTAAAATTTATACGTTGGACACGATACTTACAACCAAACTTTCGTAATAGTGTAGTTGGTGTAATTCAAAACACCTCATATTACGCACATCCAGAAAATATCTTATTAACAATGTTATTTGATGATCGAAAAGCAATACGGGATAGAGCTATCAAAAAGATTTTACATTATCGAGAAAAATTGTACGATCCAACTAAACTCAGAGTTTACAAAAAATATATCTTAAATTTCGATGCTACCGATTATGTCAATATGGTTGATATGAATAACGACGATATATTATTTGAACCAGCATTTACTCGACAGATTCCATATGGTAGAATACTTAGATTTCGATGAACTTCCACTGGCTGATCCACAAGTTCCAGTGCACATACAAGAAACAGAAAGACGTGTACAATTATTAACGAGTGTTTTAAAACGAGTTATATTCGTGAAGGAGTTATGGCAGTGACATTAGAAAGTCGTAAGAAAACTCCTCGAATGGAAAGTAATAAGGTCTTTTTTAATTTCCATTCCTTAAAACATTAAATTGTGGGTCGAGAATAATATTTAAAAATAAATTTAATAAAAATTGTAAAAATAGTGTTGAACATACGGGTTGGAGGGTTTAGGGATACTTTACCGACCTTTTATTTTCCAAATAAGAAAGAAAAATGGATATTGTTTTCGGCAAACGTTATAAAATAGAATTCACTTTTATTTATTATACATTAGTTCTACTTGAGTTTTCTACTAGTTTTAAATATGGTTTAGGGTTTTAAATATGTTAATTTTTGTTGTTAAAGCTATTTTGTTTACACCTTATTCTTTGTTTTAAATTTCACTTTTTTTAATTTTAGTTGTTGTTGTTTGTTAGAGCTGTTGCTGTTGCTTTTACGAGTTGAAAAAACACAAGTGACGTTTTCTTCTTCTGGTTGTCTAACTGGAAGGTGGTTGTAGATTGTGGTTGTGGTTGTGCGTCGGCGTTCCTGGAATTCAGGGTTGGACCTTGTTCACCAAGGTGAACATCCTCCCGGGCCAGGCAAACCTGTGAATAAACAGACAATTATTTTTTTGTGTTCAAAACGTAAGGGTAAAATATGAGTAGGGTAATGAAGTGTCATAAATACTTGTGTCTAAGAGGGTTAGATTAGTTGGCAATGGAGCCCATGACTAACCACCCAAGAGTGGAATCTTGGGCCACTAGCGATCCCCCATCGATGTGAATCACATTCGATTTAAGTATTGTGGTATATAAATCACCACCAATCTCAACAGCAACCGGAGCGTTCGAGTAAAATTCCGGGTCGGCCAGAGAAATGCGGGAGAATCTATCTTTGATTGACTCCTCTATTGAGCCAGGGTAGGGTGTCTTGGGTAGATCCTTAACCACCACCATACAAACCTCGTACCGAACCGCTGGCGAGAGATTGGGCGCAACAACAACCCGGACGTACATCTGATCGTCGACTTTGAAAGTTGCCAAGTCTGCTTCAAGCACAAACGATGCAGCAATGCGAGATGTTGTCAGACTTGGATTCAGCAGTACTCTACACAAGCGTTTCCTTTCGTCAGGGTTTATTTGGATAACGGCGGTCGGTACGAAGGTTTTTGTCCTGGATGATGGCAGAAACGGTACTTCTGGCATTTAAAATCCTTGGTGCGGGTATTGGAGCTACTTGGGTTCTTGGCGCAGCTAACGGTGTGCTGGATGTAGGGATACCTTGTAGGATCCGTTGGGGTCCATGCAGAGTGGAATGGTGTTTACCACCACACTTCTGGCAACGTGCTTTGCTGCTGCACTTCCCAATTAGGTGGTTTCTGGCCAAACAGTTGATGCAGTAGTGCAATTTAACCGCGGTTTTGTATTTTTGCGCCAAGTTCATTTGAATGAACTTTTTGCAATGAGTTAGACGGTGGTCTGCTTGGCAAATACCACATCCAAAGTGCCGTTTGAGTGGCGATCTTCTTCTGTTGTTCGGGTTGCGGCTAGACCTTTGGCGGCTGCGCTCGTTATCATTCTGGTTTCCCCGACGACTTCTATGGTTGTTATTAGGAGCCATTTTTCTGTTTAAGTAGATCAACATTATGAATATTAGTGCCTGAAGGGCAAGGATATGGGTAGGTGAAAATATAATATGTAAAATATTTCACCATGCCGTAAATTGACAACCCTTTGTCTATTAAAAGTTTCAACGGCAACGCCAATTGCTGGTGATATAGTTTACATATTAACTTGGGTTAAGTGAGTATGTTGGGTGAGTATAAATAAGTGTTATGGGTGAGTGTACATGAGTGTTATGGGTTAGTGTACAAGTGAGTGTTATGGGTTAATATACAAGTGAGTGTTATGGGTTAATATACAAGTGAGTGTTATGGGTTAATATACAAGTGAGTGTTAGTTTTAAGACAAGAGGATTAAGCTCAATTTGTGGGTAAAACTATAACTTTCGCTATAGGTCGTTAGTGTTCCGTTTAGAGTCCGTAGATCTACGACCCTAGTACGACCATCGGACCCCGGATAAACCTTAATCACACGTCCGAGTGACCATTCGTTAGGGGGTAGGTTATCTTGTCTTAAAACTACCATGTCACCAACTTCCATTCGACGTTGAGGGTTTTTCCACTTGTATCTCTTGTGGAGCTCTTTCAGGTATTCATCTTTCCATCTTCTGCAGAAATAATGATGTTGAATCCTGAGGATTTGCCACCTATTTGCCAGAGCGACGTTTCCATCACTTACGTCTGGTTCAGCTGGGGTCAATAGGGGTGAACCAATCAAAAAATGACCTGGGGTTAAAGGGTTAAGATCCTGAGGGTTTTCGATTGACCGGCTGAGGGGTCTTGAGTTTAAACATCCTTCGATTCGAGCAAGAAGGGTAGTTAGCTCCTCAAATGTGTATCGAAGTGTATTCATTTTCTTGAGGTGAGCTTTGAAGCTCTTAACTCCTGCTTCCCACAATCCTCCCATATGCGGAGCTCCCGGTGGAATGAAGTGCCACGTCAAGTTCTGAAAACTGTTCGTTGAAATTACAGATCCTTTTAAGTTCCTCATAAATTCCTGCCGCTCTTTCTTCAACAACTGGTTAGCTCCGACGAAGTTTGTTCCGTTGTCCGAGTAAATAGCGGCAGGTCATCCCCGCCTCGAAAAAAATCGAGCGAAAGCTGCCATAAAAGATGGGGTCGACAGGTCCGACGTTGGTTCTAGATGAATGGCTTTTGTTGCAAAGCACACAAAAACACATACGTACCCCTTGGTTATTCTACACGTGCGACCAGAATAAATTTTTATATCAAACGGTCCAGCAAAATCAATTCCAACATTATAAAAGGGTAGGGTCAATTGAGTTCGTTCTGGAGGTAATGCCGCCATTAATTGAGTTGCGTGACGATTCTTATATCAGGTACAGGGTGAGCATTTGTTAATAACAAAACTTATCAAGTTCTGAAGTTTCGGAATCCAGTATCCTGACCGAATTAGCCTCAGCATAACTTGATTTCCTCCATGTAGGGTTACCAAATGAACGTGTAGGGTGAGTAATTTGGCAAAACAACTTGAGTAGGGTAGTAAAATTGGGTGTCGTTCATCATAAGATAAACAACTCGACCTCGCTAACCGACCGTTCGCACGTATTATACCTTTTGAGTCTAAAAAGGGTGTTAGGGTGAATAGGTTACTCTTTCTGGGTATTAGGGTTTTATTCCTTAAACAATTATACTCCTCTTTAAAGTATTGAGTCTGACATATGATTATCAGTCTATCTCTTGTAGTGATTATTTCCTGTGACTCAAGGGTAATACTCTGGTGATTCAATAAAACGTAAATCCTTTCATTAAACGACATCAGATTACTTCGATTAGGAATAACTTTTTTGTGACGAACTGTGTTTCGTCGGGTAAATGAGACACGATCACAAAATCGATAGACATACGACCTGACTCGAAGAGCTTTTGACCATTTAGAAAATCTATTCAGAATGTCTGGGTTATCCGTGTTGTCTGGGTGGGTATTCACAGTAGTAGCAAAAGACTGAATGGGTTTCACTTCAATTTGAGTTGTAAATTTCTGTGTTGTTTGTGGCCATTCCGACGCGGACCCCTTCAACCATGAAGGCCCGTTCCACCAAAGGGAATTTGCTCGCAATTCAACTTGCTGATGAAAGGTTTTATGAAAGTCGACCGGTTGATATGTTAATCGGCGGCGACTATTACCCACAAATTATGCAAAAGACTGCTAGCAAAAAATTTAGTACACTTCTTGCTCAAGAATCACATTTTGGTTGGATATTGACAGGACCACTTGATCAATTTTGTACTGACCGCTGTGTAAAATGTGTAAAATGTTATGAAATTATGGGTTTGGAAATTTTTAGTAAGTTGTAAACAATTCAACTTACCGACTTTGCCAGGTTGTAGGGTACTTAATCTCTTGTATATGTATGGGTGTGTGTGTGCTGTCTCTACTTGTTGATTCCCTTTGATGTATTCTTCCCGCTTTATATTTAACTCGGTTTGTTATTATTGTTAATGCACTCTTATTATTTTTATTAAAAAAAACAAATCCTTTGGGTATTCAAGTAAAAAACTATGTATACTTATTTTGTTTTGTTTATTAAAAAAAACTCTTTTTTTATACACTGTTAATAATTTTAATTATGTATAATATTATTTTATTTAATTTTAAAAATCTTAATTATTTAAAATACATTAATTAATTAATGGGGTAAAACAAATAAATGTGCACTTCTTCTTAAAAATTTTATTGAAATTTTAAACTGTTATTTTGTTTCTCACAGTGTAGTGTAATTTTTTGTTTCTAATGTTTTTGTGCTTTTTGTTTTTATTTTCAAAATCTTTGTAAACTTAATGTTTTACACACAATTTTAGCACTTTTGTAAATATATATTTTTTAAAACACAAATTTTCACTTTTATTGTTTTTAACTTTTTTAGCTCGTGAACTGTTTTATTTTTCTGTTTTAAAGAAATGTTTTAGGGGTGGGTTTTCAAGTTTTAACTTGTGTGTTTATATCTTGTTTATAAAGTTATTAACCACTGTGATAATAAACTGATATTTCAGTGTTTAATTTTGTGTTTTATGTTTCTTTTAATTACCAAAAAAAAACAAATTATTTTGTTAAAACTTCCTTAACTTTTTTTTTCAACTGTTTGATTATCACTTTCAACTGTGTCTTTTACCTGTTTTTAGTTAACTTTTTTTTTTTGTTTTTTGTGGACTGTAATTTTTAACTGTTTCAATTTGCTTCTATTTTAAAAAAAAAAAAAAAAAAACTGTTTTTATATAAAGAACTTTCTAGTTCTTTAGCGGGGTTTTGTTTTTGTTTCCTTTATATTATATATTTTGTATGGAGCAAAAAATCACAATTTTATTTTCACTTAATGGTTCGATTGGACCATGAACTTACGGGTTGGAGGGTTTAGGGATACTTTACCGACCTTTTATTTTCCAAATAAGAAAGAAAAATGGATATTGTTTTCGGCAAACTTTATAAAATAGAATTCATTTTTATTTATTATACATTAGTTCTACTTGAGTTTTCTACTAGTTTTAAATATGGTTTAGGGTTTTAAATATGTTAATTTTTGTTGTTAAAGCTATTTTGTTTACACTTTATTCTTTGTTTTAAATTTCACTTTTTTTAATTTTAGTTGTTGTTGTTGTTTGTTAGAGCTGTTGCTGTTGCTTTTACGAGTTGAAAAAACACAAGTGACGTTTTGTTCTTCTGGTTGCCTAACTGGAAGGTGGTTGTAGATTGTGGTTGTGGTTGTGCGTCGGCGTTCCTGGAATTCAAGGTTGGACCTTGTCCCTTGTTCACCAAGGTGAACAAGTGTTTTGTTGAAACCTTGAAAATGTTGATTTTTCCAGATCGATTTTCCTACAAAAAGGAGTTCGAAAACAAATAAATTTATCGTAATCTGCAAAAAAAAATCTAAGAAAATTCAGAATTTATTAGTTAAAAGTTAATTTTCTGCTATTGGTATAAATACCTTTCAAACAAGCCCAGATTGGGAAATCTACTATAATTCTATCCGATTTTATGACGAATTTAATTAAATTATTCTATATATATATGGAAAAATATATATTTTGAAATTTTGGGGGGCTCCGAATCCGACTTAGAGCTATGGTCTCTTGAGCAAAATTTCTTAGAATCATCTATAGATTACGTTTTTGCTATACGCTTCATCAAAAAAAAATTAACCCGCCCTAATATATATATATATATATTAGGATGGCAGCTATTTTAAAAAATGTTGAATTTGGAGAAGTGCGCCCCCCTATTTTTTTACACTTGACCTAAAAAGTATATGGTGAAAATTTGAGCCAAATTGGACAATTTTAAACCGCGGCATACAGAGGTCAAAGGTCAAAATTTGGGAAATTTATTTTTTTTTTCAAAAAATTACTTCTAAAAGCCATATTTGCCCGAATAATTTAATGAAAATTTGTAATTAAGTTCTTTTATGTTTTTTTTTCTTGTTATGATAAATTTTGTTCCAAAATAATTAACCCTCTTATAGCCCAGGGGTCAAAAATGACCCAATTTATACAATTTTGATAAATAATCATAAAAACAGGCCCAATTTAATTAAATTTTTTTCTCAAAAGTGGAAAATAAGTTTTATTAAATATAAGCAACATATCTACGGTCATAAATTGATACCACATAAGACTGATTTTAAATTTTCAGATAAGTAAATTATGTGTAATTATTTACTTTCTTCGGGTACTTAATACAAACTGAAGGAAATAGCAGTTAAGTCGTGTCCATTTATGATTTTCGACACTTTGCTAAATTTTTTTAAGCATTAACCCTTAATGTGACCCTTTTGGGTCTTCACTTTTTAAAGAATTCATGTAAATAATTTCGTTTATATTGAAACCCAAATAATATTTACATTTCTTATAAGAAGGAAAATATGTAAGTCTGGTATACAACCGTTAATAATATACTACTCTGATAGCCTAGACAATAACTATATTAAATTAACTGGAAATTTTCAAATTACTGAAATCAAAACAAAAAAATCTTCGAGTCCTTTTTTTTTTTTGAACATTAGATATAAAATCATCGAAATTTTCTAAAAATCTAAGTGTACTTGATCTACTGCAATAATTAATAATTTTTCTTTATAATTTCTTTAAGCGATTTCTTTATGTAAAAATGCCGACTTTAAGAGAGGAAATTTATCTAATTGGCTTTCCAAATCTCCAGATCACAGGCTCTAAACTACCATCAAAAGGAGACTGCCTCAAAGTATTATTTTTCAATATAAGATTCACTAAACTTAATGTACAAGAAAGCGCTCGTTTAGTTGTAAAAGAATGCTCAATATTTTGGGAAAAGGCTAACATTCCAGTCAGGCAATTTCATCGAGCTGTCAAGAAACTTTTAGATCTTTATGATGAATGGAAATATTTTGTTAAAACTACAAATAGGTCTAGTGAAACGTATAAAATAAAAAGAGTTGAATGGAAAGATGGCTTGAATGATTTGTTTGATATTGCTCATAACGATGCATTAAGCATTATTAAAATTGAAGAAGATAAACAATTCCTACTAAATCAAAGATTAAAAGGGCGTCCAGGAAGCATGCTTGGAATAGATGTTAAGTTATTGAAAAAGAATGAAAGAATCCAAAAGCGAACTGAGGCTGAGGAAGTCAGGAAAATAAGAAATATGGAAGCTGCATCCACATCAATAGGTAAAGTATTACATTTTTAATTGTCTTAAACCACGATTGGTTTAAATCTCGTAAGTGAAGCAGAACATTTTAAAAATAATCGAATTCCTTATAGGTGTTAAAAGTTTCGATGATATCTTAGATTCCGAATCTGATTTGGAGGATAATGTGGAAATAGAGGATATAGGACCTCCAAAAGAAAAAAGAGCACGTAAAGATATTTTAACACCGAGACTCGCTGCAGTTTTGGACAAGCTTAAATTAAGTTGTAGAGATGTTGTACACATATTGGTTGCAGTTTTGGAAGCACTAGGAATACATCCATCTGAATATGTCATTAATCGCACGTCTGTGCGCCAACAAAGAGAGGTTTTAAGAGAAGAACTCAGCAATAGTGTAGTGCAAAAGTTTAAATCTATAGACCAGCCACTGACAATACATTGGGACACTAAACTGCTAAGCAATCTTACTGGAAAACCCGAAGATCGCTTATCGATTATAGCTACATCCACAAACATTGAGCAAATTCTAAACATGCCTGATATTCCTTCTGGAACAGGCCTTGAAATATCTTCTGCTGTTTACGATGCTTTGGAGGAGAATAATATTTTATCAAAAACAGAGGCATTCGTTTTCGACACAACATCTTCAATTACAGGAAGATTTAAAGGAGCATGCACTCTACTAGAGAAAAGAATTGGGCGTGATATTTTATATATGGGTTGTCGTCATCATATATATGAAATAGTGTTGGCAGCTGTGTTTATAGAATCCAACATCGGAGCAAGTACAGGCCCTGATATTGTTTTATTTAAAAAATTTAAGAACCATTGGCTTCAAATACGGCAGTATAAGTATGAACCGGGAATAATTGATCCAAGAGTTAAAGAAATATTAAGTGATGAGTGCGATGAAATAATTATTTTTGCTAAGAAAAAACTAATGGAAGAGTTACCGAGAAACGATTATAAAGAGTTTCTGGAACTCATTATAATTTTTTTAGGTGGAACCCCACCTCGAGGAATATCATTTTACAAGCCTGGAGCATATCATTTAGCTAGATGGATGTCCAAAGGTATATATTGCCTCAAAATTTTATTATTTCGGAACCAGTTTCCTGAACTCGGCCAATGTGAAACCAAAGGTTTAATTGAACTAGCAGGTTTCATAATAAAATGCTATGCAATTTTTTGGTTCGACGCAACAAAAGCTCATTTAGCTCCTTTAAACGATTTGAAATTTTTACGCAAGTTGGAAGCTTATAAGAGTTTAAACAAAAATATGGCAGATAAGGCAATTTCAAAAATTATAAATCATTTGTACTACTTAAGCGAAGAGTGTGTTGGATTTGCTTTATTTGATTCTAGAATCTCTGCAGAAACTAAGGTCAAACTAGTGGAAAAAATGGGCATTAGTATTCCCGAACAATCACAAGAAGATGAAAATGATGACATTTTGAAAAAACTTCCATTGAAACAAGTTAATGTTAAGGATTTCATTGACAGAGATGTTAATACGATTTTAGAAGAATTATTTTCTACAAATACAAAGAAACTGTTTAAACGTTTCAATATATCTACGCAATTTTTAAAAGAGGACCCAAGAACATGGGAGGACTTAAAGGATTACAGGGACGGAAAACACATTGTTGAAAACTTAAAGATTGTTAACGACTGTGCGGAAATAGGTATAAAACTTATTCAAGAATACCATCAAAAAATAACAAAAGACGAGGAGCAACGACAACATTTATTTAAAGTAATATTTATATTAGTTAAGTGCTAAAACCAAAATGGTAAAATTTCTTTTGTTTTTTTAGGTTGTTCAGCAATATAGGCAGAAATACGGCACAAATGCAACTTTGAAAGATTTATGTACCGAATTTAATTCATATGAATTTCATTCATATGCAATTAAACAGAAATGACCCAGATGGATAGATTAAGGGTTAATGTTTTTTTTTTAATTAGCAAGGTCTCGAAAATCATAAATGGACACCACTTAACTGTCATTTCCTTCAGTTTGTATTAAGTACCCAAAGAAAGTAATTAATTACACATAAATTACTTATCTGAAAATTTAAAATCAGTCTTATGTGGTATCAATTTATGACCGTAGATATGTTGCTTATATTTAATAAAACTTATTTTCCACTTTTGAGAAAAAAATTTAATTAAATTGGGCCTGTTTTTATGATTATTTATCAAAATTGTATAAATTGGGTCATTTTTGACCCCTGGGCTATAAGAGGGTTAATTATTTTGGAACAAAATTTATCATAACAAGAAAAAAAACATAAAAGAACTTAATTACAAATTTTCATTAAATTATTCGGGCAAATATGGCTTTTAGAAGTAATTTTTTGAAAAAAAAAATAAATTTCCCAAATTTTGACCTTTGACCTCTGTGTGCCGCGGTTTAAAATTGTCCAATTTGGCTCAAATTTTCACCATATACTTTTTAGGTCAAGTGTAAAAAAATAGGGGGGCGCACTTCTCCAAATTCAACATTTTTTAAAATAGCTGCCATCCTAATATATATATATATATATATATATATATATATATATATATATATATATATATATACATATATGTACAGATAATCGGTGAAACACTTATTCCTTCATGTGTTGGGGAAATTCTACATATCGATATATTTTCCAAAGATAAAGTATATTTTTTAACATGTGTAGACAAACTGTCTAAATTTGCAATTGTTCAGTATAGCTTCAAAGACTATAGTGGAAGTAAAATTACCGTTATTTCAACTTATGAATATTTATCATCCCACAAAAACAATATTCTGTGACAATGAACTTTCTCTTACTTCGGAGACAATATAGTCACTTTTAGCTAATAGTTTTAACGTACAAATATCAAATGCACCACCACTCCACAGTACCTCAAATGGGCAGGTGGAAAAAAAATCTATCAATAACACGGTACAATTGATACTTATGGCGACCATCGAGTATAACTGGACAGTTCATTGTGTCAGGAATAAACGACCTATTGACGTAATTCACTTAACTCCTCCGGAGATTGAAATCGATTTAAAAAATAGTAAAAAGTTGGCTTATTCACCATGCGCGCTACAGCTTCATTCTGGTGGTCACGCATACTGCACCACTCGGCCTTCCCATCTCGAACCTCTTACAATAATTGACGAGGGTGTTATCATTATTAACGATAACACTGTTACCATTAAAACAAGTGATGGTATCGAGAAGACTGTCACTGGCACATTTCTGCTTACTTTTAGTGATGAAGCAAAAATTAATGAGACCCAATACAGAAACCAAAGGAATATCATAAAAAAGTTACCGGGATCACCAGCATAAGCTCTTCTCAACATTACGAGTCATCAAACAATATTGAGTTTGCCGTACCTTTGAAGATTGAACGAAAAACTTGCAGCGTATTGAGAAGATTAAAGAGAAGCTTAAAACTGAATCTTTGTTGTCTACCTGTAGTATTTTTGTCATTTTAACTATTGGCTTTGTTTGTTTTAAATTGCACCGGAAGTTCAAGAAGACCCGTCAGCAGCGCGCTATTCAATCTGCTATTGAAAATCTAAGGAAGACCGGGGACGCCCTTCACTTGAGCGAGGGAGGAGTTAACACAATTTCAGTGCATGTTGATAAGAATACAAAACAGCAACAACAAGAAACTGCCTATTCAGCGCTATACTCATATATTGCTAAAGAATGCCGAAATATAAGTCATGTGGCAAATAAAAAAACCAGACGCTGACGCGGCATAAACGGGTATATTATGGCTATTCAATATAACAATGTAGTTTCGGTTTTTAGTTTAATTGTTATTTAGGCATGGAATAAATAAATTCATTGCCCATACTTTGAAGACATCTGTATATACAGCCAAAAAAATCCCTATAATATGCGATGTATCCAGTAAAATGTCTTCAGTGTAGACAGTAGAATAACGAAAAGTTTAAGGACAGTCCCCAAAGTAACAAAATGTCTTCATAGTAACTTGTGGAACGAAAAACCACAAGTTACTATGAAGACATTTTGTTACTTTGGGGATTGTGCTCAAACTTTTCATTATTCTACTGTTTACACTGAAGACATTTTACTGGATTCAGCGCATATTATAAGGACTTTTTTGTCTGTATATTCTTTTTTGGCTGTATATAGAACGACTTGTTGAACAACTCCTTGTCCTGTATAATCTGTTTTTCTGGCGGTTTTAACACCGATAATTTTTATTTGAAATTATTCCAAAAGAAGCCAGATATTCCTAGAACCACTTCTGGAGCTAGTTCTAGTTAATTATATTGTATCTTATTATTAAAGTTTAAGTTAACAGGTCCTGGTTCTATGAAATTTGTTCTAACATAATATGTTGTATAATAAATTTGGTTGGGAACCGATTTCAAAAGAATTTTATTGGCAGAATTCCTTGTGTTTAAATATTTATTTTCTGTTATGACATCGAAAACAAATGCAAGCTTGTCTTGAAATAAATGAAAATATAATTTACATGATTTAAAATTTTTTAAAGAATTAGAACAAAAATTAAAAATTGTGTATTGTGTTTCCTAAGGGCTACACAGCAAGTTGGTTGCTTAAAAATGTTAAAAATTTTGTATTAAGAAATGTTATTAAAAAATTAAATTAATTTTTTGATTAAATAAATTCAATTGTGTTTATTTATATACTACCAGAAAAAATGTAACGTGCGTCACGTAAAAAAACGATAACATTTTTTGGCTGTAAATAAGTTATTTTAGAATTCTCTTATATTCATCTTTATTTTAGGTATTATATTTTGTGTGCTTTATTATACAAAATTCGCTAAAAATTACTAAAACCTACTTCAACTTTCAAAGTAACTTCCATTTTTTGTAGCGTACGTCACAAAATTTTGTGATTAATTATTTCGCAACAAATAGCTGTTAAAAAATTATGTCTTATACCATTCGAAAGTACACTTAAATCCCACTAAACACTATGTTTAAGTTAAAGGTATCTCATTTGAAAGGCCAAGAAATTTTCTATATTTTAATCCAAAAACGCGTACGAATGTAGCATTCGTCACGCAGGATTTGCCCATATAGTTTTAATTAATGTGCATAAAAGGAATATGAGATCAAAATTTAAAAAAATTTTGTAACTTTGAAGTAGTTCGCGTTTTTTTTTTAATTTATAGATAAATAAAAACACATATTTTAGTCAATATATCCAAATTTTCTAAAAAGATGTAAGTAAAAATTCAACTTGCTAACACAGTTGTCTACGCGACATTCTTTTATTGAGCAGCGGCGTGATACCGCCGCTCTCTATCCCCGGCGATGTGGCATCTCCATTCAGCTAGTGGGAATGCAGTTCTTAGTTTTGCTGCTTTTGCTTGCTCTTCCCACTAGCTACATGAAAGCGAAAGCGACTGGGTTTTTTTTGGGCACTCGTTCAAATAAAAGTGAAGTAAAAGGAAGAAAATGTGACAATTATATATATAAAAAAAATGAGAAAAGTTAAAAAAAGAAAAACTTAAAAAACTAAGAAAAAAAATTAAACTTTAAATTGAAACAAAAATAGAAAAGACAATCTGTAAACAAAAAAAAATATTGTAAAATTAATTAAAATATAATAAGATAAACCAAACTGTACAAAGTGAAAAGAATAAAATATAAATAAAAAAATCCAAAAGAAAGAGTGCTGTGTTTTACGCTGTTCTACCGCCTACGATGAACCAGAATATCAGCGGAAGTTTTTGGTGGAAGTTTCTGGAGTGAAAGCTGATAGAAAAAAAGCCAATTTTTTCACACAGCAACATAAACATAAAGTAAGAAAAAAGTATAGTGTGGTGTTTTACTCCATGATTACATGATTTGAAATACTGGAAAAGTTTGCCCATAATATTTTGTTGAGTAAAGTGTGTCTCAAGTCCAATTTGTGGCTCAGATATTTTGAGGTTAAAAATTTAAACGACGTTTAGTTTTAACAATTATATTTGTTGTAAAGATTTTTTTTTGCAATTTTGGTGCCGTTACATTGTTATACGTGTCTCAAAATGGGAATTTTGTTTTTCTTTTTAAACTGCCTTTGCCTTGTTGTTTTTCTTATACAAAATTTTTCTGGAATAAAATAAATATGTCGGTTTTGGAAAAATATTTTAGCGCGGCAGAGGAAGTTATTGGAACCGAGCCGCTGCTTCTGGAAGATTTTTCGGCGTATACATTAGATGCCTTTGAATTTGAAAAATCCGGATTATATAAAGTATGGGGAAAATATAAGAAAATTTATGAGGAGTGTTTCTTGGTAACTGTAGATAAAAAGAAAGATTAAGCTACGGTTCAGACAAGAGACCCACAGGTCCGAAAGCCATACGTACGTTGTATTAATATACTTTCAAAAGCAAGAAAACAATTGCCTGAAGAGATTTCCAATGCAGTGGTTCCCAGACAAGGAAAGTTTTTGCCCCTACCTCAAGTAGATACTGGTATTTTTTATGGCGATTATTTATCGTGGCCCACATTTCGGGATTTATTTACTGCTATTATAATAAATAGCCCAGAGAAATAAATCAACACATAGCAATAACATCAGGAAATTTTGAGGTTGCGTGGAATAATTTAAAATCAAATTATGAAAATGAAAGGGTTCTAGTAACCAAGCAGTTAACTTTTCTTTTTAATATGGCCTTATGCCAAGAGGATACAGCTCAAGAAATAAAAAGGTTGCAAAGAGACATTTATAATTGTATGTCGGTCCTAAAATTATATGAATATAATATTGAATCTTGGGATGCGATTTTTATTATTCAATGCTCAACACGTTTGGCACCACAAACATTACACCTTTGGGAACAATCGGTAAAAGACAAAACAAAGATGCCGAAATGGGAAGAATTTGACACCTTTTTAACAGATCGATATCACACTTTAGAGAGTATTAATGATATTTCTAAGAACAGTCAGTGGTCCAGCAGTTGCCAATCCGTTTCTCAAATGGTTTCTCAGGAAAATTCTCACACAAACACAAAATTAGTTAAAGACCCACCATATAAAGGTTGATAAATTATTTTGCCAAATTCGCAAACATGCTCATGCAATTAGTTCATGTCATAAGTTTTTAAATATGGACTATAAAAATCGTATTTCTGTTTTGAAAAAATATCGTTATTGTTTTAATTGCCTTACTATTGCCCATATGTACGGTGATTGCTGAAGTCAAAACGGTTGTTCTAAATGTAAAAGAAAACAGCTTCTAGCTACAATCCCGCCGACCTAGCAACCCAGGGGATGGTTCCTTCGGAATTAAAAGAAAGTCTTCTAGGGTGGCATGGTCCAGAGTGGCTCAAACGCGAAAAATCTTTTTGGCCCACCGGACCAGTTGAATTTGAAACCCTGGTAGAATCAAAAGGAGCACAAGTTTATGTTGCTAGATCGTCAGAAAAGGAGGATATTCTCACTCGTTTTTCATGCCTTGCAAGAGCAACTCATGTAATTGCGTACATGTTTCGATTTATAAATTGAGCTAGTAAAAATAAACGCACAGGCGTAAACTATGAAACGTTAAAAATATCGGCTCAAGAGTTGACTCGTTACAAATCGTTTGTTCTCATTGTCTCGACAAATTCATTTTTCGTGAGAACTTAGTTATTTGTTAGAAGGAAAGAAAATCAACTTTCGTAGCCCTTTACTAACCCTCACCCCGTTTTTGGACAAAAATCATATTATCCGTGCAAATAGCCGTCTGGGTTCTTCCACAAGTTTATCCTACAATGAACGACATCCCATTCTAATTGCTTACGGTAGTAGCCCGTTTATATGTCGAATTTATTCATAAATTGGTTCATCACGGTGGCCCTAGGTTAGTTCTTAATACGGTTCGTCAAAAGTGTTTGATATTAAAAGCAAAAGACCTGATAAAAACTGTCATTCATAACTGTAAAGTCTGCGTGCTATACCGAAAAGAGTGTCTACTTTTAGTCGCGGCGTTGATTTTGATGGCCCATTTGAAATTTAAAGTTTTACTGGTCGATATTGGTTATGTGTGTATCTTTGTTTGTTTATCAACTAAAGCTATTCATTTATAGGCTGTCAGCGATCTGTCAACCGCTGCTTTGGCTCGTTTTATTTCCCGCCGTGGTTGTCCTTATAAAATCTCTGATAATAGTAGAAATTTCGTTGGCGCCGCAAGGAAAATTTATGAGAATTTTATAAAACACATAAAAGAGGTACGCGATAACGCTTTTCAAAATATGGTCATCAACAGTTTTCGTGGCACTATACCAGCAGGGGACCCTCATATGGGAGGCCTGTAGGAAGCCGGTGTCAAAAGTTTTAAAATGCACTTTAAAAAGATATCAGGTCAGATTAAATACACCTTGGAATAATTATCAACCCTGCTAGCTACTATCGAATCGTGTCTCAATTAAAGACCATTAGGCCCTCTATATGAAAACGTAAATGAAGAATTAGCTTTAACACCGGGACACTTTTTAGTAGGCTCTACGCTTATGACCCCCGCAGAACCAGAAAAAAACGCAACCGTCCGTCAACATACTCAACAGATGGGGAAAAGTTAAGGCCATGCAGCAAGAGTTTTGTCGTCGTTGGAAAGAGCAGTATTTGAAATAATTACACAAGCGCAGGAAATGAAAATCTCCTCAAATCGACATTCAAGGAAACGATCTTGTCGTTTTTAAAAATGAGCTAGTTTGCCCTAACGAATGGCGTTTAGGTTGAGTAGTGAAAATCTACCGTGGTTCCGACGGTAAAGTTCGCGTAGCTGACCCTAAAACTCAAAATGGGCTTATCACCCGACCAGTCCATAAGCTGGTGCTTTTGCCACGTAGCTCTCACTAATAATAATCAAACAATTTGTTCGCCAAAAACTAATAAATTAATTTTTGTTAAAGCTTCAAAGTGTTTGATGTGCTATTTAATGCCAACTACAGTTGCCCACTAATCAGCGATCGCCCTGGAACGATATATTCTCAGGAATCTATTTTTGGGCAAGCATATTTTGGCGAAGGAAAAGTGGTCCCATGGAACAACAGGTTAGAAAAGTGAAGCCGAAAGCTACGTGTCTCTTATACTTAAAGTAAAAATATTAAATTTATTTTATTTAACTTGAATATTAATAAAATTTGAAGTAATGTAAAGTATTGAATTAATTTTTGAATCCTAAACTCTAATGAATTTGTAATCAGGATCTCAAATAGACCTTTTTTTGTTTTTATTAGAACCTTATCTCAGTTTTTATTTACCTTTTTATATTATCTCTTTCCTTTTCTACATTTGTAAAAAATGTAGAAATGAAACCTTTTCTTCTTTTATGTATGTTGAAGAAATCCCCTTTGGGTTTTGAATCTTTTAATTTTTCTTCTCTTTTCCTATGGACATTTGCGTGGATAACAGTTTCGTGTTTTGTAATCGAAGAAGACGAATTTGCTTGAACAGCAAAAATATAAAATTTTTCTTTGTTTGCTTATTATGTGGTTTTTTATATTTTTAAAAATGTCTCTGTCTTCTCCGCTGGCAAAACACGGAGCTTTTCGTTACACTGTTGGTGCAAGTCGGGCGGTATGTCTACGCGACGCTTTTTTATTGAGCAGCTGCGAGATACCACCGCTCTCTATCCCCGACGATGTGGCATCACCATTCAGCTAGTGGGAATGCAGTTCTTAGTTTTGCTGCTTTTGCTTGCTCTTCCCACTAGCTGCATGTAAGCGACAGCGACCGGCTTTTTTTGGGCACTCGTTCAAATAAAAGTGAAGTAAAAGGAAGAAAATGTGACAATTATATATATAAAAAAACTAAGAAAAAAATGAAACTTTAAATTGAAACAAAAAAAGAAAAGACAATGTGTAAATAAATAAAAATATTGTAAATTTAGTTAAAAAATAATAAGAAAAACCAAACTGTACAAACAAAAAAAGTGAAAAGAATAAAATATAAATATGTAAGAAAATACAAAAGAAATATTGTTGTGTTTTACGTGGTTCTACCGCCTACGAGGAACCAGGATGTCATCCGCAACCCCAACAACAGTACAACACATGAATTTGGAACTCAATCCTGAGAATTGGACGTGAAAATAGCCCCAAAAATAAGAACTTCTGCATCATTCCTTTTTTTTGGAGCCAAGTGTTCCGTTGCTTGATTCCTAAAGTCGGGCGTAGTAATTATTAAATCGAAATTTAGGAGACAGGCAGCAAGAACACAGGAGGTCCTTGAAGCGTACACACAGCACATCGATCGATGATGCCTATCAGGAATACAATGCGTGGAGTTTAAGCTAGATTTATCCAGATGCAGAAGTGGTTGCTTGTGATTAACGACACGGAGTCGTATCTGCGGCTGGATAATTCATGCTTCAATCCACATCCACGAATAGCACTACGTTAGTGTGTTTTTGAACGGCGCACTTTGGTCAATATTTTAAGATAGCGGCCAAAACTCTTTTTGGTTTTTGTTCTCCGATTTTAAAGTTATTAGACTCATATGAAAGTAGACAGTAGTAAACCTCGGGAGCCAAAAAATTAGAACTCTATTTCAACTATTTCACTGAGAACAGGGTGGTCCAAAATGGGCTTTTTCAGAATTTAGTAAATTTATGATATTTTTAGTTAATTTTTAAAGTTTAAATTATCATAACTTTTTTGTTTTTCAAAATTTTTGGACGAAATAAATTTTGTGTTGTAACTTAACTTTTTTCCTATTACTGAAACTGAAGCTCTACTGTTTTCAGAACAATTTAAATATTTTTTTTTAAAAAGGTCAAATTTCTCGGAAATTTCCTACTTCATAGAGCACAACTCCTGTGAGTCAAGCTGAGTCAAAACACAAATTTACTATTTTGTAGTCCTAACTCTCCCCTACATTCCTATATATACGTGTCCATGCATCGGGACTGCACTTTTTGAGCTACAGCAATTTTTCTGACCCAAGGTAAGATATTCGGTACAAATGCACGTCATATTTTTTGAGAAGTTATTTGTATGTGAAAGTGGCTATTATGCATATATTTTGATGAAATTTTGTACAAGAGTTCTTATTGACCCAAAATTATCAAAATTTTGACAAAAATGACAATAGAACTCTAAAATTATGTGGTATCTGGCAATTCATTTGGAAAAGGTAAAAAATTATTTTATTGCCATCTAATATTACATAACTTAAATACCTGAAAATTGCAAATAAATTTAAAACCAATGTAAATAACTGGTAAAACCAAGTACCTGTTATATTATTACCAGTACATGTTAACTCTCAAATTATGTGGTATCTAGCAATTCATTTGGAAAAGGTAAAAAAGATTTTATTGCCATCTAATATTACACAACTTAAATACCTGAAAATTGTAAATAAATTTAAAACCAATGTAAATAACTGGTAAAACCAAGTACCTGTTATATTATTACCAGTACATGTTAACTCTCAAATTATGTGGTATCTAGCAATTCATTTGGAAAAGGTAAAAAAGATTTTATTGCCATCTAATATTACACAACTTAAATACCTGAAAATTGTAGATAAATTTAAAACCAATGTAAATAACTGGTAAAACCAAGTACCTGTTATATTATTACCAGTACATGTTAACTCTCAAATTATGTGGTATCTAGCAATTCATTTGGAAAAGGTAAAAAAGATTTTATTGCCATCTAATATTACACAACTTAAATACCTGAAAATTGTAAATAAATTTAAAACCAATGTAAATAACTGGTAAAACCAAGTACCTGTTATATTATTACCAGTACATGTTAACTCTCAGATTATGTGGTATCTAGCAATTCATTTGGAAAAGGTAATAAAGATTTTATTGCCATCTAATATTACACAACTTAAATACCTGAAAATTGTAAATAAATTTAAAACCAATTTAAATAACTGGTAAAACCAAGTACCTGTTATATTATGTTTCAAAGAGGTAAAAAAGATCATGTTGAAACTTCGAGCAATAGTATATTAATCCATGCATTCATTTTTTTTTCTTCATTATTGTTTAAACAATGGCTAAATTCAGTTATAGTGTTCTATCTGATATATATTTTGAAAGGAAAGATGAAAACGACATTATTTTACATATAATGAATAATCCATTCTTCAAAATATGCGACAAACAAGAAATTAAAATTCATAACTTAAAAATAAAAAACTTTTTAAATACTTTAAGAAAACGGTACAATCAATGTTCCAGAAACAAGAAATTGTTTTACTCCCGCAACCAAGAATGGCTAAGAAATAAACTTATTTTTAAAAAGCCATCAGTAACTACCACGGAAACTGGAAAAGGTGGTCGACCAGCAAAGCCAATTGATAATTGTAGTGAAAGATCACGAAGACGCAAGCTTAAAGATATCAATGAAGAAGTTTCTTGTAGCATCATAAAGGATTCATTTCTGCACCAAATTCAACCATCGAAAACTAAAAAGAGTAAAATTGCTATCATTGAAAAAATAGTGGAAGCAAGCCCCAGACGCACAAAAAGGATTTTAGAAAGTATGCCGACACCAACTGAAGAAAATAAATTTACTCCAGAAGAAGCATTTGCACTATTTTTGGATTTGAAAATGACTAAAAACCAATATACAGAATTGCGGAAGCGAACCAATGAAAAAAAATTGTGGAATTTTTCCATCATATCGAGATATAGTTTCTGCCAAAAAAGATTGCTTACCTTCACCAACTGCTATTAGTGTAACTTCAAGTTCAGCAGAAATAAAATTGCAGGATCTTCTTGAACACACTGCAGAACGATTATTAAAAACATTTGATGCTGACTATTTAAAGAAGTTTAAAAATTGCAGCATGACTTTAATTTCTAAATGGGGATGTGATGGGTCCTCCATATGCCCATATGCCCATGGCACCATATGCCAAAAAACATCAAGTCAATTGAGCCAACCACCAATACAAGACGATAGTTTTAATGAAGCATATGAATTTGGAATGTCACCTCTTCATGCTAGAATTCGTTTTATGGAGCATATTCTTAAATTGGGATACGATTTGGAATTTGGCCCGTTAGGCGAAACAGTGAGAAACAACAAAGAAAATTTGGAAAAAAGAAAGCAAAAAAAAAAAAGATATTCAAGAAAAATACCGTGAGATAAGCCTTATAATTGACCAGCCAAAGCAAGGAGAAGGAAATTCTAATGATGGAAACACAGCAAGGAGATTTTTTTCCGATCCAGAAACTGCAGCTTATATAACTGGAGTAGATTATGATTTAATACGACGATTCCAAATCATATTAGAAGTTATAGCATGTAGCAAAAAGATAGATGCAAAAAAAATTGGTCAGTATGCTAATGAGACAGCAACCCTTTATAACCAAAAATATTCTTGGAGACATATGCCAACCACAGTTCACGAAATTTTGTTCCATGGGGAACAAATAATTCAGCACAATATGCTTCCAATTGGAGATCTCTCAGAAGAAGCGTGAGAAAAAAGGAACAAAGACTACAGATTCTTTCGCGAGCACAATACAAGAAAAATTTCCAGATATTGTACTAATGAAGATCTTATTAATATTTTGTTGTGCACATCAGACCCATATATGTCCAGTATTCGACAGAAATGGAAATCAACCTCATTAGAGTTAGATGAAGAAGCTAAACAACTACTGCAAAATGAAAATCAAAGCTATTTGGAAGAAATTTTTACTAATATTGTTTAATTAATACTAGTTTAAAGATTATAATTTGTTTCTAATTTTAGTATAAATTTTTATTAATACATTTAAATAAAATATATGTGCACTTTAAATCAATAGTAAAAGTTTACTTAAAATTTTATCGATGTTGTGTTCTGTATATAATATATCCAAATGGTATTGATATTGTTGGGAATGTCAGTGTTATTTTTCAGTTTAATCCTCACAAGAATTAGCTTTCTTCCAAAAAAAACCAACCTTTGGCCCCTGTGAATATTGAGACTAAATAAATGTCAGGGGCCAAATGTTGGCATTTTCTGACGAAAATTAAGTTTAGGAATAATAAATAAGTATTGGTTGTAAAATACGATTGAAGAAAATAAGAAATTATAAAAAAATTACCTATTTAAAATGTCAAAATATTCAACTTTTACATGGAAACTTAACAAAAAATTAAAATGCATTTTTAACTCCACATTACTTACGTTGCTATCAGTCGATGTTTACGTTTGAAGCTTAAAGTCCCTCCTACTGAACAAAACAAATTGCGTAAAAAAATACCAATCCGGTCAAAAGTTATAGAGTTTTGACCGCTATCTCGCGAAATTGACCACTGTGCGGCGGCCTCCAGGACGTGGCGAACCCTGGTTGTATTAGCCCACTGATAGCATAGGGCTCTGCTACCATGTGTCCTGTTGTAATCCCTTATTTTTCATTCTATTAGATGGATTCAAATATTCAAATAAACAAAGAGCAAGAGAAGACCGATGCAGGTCTCGCCTCAGGTGGAAAAGAGGTTTCAAACCTAAAAGGTACAGAAGAAGGAAAAGTTTCGGCTGAGCTGACATTGGGCGTTCTGGAATCCAATGTTCCCGATCCCATGGATGTTAGTAGCGTAGCTCAGGACCCCCGGGCCCTATTTTAGATACAACTACTAATTTCCCAACGGACGAGGAGGATGAGCTGTTAAACTCCCAGCCTGTTGGTGCCGTTATAGTCAAAACCAAAGACTGACCGCATGAAGCTCTGCGAGGCAGCACGCAAACTCTTGCAGACGTACCTGGAAGAAGGTATTGATCTAGAGGCTGCGAGCGACTTTGTCAGTTTCCTATGTGTGAGGCCCGTAAGGAGGTCAAAGAGCTAACAGGTAGCAGAAAAAGGGTGCACTCAGATGGCTCAACACTGCAAGGTTGTAGGCGCTATACCGCCAGTACCAGCCTTGCCTGTTCCGGCCAATCAGCGGAAACAAGTGGTATTGTGATGGCGATGCTTTTGTGTTCGAAGTTTTTTTATTTGGTTTTATATCGTATTTGGGTTTTTCGCGTACTAACATATTTTTATGAGTGTGAAAATTATACTTTCAGTGATTACAATTTAAAAAAAAAAAAAAATTCAATCAAGTTAGTTTTTCATTTTTCTATAATTTTGAATACATTTTATTTTTGTGTCAAGAAGAAAGAAAATTTTTCAATTTATTAGTTGGTTGAATTTCAAATCAAAAGGAAGCTAGACAACGGAAAATAAAGGAATTATTTAATTCAATTTAAAACATTTTTCCAATACAAATTGAAGAGACCGAAAATTATTTGAAATTATTAATTCTTTTGGTAAGTTTTGTATTTAATTAAAGTTTATAGTTGACCAAGGATTAATGTTTTCGAAATTTTTTTTAGGAATTGTTTTTTTTTCCAATTAGCTTTGAGAGTGTTGTGACGTCTAGGGGCTGTTAGAAATATTATTCCAAAGGTTACAAGGAACTATCCCAATTTGGGAAGGATTTTACTTTATAGGTTGCGTATGCGAAGCAAACCTTCTACCCATTTATAACAACAACTATAATCTACCAATGTATGCAGATCATTATAATCATATGTAAACGTGAAGCTATAAGAATTCGCAAAACATATTGCAAAAATCAATATCATATTATATAGGAACTTCTTTACTTCAAATCATCATTGCGGTCAAATACGGATGCGTAAAAATCATTGTCAGATATTGGCTATAAATAGACAAAAATTAGATTGGGGTGACCATATCTAAGAAGTGTTTACATTATCTTCATTGTCGCGAGTGATTTTGTTTATTAGCTTTGAGATAAATTTATAAATAATTTTCCCAACGTGCTAGTTCTGATATTGTTTAACGTAAGAGAAATATAATTCTCTAATTTTAATTGTTTTCTATTAACGTAAATAGTCTAGATTTTTAAATTTCTATTTGTGATTTTTTTTTTGTTGCCTGGTCACCTAATTTGAATTTATCATTTAAAACAATACAAGCAAACGTCATTATCGCGTAATTATCTATTCAACTAAATTATATCCATTACACCCTTTACATCCAATACTACAACCTAAACTTCATTAATTAGTTAAACTTCATATATCCAACAAAAACACATTTCACTCATTCATACATTTTAGGTCCATATCAAATGTGTTTTTTTTTAGAAACATTTTCTTCTAAGAAATAAATCTTCCAAATTCTCTCACACACTCAATCAGAGACTTTTTCGTTTCTGAGCGAGTTACACTTATTTACCCTCATTTATACTCAATCAATTTTCATATCAAGGGCTAACAAATACTAATTATAAATATATATTAGCCATTCTTTTGAGTGACTTTTTCTTTAAATTTAATTATCCCATTTGAATTTTATACCCAACGGGGTTGCCATCAATATGTTATGTGATACCTTTGCATGATTATACATTTTTTTTTTAATTTGCATAAATTCAATTTATTCATTAAAATATTTTTATATTAGCCAAATTCATTTAATGCATTATGCAGTAAATTTTTGTTTGTTTTTTTTCATGACAATTCATTATATTAACTTATACAATTATTTTTTTTAGCCATTATTTGAGTTTTTATTTCATCAAAAGATTTACTGATACGTTTACATTAAATTTTAATGGTAGTTTGCAAGTTAGTTTTTTTTCTTTTGATTCATTACACTGTTTACTATTTATCGTCAATTTAAAATTTTGTTTTTGCTTTTACGGTACTTGACCAATTGTTGATAAATTCAATCAAATTTTTTTTACAATTTTAAGAAATATTTAATTAAATTTTATTTAAATTAAAATCCTTCAAAAGGGTGACCAACTTTAGTTCAAATTTTGTTTTATATAATGAATTATGCTGTTTATAAATAAATTGTTTTTGTGTTATTACTAATATGGAATGTTGAATTGAATTGTTTTCATTACAAAAGGTGAAGTCCTAGGTATATGAGTATGTAGGCATTTAGTGTTTTATTTTTTTTTTTGGGGCTGACAACAAAATCTATATTTGTCAGCAAGGAGGGTGGGTAATGAAGGTGTGGCAACTTCCATCTTTAGCTACACGTCGATCATCAACATCAGTAATAATTTTATTTTCCCTGTTCATATTTATCGCTTTGTTTTATTTTGTAACCGTTAGAATGCTACCTTGAAATTAATATCCCATGTAACCGATTCGAATATACTATTTCTGGGAACTAAACACACCCCCCCCCCCCCCCCCCCCCCCAACGACGAGCACAGCCGGAATAATAAGTAGCGATGTTCCCCACATGGATAGACCATGAAAATAAAGAACCGTTACAGAGATATTTGGCGCCCAACGTGGGGCCTCAGTTGTCGTAAGTTTTTAAATTTTCTTGTGCTATTTCATCTAGAAACTGAGGGCCTTGTGAATCTACAGTGTGTGGTGATATATATGTGGACATTTCTATTTTATTTTATTTAAAATTTTTTTTTATTTTATGTGTCGATATAATCGTTGGTTCGGATCTGATAGTTAATCGTTTAAATGGTTCTATTCCCGAAATTGACATTATTTTGATGCAAATTCTTTATCAGGGTTTGGGTTCGAATTTGAGAGGTTGTATTGACTACTAGTCTGTATCGGTACAATACTCATTCGACTCTTATCTATTTTCTAATTCTTTGTATTTTGTTTAACTTATTCTTCTATCTTCAAAATTGTTTCTGTGGTTTGATTTACTTTTGTTTGGAATAAAAGTAACTTGATTTTGAATCGAGATCTTTCCTACAATAGTTATCAGATTTTTATTTATTTTCTCATATTTGTACCTGGAATTGTTCATGCTGATTTATATCGGAAATTTTTAGACAGATATGAGAAGTTATATTTTTCTTCAAATTTTTTTGTTCATGATTGATCGATTATTTACATTATTTTTGTTTTTATTTTATTATTTTGTTCGATATTCATATACCAAAAGACTTCACCGAGTAGTAATAATATTGATATTGAGATTTTTAGCGAATTTTTAGGAGAATTGTTGACAATAAGTTCTATTGATAGTTTTTGTTAGATTTTACTGAAATATTGAAAAAAAAAAAAAATATAGTAAATTGTTTTGTTTACCTAGCGGTTATATAATATTTGTTAAAAATGCCTATAGTTAGAAGTAATGAGAATATTCCGGCATTGGTAGGACCGCAAGATGGTAATTCGAATTTTGTTGAGGAAAGAGGTGATGTTGGGGTTGCAGACACTCCATCAAACAGAGTAGGTAGACCCAGGACACGTCTACAGACTCGAAAGGATGCTGAAAATTCTGCAAGTGTTGATGACTGTCGAGTACGTCAAATAGTACAGGATTCTTTAAAAGATTTTAGAGAAGATGTTAGCAATATGATCGCAAGCGGTTTTCGGGATTTACATATTGGAAATTCTAGACATATAGAGCAAAATGGTTGCCGCAGAAATTAAAGGTTTTTTTCTAGGCATTATTCCATGTAGTCCATGGTCATTCAGCCGTCTTCTAATTGTAGATGCACTTTCTGATTCACCACGTTCCTGAGAAATGTTCCAGCTATTTTAACTGCACTAGACTTTGGAGTTTTCTTGACGCGCCTCATAATCAGTTAGAGAGCGTGGTCGACCGGATGTTTTACAGTTTTGGTGTTTCCTCGAGCTTTATTTCTTTCAACAACTTTTTGAATAGTTGCCCGGCGTTTGTTCACAAGTTTAGTAATATCTCCGAAAGATTTTCCGTTACTTCGGTGGAACACGATTAAGTCTCTAACCTCCACTGGTAAATTTTTGCCACGTGCCTTTCTGGTCCCTAAATATTTTCCTAACTCTGTACTTACAAAATAAATACTTAATTCATTTATAATTGTGTAAAACAAAGTGCTCAATACACGATTTACCCATAACGGTACTTATTTTATTCTATTTAAATATTCTGTATACTAAATATTGACCGCATTTTAAAGAGCATATTCTCTTTTGTTACATAAAACTTATAACATCTCTATTATAAGAAAGAAAAAAATAATTGTTAAATAATATTAAGACTGTCCCAAACATGTTTATTTTATTAAAAATATTAATTTCTTTCAAAGATATTATTCTTCACAGAAATTATTGTTCGCTGTATACTAAATTTTGACTCTGTATGTATATATATATAAGGTACGCGTCAATTTGGTAAGGTCACTTAATTTTTGTTCTGTTTACGAAGTAATAAAAAAACATTGAATAGTACTATTACCTTAAATACTTCTTGCACAAATTTTATTCATAAACACATCATTTGCTTTCTTTACTTTTCTAGTAATTCTATTTAGAAACCAAAATATCTAAAATGTACTTTTTGTAATGAGTCAAAATGTTAAGGTCATTGCACACTATTCCAATAAAACTGTGTATCTATTTCTTTTTTTTAATTAATAGTTTGACCATTTTTATTAATTATATTTTTAATTTTTGATGCAATTAGGCAAAGAATTTATCAAAATTTCTAGTTTTTCTTGCCTTATATCTTCCGCAAAGCATCAAAAATTTCTACTTTTAGTTCTCACACCGAATAATATTGACGGTTTTTTAGTATAAACAACCTGCACAAGCTGTCTTTCCAATAGTCTCTTAAACCATTTGGACCATATACATTAATGTTTTTTTTTTATCTAAAAAAAATTATCTTCAATATAAATAAATTAAAAAATGAGTGAAATTGGTACCTGATGCAAGATAGTTAAAAAAACAAGTAAAAAAGGGCTAAATTCGGCTGTACCGAATCTTTGAATATACTCCACCATAGGGGCTGGAGATGATATACGTATATACTAAATTTTGCATGAACTGTAATATGAATATGTTTTGTCAATTTATGTAACGAACTTTTGTTATTTAGTTTAGTAATGTTATTTATTTAGTTTTAGCAATGTTATTTACAGAGGTCTGATCTGTTAGCGACTTTAACATTGTTGATTTTTACGATAACAGTTATCAGAGTAACACACATATAGCTCTAAGAATGTTATTATTCTCTATGTAAGACAATAAATGTAATCGAACAATAAGAAGACTTAATAATATTTTTACTTACTTAACAGAAAAAAAAAATAGATACAGAAAAATTTTACAAATTTGTATGGAAAATTTAGAGGTACCTTCACATTTTCACTCATAACTTTTGAACCGCTTGACCGATTTTGCTCATTTTAAATACCAAACTGCTCGGGAGGATGTTCAATAATCTGGGTAAAAATAGGCACCCCCGCTTGCGTCTTCGCGTCGTGATCGTGATTTCAACAGACAGACAGACAGACAGACAGACGGACAGACAGACGGACATCGCTAAATCGACTTAAAATTGCATAAGGATCACGAATATATATACTTTATGGGGTCTTAAACCTATATTTCGACATATTACAAACGGAATGACAAACTGATATATACCCTCACCATATATGGTGGAGGGTATAAAAATAGTACTTGATGCCAGTTAGTTGGCGTTTGATTTTTTGAAAATCCCAATCCTATTTAAACATGAAGCTTTTTTAATTTAGCTCTGACAATGTGTGGCTTAAATAGCTCCCAACACTATACTTTTTGACGCATTCAAACTCAATTCCATTTTAATCATATTAGTGCTCAGTAAGGATTCAAATACTAGAATCCTTACTGGAAGCTTAATGAATTTCACGAACAGATAGGTCTTTTGGTCGACAAGAGTTTTTATTTTTTTCATAACGAACGATCCAATTTTCATGCAATATAACGCATTTCCAATTGCTGGTCGAAAAATGCACCAATCTGAACCTTTTCAAGTTCAAATAAAGATTTTCCTCTCCCATCTTCTCAGATTGAATATTGCATACACAAAATTTTTATAAGAAGTACAGTGTGTTAATTATTGCAGATTTATTAGCACTGACCTTGTCATTTTGACGCATTCCAAAGCACACTTTATTAATATTTTGGTAATAAGTAAAAAATTATAGAAAATTTAATTTGTGTGTATTATTTGCAATATAAAAAGAACTCGATTTATTTAAAGGAAATATATCAACGATTTTAAAAGGTAAAATTTTAACAATATTTACAAAACCTTTCTTAAATATGATGAATAATTTTTCAAAAATATAAAAAGCACCCAGAGGCAGTTTAAGAGCTGCCAATGCACCCTTAGGTTTGTGGGTCGGCAGCATCATTGGACCGTAATTCTTCAAGAACGATGAAAATTGCAACGTTACATTCAATAAAGAAAAGTACCGTGCGATGCTTACATACTTTTTTGTTCAACATGGAGTTTGGTAAGCAACTAATCTCACGTTTTGGAGCAGTCCATTGGCTGCCAAAATCATGCGATTTGACCCCACTTGACTATTTTTTGTGGGGATACGTGAAGTATCTCGTGTTAAGGAACAAGCCAGGCACAATTCCTGCCCTGGAAGACAACATTACATCTGCCATTGGTGTGATACTGGCCGAAATGCTGGAAAAAGTATGCCAAAATTGGAGCTCACGGGCGTAGCCGCGGACAACATTTATATGAAATAATCTTTAAAAAGTAAATGTCAGGCATTCATTTATCGCCCCAAATGAATATTTCATTCACTTTTGCAAAAAGTGCACTTTAGCCGTTTTTTTTTTTTTTATAAATATGATGAATCTCTAACTCATGACAAACGATTTATGAAACAATTTCATCAATATGATAAAACTTTTTTTCCTTTTTTTTAATAGGTTGTTGTCGCTATAAATCCGCATTTGAAGTCGGAATTCCTTTATCTCATCAAGTTTTTGTGATATTCGAACCAAAAATTTCAAAGAACAAACAATCAATTCGTTTTTTCTTTTTGTTGATTTTTTTCTCAGAATTAAACAAATTGATAAAATTTTACCAAAAGTTTTTCGCAAATCGAATCATAACTCAAATTATTCAGTTGTTGATTCAAAATGAACAAATCGTGATGACATTTCCCGTATTGAACATAACATACGGGCGGATAATGTTTCTCAGGATAGACGAAATAACCAGATAGAACGTAACAATAATGATCGTCATGACCGATCAGGGCAAAGTGTTGATTCACGTAATAGAATAGGTCGTGGTTATCCAAATACAGATGGCGAAATTGAAAGAAATTCGGAAAGGATTTTAAATATAGTGCGGAATTGGAAAATACGATTTTCAGGCAATACCTCGGATATTGCTGTGGACGAGTTCATATATCGCGTAAACACATTAGCTATTACTAATCTACGAGGAGATTTTAGACTGTTGTGCGAACATGCACACCTTCTTTTTGAAGGAAAGGCTTTGACATGGTATTGGCGGTTTCACAAAAGTAGTTATGACAGGGACTGGGATAGTTTGTGTGATTCATTGAAACGCCAGTACAAAGATTATAATACGGATTTTGACATCAAAAACGAAATAAGCCGTCGGAAACAAAGACCTAACGAGTCATTCGATGAATATTATAAGACGATATTGGCATTATGCGACAAACTAAGGACACCATTATCAGATTGTGAATTATGTGAGACAATTCAGCGAAATTTAAAACCCGATGTTAGGCATGAACTTTTCCATCTTGACATAAATCGAGTTGCGGACTTGAGGCGTGCGGTAAGACGACATGAAAAGTTTATAAAAGATGTGTCGATGGCAAATGTTAATAAACGGCCGTATTTGAAAGGTCAAGTGTTGGAATTGGCTAGCAAAGTTTCTCGAACGGAAGTGGAAGAAAATCCAGATTCGGAAGACCCGGAAATTTGTGTAGTGGTACGTTCTGGAAAATGCTGGAATTGTGACCAAGCCGGCCACACTTTCATGGATTGTGTAGAACCTCGTACAGTATTCTGCTACGGATGCGGATTAAAGAATACTTATAGACCACAATGTGTTAAATGTTGCCAGGAGCGGGGAAACTTCAACACGGGTGTCCGAACGATAAAGAACGGACATCGGAAAACATAAACTTAGATAATATTGAACCTGATGTGACTAATCAACCGGATGTGACCAATAAACCTGAAATAGTGAATATTCACCCTTTACAAAGACCCTACCATACTCGTCTTGAAGAATATAACCGGATAAGAGCTAGGATTTTTAATGATACTGAACCTGACCTAAAACCTACCAGATCATTAAAAAGAATTCGCGAATTCTATAATTGGAGGAAAAGGTTAAGAAAATGTGTTGTTTCGTCATTGATAAACAAGAATAACGACAACAGGCCATACATTTTATTAAAAATAGGAGATAAAAAGCATTTAGCACTAATGGACAGTGGTGCCAACGTAAGTGTAATTGGAGGAGATATGTATCAAAATATTATTGATTCTAAGAATTTTAAACATGGTCTGGGAAATGTTAAAACAGCGGATGTACAAAAACAGCGTATAATGGGATCAGTAAAATTGGAAATAGATTATAATGAAATAAACAAAGACTTTGAATTTTTATTAATTCCATCTATAAAACAGGATATGGTTTGCGGGATGGATTTTTGGAAGGAATTCGGAATTCAAATATCGGTAAACACAATAAGTGAGATGCTGTTGGAAGAAGAGTCAAATATGATACCATTAAATCCAATTCAGAAACAACAACTACATAATATAATTAATTATTTTCCAAACTCGGAACGAGATGGACTAGGAAGTACAAAATTATTAGAACATACCATTAATACGGATCAGGCTGATCCAATAAAGCAGAGATATTATCCTATCTCTCCGGCTAGGGAAAAACTTTTGTGTGAGGAGATTGACAGGATGTTAAAGTTAGGAGTTATAGAGGAGTGTCCGAATTCACCGTGGTCATCCCCTGGTGTTTTGATTGTTAAACCAGGAAAGGTTCGTTTTTGCTTGGACAGTCGAAAATTAAATTCCGTAACGACCAAGGATGCATATCCAATACCTAACATAGACGGACTTATTTCAAGGCTTCCTCCAGTTTACTTTATTTCCAAAGTGGATTTAAAAGATGCATTTTGGCAAATTAAACTGGACGAATCCTCTAGACCAAAGACAGCTTTCACGATCCCTAATCGGCCATTGTATCAATTTACACGAATGCCGTTTGGATTGTGCAATGCACCGCAAACTATGTGCATTGCACATTTCCGTATTATTTAAAAACAAACGTATTTGTATACCTTGACGACTTACTGATTATTTCTAAAGATTTTGATGAACATTTAAAACATTTACAAGAGGTGGCCACACAACTTCGGAAAGCTAATCTGACAATTAACGTAGAGAAGAGCAGTTTTGCAATTAAACAAGTTCAATATTTGGGTTATATCATAGGCCAAGGAGCTCTTAAAATTAATCCTGAAAAGGTCAGGGCGATTTCAGAATTTCCAGTACCTAAAACATCAAGACAGCTGCGACAATTTCTTGGAATGTCGGGGTGGTATCGCAGATTTATTGACGATTATGCTACGGTAACTTTCCCTATGACAGAATTACTGTCTAAACGTAAAATTTTTTTGTGGACAGATGAGGCTCAGATAGCATTCGAAACAATTAAGCAAAAATTAACTTCAGCACCTGTATTGGTTCACGCAAACTTCGATAAACCGTTTATCCTGCAGTGTGACGCAAGTACATTTGGAATTGGTGCAGTTTTAGCTCAACTTGACAACGATGGCATACATGTCGCAAAAGCTAAATAAAGCACAACGAAACTATTCTATTACGGAATTAGAATGTTTGGCTGTTATACTCGCAATTAGAAAATTTAGAGCCTATATAGAGGGGCAAGAGTTTAAAGTTATTACCGATCACGCCAGTCTAAAATGGCTAATGAGACAGAAGGACCTTTCGGGACGGTTGGCCAGATGGGCATTGAAATTACAAGGGTTTGACTTTTCAATTGAGCACCGCAGGGGTAAGGACAACATTGTACCCGATGCGTTATCAAGAGCGTTTGAAGAGGAAACAAATATGGAGGAAATAGATTTACTGGTATTACCAACCATTAACCTAAACTCTACAGCATTTGATACGCCTGAATATTCCACTCTGAGGGAGAATTTTTCAAAAGCTGAATTACCTGATTATAGAGTGGTGGATAAATATATTTACAAAAGAACGAATTTTGCATCTGGAAATCTGGATGAATCAGATTCCTGGAAGTTGCTTGTACCAATGGAACTACGTAAAGATGTTATATATGCGGCTCATGATGTTCCAAACGCTGCGCATGGCGGAATAGCCAAAACGGTTCAACGGGTTCGAGAATTTTTCTTTTGGCCTAAGCTAGTATCTGACATTAAAGAATATGTGCAAAATTGTGAATTATGTAAAACGTCTAAGACACCCACGTCTTCTCTAAAACCACCAATGGGAAAAATGGTAGAAACAGAAAGGCCATTTCAAAGGCTATATTTGGATCTAATTGGTCCTTTTCCACGTACTAGAAATGGGAATATCGGAATCTTCATTATTTTAGATCATTTCACCAAATTCACTTTCTTAAAGCCTTTAAAGAAATTTGTAACTAAGCCTATAACAGATTACTTAAAAACCGAAATATTTGGGTGTTATGGGGTTCCGGAAGTAATAGTTTCGGACAACGGTAGCCAATTTAAGTCCAAAGAATTTAAAGCGTTAATGGATAAATTTGGAATTAAACATTAGTTAACAGCTGTTCACAGTCCGCAGTCTAATGCGAGTGAGAGGGTCAACAGATCCATCAATGAGGCTCTCCGCTCGTATATACGTAATGATCAACGTAAGTGGGATGAATATTTAGCCAGTATAAATTGCGAAATAAGAAGTAGTATTCATCAGACAACTGGCAGAACACCATACGAACTCGTATTTGGCCAAACAATGATAAACCATGGACAAGACTACAACGTTATAAGAAACTTGAAACTTTTATCTGAAAATGATACACAATTGGAACGCCAAGATGAATTCTCGCTTCTGAGGGATTCTATTAGAAAGAAAATAAAAGCCGCATATGATAGAAATGTTAAATCATATAATTTGAGAACTCGGACTAGAGAATTTAATATTGGTCAAGAGGTGATTCACAGAAATTTTGTACAAAGTTCACTGGTGAACCGATTTAATGCGAAACTTGCACCCACTGGCATAAAGGCTGTAGTAAAGAGGAAAATTGGTAATGTTAACTACGAGCTGCAAGATGTCAAAGGGGGCCATATTGGTATATTTCATATTAAGGACATATGGATTTAGAATGATTTTTATTATACCCACAACATTGTAAAAATATTGACGCCTTTTTCAGATAAAGTTATACAGCATGCTTTTCTCTTCATCTGTTTTGTGATGGCGATGCTTTTGTGTTCGAAGTTTTTTTATTTGGTTTTATATCGTATTTGGGTTTTTCGCGTACTAACATATTTTTATGAGTGTGAAAATTATACTTTCAGTGATTCCAATTTAAAAAAAAAAAAAATTCAATCAAGTTAGTTTTTCATTTTTCTATAATTTTGAATACATTTTATTTTTGTGTCAAGAAGAAAGAAAATTTTTCAATTTATTAGTTGGTTGAATTTCAAATCAAAAGGAAGCTAGACAACGGAAAATAAAGGAATTATTTAATTCAATTTAAAACATTTTTCCAATACAAATTGAAGAGACCGAAAATTATTTGAAATTATTAATTCTTTTGGTAAGTTTTGTATTTAATTAATGTTTATAGTTGACCAAGGATTAATGTTTTCGAAATTTTTTTTAGGAATTGTTTTTTTTTTTCAATTAGCTTTGAGAGTGTTGTGACGTCTAGGGGCTGTTAGAAATATTATTCCAAAGGTTACAAGGAACTATCCCAATTTGGGAAGGATTTTACTTTATAGGTTGCGTATGCGAAGCAAACCTTCTACCCATTTATAACAACAACTATAATCTACCAATGTATGCAGATCATTATAATCATATGTAAACGTGAAGCTATAAGAATTCGCAAAACATATTGCAAAAATCAATATCATATTATAGAGGAACTTCTTTACTTCAAATCATTGCGGTCAAATACGGATGCGTAAAAATCATTGTCAGATATTGGCTATAAATAGACAAAAATTAGATTGGGGTGACCATATCTAAGAAGTGTTTACATTATCTTCATTGTCGCGAGTGTTTTTGTTTATTAACTTTGAGATAAATTTATAAATAATTTTCCCAACGTGCTAGTTCTGATATTGTTTAACGTAAGAGAAATATAATTCTCTCATTTTAATTGTTTTCTATTAACGTAAATAGTCTAGATTTTTAAATTTCTATTTGTGATTTTTTTTTGTTGTCTGGTCACCTAATTTGAATTTATCATTTAAAACAATACAAGCAAACGTCATTATCGCGTAATTACCTATTCAACTAAATTATATCCATTACACCCTTTACATCCAATACTACAACCTAAACTTCATTAATTAGTTAAACTTCATATATCCAACAAAAACACATTTCACTCATTCATACATTTTAGGTCCATATCAAATGTGTTTTTTTTTAGAAACATTTTCTTCTAATAAATAAATCTTCCAAATTCTCTCACACACTCAATCAGAGACTTTTTCGTTTCTGAGCGAGTTACACTTACACATACACAAACTAACATTCATACAAACTAGCTTACACCCTAAATAATTTGAATAAAACTTCCAGCCAATTATGTTCTTCGTCTACAAGCGCTTGGTGACAACGAGGGATATGCAAACGTAAGTTTATTCAAATTTTGTTCTTCATTTTTATACTCATTTAGATTATTTACCCTCATTTATACTCAATCAATTTTCATATCAAGGGCTAACAAATACTAATTATAAATATATATTAGCCATTCTTTTGAGTGACTTTTTCTTTAAATTTAATTATCCCATTTGAATTTTATACCCAACGGGGTTGCCATCAATATGTTATGTGATACCTTTGCATGATTATAAATTTTTTTTTAATTTGCATAAATTCAATTTATTCATTAAAATATTTTTATATTAGCCAAATTCATTTAATGCATTATGCAGTAAATTTTTGTTTGTTTTTTTTTTTTGTTTCATGACAATTCATTATATTAACTTATACAATTATTTTTTTTAGCCATTATTTGAGTTTTTATTTCATCAAAAGATTTACTGATACGTTTACATTAAATTTTAATGGTAGTTTGCAAGTTAGTTTTTTTTCTTTTGATTCATTACACTGTTTACTATTTATCGTCAATTTAAAATTTTGCTTTTACGGTACTTGGCCAATTGTTGATAAATTCAATCAAATTTTTTTTACAATTTTAAGAAATATTTAATTAAATTTTATTTAAATTAAAATCCTTCAAAAGGGTGACCAACTTTAGTTCAAATTTTGTTTTATATAATGAATTATGCTGTTTATAAATAAATTGTTTTTGTGTTATTACTAATATGGAATGTTGAATTGAATTGTTTTCATTACAAAAGGTGAAGTCCTAGGTATATGAGTATGTAGGCATTTAGTGTTTTATTTTTTTTTTTTTTGGGGCTGACAACAAAATCTATATTTGTCAGCAAGGAGGGTGGGTAATGAAGGTGTGGCAACTTCCATCTTTAGCTACACGTCGATCATCAACATCAATAATAATTTTATTTTCCCTGTTCATATTTATCGCTTTGTTTTATTTTGTAACCGTTAGAATGCTACCTTGAAATTAATATCCCATGTAACCGATTCGAATATACTATTTCTGGGAACTAAACACACCCCCCCCCCCCCCCCCCAACGACGAGCACAGCCGGAATAATAGGTAGCGATGTTCCCCAAATGGATAGACCATGAAAATAAAGAATCGTTACAGTATCCTACAAGGATGCAGTTGCCACCGTGAAAATTGGTGTTATATCACCTGATTTCCTGGTAACTAGATGGACAGATGAGCAGCTCTACTCTATCCAAAGAGATGTGCTGCATAAAATAGCGGAGCTAAGTAAGCTAAGTTTTGTTTGCCGCGACAGGGAGACGGCGCAGTGGCTGGAGACTCATGTTCCCACTCTAAAGCCATGGAGCGACGCTGTTCTGAAGGTGGTGGCGGAGGAAAAAGTGCCAAAGGCCCAAGTGTTCGTGGGTTACTTTCCCAAGAAGGAGGACACGTCTAATGATTTAATTCTTAGACTAGTTGAGGACCAGAACTGCGAGCTCTCGGAGTATTGTTGAATAGGGTTACCAAGGGTGGCATAGTGGAGCTCACCCTGTCTATTGATATACTGATACACTCAAGCGAAAGGATCACAGGGTGAATTTTGGGTTTGGAACAGCGCTGGTAAGACCCACCCGTCAACAAGATGGGGTCGGGCGCGACATACCTAAACAGGCAAAGGCAAGCATTTCAGCAGCCACAGCCAAATCCGTCACACGAGTTGGCACTAGCTCACATGCGTCTGATGATAAACCGTGCTGTTCGAAGGACCTTGCTAAGCCTAATTCTACTGAGCCCATAACCAAAAAAGGGTCGATGAAAAGGCTTCCGAAAGGCGGAAAAAGTGGGAGAGACTCTCAGCAGAAGATGCTGTCCTGCTGAACACAAATCGTAGCAGAAAGGTGGCAAAGCAAGCTGCCAAGCATTAGTAATGGCTGACAAGAAAGCTGAAGCACCAAAGTACCTGAGGTGCTTACAAGTGAACCTTCACCATGCAAACGCGGCATCAGACATCGCCAGCAGAAGGTTCACAACAGATGTCCTGGATGTAATCTTCATTCAGGAGCCTTGGGTGCACAATGGAGTCATAAAAGTGCTCAATGCAAGTCAAGGTAAGCTGATCTATAATTCTCATCTAACTATTGAACAATCTAATCTTTCTTCCAATTTCAGAATTTGTCTTGGGAGATTTGGTTGCAATCTCTGCAATGATACCCTCCCTATCCGGGATACATGAGGTAGTATTCGCTTCCGCGTACTTGCCTGGCGACGCAGAAGCGGCACCAACAGCTGAGGTTTCGGTCGTGGTTGATTATTGCCGAAAGAGGTCAGTGAGCTGGATCCTACCTTGCGACGCCAACGCACACCACACGGTATAGGGGAGTAAGGATATAAACAAACGTAGTGAGTACCTGCTGGAATTTATATGTAGGAATAATATAAACATAGCTAACAGGGGTGACGAACCGACTTTTAGGAATGAAATCAGGTCGGAGGTCTTGGATCTCACTCTTACGAGCCCTAATCTTTCTTTTGCCATTTCTAACTGGCATGTCTCCAATGAGCTCTGAATGTCTGACCATCAACATCTGGTCTTTGATGCTGTCAGTGCATTGGACTCTGGCCAGGTATACCGTAATCCTAGACGTACGAACTAGGAAAATTTCCGTCATCATTTGGAAGGATTATGAGACGGCAGAAATTTAAGGGAATTTAGCTTCTACTTACGCTGCGAGCTGCCCACAAAAGACCAGGAGGACAAAGAGGGATGTTCCATGGTGGAATGTTGATCTGTAGGAGCTCAAAAGAAAAGCCAGGAAATGTTTCAATAGTGCCAAACAAACAGGTGACTGGGTCACCTATAGGGCTGCGCTCACTGCGTACAACAAGGAACTACGCAGATACAAACGGTCCACGTGGCGCAGTTATTGTGAGAAGATCTTGAATCTTCCAGAAGCTGTGCGACTTCACAGGAACACACCGTCGGTCTTTGTACTCTGAAGAAACCAGACGGTTCCTACACTGAATCTCCCGTTGAAACCTATAAACTATTGCAAGATAAACACTTCCCGGGATGCTTAACCTCCGGCGGTTTGGATGCCACATGGGGAATTCCTAATTTAACGGGGAGAAATGCACGTTATCGGGGTCTATCTTTTAGGAGAACAGAGTTAGGTGGACGGTCTAACAGTTTTCTCCATACAAATCTCCAGGTCGGGACAGGGTCTATCCATTCCTTTTGCAGCAGTGGATGAACTTAATTATCCCAAGGTTGGTTAGGATATTTAGATCCAGTCTGCTATTTGGTCATGTACCAACACCGTGGATAGAGGTGAAAGTGGTCTTTATACCAAAGGCAGGAAGAAAATCCGAACAACTGCCTAAATCGTATATACCAATTAGCCTCAGCTCGTTTCTCCTTAAGACTATGGAGAAAGTATTGGATCGCTATATTAGGGACACTTACCACGTACGGAGACCGATACACGCTCTTCAGTTCGCCTATCGACGGGGACAGTCTACCGATACAGATGTTCATCACGTTGTCGATACGATTGAGAGGGCACTAAGGGCAAAGCACATTGCCCTATGAGCCTTTATAAATATACAGAGCGCTTTTGACAACATGTCCTATGGGGCGATTAAGAGGGTGATGCTGGAAAAGGGTATCTCTCCAATCATAGTTAATTGGACTCTGGAGATGCTTAGGTCCAGGGTAATCACCGTTGGATAGGGTCTGCACACGGGACCGTGAATGAGACTAGAGGGTGCCCTCAGGGAGGTGTTTTATCGCCATTATTATGGACACTGGTCATAGATGAGTTCCTCCAGGGAGTAAACAACCTGGGCTTCAGAACCTACGGCTTCGCTGATGATCTTGTCATATCCGTCGTCGGATGGGATGACAGGACGATATCAGAGCGCATGCAAGAGGCTCTCAACTATACTCTTTAATGGTGCCAGGGAAAGGGCTTATCCATCAAGCCGTCGAAAATGATACTGGTACCATTAAGGAACAGGAGGAAGATTAATCTATAAAGGCCTGTTTTGGGGGGCATGGTGATAGATTACTCTGTTAAGGTTAGGTATTTGGGGGTTACTCTTGGCAAGTCTCTAACCTGGAATGATCATATTGACTCGCTGTCCAAAAAGGCCACCAGGGCTTTCTATGCCTGCCAGAAGCTCTTTGGAAAGACATGGGGTCTGAGACCGCGGTGGTGTATTGGTCATTCAATACTATTGTCAGACCTATGATCACCTATGCGGCTTTCGCATGGTGGCCAAAGGTCGAACAGTTGAAAAGGATGGATGCTCTTAAGAGGATCTACCGTCTGGCATGCATTGGTATAACGGGTGCTAGCGGGACGTGCCCTACAGATGCCATCGGGGCCATGCTGTGAATTCCTCTGTTGCATATCTCTGTAATGAAGGCGGCCATCATGGGCTCAACTAGACTCAGAGAATTCGGTAGCATGAGAAGCGGTGACCTAAGGGGTTACATAAGGGTCGCCGTGATTATTGTTGTTTAAGATAATTCGAAAAAATCCTCGTAAAAAATGAAAAAGTTAAAAAAAAAAATGAAAAATTTTTATATTATTGAAAAAATCTCCACATATTTATATTAATAGTATACGGAAAAGCACGTTCATTTCTAATTAATGCCGTTGACCATTTCGAAATCGGTTAAAAAATTATTGAGTTAGAAAAGTTTAAGTGCGCCAGTCCAAAAAAATACTCTTTTCCCCATATCTCAAAATTTTGAGGGTATATTGCAACTTATAAAAACTAGACCTACAACCTACACTAGGTCATTTCGCAAGTTCTTTTTCAGTGTAACACTGTGTAATTTAATGTCCATACGAATTTTTTTGCTCAAGGTAGATTTTAATAACTTTTTCGTGAGAGTGGATTTTTGTGGATTTTTAATCCAGTTATTGAGCAAAAAAGGTGAAAAATTGGGGAAAAATAGGCATTTTTGGGATGCACTTTTTTCGGGTAGTTTGTTCCGTTTTTTTTTCTCCTTTTCAATATCTACAACTTTGCTTTAGACACAAAAGAGATGTTCCATACGATACACCGAGATATAACCGTGTTAAAATATAGAAAAAGTGATAAAAATCCACCTTGAGCAAAAAAATCGTATGGACTAAAGGAATTATGCTAAAATTCCTATTTTTGGGGCTACTTTCACGTACAATTCTCAGAATTAAGTCCCAAATCAATGAGCTGAAAAATGTTGTACTGTGTAATGACTTAATAAATTATTCGCGTTTTATGAAAATCCAACTTCTTGTACTTTTGTAATCTACTTACCAAGGGCTTTCATTAGACATGACATTGTTTTTAATTTTTGAAAGGATAATAGTTATCCTTGTGACTGAACGTAAAATTTGATTTTATTAGTATATCGCTTTAATTTAGCGTATTAAAATTAAATTGTTAACAAAAATCCTGCCTCACATAAGAAGATATTCCGTGGACATATAATCATTCAAAAAATAATTTTGCCCAGAGTTAAATATAAGAAATTTTTTTTTGCATTAGCATAATTTTCACGAACAAACTTCAAGAATAATGGAATATAATTCCGGGTAGAACGTTGTGGAACATTAATTGATATATTATTTAAAAGGAACTCTGAATGGAAATCTCCATTAATCAGGTTAACCACGAACGACACATTAAACATAATTCTTCTGCTTTCTAAAGTAGGTAGATTAGGTTAAGAAGGGTTATGCCTCCAAGGGAGCATTTCCACCCGGAGACCAATGCGGTCCATTGTGAGTCCCTTCAATATAGAGGAAGAAGAAAGAGAGAGAAAGAGAATTAAAGAAAAAAAATGTCAGGTTCGAAGAAATACAGAAACTACGTAGGACAAGACTCCCCCTACAGTCCTCTCATCAGAAACAGCCATCCTATTTGACAAACCCTAGTAGATCGGCTGGACCACATCCAGCGATACACACCAGTTCGTCGTGAAACCTATCCCCTACCCATTTCTGCCTGAGACCCTGCATCCGAGGACAGTGGCACAGTACCAGAGAACTGCATTTGCTGATTGCGAAACGTTTATACGCAATCAACACAAGAATAAATATGTGTTTGCGTTCAAATGTTGAATATACTCCAACACACATATTTGTTGATGATTTTAAATCAATCAAACGACGTGCACATTGTTGTCACTGATTTATAATCATCGGTCGTTTTTATACCACTGATTTTATTCTGTTCGTTTAAGTCAACAATAATTATTTTGATGTAGAATAAATCAGAAAAAGCAAGTATTAACGCGTATGTGTGTATTTATAATTAAAACAAAATAGTTTCTTATCTATAAAAAGGGGGTGGTTTTGTAGAAACACATTTCATAAAATAGGGTGGGTCTAAAATCCGTTTTTAGAATTTTTATTAGTAATACCAAAAATATTGTTCTTTGTGATTTTTTTTTTAAATTTAGGTCGATATCTCAGGCTCTCCCAAACCGGTTAAAGTTAAATATTGCCTAATTTTCCAATCAAAATATATGAAAAAAAAATTTAGACAATATTTAAATGTTTCCGGACTAGGCAAGCCTGAGATATCGACCTAAATTTTTTTTCCAAAAAAATGTTTTTATTTCACAAAGAAGAATATTTTTAGTATTGTATTACTAATAAAAATTCTACAAAAAGGGATTTAAGTCGCACCCTAATGTACATTTATGAAATGTGTTTCTATTTTGTTTTGATTATGAATACACTCATACGCGTTGTTTGTTATTTTTTCTGATTTATTCAATGCTGACTTTTTGTTGAGTTTTTGTTTTGTTGAGTGATTTGCTTAAAACATAATCGACAGATGATTCACACTGATCCCAATTACGCGTTCAGTAACATGATGCTGATTTTATTTTACAGTGAATTTGTTGAATTATTAAATGTGAACAAGAATTTTTGTGTATGATTAAATCAAGAAAAAAGTTGATTTTGCAGTTATCTGCACAGTACATGCTCTACCGTCTCTAGCTCCTCGACATCCCCGCACAGTCTGCAGAAGTCCGGTATGGCATTATCCCATTTTCTCGTAAGAGCCCTAAAAGAACAATGTCACGTCAAGAAACCTATAAGGGTCCTGAGACCACCTTTATCCAATCCTAGTAGAACCCTGGTTGCCCCTGCGTCCAACCCGGGCCATAATGCCCTCGACACCCTGTGATCCACTATATTCTGCCAGGACCGGTTAACGGCATCACGAAACTCTTCCCGTATCACCCCATAGTCACAAGGGGGGGGCAGGGGGAAATGTCCCTTACCCCTAAGTCCAGATTCGAACCCTCCCTCGCGAGTTTGTCCGCCACCTCATTGCACACAGCTTTACTGTAAATGCACCCATGAGCTCCCTCCGTTCCTACACCGTACGACCAGGCTTGATCGCACCGTATGATTTTTGTCAATGCCCTTAGCGCAGCCTGACTATCGACGTAAATTTTCACCACAGACCCCCCCTACGATGTGATTCAGTATCACCTCCGTCGCTCTTCAGATCGCTAGGATCTCAGCCTGGAAGACCCTACACTCATTCGGGAGTCTGAATGACCTTTTCACGTCAGTGTCGGCAATATAAACACCACTGCCAGTGTCCAACTTGGACCCGTCCGTAAATACTGCTCACCACTTAAACAGTCCGTTGGATCCACGCCAAACTTCCCTTCCCAGGAACTCCAGCGGTGGTGTTACACCGAAGTCCAAGGTCATACTCCTATGATCCGAAATTCCCGCCGGAATACTACCCTAATCAAGTATACCCACTTCGTATAGAATTCTTTTGTGATCAAACAGTGCATGCGTAAGTGAAAACGGGCCGTACCACCGATTTATAAATCCAGTTCACCATATCCGGTCTGCATGTGTAGTAGGCATTGAGTCCCCTTTTCATTCTCTACTGGGTGTTTCTCCTCCAAGACAGTTTACAATCGAAGAAGTTACCCAAATACTTAGCACTGTCAGATAGAGCTAACTCGACGCCATCCAACACTGGCCCCTTAAAACCCTCTATCTTGTACCTTCTGGTAAAAAGTACCAGCTCTGTCTTAGCAGGGTTTACACCCAGCCCTCTATCCTTCGCCCATGCCGAGAGTTCACCCAACATCACCTGCATTATTTCACCGATCTTGGACAGAAATATACCCCTGACCAGCAGAACTATGTCATCCGCATAGGCAACAACTTTCCTACCCCTGGAATCAAAAGACTTAAGAATCCCATTGACCGCAAGCAACCACAGGAGAGGAGATAGAACCTCCTCTGTGGTGTCCTCCTGGTAACCTTTCTCCTTATACTATGATCTCCCAGGCTCGAGTTGATAATCCTGCTGCCAAGCATGCAGACTATCCAATCAACTAGAAAGCCCTGACCTCCCAGTTCCACCAAGGAATCCCTAATCGCCTTAATCCAAATGTTATTAAATACTCCTTATATGTTCAGAAATGCGGCGAGAGTATATTCCTTATGCCTCAGGCCATGCTCAATACAACCCACCACCTCATGTAACGCAATCTCAACAGATTTACCCCTAATGAGGTGGGTATCAATATTACTCTTAAGATAGAGATCTATCAGTCTCTCAAGTGTCTTCAATAGGAATGAAGACATACTAATAGGCCTGAAATCCCCCGGCTTCGAGTGGCCTGCCCTGCTCGCCTTGGGTATGAAAATTATCCTGACCACTATCCACCCCCTAGGCAGATACCCCCCACTGAGGCATTTCCTATATATATTTACCAGCAGAAATAATGCGTAGTCCGGGATATTGCAGAGCATGGCCGGGAAAATACAGTCCGGACCCTGTGATTTATATGGGCCGAAGGTATTGACCGCCCACTCAGGCTTCTCGTTTCTGACTATTTCCTCGGCGCAGGCGGACGTATGACTCAATATCACAGACATTCCGTCCCATTGACCATTGTCCTCCGGTTTCCGTACACCCAGGAAAGTGCGTCTCCATGAGTAAGGTAAGGGTCTCAGAGCCAGACTCAGTCCATGAGGCATCATACCTTTGGACATAGCCCAGGGTCCTAGGATCCTTGGATAAAATCCGCCAGTATCTAGACAGCTTGTTCACGTTATCAATGGATTCACAGAACTGCCTCCATTAGAGCCGCTTTGCCCTTTTTAGATCCGCCTTATACCTATTAAAATGCTCCCTTTGGGTGTTCCAATCACCCGGTGCTCCCGTGAGCTTGGCCTGTTAAACAGCCTCCTTCACGTCGACCTTTAAAACTTAAGTTCCTTGATCCACAGTTTGGCTGTTTACGCCTACCCGGAAATGTAACCGGGCAGGACAGCTCATAGCTCTCTCTTAGCAGATGAGTGAATCCATTCACAGCACCTTCCACATCAGTCGGCAGCAAGTCGCCCAGAGCCCATTGCGCCAACCCAGAACGAACCCATTCATTCCCCTCGGATTCCTAAACGGATCAACCCTAGACAGATCAAAATTCAAAGTAAAGGTTATACGACTATGGTCTGAAAAGGTACAGTCCGTTGCCACCCTCCAATCCACAACAAGTCGCTCGTCACGGTTCACTAATGTCAGATCTATCCCTGCCTGCCTATCCTTATTCCTGAACGTCGAAGTGTTACCCATATTACAGATAATAAGATTGTTAGTAGTTATAAAATCAAACATTAACTCACCTCTTTTGTTAATATCAGCGCTCCCACATTGGTTATGATGTGCATTTGCATCACACCCCATAAACAGGATGGCACCCCTCCTTCTTGTATACGCCACCAATTCTTCCACCTCTACACCAGGTGGATCCATTGCCTCGTACGGCATATACACCGAAGCCAGTGTAAGAGTGCGCTAACCTTTGGCTTCTCTATTAACTACGGTCAAGTCACCGCATTGTGTGGAACAAACAGGGTGTATCCTTAACCCCTAACCCGCAAACCTTATTCCTATTTATCCAAGGCTCTTGGATAAGGGCTACGTCCGTCCTAGTGCTTGTGAGGAAAGTTGCTAGTTTGGCTGAAGCTGCTTCACAATGGTGCAGGTTTATTTGCACCACTAACAGCTTCTTTGGTTCTGTCATGTTTCCGATACCGGAACCTGACACTACCCAAACCGAACTTAACAACCCCCTCAACCTCCTCTAGGAATTTCATGGACTCTCGTCCACGGCGAACCGGAAGTCCTTCTCAGTATTCACTTTACAAACCAGTGATGTCACAAGCCTCCATTGGTTAATAAGAAGGCTACCGTTCTGCTTGCCCAGTACTGTCAGTATGGTTTGCACCGCGTGTACGGGTGGTGGAATCCATACTGTCACTATGGACCTGAGAGGCAGTTCGGAGGCTTTTATGACTTCAAGCTTTCCCTCCGGGTTAACGTCGCTGCACTTGCCAATAGTGGATCTTAAGATTTCAAGGAATTCTTGTTACCACAGTTTACAATTTTCACTCCCTTAACCCAGTCTGCACCTCCTCTTTGCCACTAAATACGGCCAATTTGTAGATGATCCTACCTTAAACTAGCTGCCATAGATCGGTGTTGATCCTTTCATCTGGATCATTCCGATCGATGACGGCCACCTGAAGATGATTATCCAGGCTCGTCGACTTCTTTACCCTCTTGTTTGATGAAGAAGGTTAATCATCTCCAGAGCTGACTCTCTTAATGGACTCCTTTTTGTTGGGACCCTTAGGAGCTTCAGCTGGTGGTCATTAGACCTCTTCGTTGAGTTCGGTGGCCCTGGCACCCCTGGTTTGGAAGACTTGTTCCTACCCGAGCCTTTTCGCGTATTAGTCTCCTTACGGGAACCAATAGAGGAATCGGACGGAGGATAACTAGCCTTCTTTTCCTTATCCGTTGCCTTGACCACTTTGCCCACTACTACCTTGGGTGTCGCTCCTTTGCCCTCCGCAGATCGTTCCGAAGACATGAGCACCTTGGTCATTTAGGCAGCACCCTCCGTAATGCCTACCATACGGCAGGTTGATGAAGCCACCAGCCCTATACTTTTCTGAGAAATGTCAGGGTTGGCAGCATCCACCTGCTTCTTCCCGGGAGAGGACCAACCCATAACGGTACTGACAGGGCCGCAGATTCTTTCGAATTGTGTTGTTAATACCACATGGAGGGGCGCTTGGCATCTCCTGCACGGCGCCCTGCCAAACAAGTTGTGGACAGTCTTCTGCCGAGTGTCCCCTTTGATGTCCACTGGCCTCACCGGTGGAAGAGGCAGGCTCTGTGGTCTGATGGTTGAGCAGATATACTTTCGATATCATGTTCCTCTTCAGAGAGCACAGTCAGTCTCTTCAAACCCTGAGTAGCCCCAGTTTCACCTGAGGAGTCACTCGACAGTCCCAGAAGACCATCCACATATAAGTCGGTTAACACTTGCCGTTCATGCTCCATGATGCTGTCATGAACCATTGAAAGGGTCAATCCCCCCTCACAAGTACTGCCCGACTCCTTGACCGTGACGTCCGAGCGACCCTCGTCTCTACCCTGGCCGATCACCCTGTCCGTCGCGTCCTCTTCCTTCCTATCACGGCGTGCGTGGACTAGGCAACTAACATACAACAACGCTTTGCCATGACGCTGAGAGGAGCTATTAACGACCAGTTTCTTTACGCACTAACTAGCCACTACCTTCACGTTGACATTAAAAGTTCATATGTCACGCACCAGCCTCTGGTAAGGCCCCCACCTTGCAAGGGGCGAACCCGCATGCTGGGCACGTTCCCACTACCGCCCCATTATCCCGACAAGATGAGTAACCTTTAGTTGCACACTCCTTCAGTATTCATGACCCCCTGTGAAGACGTATTAAGCGCATACATCAGCACAGGGGATTAGAACCGTTGAGTGCACTTAAGTATTAAATCCGTATAGATTTAATCAAAAGAAAAGTCGTTTTGCAGATTTAGAATTCAATTTATTGATTGGTGTGTTGCTTTCGGTATATCTCTAAAAACTAAACTTAATATCATTTTTTAAAAGACAATTATGTACATGGTTTAACTGTTCTAAATTTATATGTACATAATAGGTGTGTTCGACGTACGTTACCGCGGGTGCCCGCGGGAACCCAATCTTACCAGAAAGAGTTTCTTGTAACAAAAATTGGGTAAATGAGAGCGTTCATGAGAGAGTAATTGTGTTTCTAATTTTACCAGAACTTACCCGTACTTTTTGTTTGGGTAAAATGGTAAAATTGTCAAATCATCAGCTGTTGCTAATAAATTAACCGTTTTGCATTTTTGAAAAAAAAAAATTAAAGTTAAATAAAAGTTTACTATATAAAACTTTTTCTTCTTAGTAATAAAAAATACATTTGAAAATGTAAATAGATATTTTCCATTTCAAAAATATTTATTATTAAAGCTGTTTTTTAATATGAATAAATTTGACGTTTATTTTTGGGTATGAAATGAGGTTTTGTGCGTTCGCAGTATTTTGGTAATTTTTATAGTTTTGTGAGAGAATTTTTTGCTTACTCTCATTTTACCAGACTTTACCCAAAATTACCTAACAGACAGACCTATTGTGTGTCAAACAAAAGAGAGAGAAATTCCATTTGCACAGTGGGGCGAGTACCAAATTTCATTTGCACAGTGGGACGAGTACTTAACACCCAGGTAGGTAACTTTATTAAAGCTAATCTGCTAGTGTAGGAAGGAAGATTAGCACCTGGATTCCATTAAAGGTTACGTAAGAAAAACAGAAGAAATTGTTTCTGAATTGATTCAATTTTGTCTACATGAACGTTATATTGAGGGTCCCAGATAATCGAGCCATATTCCAATACAGGTCTGACCAGGAATGTGTAAAGTTGCTTAATAATGTAAGGGTCATTGAATTCTTTAACCCATATCTTTATGAACGCAAGTACACCTCTACCTTTATGAGCAATACTATGTATGTGAGACAAAAAATTTTCCTTGGTATCCAGAAAAAAAAGTTACAGTTTAGGAGAAATATTAGCGTTTAAATTTGCTCCTATCACATCTGTAGGGGTGGAAAGAAGTTTTTCGATGTACAAAAATATGTTTAGAAATAATAGACAAAGATTTTTATTTGACAACCTAAGTCATTACATTGTAATTTACTGCAATAAGAACTTAGATAAAAAACTTTAATTAATATAAACTTTTAAATTTCCGTTTGAAATTTTTAATTTCAACTGATGGAATTTTAAATTCCAAAAAAAAAGCGTTAAAAAAACGAAGTTTTATAACAATTCAATTTTTTTTAATTCCAATTGCTTTTGCTGATTTGCATTTCAAACATTTTTCATTAGGGTATCAGAGTCTTAGTCCCATTTCACACAGAGCAACTTTTGTTGCGGCAATTCTCTTTTAAAGTTGCTTTTATGCTAACACAGAGAAATTTTTTCAGCAAAAATGAATAAAAAACAAAACGAATTGCCGAGAACAAGCATTTCTGTACCAATTACCACACTTCTTCCCCTCTCCCTAACAAACTCAAGAGTTGCGCAACAAAAGTTGCTATGTGTGAAATGGAACTTACTGCCCTGGCAATATGGCAATATGAATCTGAGTACCACCATTGTATTTTAAACTTTATCAATTGTATTTGAGAATGACAACTTCTTCTAGCATATTTCAAAAACTATATATTTGTATTTTAGAAATTATCAATTCCATTTTCAAAACTAAAAAGGTTTTGAAGTTGTGATTTGTATTTTAGAAAATATTTTTATAAAAAAAAATTTTGAAAAGCTTGATTATTTTTGAAATAAGAAATTGATTACTTCCGGAATTAAATCGTTATTTTCCAAAAAAACATCAAAATTTCTGAGCCACAATTTACATCTTTTAATTTGAATTTAATTCTGTAATTGCAATGATGAAGTCAAAACTCTAAATGTAAACAAATTAATATGAAGTAAAGAAAATAATATAAAGCAAAACATTTTATTATTTTATAATTAAAATTAATAAAATTGATAATTATTCTGAATACAAAATAATTTTAAAAAAAATTTTAAAATATAGTAAAATCTTCTTCAAAATGGACATTTTTCATACAGTTTTTTGACTCTCCTGAAAGTTTGAGAATTTTAAAATGTGACTCTTTTGTATTTAGGGTGCGATATGTACAACGTTTTTTAATAGTAGGATATTTAGGATTTCATATGAGAAATGATTTGTAAAAATCGGGTAATTACTTAAAAAGTTAGAGAAGTTTAAACATAAGTTTTTTTTACACACCTTTAATAGAGTATCGGAACCCGGTTAAAAATCCGACCGGTTTTGTTTTTTTTTTTTTTCTAAACTCAAATAAACTGAAAACCGGATTATTGGTTAATCGGTTTTTATTTAAATATATATTTTTTCCTAATTTTTCTACATATTTTCAACTATTTTTAACTAGCGTTGCCAAATGGGACAACATATTCGCTTAGTTAAGTCAGTAGTAATAGTTATTAATAAATACTCGTAGTATGTTAAAGTAGGACTTTTTCAACTTTCGAGCAAAATTATTTTATTAAAAAACCTTTGAAATTTTTAATTTTATAAAAATTAAAATGCTGTATAAAATTACTAAGACATCAACTTGCCAGCCTCTCGCAGCGTAATTTGATAAAAATTACTACCAAACGTTTTTTTTAAAATACCGGTTTTTTGAATACTATAACCGTGAACTACGACGAATTTTGAAAAAAAGAAACCCATTACAAAAAAGACTAAAATCGCTTCGAACATTTTTGGAATGGCTATCTACAAAGTTTAAAATGTTCACATGTCTGAGTCGTTTATACTTCACGACATGAGTTCAATGTATCGTAATTATTATTTGTAAAAAAGTTTTTTTTTTAAAATGCGCGAATTACCAAAAATTGCATAAGGTTTAACTCAGACTCCAAATTTTAGTATGATATGTGGATACCATTGATTAGTCCATGATCAAAATTTCAGTAAAATTGTTATTTTATTTATTCGACAAAAATCTTATTTTTATAAAAAATATGTACCAAAACTTTGAAGGAAAGGTTGTGCAAATATAAGCATTTGACTTTTGAATGGTATACAACCACACATAAAAGACTGTCTGAAAGAATGATCTCCAGAATGATATCTGAAAGAATGATCTCCATTAAAAAAATGTATATAAATTATTCTAATGAAAATAAAGTGATTCCCTTTTGTTCCCTTTTTAAAGTATAAGTTTCAATGAAATTTTTTTGGTTTTAGGTTTTTGCATCGGAATTTAGCAAAATTCCAATATATATTTTTATTATTTTTTATAGTTTTTTGTTTAAAAACTTAATACACTACTAACAAAAATTCAAAATTAAGAGCTAATAATCAATATTTTTCTTTCATTGTTACTAAAATTAGAAATATAATATATTTACAGGAAAAATTCACTTAAAATAAAAAACTTTTTAACATAATATATATGTATATAATGTATTTTCAATATGTATTATCGTTAGCAAAAATAAAAAGAAAACTTCGCCAAGCTTGGCACTGGGGCAGCAGCACAAATATAGAGAAACAATTCTTTGTAACTTTTGGTACATTTTCAATTAAAATTTTGTTATATTAACATTCAGAAATGGTTATAATAGAATTATTTTTTTTTGTTAATATTACAAAATTGCACCCACAATTCAAACTATTTTTTCTGTGTATATAATAATTTAAAATTATTATTATTTTTGTTTAATATATTTTAGGTAAAGTTATTTATGTTTTTTTTTTATATTTTTGTTTTTATAACGATAATGTTTGCAATCAATTTTATATTGTATTTGTATATCCTTTAGCTTTTGTTTCATATATATAACTTGTAATTGCTATTAAAAAATTATAGAAAAAAATTATTCAAATAGAAAACTAACACACAAAACTAATTAATGGTAAACGACTAATTATACATATTAAAGACAAATATAAACAATTTTAACATAATCACAATACAGCTTTTCTATATTCCTGTTGGTCCATTCCTTGACACACTCACTATCGACGAATTGTTCAGTAGATGCTGTCGGCATGCTCATAGGTTTTAATAGCGGAATTTTATAAATCCGAGAACGAATGAAATATTTTTTGTTTGGAACTTAAGAAAATTCACAAATATAGATGTTTTTTTACCAATAATCTTTTTTAGGGTTTTCGAACGGCTCAAAAACAGTTTAACCTGTAATTGATTTATTTTTTGGATACAATTATTTTCCTCATATTTTTTGTTTGGAATTTAAGAAACTTCCCATAGATAGATGTTTTAAAAATTTTCTTTTTTACCAATTATCTTTTTTTAGTTTTATTGAATGGCTCGAAAGTAGTTTAACCCATAATTGATTGATTTTTTGGATAAAATTATTTTCCTCATATTTTAGATTATTTTTCGAAGGCTCCATAAAAGAGGGATTTCTGACAAAAAAAAAAAAGTTAAAATTTAACCAAATATGAAATTCAAATTTTATTTTATTTAAAGACCCAGTTAATAGCTAACTGGACATTGTAAAAATAAAACTAATTTAAAATTTTAATTTAATGTCCGAAATTTTAGAGACGTTTAATTTAAAAAAAATCATTATTGAATCCACAAAAAAAAATTTAAAGGAAAACATTCCTATTTTTTATGTTCTGTTAAAAGTTATTTAATTAAAAAAAAATATTTTAACAAATCAGTCATTCTCACACTCATCAAATACGGATCTACAAAATCCAATATTGGAAATTTTTTTTTTAAAAATTGCTGTAAAAAAAAGAGCTAGGAAATTTTCTATTAAAAATGTCAAATAGTTGTATCCACTCTACGGACTTGAGGAGATTTTCAATCAGACTAAAACAGTTTTTTTTTAATAACAAATTTTCATAAATTATGATCGTTTTCACAATGCTAGCAAAAACAACTTTCCTAATGCATATTATTTCAAAATGTACGCCGAGTATTACAGTCAATTTTAAAATCGAAATAAAGAATAACCTTAGTTAAGCAATATTTAAGAAAGTTTATTAACTTAATATTTTTGGTTTTAAAGTGTACCTTCTTAATAATTTTTAAAATATGGTAAAAATTTTCCCTAAGTTTTGCAAATAATTCAATTAATGCAAATTTAAAAAAAAAAAAAACATATTTAAATTGATTGAATAGTATAATTGTTTGGATATTAAAAAATATTCACACATTTTCGAAAATTTTGCATTAAACATCGAACTTTTTAGTTTTTTATATAAATATTTGAAAATACATTTTAAAAAAGCTCCTCTGATTGTGTAATTAAAAAGTTGTATCAAAGCTTCCCGCATCTATTGAATAAATTTCAAGTTCGATACAAAATTTTGTTTATTTAAGTGTCTAACTTACGTGTCAGAAGAAAATAGCATATTTGTAAGTAAAAAATGACACCCTGAATCACCTGAATAAGTTGTTTGAAAAAAGCAGATGTCATCCATGCTTGACGATAGAACCAACAATCGATAATTTTCAACATTCTTTTAAATGTCCAGTAAAATGTCCTTGAACACCCACCGTCATGATTATTTAATTTCATTTCTATTGAAACAAAGATTCCTTTTTCTTAAATGAAAGGCCAACTTAAGTATATAGATCCAGTTAGTTACTATTTGGGACTATAACTGAAATATTTATTGATATTTCCCATATAAAATTTGTATTAAACTCCTATTGCAACAAGAGGTTATGAAGGCTTTTTGTATATCGATTTTTTTTTACGAGGGTGGGCCAATAAGTCCGTGATTTTTTGGATGAATCATAGATTTTTGGATAAAAAATCACTTTATTTTTCAACATAGCCTCCTTCGAGCTCTATACACTTTTTCCAAATTGTCTCCAATTTTATTATCCCTTCCAAAAAATGACATTTGTCTAGGTCATCAAAATAGGTTTGTTTGTGAGATGATGAGTCATTTCTTCAGGTTTGAAAACATGAAAGTCACTCGAGGCTAAGTGCGGAATAAGGGTCAATTCATGGATTTTTGCTATGGAAACTGCCGTTTTCCATTTTTTCCTCAATCCTCAAACCAAATCACGCGATAGTCTGCTATCAATGGCTGTCAAACACAAATGACGCATCTTGTTCAAATTTTGACAAGAGTCAACTAACTGCCTGTTGACAGGAGCAGTGTTGTCCTATCAGTTAAGAGGCGGGAAATAAAAAAAGTTACGGACATATATATACACATGAAATTATTTCTAATGTATTCGCCAGGTATTGTTATGCCATGATTTTGAATTGGTTGTTTTTTTGCTTTTTTAATCGATTCGTATAAATACATAAGGCGTATTTCCAGACATATCTTAACAAATGTTCCTGCATATTGAATATCATTCGCCCGCTTCTTATTTCTATAAAAATACTCGTTATTCATAAAATATAATATTTTACGATAAACAATCAAAATCAATATTAAGCGAGTTCATTTATTGTATGTCCCATACAAATTTTACATTTGTTCGCGTTAAGAGTTAACGCGTAGAATTATTGACGTTATTCTCAATCTCTTTTACATAGGTGCTATCAGTTTTTAGTGAATGTTGCTGCTAACACCTTGCCTCACAAACACAGCACCCTACTTTTCATATTTAAAGATGATTGAAACATAGAAATAAAACAAAGAGTAAAATAAGTTTCTCAGTGTTGGTAAACCATTTTTGATAATATTGGTATAACTCTTTCCGGGCCGGTGGTATAAAAAACATACCACTATTCTTAATATTTTTTATAAATTCTGTGCGCATTGGTATGGTACAAATATCGTATAAAAAAAATATTTCATGTGTGAAAAAGAAATATATATGGGATTTATTTAAGTACAAAGGTGTACTTCAGAGAAGTGCTAAAAATAGGCAAAATTCTATAGGTCAAATAATATCATTTTCTGAGTCGAAAAAGGGACCTACTACAATAATAGACTTCGACTTGTTATGTGTCTTTTTATCTAAAAAAAAAATAATTCATGCTTTAGTGATTTTCACAAATTAATCATTAATTTTGTGTGCGGTGCTATATATATAATACAATGGCCTTGCTCAGAATCCCACAAGGACAAAAAAATTTTTTATACATATTTTTCAATAAAATTTTGTTTAATTTTCACTGATATCTTATAGTGCCCCGGAAAGAGATAAAAAACGATGTTAACATCATATACGACTTTACCTAAATCCGCTTTTTCTGTGTGTTAAATAATTCGGACACTGAGATATTTTATATAGTGTGTTCATTTACATAAACAGCTAAAGTTTCAAAAATCCGCAATTACAAAAATGCACGTAAAAATGAGGGGAATTTATAAAGTCTCGAATTCCGTGCATAGTGTATAAACTTAGTGGGTTTACGAGTTTTATGTCAAACTTCATATCTAAAAAATGTTACTATGATTAGAACTCAGAACAGTGCCAATAAACAAACTTTCGTTAATGTAAAAAAAGAGTTACACAAACATTTTTCAAAATATGTTTTAAGTCCTTTATACATTATCAAATTTTTTATTGGTGTCAGAGTTGCTTTTTGTTTCCCACATTAAAAATACAAGTATGTTGTTGCTAGTATATCAAATATTTTTTTTTTTTTTCATAAATTCACAAAATACTAAATTTAGTAAATTTTTTGCTTTTTCTATTTAATGTTTGCATAATTTATGAGGAAAAACTTTATTAGATGATATGCTATCAATTACTTGGCAGTTTTTTATCTTGAATGTGGTAAATTTGTAATTTTAATATATTCTTAAATTTATTAAATTAAATTTTCAATAATCGAAACTAAAAAATTACAAAAATCGTATTGATTTATTTTTTTTCATTGAGTGGCAGCCAAAAGTGTTTTGATCTTTTCTCAGCAGTTAGGCTCAATTGAAAACTTTAAATGCTTTATCGCTTTTTTGTCTTTAAAAATACCCAAATATACCCAAAATAGTTACGTACAAGCGCAGTATTAAAAAAATGCCAAAAATTACTCATTTTGAGAAAAATTATATATAAATATGTTCATTAAAATTTCCTCTATGAACACATTTATTTATAATTTTTACACAATTTATAATTTTTGTAATTTATTTTATAAATATTGCTAGTGCACGTAAAAATTTTAGCCTGACTGTATTTTAAAAAAAAAAATTGTTATTTAAATTACATTTAGTAATTTTTGAGCTACAATCCGATAATTTTAAGTTGTTGTAAATAGATATCAGTTCTTGAAAGTCCAATTTATACTAGACCATTGCTTACACGCCTTGAATCTATTTTCCTATACTATTTTATTATGTTGTTTTGTTCGGAAGCGTTTTTTTTTCGAATTACTAATAGCCCCCTGTGTTTTAATTGCGTTTGTTAAATATATTTAAGGAAAGTCTATCATGCTCAAAAACCTATTCATAATAATGTATTTATCAATATTATTTTTAATTATTTTTTAGATTTTAGAAAAAATTTCCTACATGTATTTTAAAAACTAATCATTGTTTTTAACAAAATACATTTTCATTTAATAATTTAACTTTTATAAAAACTTACGACTCTACTAATATAATTTTTTAAAAACACATTACTTTTTTCTTAATTGTTATGAATGTATTTGTGCTGGAAGAGCAAACACCAATACATTTAAAGAATAACTAATTTTGATTCAATATTTTTTATTGTAAAAACCAATACATACAAAGAAAAAAGAAAAAAATATTTCATATCATGGCTGTCGTCAATATTTACCAGCAAAGGATACGAAAGTGTGGTTGCTTTGCACTTGCGTGTATACAGTGAAGAACGACAAAAAAACTAATAAGACAAAGTTGTTTGTGTATTTCGTATTGCTAGTGCTTAGCCTATAGCTAAGTGCTTTTACAAAAACAATTGAGCACCAAGCGCATAGGGCTTAGGCACCCTTGCTTTAAATCTTTAAAACCCCTATTTGCTTATTAACCAGCCAGAAAAATACAAACGGCAATGCGTTGACCCAGTGCTTTTACCTTTGGTGTCAGCGTTGGCAAAACGCTGGATTTTGAAAATTATAGTACTTCATAAACGGTTGTAAATTTTGTTAACCCAGTGCTGGCAGTTTTCTTGCTAACTTTGGGAAAGTGTTCAAGTACCTTTAAAACACTTTTTGCCAACGTTGGGAAAGTGTTCAAAACCAAGGCTGTGCCAGGGCATTTATTATTTTTTTGATTTATTTGTTTGCCATTTTAAATTCAAGAAAATTGTAGTTATAAACCATAGATTTTATTGGCACTGTTACAGTGTTTAATAATTTTTAGTCATTTCTGTTATCCCTCTATTTACTTTAAAGTTATTATATTTATTTAGAATTGCTAATAAGTGATGTTATTAGTGTAGTTTATGTTTTAAATTTGTCTTGCTTGTAGAATTTGTTGACTGTAGATTAAAAAATTGTCTAAGGAAAAAATAAATATTTCACATCATTATCTTTTTGTTTTCTCGGTCCCTGCGTTTTTTATTCAACATTATTAATATTTAAAAGTTTATACAAATTATATAATAAAGTCACTTTTAGCAAATATACTTATATTGGGCCTAATTGTGGTTGGCGTTGTTGATGTTGAAAAATACGCCCGCATACAAAATAATATTGATTATTTTGAAATTTGCAACTAAATACAACTCTCCAGGAAAATTAATTATAATATAGAGGATCTATAAGGTGAACTCGCTGGAAAAATTTTGCAAAAACTATTTTTATGACTTTTTAGTAAAAATGTCTAAATGTCGATAACAACGCCAACTTCAATTAGCCCGATTTTTGCATTTTGAAGGTTTTAATAAAAAAATGTAATAATAATAATAATAATATAAAGAAAAAAACAACAAATTTGTTAACATTTTTTGAGCATTTTCAAGTTTTGGTAGGCATTAAAAGAAAATTAACAATATATAAAAGTTATTTAAAAAAGAGAAAATAAATATAAATTTTATTTTGCTTTAAAAAAAATTTCGTTTTCGTTAAAAATTTGGTTTTCATAGTTTTTGTTTAATCTACTATCAAAAGAATCGGAAACATCTTCAGTTTTTTTATATAAATATCCGTTTTTTTAATTTTTGTATAATTGAAAATACCCAAATATAAAAATAGTGTTATAAACGAAAAAAATATTTTAGCATAAAAACTAATCATAGGAAATAGCACTTAATTTTATTTCTAAGGAAAAAAATAAAATTAATAAAAAAAAATTAATAAAAAATAAGCAAATTAATTTTATTTTTCCGTTGTCGTTGATTTTTTAGTTTGCTGTTGTTGTTCTGATGATGATGAAATTGCTGGTTGTTGCTGTTGTTGTTTGTTAGTGGTTAAATCCTTTTGATGTTGCTGTGGACCAGTTGATGTTTTCGGTTTTTGCTGATATTGATTTTGTCGATAATTATTTCTATTTAAACCTGTATTACTGCCATTACCACCAGCACCACTGCGTCTTAATTCATTCGGTGAGCCATAATGATAATTACGATTAGCTATTTGTGGTTTATTACCTAATGAACCACTGCGAACTCTAACAGTGCTACTGCCAAAGGAACCAGTACGTCTTCTATTATTATTGTTGTTACCCTGATTATAGTGTTGTTGATAATGGTATTGTTGTTGTTGATGATGTTGCTGGTGTTGTTGTTGATGTTGTTGCCTATTTCCGACATAATCACTACGATTAGTTATGGTGGTATTTGGTCTTCGACCAGCACCAGCTACAATCACTTTAGTACCATCACTTTCAGAAACACTACGATGTCGTTGCAAATTGCGCCCACGATTAAGACTACCAACACCTTGCAACATTTCATTAATTTCGGGTTCAACAACACGAAAATCTTCAATGGTTTTGAATTTTTTCAAATATTCAGCCAATTTTGGTTGTACATCCAATTTATCGGCATTTTTATAGTATTTTAGGAAAGCCCAGAATTTTTCCAGACCATAAAGTTGACCTGTAATTAAAACAATAAGGAAATAATTAAAATTTTTCAATATTTTAGAAGTATTACAACTTTTTTTATCTTTGTTGTAAATATCTTCTTCTAAAAAGTTTTTAAACCATTTCCTTATATGGGATTTCTAGAATGGACAATCTTCTAAACTTTGTTACTTTTTGAAAACTTAACTAAAAATGTCTTTGACATGTCTGATGAAATTGATAAAAAAAAGTTATGAATGAAAATGTTATAATACTTTTATATCTTTTTTAGTGTGATTCAGTATTAGTTTAAAACAAGTAAGAGCGGCTAAATTCGGCTATGCCGAATCTTATATACCCTTCACCATGGTATTCTGAAGGAGATGAATACATCGTTGGAATCTACTACCTCATAGCTCTCCACAAACAAGCGGTATCCCCATTTATTTTTTCTTAAATGTCCAAAAATTTTAATCCAAAATAATATGTCATGTAAAATCTCAAATTTATATTTTTCCATATGTTTCAGCGCTTTTCTTGTCAAATTTGGCATTTTCTAGGCAAAAAAAAGTTGGCGACACTACTATTTTTTTTTTTATTTATATCATTCACAATAGTTGTGAAACGTATTTAACCTACGTATTTATCTTCACACTCTTATTAAACAAAGGGATTTTACTGGAAAAATTAGAGGTAGTCCTGGTTTTTTGCTAATATCTCAGCCATTTATTAACCGATCTGTCTGATTTTTAATAGCAAACAGAAATGGATCACATGTAACAGAAATAAAAAAGAATCAAGTCCTCATCATGTCTGGGTTCTTCGGAAAACCCATTTCAACACACAGACGGACAGACGGACAGACGGACATCGTTAAATCAACTTCGCTCTTCATATGGACCCAGAATATATATACTTTATAGGGTCTAAGATCAATATTGTAGAAATTACAAACGGAATGACAAACTTATATATACCCTTCCACCTATGGTGAAGGGTATAAAAAAAATTGCATTAAAGGAAAGTTTCTTGCAAAAATTACTTTTGGGGATATTTTTTCCTTCAAAATTAATTTCTTAAGATTTTTTTCGCAAAATTTATTTCCCTGTTTTAAATTAAAATAAGCGAAGTTTTTAGCTGATTAAAAATTTGTAAGTAAAATTATATATTTTTGCTTGTTTGTAGGAGCTTTCAACCTCCGTATATTTACAAACAAAGCAAATTCACGATTTTTAGCTAGGTTGATACATGTTTTCGATCCGGCAAAATATCTTTTCAGAAGACAAAGTTTTAGACAAGCTAGAGCCTCCAGAAATATACAGAGTAGAGTATTCAAAAACCGAAACCGAAAACCGGTCAACCGGTTTCTTTATTTTTGAAAACCGATATTTTGTAAATTCGAAGAAAACCGAAAACCGGTCTTTTTTGTTCGGTTAACCGGTTTTTTTAATTACATCACCAACTGGGTTACTTGGTCTCTTTTATTTTTTCCGAACACTTTTATAATCGTTTGTTTGGTTATGAAGATTTAGATGTAAGTCTGATAGATTCCGATGAAGACTTAACTTTGGATATTCCAAATTCAAATAGTTTAATTTCTGGTCTAAATAACACAATAAACAGTATTCAAAATCCTAAAAAAGAGACTGTACAAAATCATTCATTATATGATGATTTTATATATCTTGATAAATGCGACAAAAGAACTGAAAAATTGGAAAATTTATATAATTGTCTTTTGACTATTTGTCCAACATCTACTACACTAGGTCACAAATAACAAACTTTTGTCTGTTATTTGTTTCTAGCATACTTTTTCTCATGGATTTGGACCTACTGAACACGAAAATGAATTTTAAAAATTTTTCTGTCGATTGGTTTGCGAGATACAAATTTTTTAATTTTTTTTTTTTAATTTTTGGAGGTACACTTACTATTTTGAGCGTATCTTTAGTCTTCTTTGACCTATTTTATCCTACTACTACTCAAATTAAAGACAATTGAGCCGTCTACAACTTATTCTCAGAAAATTTTCAAATCGGGTTAGTAGTTTTGATGTTGGCGGCTTAAAAAGGTTAAAAAACTGCGTTTTTTTAGTAAAAATGTGGCTGAAAAATTCATATAAAAATTCATATAAAATGTAAAACGCGATGTTAACAGCGATTTTAATTTTTTTACGTATAGCTGACACTTTTCCAAAGAAAATAAGCCCTTACTTAACAAAATCTGATGACAAATGGCCGACTTATTATTTTTTTGGTAAACGACCGAAATTCCGCTATTTCACGATTTTTTGATTTTCATTATTTGCACAGCTTACCTACCCAACGCAAACGAATAAATACATTTGAACTTAATTTAAAATAAACAAAGTAGTCTTCGTATATTTTTTTTTTTAATTTATTTACAGCACTACATGCTCATACATATTTAAACATAAGGAGACACGGTTATCAATTGCATTTCAAAACTGTCTGTGAAAGTGTAAAGAAGTTAATATTTAGAAAACGCAAGGAAGACAATGAGTAAAAGACTACGTGTGTTCGAGTGTTTGAACGATCCAGACAATTTCTGCAATGTTTGTGGCCAGTTTATAAAAAAAAATCACGCACACAAGTTTACTCCAGCAGTACAATTGCACTATTTGAATTATTTTGGTATTTCACCAAATATCACAGAACCATGGACACCTAAGTCGCTGTGTGATCTTTGCTATATAATCTTAACCAACTGGGCAGCTGGCGGAAGGTAAGAATTTTTATTTAAACACATTATACATAGCGAATATAGTAATTTATTTTAATTTTAGCCGCCATATGAAATTCGATACACCAATGATGTGGAAAAAGCCGCTATGCCATTCCACAGACTGTTATTTTTGCCTCACCACAAACAGTGGGGTAGGAAGATTTTTTAAATGGAACTACGCTCAAGTGGGATCGTTTGCGCTTCCAGTACCACATTCGCATGATGTGCCATATCCAGTGTGCCCTGGTGCATCTCTTCAAAAAGCAGAATCGTCAGAAGAAGAGTCTGAGTCAAATGCAAGCGAATTTGAGCCGGGTGCAAAGCGAAAATTACTGTCACAGGCCGAACTAAACGATTGGGTGCGCGATTTTGGGGTCACTAAGGAGAAATCCGAACTTTTTGCGTCTCGGATGATACAGTGTGGATTTGCGGCTTCAGAAGTGAAAGTATCAGCGTACAGAAACCGTCACAAGGAGTATGCAAAATTTTATACAAAGAAAGACCAAATATGTTTTTGCAGCGACATTTCAGGCTTGTTCCAAGAGCTTCACCAAATTCACAACCCCAACGAATGGAGGTTGTTTATTGACAGCAACAAAGAGAGCTTGAAGGCAGTTCTCTTACATAATGGGAATGAAAAGCCATCTGTTCCTATTGCTCATGCGGTTCATTCAAAGGAGAACTATGAAACTATGGACATTTTGCTGAAATGCATAGAGTATAGGAAATACAATTGGAAAATATGCGCCGACCTTAAAGTTGTGGCCATTCTGTGTGGACTCCAAGGAGGCTATACGCGACATTGCTGTTTTCTGTGCCTTTGGAATAGCCGCGCTGATGATCAGCATTATATAAAAAAAAAATGGCCGGTACGAACGAAACCTGTAGTTGGAGAAGCGAATGTTCAGCGCAAACCACTAATAGAGAACCGTGAAAATATAATACTTCCGCCGCTGCACATAAAATTGGGTTTGATTAAAAATTTTGCCAAAAAATTAGACAAAGAAGGTGAAGCTTTTGCCTATTTACGGTCAATTTTCCCTTACCTTTCGCTGGCAAAAATTAAAGAAGGAGTCTTCGCAGGACCCGAGATAAAAAAAATGTTGAAAGATGAAAAATTCCCAAAGCTGTTATCACCCATCGAAGCCGCAGCATGGAATTCCTTCAGGCTTGTTGTGGAAAACTTTTTAGGAAACAACAAAAGCCCGAATTATAAGGACATAGTTGAGGATCTGGTAAAGAACTATGAAGCCATGGGAGTGCACATGTCACTTAAAATACACTTTCTGGATTCTCATTTGGATTTTTTCCCTGAGAATTTAGGAGACGTGAGCGACGAACACGGCGAGCGCTTTCATCAGGAATTGAAGGCTATGGAACGACGCTATCAGGGCAACTATGACACGGCTATGATGGGTGACTATATTTGGACCCTAATACGTGAGACCGATTGCAGCGAATACAAAAAACAAAGAAGAAGTCAGCAGTTTTTCCACATGGCATAAAATGTACACTTATATCTTTGTTTTTACTCATTTTTTTGTGCGTTGATTTGCTTAATTTAATTAGTTAGTTTAATTTCGTTAGTTTAGCTAATTGTGCGATACATTGAGCATGTAGTGCTGTAAATAAATTAAAAAATAATATACGAAGACTAATTTGTTTATTTTAAATTAAGTTCAAATGTATTTATTCGTTTGCGTTGGGTAGGTAAGCTGTGCAAATAATGAAAATCAAAAAATCGTGAAATAGCGGAATTTCGGTCGTTTACCAAAAAAATAATAAGTCGGCCATTTGTCATCAGATTTTGTTAAGTAAGGGCTTATTTTCTTTGGAAAAGTGTCAGCTATACGTAAAAAAATTAAAATCGCTGTTAACATCGCGTTTTACATTTTATATGAATTTTTATATGAATTTTTAGCCACATTTTTACTAAAAAAACGCAGTTTTTTAACCTTTTTAAGCCGCCAACATCAAAACTACTAACCCGATTTGAAAATTTTCTGAGAATAAGTTGTAGACGGCTCAATTGTCTTTAATTTGAGTAGTAGTAGGATAAAATAGGTCAAAGAAGACTAAAGATATGCTCAAAATAGTAAGTGTACCTCCAAAAATTAAAAAAAAAAATTAAAAAATTTGTATCTCGCAAACCAATCGACAGAAAAATTTTTAAAATTCATTTTCGTGTTCAGTAGGTCCAAATCCATGAGAAAAAGTATGCTAGAACCAAATAACAAAATGGCTGTTGCCTAGTGCTATTAGTGAGAGTATTTTCCACTTCTAGCTTTATCAAAAGCAAACAAAAAAAATCGTCTTAAAACGAAACATTTAAATTGCATATTATTTCTAAAATATTATTTTAGAACTGAAAAATAGATTTTCTTTTTACATATTTAAAATGTAATATTAAAATAACTTATTTAATGCCAAACGTTTTAAACGTTCAAATTACTAACGTACCTAATTTTACCAATTTACAAACTTAATGATCTCTATTCATTTGATATGAATATAGTTTTATAATATTAATTTTTAAGATATTATATTAAAAAATATTGGTTTTAAGTTAATTTTTTGTTGAAATGAAATACAATAAAAAAATTTAATTTAAATGAATATATTGAATATATATGTATATATATATTTTTATTTTTCAAAGAATGTATTTTTTTATTTTTATTACTTTATATATTAAATTTGTTTTTTTTTTTTGTAATAAAAACAATTAACAAATTATATAAGCTTTTTATTCAAATTAAAAAAAATCCGAAGAAACCGGTAGACCGGTTTTTTCTGCAAAAACCGAAACCGGTTTTTTTTTTTAATTCTATTTTTCGAAGAAAACCGAAACCGGTTTTTTCAAAAGGCCGGTTTTTTGAATACTCTAATACAGAGCCTGAACAAAAAACCTATTAAAACGTATATTTTGCTACATTTCAAAGAGACCAAAAATGTTCTATTTTTATAAAAAAAAATTTTAAAAATAAATTTTGTTTTCTCCGTTATACTCGGGCTCAAGTAATAATTATAAAAGTTTTTTGTTTTCTTAGTTTTTTTTTATACCACGTGGTTTTTTGATTGTTATTTTTGCTTGTTTTTAGCGAGCTCTTAACCTCCGTATATTTACAAAAACAAAGCAAATTCACGATTTTTAAAGGTTTTTTGTTCAGGCTCTGCCTATTTCTGGAGACTCTAGCTTGTCTAAAACTTTGGGTTCTGAAGAGATCTTTTGCCGGATCGAAATACATGTATCAACCTAGCTAAAAATCGCGAATTTGCGTTGTTTTTGTAAATATACAAAGTTGAAAAATCGCCACAAACAAGCAAAAATAACAATCAAAAATCCTCGTGGTATATAAAAAAAACCTAGAAAACAAAAAAATGTTATTATATATGTTCTTTTTTTTTATTCTTTTCCTCCCTCAAATTTAACGACATTCCCTTTTTTTTGTTTTAGGCCCATTATTATAACTTGCCAATGAATTTCAATTTCGTACAAAAGTGATTACCAAATTGTACTTTTTTGAACTCAATTGTACCATTTTTTTAGTATAAAAAACACCAACTAGAATTTTTTTAATATTTTTATTTTTTTTTTTATTTTATTTAATAAACATAACAAAAAAACTGTACAGAAAATTCAGTTGTACATTAAAAGTAGTATATAATAAAAATATGTGAAATAAGGTACAAAAATCCATGGGATCAATATCATATTTAAGTAGATAACAAACTATTTGTTATTTTATAGCAACAAGAATTCGATGAATGTAACAAATCTTTCGTTTGGACTAGACTGGAAACTGTTGACAATTTATACGATGCAATTGATTGCGTGCAATTTTCGTAATTCCCTTTTCAAAGTTGCCTCCAATGTTATGTCTATTTATACGATGACTTTAATTGCACGAAACCTGAATGTGAATTAAGCAACAAAACAAGAGTACATATGAGTGTGAAAGAGAGATAACAAAAACATGCACGAGCAACGAAAACTGTGACTTTTTTGTTACCCCGCTTGCTTCTCTATCCCGCTCGACAACAATCAAAAATTGCAGGCAATAATTATATGCAACAAAGTCGCCGTCTAAATTGGCTCTAATATAAAAGATATTCACAAAGATGTGACAGCAAAAATGACTTGCTAAGAAAAAAAGATAAGGATAAACTGGTAAAATTTGGAAATTGTACCAAATAAACCATGAGAGTACCATCGTACTTTTAAGACCCAAATCGTAACAAAAATGGTACAATTGTACCAACTTTCGCATCCCTGTTGCCAATAGCTAAAGTTAGGATGTTAACGGACAGATTATAAGTTTTTAGTTATTATAAGTATACTTTAACCTAAAAGTGACCGATAAGCTAAAGGCAAGTTCATCTTACCTTTAACTTATAACGTCAGGTTTATTCAGTTGTAGTTGCCATGTTTTCTGCTCTGTAGTGCCGTGTAGTTTTTTGTCGGTTTCCTTGCTGCTTGGTTTCTGTGTTCGGCGTCGACAATGTAAATTTTTTACAACAAACATTTTTTTTACACAATTCAAAGAAATTTTGTTGTGCGTTTGTATTTTTTGTTTGTTGTAAGTAAATAAATAAAAGTACGTCGTTGCCACTACGTATTTTTAAGAACCATTTTAATTTGTCAAAAGTAATCGGTTTTGCTCTGGTAATGCCATATTTTCAAAAAACTTGATTTTATTTTATAAGGAAGTTGTAATAACCAAAAACAAGTTAAAGGTCACTTTATTCCTCAATTTAGCTAAAGTTACCTTTAACTAACACGCACCTTAAAGGCAAGTTATAATAATGGGCCTTAGAATAATAATTTTCTACAATTTTCAGATATCTGTTTGTTTTTATGTCTTAAACAAAATAACAAAAACAAATGAATTACTACAATATTTGATAATAAAATAGTGATAGCGTAACCTGAGAGCTCAGACTGAACGCTTAGTGATCTGATCGTTGAGCAGATAGTTGAAAAACTTTTGACTAGTAAACCTCATCTAATGGTAACAAAAAATTGAACTTTCCAAAAAGGAAAAAATATATTCTTTTTCAAAATTTCTTACGCGACCAACATCTAGCTAACAATATGATAGCAATTGGCAAAATGATTCTATCTAAAGTTTAAGTTAATTTTAATGTTATTGCAATATTATGACATCTTTGAAATGCAATCGGCTCCTGCCATTATCAAATGTCACTTTTTGTTTTAATTTTAGTTTAGCAATAAAAAACACCACAAATTTTATTAAATAACAAGTAAAATAAGGCTTAATTTCGGCTGTGCCGAATCTTCTCCACCATTGCACACTAGTATAGGGTCCGCCATCTAACGTTTTTTTTTTTCAACTAGTGCTTATTTCGTGAAAGGTAACACTTAGCTCATGCCTGATTTGACAGATAATTAGTTTTATCCTTCCGCTGAACGAATATGGTTGTGTATACGCTTGAACAACGCTGACATTACTTTCAAAATCATGGTAATGTTGCAGAATGTCATCTTTTCAATGTCATCTTTTCAGATGAAGCTCATTTTGATCTTGGCGGGTATGTAAACAAGCAAAATTGTCGCATTTGGGGCACAGAAAACCCGCACGCATACATTGAAAAGCCGATGCACCCAAAACGAGTCACTGTTTGGTGCGGATTTTGGTCCAGAGGCATAATTAAGCCATTTTTCTTCGAAAATGAGCAAGGAGTGGCCGTTACAGTCAATGGCGATTGTTATCGGGCCATGTTGAACGAATTTTTGTTCACAAAAATTGAAGAGGAGGACATTGGCAACATTTGGTTTCAACAGGACGGCGCTACGTGGCACACAGCCGAAGCTACACTCGATGTTTTGCGCCCTGTTTTTGAAGATCGCATTATCAGCCGCAGAGCTGATGTCGTTTGGCCACCTCGGAGCTGCGATTTGACACCGTTGGACTATTATTTGTGGGGTGCCGTCAAAGATAAGTGTTACACCGACAAGCCAGAGACAAATGACGCTTTAAAGGCCAATATTCGTGAAGCCATTGGTGAAATACAGCTGCACACAATCGATAATGTGCTTAAAAATTGGACCGATCGTGTAGGCTACTGCATGGCCAGCCGAGACAGCCATTTGAATGAAATTATTTTCCATTATTAACCGGAAGGATTGTACTGTCAAATAAAAAAAGAAATTTAAGAATATTTTCTTAAATTTCTTTTTTTATTTGAAAGTAGTAGTTTTTTCTATAGCATTTTCAAAAAAAAAAGTTATTTGGCGGACCCTATAGAAAACGCCGAAAACAAAAAAAAAAGTTGGTTCCAAACGTGAGCTTACACTTCAAATCATGCAAATACAAACTTTTATAATAATGCATTTGGTAGTTGGATTTTTATAATGCATCAAAGTTGATATTTGAATTTATTAATTTTAAAATTTCTTACTTCTATTTTTCAACTACAAAAGAAAAGTGGGCTAAACTTCTTAATTCATAATGTTGTTCATATATTTCTTTGTTTTTAAAAATTGACAACTTTTTTAACCATGTATTTAAATTTCAGTAATTTTGAGTGTATCGTTCATAAAATTTTGTAGTGATAAAAAGTGTTCCAAAAAATAAAAAGTTTGGTAAACGGCCATAAAATAATATAATTGTTCCTATGTACTATGAATTTCAGAACCAACCGAATACAATGTTAAAATATCAACAAGAACTGTAAGAAGGCGTTTGGTCAAAAATAATTTGCATCGTCGCCGATGCCGATTTGCCGATGAGGCAAAACCAAAATTGTTTGAAATTGGTTAACTGGAGCGATGAATGAAAGTTTAATGTTCTTGGTAATGATGTCAGCCGCATGTAAATTATCCACAAAACGCTCAATTTAATCCCGCCCCGGTAGGCTAGTTAGTAGCGTGCTAGCTTACCAGTGCAGGGGTCGTGGGTTCGATTAACATCAGAGGCTCTGGTCTGTTTTCGCTACAACGAGCCGATGGCCTTTGTTGCTAGTGTTCGGTTAGGGTATTAGAATATAATTTGTAATTATGTGGTCATTACATTCTCACTTACAATAACACAAAGTAATGGGTGGTCATTACCCTCTCGCTTACGAGCAGCCAAAAAATAATGAGTACCCATTACTTTTTGGACATCGCGAACAAAAGTAATTAAGCGAGTAAATAAGCTGGTATGTAAGTAGCTGATACCATGTTATTGCTGGGTTAGTTTATAAGATTTTAGACAAATAAATAAAACTTAATTTGTATTAAATTTTGAGGACTTCAGATTATCTTGTTTAACAAAATTATAAAATATAATTGCCCATCGAATTAATTTAATAGTTTACCCTGCACACTCGACACTTGTTATGCAAAGATATTTTGTGATGAAGTAGACTGTGGAATGATGTTATTCCATATTCCGAAAGGAAATTTTCAAAAACCGTTTATTGTTGATTACCTTCTTTCTTATTACAGTTGTGTCTGAATAGAGAGTAATTTTGGGGAAATTTATTTGGTTAATTAATGATATTTATATAAGGGAATTCATTTCAGATTTTTTCTGGTTGGAAAAATGGAAAAATTAAAAATTACACTCTTATGATGTGAGCGGTTATTTTTTGAAATAAAAAATATAAATATTTATACTGAATTGATTGATTATTTAATTACCGCATTTTTAATGGAAATTGATATTTTTGAATATATCGGTATATAAATTTCTCCGAAAAACAATACAACATAAATTTTGAAATATTATTTTTTAGAAACTTTTACATCAGATGATGATTTAGCAACTGAAGAAATGACCGACAATTTGGTGGAAAAATAATTGAACATTCTTTATGATGATTTGCGCGTAGTGTTGTTTTTGAGGCGTGCGGTTGGATGACAACCGATTTCGTCAAATGATGCGATGCAATAAAGATCAGTTCCACCATCTTGTCTCACTTATAAGTTCTAGTGAGGAAAGCAAGTGTAGATTTTAAACTTGCTGTAGTTCCATACAGATTTCGGGGATTCAGGAGATATGGGCACTATACAAAATATAACAAAACGAGTATTTCAGGCATTTCTAGAACTTAAAAAAAATTTTGGCCCGATAGAGACGAAAAAGCTCATATTGTGAAGTGAATTGCAGCACTGTATCTGTTACGTAGATGGCACAGAATAATTTTTCTGATAGAACTCATTTTAATTTTTTTTCCTAAAAAATGACGTTTGAATTGATTGAGAAAAAATCAAATTTGAAATATATATTTTATACATGATTTTTAAGATCATAGTTGTATAATTCAGGGTTTTACAAAAAGAGATGTAATTTTTCGCACTTTGAACTTCAAATAAACGATTTTCTTAAAAGTGGCAATATCATTTCGTTTGACGTTTATAGTGGAAAATTACATTTTTTTATCCAGATTTTTTTACACTTGGTTATAGGTTGTTAAAAATACTTTTGGTGGAAATTTTTTTCCTTGTGTTTTTTGTAACAAAAGTTGCATTATTTCACTTTTCCATTTTTCCAACTACAAAAAAAAATCTGAAATGAATACCCTTTATATATATAGCAATATGGCAAACAAATTTAATTTTTCATTTTCAAGCTATGAATGCCGAATGATTATTAATGCTTCGGGGGTAGAGTCAGGTACCTTAATTGCTAATTAGTGTCCCTCACTTGTCCTAAAACGGAAATTTAGGGTGGCCTTTAAAACTTTGATTTTTAACTTTTTATAAATTTAACGCATTATTTATGTTAACAGCTACAAAATCAACGTTTTTATTTGTTGGATAGTTAGTTTGGGTAGCAATCTTCTATTTTCGGATATTGTTGCAATAATACACTGAGAAAAAAAATGGCAACAACAAAACTTGGAAGTAAGAAAATACCACTGCTAACATTTAACGCGGCACAAATTGTTATGTAAATATACTTATATTTCATTTACTATTGTGATAAGGCGGCAGTAGATATTCTAGCCGGCACCCTATGCATGTTTATTAGTTATCAATCTCTTATTATTCTCAAATGATTTACTAAATAAAAAACAAACGAAAAAAATAAAGGTCAACAGTTAATTTGATTACTGCATATTTGAAAAAAGGTGTTAACGTTTTCCAAACTGTTTTAGTGGCTGCGAAAGATTCAATGTTAAAAAGATATATCGATAGACCTTTAGATAATGTATACTCATTAGGCAGTAATGTCAATGAGGAGAGGGTATTTGCGATGGCGAAAAGGAACGAGAATATGGCACCTTATAAACAAATATACACCAGATGTCAGCAAGTAACGGCCCGGCAAAACAAATGCATTCACTTCCTTTTCGATATTCTGCAGTTCCATCCAATGAAGCAAGATATGGAAAATGGTGTAAAAATAATGAAAAAGGTTTTTCAGGAAAATAAAAAATGGAATGCTTAGGAACGAATTAATAGATTGGAAGAGATGGGGGACAAACAAGTAAAAAACCAACGTACGGAGAGTAAAGTCCTATTTCTAAATTTGATTGATATGGATGAGCCTATGGAATTATTTAATTTATTACATGAACTATCTTATGCCGATGTACAGAGTAATCGGATAAAAACTCTTAAAAAGCAAATAAACAGTTTGAGAGTTTTAAATTATAAATATTACGGTAAAAACGTTTGACAAACAACAAATTTTGATTTGGAGTCCCAACTCAAGAAAAACTAAAGAATTAACACTTATGTAGACCTATAAAAATTTAAATAATAAAAATAACTTCATGTTTTTAAAAGTATAAATAATAAAGATACAATTATATTAAAATATGTAACTAAAATTTTATTCGCAAAACTAAAAATTTAAGTACGTACAAAACTTTAATGATGAATTTAAGTTACATAAATATTTTAATATAAATTTGAAACTATTTCATTGTCTTACAGCTCCTTTCTTTATCATTCGGTTATTTTTCAACCGATTTTCAAAATTTTATTTGTAGGAGAGGTATTCAAATTACCTTTGTAATTGCTGAATATAGTTAGTACAAATTATTGCCTCTGGATGGCGCAAAATTCATTTTTATTGCAAATGCATCAACACACCCTGTTTTTGCAATTATTATGAGTTCATATGTTCAGCAAAAATACACGCCAAAGGATTATGTACAAAGTTGCCAAACATCATTTGGTCGAATTCTGGAAATTTGAAGGTTAAAACTTTCGTTTGCTTCAGTAACCAAAATAATAATAATTTTGTAAATAACGGAGTTATGGCTTTATGAATTAAATCCGATTTGGATTTATTTATTTCAATGTAAGCTGCAAGCCTAAAATATCAAATAGCTGCAGATAAACTTAAAATTTGGCATATACATATATATATATATAAGTTAAGGTATGAAGTTCTCATAACTTAATATTTTTTTTTATATTCCCACGAAAAGACTAAATGAACTAATATTGCCAAATCAAAGTTACACGCGCCAATATTTTGTGCTGACACCGATGTCAGCGAAAATATTATTTTTTTGAATTCTTTAATCGAACCATTTTTACCTTTTACTAAATTATGTTGACGCTATGTCTGCAAAATTATTGAAAAAGTCGTTATTATGATTTATGCTAGAAAGGAAAGGCAGTTCGGATTGATCCACGAAGAGTGGAAGTAACATAAATAATTAAAGTGTAAAGTGTTAATAGATTAAGAAAGAAATAAAAATTTTATTTTTTTTAAATGTAAAAAAGGACAGTTTTTAATTGGGGGCTCAACCGGGATCGCCTATCGAAAACAAAGTTCTGAAAAAAACAAGTAAGAACATCGATAGTGCGTCCACCAACCAAACAAAAAAGTATCCTTATGAAAAGGAGAAAAATAATAAAAAAAACACTGACAATAAAAAAGTATCCTTACAAAGAGGAGAAAATATAAAAAAACAGTGACAGTTAAAAAGTATCCTCATTAAAAGGAGAAAATAAAAAAACACAGTGACAATTAAAGAAAAAAGTGTCCTTATAAAAAGGAGAAAATATAAAAATAGTGGCAAACAGAAAAAACCTTTTTAATAAGAGTGTTTAAACAAATAAACTAAGTTTCAAAAAAACTCTATGTTCATCAACAACATTTTTTAAAAAACTTATTAGGAAAAATATATAAAAAAACAATTTCGTGAACAATATTTTTTATAAAAAACAGATAACAAAAAGAAAAAACAAAAATATATAACGATTGGCCTAACTAACTGTCCACTCCGAGACAGCAACACCCCAGAACGAGTGTAATCTGGGACAGCTTTAAAGCGGTGGTACAATAACAGTGACAAACAACTTGCAGCGGCAGATATTACAAATAACAAATTATTGTAAGTTTAGAAAATAAGTCAAATTAAATTGTAAATCCGAAAATTCTTTACAAACTGGCTAATATAGTAGAAGATATAGTAGAAAATCTCACTGAAGAGGAGATCAAATTTCTAATTAAACGTAGAGAGTTGGATACAATTGACGAAGAACTAGAAGCACTAGAAGGAAAATACGAAACGGACTCAATAGACAATCTTTCAAATCTATTTAACAACATGACAACAAGTGATCCCAACATGAACAGTGAGCAAATAATTAGGATAGTGACGCAGACCACAGCACCACTCCTAAGAAAATTGGAAGTGCTAAAGGCAAATTTTGACAGACTGACAATTGCAAATACTGTTACAGAATACAAACAACAAACTATTGACGAAACCAAACGATGTGACGAAAGCTTGGATGTTTTAAAATCCCTTCCAAACTTTAACGGAAAGGATACCTCTTATGTAAGCTGGCGAGAAGCCGCGAACAACTCCATGAGTCTATATGCCAAAGGTAGTCGTAGGTATTTCGCTGCATTGACCATTTTACGGAACAAAATAACAGATGAGGCAAATGACACTCTAACGTACCACGCTACGGTATTGAATCTTGACGCTATTATGGCCCGACTGGACTTTGCTTATGCCGACAAACGACCAATCCATATCATTGAACAAGAACTCAGTATAATGAGGCAAGGTTCTTTGACAATTTTGGATTATTATAACGAAGTTAACAAAAAACTGACTTTATGACCTATGGATCAAATTCCTCTCTATCGAATGAACTAAACTGTAAAAATCGACAATATGCGCTTAGAGTTTTTGTCATCTAAACCCACCACTGGCGAATATTCTTTTCTCACTTTCACCTTCCGATTTACCGAATGCCTTAGCCAAAGCTCAGGAGCTAGAAGCGAATAATGTAAGAGCTAATTTTGCTGTACAATTCAATAGAAATCAGGGCAGCAATCAAAATCTAAGGAATACCAAAACCTTCCCATTATCCATCGCCAACCTAAGCCCGAACCGATGGAAAAAGGAAGCTCATTAAATATTCCGGTCGCTGCGACGAATAATAACGTTCAACAGATTGGACAATCACTAAATCATGGACGAGGACCACAAATTAGTCAGTGGCAACAACGGCCACAAAATACAAATCAATTTGGCCAAAGGCCACAATTTAATTATCCCATAAAAAGGCAACATCCTAGCGGACAATTTAGTTCCCATCCAATAAACAAGGCCCAGAGAGTAAATAATTTAAATGAAACAGCTTTTTTAGACACGACCCCGGACTGCCATACATCATTAGGACAGGAGCATCCGGGAGAACTTTCAGAATTTTAATTGACAGTGGAGCAACCAGTTGTTACTGTAGCCCCAATGCCCTTACTAACAGACAAGAATTAGATATTAAGAAAAGAATAAAAACCATAAATGGTTTTACCATTATCAAACACTGCTACGAGGCAAGACTGTTTGGTATTAGAGAAAGATTCTATGAGATTCCCAACTTAGAATCCGATATTTTAATAGGTTATATTTTTTTGAAAAAAGCTAACATAAAACTTGATTTTGAAAACGGCACAAATACGTGTGGCGATAAAATTGATAAATTTATAAATTTTAATAAACCAGCATCAACGAGTAGTGCTGTTAATGAAAATAAGGAAAACGAAGAAAATATTATAAATAACTTGAGAAATGATCTTAAGTGCGAAAATTATGACGAGAATGATATCAATCGTAGTTATGGAAGAACCATAATTGATGAATTAGATAGTGAAATTCGAAATGAAATAGAAAATTTACATTCGAAAATTGATACTGTTCTGCCATTCAGAACGGATATAAAAGCTGAGATACGTACAATTTCTGAAACTCCTATATGGAGTAAGCAATATCCCTATCCACTCTCAGTAAACTCATTTGTAAATAAGGAAATAGAAAAACTATTAAACGACGGAATTATACGTCCCAGTAAAAGCCCTTACAACTCCCCAATATGCGTAGTGCCAAAGAAAGGAACTAACGAAGACGGAACGCAAAAATCTCGAATGGTAATTGATTATAAGAAACTAAATGGAAACACTATATCATATAAGTATCCGATACCGGATTGCAGTGTTATCATATCAAACTTGGGAAAAGCGAAGTACTTTTCCACCATCGACCTTGAATCCGGTTTCCATCAAATTTTAATGAAGCCGGAAGATATTGATTTTCTGTGAACAACGGAAAATATGAATTTATTAGACTCCCTTTCGGATTGAAGAACGCACCCAGTATCTTCCAAAATGCCATGGATGATATTTTAAGGGACTATATAGGAAAATTTTGCCACGTCTATATAGACGATATAATAGTATACTCGGAAAACTTGCAAGAACATAGGAAGCATTTGAAAATGGTAGTTCAAAGACTTAGGGATTCTAATATTAAAATTTCTTTGGAAAAATCAAATTTTTTCAAAAAAAAAAGTTGAATTTTTGGGTTATATTGTTGCCCATGGTATTATAAGAACCGATCCAAAGAAAATATAGACGATAAATAGTTACCCTGAACCTAGAACTCTCAGACAATTGAGAGGCTTCCTCGGCATAACAGGATACTATAGAAAATTCATTAGAGATTACGCAAAAATCTCAAAACCATTGACAAAATATCTTACAGGAGAGAATGACAAAGTTTCACAATACATGTCCAAAAAAATTGCAGTAGAATTTGATTCCGAAGCTCAATCAACTTTCAATAGACTAAAAAATTTATTAACTGACCAGGTTGAACTTGCACAACCTGATTTCAATAAGAAATTTTTTCTGACAACTGACGCATCAAATGCAGCAGTTGGCGCTGTCCTAACCCAAGATGGCAAGCCCATAATTTTTATTTCCAAGACACTTACTTCTATCGAACGAAACTACGCTACAAACGAGAAGGAATTATTTGCGATAGTTTGGTCTTTAAACACACTGAGAAATTATCTATACGGAGTGGCAGATTTGGAAATCCATACCGACCATCAGCCACTCACTTTTGCAATATCTTCTAGAAATCCAAACGCGAAACTAAAAAGATGGATGTCCTTTATAGAGGAATATTCTCCGAAATTGTTTATAAACCGGGCGCAACAAACGTCGTGGCCGATGCACTTTCTAGGCAAATATTAAATAATATATCAGATGATGAATCTTTACACAGCACACAACACTCCGCTGAAAGTAGTGAAGAATTTACAATTAAAGAAACTTCCAAACCACTCAATGAATTTAAACAGCAAATTCTTCTAAGTAAAACCGACTTTACAAGTTATCAATCAGTTAGTAACTTCAATAGAACTAGACACATCATTGAATTTGACACAAGAGAGAGTCTTAAAAACATGTTAAAAGAATTTATACGACCCAATTTGGTGACAGCAGTACATTGTTGCCTAGAAGATCTTTATGAATTTAAAGAAACAGTAAAAGAAACTTTTACTAACAAATTTGTTTTTACTAAAATCTTTGCAATCGATATTGTTAATGTCGATGACCAAAAAGCCATAATTGAGGAAACTCACACTAGGGCACATAGGAATTCTAAAGAAAATCACAAACAAGTTTGTAAACAATATTATTGGCCAAAGATGATCGACCACTTCAAGGAATTTATCAGACAATTTAATATCTGCAGTAAAGCGAAATATGATAGGAAACCAACTAAGATTCCAATTGGAGAGGCTCCAATTCCTAGTAAGGAGGGGGAGTTCCTACACATCGATATTTTTTATGCCCAACATTTAAAATTCCTTACCTGCATCGACGCCTATTCAAAATTTCTTATAATAAAACAAATAGAAGATAAAACAAACTTAGGTGAAAAAGTCTTGGATATATTACAAACTTTTCCTGCAGCAAAAAAATTAACGTTAGACAATGAACTAGGCTTCAAAACTCCTACTTTCCGATCTTTAAAGCAAAGATTAAAAATTCGACTGTATTTTTGTGATCCTAGACATAGCACAACTAATGGACAGGTAGAAAGAGCACACTTTACTTTGATTGAAATAGCAAGATGCTTAAAAGAAGAATTTCATTTACTAGATACCACTGAAATATTTCATAGGGCAGCTCAACAGTATAACTTCAGTATTCACTCAGTTACAAATGAAAACCCATTTAATGTATTTCATAATAAAGTCAATCATGAAAATCTGCGCAACAGACTATTAGAATCACAAAGCAGAATGTTAAAAGAAATTTCCCCACATTAATAAAAACTTTTGAGAAAGACCAAGGGGTCTATGAAAAACTGATAGGGCAAAGAGATAAATTACTTCCTCGCTACAAGAAACAGAAAGTAAAGGAAGACTTAGGGAATAAGATTAAAGTTCATAGTAGAAATAGAATAATTCACAAAGAGAACATAAAAACCTAATAAGATTTCATTTTATAGAAAATGTTAAAACTATTGATTATACTGACGATATTCACCAACTGTAAATTAGAAGCACAGATACTGGACTACTCCAATTCTCAGATGATTTCGATTCACGCTGGACAAACACGAATACAGGACGGGAATTTCAAATTAATACACTCCATAGATTTGGACAACTATGAAAACGTAATAGCTGACTTGACACAGGAAATACGAAACAAAATCTCTTCGGACAATTCAATCTTTCCAATGCTTAATCATGAAATAGGACAAATACAATTACAACTGAACCGTATAAAACCTAGAAAGAAAAGATCGCTTGATTTTCTGGGGACTGCTTGGAAATGGTTAGCGGGAACACCAGACCATCAGATACTACTCGATAAAACATACAATATTTTAGAAAACACCAAATACCAACGAATAATTAATAGAGACACCATCACGAGAATGAACCAACTGACTAACATAACAAACGTCATTTTAAAGAAAATACAGACAGAAGAAAATTTTAAGAAAGAATTTGAACAAAATTTAATTTATAAACTAAAATTAACAAAAGAAGAAATATTAAATATAGAGTATGCCTTACAGTGGGCCAAAGCAGGAATTATAAATACTTTTATATTATCAGAAGATGAAATAAGTGAAATCAAGAAACAGACTATGAAGAGTTCCCATTCTCCAATATCGAAGAAGCAATATGTCAATTATTTATATCGTAAATTTGCCTACTATTAGTACAAATATTTGTGAAAATATATTAATTAAACCATTAAAAATATACAAAACTATAATAAAAATTCAAAATGAAAATATTGTAAAATGTAAAAATAGAATTTTTGAAATGAAAACTGAATGTAAAACTTTTAATAAATTATTAATTTGTAATAATCAAAACCTTTTAGAAATAAGTAATACAAACTGTATTCCAAAATTGTTATCTAGCGGTAATCATAATTGTACTATGGTAAATAACCAACACGTCCCAACTATTGAGGAAATAAAACCGGGAATAATTTTGTTAAACCAATACAATGGTTCAGTAAGTATTCCAGACGCTAAATCCTGGAATCTATCGGGAAACTTTTTAATCAAATTTCATAACGCCACATTAAATTTGAACGGTGTTATCTATTTCGCAAGAGAATTACACGATTGGAAACCGCTTCCAGCTATTTTTCAGTTCTCCTCTAACAAAACAGAAATGGAAGAAATTCTTTCTCTGCAAATAATGAAAGAAATCCAGTTGGAAAATGTCCATGAGCTCGACTCGTTGTCGACCGAGGGAAGAATTGAATTTTCTTTCAATATGGTACTTTCAATTTCATTGGTCGCAATTATAATTTTTGTCATCTGGAAATTGAGGCAAAAGGACAGATTGAATCTGACAATAAACAACCAAGGCACTACGCCGACAATTCCAGATAATGAAAGCTCGTCTCCAGAAAGGAGACAAGTTCTTAAAATATTAAGACAAGTCTTTCAAAAAGATTCAATCGGGACGATTGATCTTACAGAGAGGGGAGTTAAGGTATGAAGTTTTCATAACTTAATATTTTTTTTATATTCCCACGAAAATACTAAATGAACTAATATTGCGAAATCAAAGTTACACGCGCCAATATTCTGTGCTGACAGCGATGTCAGCGAAAATATAATTTTTTTGAATTCTTTAATCGAACCATTTTTACCTTTTACTAAATTATGCTGACGCTATGTCTGCAAAATTATTGAAAAAGTCGTTATTATGATTTATGCTAGAAAGGAAAGGCAGTTCGGATTGATCCACGAAGAGTGGAAGTAACATAAATAATTAAAGTGTAAAGTGTTAATAGATTAAGAAAGAAATAAAAATTTTATTTTTTTTTAATGTAAAAAAGGACAGTTTCTAATTTATATATATATATATATATATATATATATGGGGACTGTCCTTAAACTTTTCATTATTCTAGTGTTTACTCTGAAGACATTTTACTGGACACAGCGCATTTTATAGGGACTTTTTTGGCTGTATATACAGATGTCTTCAGAGTATGGGCAATGCATATATATATATATATATATATATATATATATATGTATATAATCAATATGTTAAATTTCCTAGATATTGTTGTTTTTGGTTTATCAAGTGATTTAAATAATCTTAGTTTGCCTACTAAATGTGACATTTTAAAATGTTATTTTTTTAAGTGATCGTGCTAAATTTGAAAACAAAATGTTCTCGTATAAAACTTTTACTCCTCACGTAACAGATAAATTTATCCAAATTTTGTGTAAATTAAATATTGCAATCATTAATAGAAAGAGTGTTTTAAAAAAATTAACTGGTTTGCTTGATGAATACCAGAAACATGTACAACATAGAAACAAAAGAGATGAATTTAAAGCATTTGTTGATTCAATAAACGAATTATTTTATATTGGCAAATGTAATTGCAAATTAAAAACAACAGAATGCTCGTGTGGATTGATTCCAGAACATCTAAAAGAATTTATGATGGACAGCATAATGATAGAAAATTCACAATACCTGATTATACGGAAGACGTTGAAGAAGTAGCTACAACAATACCAACACTTACAACTGGTACCGATGATCCAAGTTACGAACCACCTGAATTACACATGGATGAAGATGAAAATGAAGCAACAACAGAAGTTCCAGAAGCAACTGTTCAAATGAGACGAGGTCATTATACTCAAAGATACGATGCCTTAAATTTTGCTATGATGTGTGATAGATTCGGTGTTTCAGATAGAGTCGCTTCATGTTTAGCAACAGCTTTATTCGAAGATATAAATTTTAGAGATGTTCATGGTAATCTTGTTATTATGGATAAATCAAAAATGGCTAGAGAAAAAGTTAAATCTAGAGATGCAGTGCTTCGTACACGACATACAAATTCTTCCATAACTGCATTCTCTTTCGATGGTAGAAAAGATGACTCATTAACTACAGAGAAAATTAATGACAAATTTCATACCACTATGGTAAAAGAACCGCATTCAGTTGTTCTGAAAGAGCCCTATAATAAGTTACTTGGATATGTAAATTTGAATATGTAAATTTCAGAAAACTGAATGAATTTTTCAACAATAAAACATTAACAGTTGATCAATTAATTGGCATATGCAGTGATGGTGAGCCAGCAAATACTGGAACAGAAAATGGTGTTTTACGATTATTTGAAAAACAGTTAAATAGACCAATTCACTGGCTTCATTTCAATGAACTGCCATTTCGTCATTTATATGAAGCATTGGACAAAACAGTCACCAGTGGACCACGAGCAGCAAGTGGAAAGTTATTCAAAGCTCTTCAAGAATGTGAGAAATTGCAGGTATGTAACACTTTATTTTATTTAATATCATCATTTATTATCATTATTTATTGTCATTATTTTACTTTTTCGATTGGAATAAAGTTAAAATAAAATAATTGCATTTCAATTGATCTAAACATTTCATTTTTCAGGTAGTAGCTGATTTTGATCCAATACCACTGGAGAATGTGCCTGCAATTATGGATCATGAACATGACCTCGAACTATCAACAGATGTTAAATATTTATATCAAATAGCTAAAGCAATTTCGAATGGTATTGTTCCAGTTGATTTAGCTAACATTAAACCAGGACCAATAGCACATTCTCGTTGGATAACCAAAGCAAGTAGATTACTACGATTATATGTAACAACTAATACACCATCGACCAATTTAAAAACTTTGGCAGTTTATATTATTACAGTTTATGTGCCAATGTACTTCAATGTGAAGTTTTATAACTCTGTTGTGTACGGCAGTGCACTTTTATTAAAATTTATACGTTGGACACGATACTTACAACCAAACTTTCGTAATATTGTAGATGGTGTAATTCAAAACAACTCATATTACGCACATCCAGAAAATATCTTATTAACAATGTTATTTGATGATCGAAAAGCAATACGGGATAGAGCTATCAAAAAGATTTTACATTATCTAGAAAAATTGTACGATCCAACTAAACTCAGAGTTTACAAAAAATATATCTTAAATTTCGATGCTACCGATTATGTCAATATGGTTGATATGAATAACGACGATATATTATTTGAACCAGCATTTACTCGACAGATTCCTTATGATCACTTGGTAGAATACTTAGATTTCGATGAACCACCACTGGCTGATCCACAAATTCCAATGCACATACAAGAAACAGAAAGACGTGTACAATTATTAACGAGTGTTTCAAAACGAAAAGAATCGTGAAGGAGTTATGGCAGTGACATTAGAGTCGTAAGAAACTCCTCGAATGGGAAATAAAAAGGGCCTTAAAAAATAATATTACCACGTTAAAACATTAAATTGTAGGTCGAGAATAATATTAAAAAATAAATTTAATAAAAAATGTAAAAATTGTGTTTTTTGTTGAAACCTTGAAAATGTTGTTTTTTTCAGATCGATTTTCCTACAAAAAGGAGTTCGAAAACAAAAAAATTGATCATAATAAAAGTTGTTGGAAATTATCTGAACTTTCATAATCTGCACAAAAAAAAAATATTGGTATCAATACAGATTCTGAAAGGTGATAAAAATACCTTTCAAACAAGCCCAGATTGAGAAATCTACTACAATTCTATCCGATTTTATGACGAATTTAATTATTCTATGTATATATGGAAAAATATATATTTTGAAATTTTGGGGGGCTCCAAATAACGACTTAGAGCTACGGTCTCTGAATCACCTATAGATTACATTTTGCTACACGCTTCATCAAAAAAAAAATTAACCCGCCCTAATATATATATATATATATATATATATATATATATATATATATATATATATATATATATATATATATATATATATATATATTATTTATACGTGTATTGCCATATTTTAAGTTTATCTGCAGCTATTTGATATTTTAGGCTTACAGCTACAATGAAAAAACTAAATAAATCCAAATCGGATTTAATTCATAAGACTTCTGGAAAACTTTGTAAAGTGAAATGTTAATATTGTTCTGATGAAGATTTCGAAATAGCAAATGGTCCTTTAGCCGTGTTTATGTAAAAATAATAGAAAAAAAAAGAATGCTACCCAGATGAAATAATGTCGAGCAGACCGGTGCGTCCATAAATAAATTAAAATTCACTTGATTTTAAAACTAAAAAAATAAAACAACTTTTTTCAACTTACATACATTTCTGGCCGAAGCAATTTTTCTTATTTTCGAGATTTACAACCTTTAAGTAGTTTAGCCACAAAAAATTACATTCTGATAATCCTTCCGTGTCCATTTGTACACTTGTAAAATATAGGTCTATATGCTTTTCAAATAATGAAAAAATTAAATTTAACTGGATATGGTCGATTACAAGGACTTTAGAAATACACAGGATGTAGAAAAGACCCTCTTCGTGATAATGACCTAGCCTCCTAACCACTTCAACAAAATTCCTAGCCACTATACACAGGAATTTTGTTCAATTTTTCGAAATATTTTGAGTTTTTGAAGCGTATTTCATGAGCTGTGCAAAAATTTAAATTACTCACGTGATAGAGCGTGAGCAGAAAAATCTTAGTGCGTGATTAAAAGTTTTGGTTCGTGATCTGCGTGACAGTTAATAAAAAATCGCTCACGCGCCCATCTCTAGTTCAGATTTTATATTGTTAACCTACACATCAAATTTTGTATATTTACATAAAGAAATATAGAAGTTATGGGGTTTGGCTGTTTTCTACAACTGTGGTTCGTAATCGTAAGTGAGCGTGAGTAAAAAATCGCTCACGTGCCCATCTCTAGTTGAGAATTGTTAACCTACACATCAAATTTTGTAAATTTACATAAGGAAATATAGAAGTTATGGGGTTTTAGTCGTTTTCTATAACTGTGCAATGTCCCAAAAAATGTTCTCACTGTCTTTGATGAAATAATGTAGGTGAAACAAATTTTTGAAGATGAAAAACTTATTTGGATATGAAAAGAAATTTTGTGTTTGGAAAAAAAATTTGAGGTGAAAAAAATTTTTTGTGGTGAAACAAAATTACAGTGAAAAAAATTGTTGAGGTGAATATTTAATATTATTAAATTCTAAGGGACTGGTTAAAAACCAAGAGACACCAAAATCCAAAAATTTAACCAGGTTCGGGTTCAAAAAAATATTCTTGCTGTTCACGGCGTGATAGAAAAATTATAGAAAACATTAGATTTCTTGTATTCCAGATTGCAGTGCTGGCACTATATCTAGGCCTTCTTTTTAGCAAATACTTTATCAATGCAGAGTTATTTGCAAAAATTTGCGAACACCAAAAGTTTCTTCTTAGCTAAAAAGGTAAACTTGAAAAAAGCTGTACTAGACTGTCAAACATGGTTCAAGCCTTATTGGAATACAGAAGTTTTTGTTCGAAATTACTGGAAGCTGCTTTAACTATGATTGATAATATTTGAAATATTTGTGAAGAATTCCTAGAAGTTTTTGCACCTGTTAAAAAATTAACGCTGAAACTACAAGAAGAACAGATGACTTTAGGCGATTTTTATTGAATCTGGCTTATTAAAACAAAAGCTAACAAAAGATGACAAAACAAAAACATTTTCACAAGAATTATATTTAAATATCTAGATAGCAGAATTAAGTTAATGCTAAGTCTCGAAGATGTTGAAAATGCTAAAAAAACATATTTTAAAAACAATTAAATACCAGGTAATATTAGAACGCCAGCTAATTATTTTTCGTTATAATTTTTCGTTTTGTTTTTTTGACTTGAACTGAAGCAAACAACGTCTAGTCGGTGGATATGGTCGTTGTTCGTGTTTAACCGTACAGTTTTATCCGTGCGGTTAAAACTGCTAGAAAAGAACGAAGTGTATGGGCGCCTTTAAACATAATAAATTTTGAAAAATAGTTTAAAAAGACTGCTTGACCATTTGTTTTTAGTTACCTTGAAATTCGGCGTCGAAGAATTCATCATGAATATATTCGGAAGCTATGTCTGAGGGAGGCATCTTATACAATGGCAATGCCCGAATCTGCGTAAGTTAAATTTTTCGATATTAATTCCAAAAGTAATATTTGTTTGCCTTTAAGGTTCCGAAATAAAATATTAAAAATTATAGACATTCAGGGGTGTTCTGGAAAACGAATACACATACATTCGTTTTCATAACGTCGTTGTAAAAAATACATACTTTTATGTGGATTCGCTTTTCTAAACAACTCCGATGTTTTAAAATGATATATTTATGTATTAAATGTTTTACAAATTTCAACATTTAAGTAAAAATGAATAGAATACATTTTAAATTTTGATTTATAAATGCGTTAAGACGTATAAGCCTTTCTCCCTTCAACATATACAAATAATAAGCACATTTAAACAAACAAAGATTATGCTTTACTTACCAGTTTCATAATCAGCCATTGTTTCCTCTTGGAAATCCGCATATATATGAGGACGGAATTTCTTTTCCAGACCATATGAGAAGAAACGAAACAAACATTCTAAACCATAACGGAAACCGTGACTAGCATCTTCTAAGGCCAATGTACGGAATTCGTTGTACATAGTTTTATTGAAATTTTCACGTAAAAAGAATGACCAGAAACGATATAACGTATTCATTTCCTGCGATTGTCCAAAACCCAAACGACGACGCTCTTTTAGGCAACGTGAATGATATTTATGATATGCTTGTTGAGTAAAATTATTCTCCTTCAACAAAGAGTGTGATGGATGTTGGAAAACGGGCAGTGACTGAGGCACCGAAGAACCATATGACGAAGTTGTTGGTGAAGTACCCGCCGAAGAACCCATTGAAGTAGTACGTGGTCTATGTTCCACAGTATCGAGTAGCCAACCAACGTGAGCTTCTACGGGAGGATTCGAAGAATGGCGGGTTTTACGTTTACGTGGTGTACGCAAGTCAATTGAATGTGAATTGGGAGCAGCATAGAATCGAGCTCTACGGGATTTTAAAGTAGAATTGAGTGTAGAATTAAGAGTATTATTCAAATCTTCATCATCGTAGGCGGGTGGAGGTGGTGGTGGCGGTTGTTGTTTCTGTTGTGGTCTTTGGATAACAGCTAATTTTTCAAAATCTTCTTGTGATATAACATTGACCGTACGATAATTATTACCTGTAACCCAGAGATCTTCTTCATAATTGGCTAGGCCATCATTTATAACATTTTCCAAATCTTGCGTTATTTTGGTACGAGAAGTAAAATCAGCTGTACGATCATAGCCCTCATGTTTGGGAGCTCTTTGTACTTGAGAAACAATTAACAATTTGTTAATATCACGATCAGCAAACTCATAATCAGATTCATCATCATCGGTGTAGTGTTCGGTGAAATTATTAACGCGACCAGTAGCAGGTATATAATCCATAAGTTCTTCATCAAATTGAAAATCTAGTTCTTCCTTCTCGTTATAAATTTGTTGTTGACCGCCACCAGCGGTTGTAGAGAATGCAGCTGTTTTAGAGGAGCCAGAGGAGGATTTGATGGTTGTTGTGTTTGTAGTGGTGGTGTTGTTGTTGGCATTGGAGGAAGCATTTGATGAGAGGGCATTTATGGCAGTGGGATGTTTTTTGAGGGATGTTGATTTGTGTGCAGTGTTTGAGGATTTGTTATTGGTGTTGGATATGGAATTGGTGATAGAAGAGGAGGAAGAGGTGGCAGAGGGGGCGAGTGGTAATTGTGATGATGTCGTTTGTGTCGAGTTGATGGTAGCATATTTAGTATCTTTATAAGCATTTGGTTTAGTGCGTCTCTTTACCTCTTTCCACGTACCCTCTATGGGTCCAATAGCAACATCAGTTGGTGTTTCATCAGTTGAGGAATAATCGTCAGACTTCTTGCTGCCAATCGTAGTAGCCTTATTTTCCGGTGTCGATGATAACGGTTTTACTTGTGTTTTTACACATTCTGCCAGACCACTTAAATGATCCGCCAATTGAGCTACGGCTCCACCCGTTGATTGCTGATCCGCTTCCACCTTTTTGGTGAGAGCACTTATTGCATTCACGGCTGGGGCAGGGGTTAGTCGCTCTTGTTGCAACAACATGGTGGGTATTAGGTTTAGCGAATTACGTGGCACCGGAGGTGGTGGTATACAGCTCAGTGGCTTTGTAGCCATGGGAGAGGTTAATATCGGTGGCAGAGGCACTTCGGGTACGTAAGTTATAATAGGCGAGGCATTAGCAGGTTTAATAGACAATATCTTAGCATCATCTTTTTCTGAAGTTGTAGTACAAGCAATATCTAAAGTTTCTGCTAAGGTAATTGAATACTTTTCATCTTCTTGAGCAGAAATAGCTGAACTTGTTGTAGCAGCACCACCACCACTTTCAGTAGGTTTAGTTGTGGCAGCTGTTACTGTAGCGGTTTGGGTTCCTGCTGTGTCCAAGACATCTTTAATAGGCCAAATAGTAGGATTCGTTTTTGTGCGCACCTTATAACCTTCGAGAAGTTCAATTTTATCGGACTCCTTGATGGCTTTTATGATTAATGCAACATCTGTGGTTAGAGCTAGAACCCGATGGAACGAAGCGATTAAAGTGACTGGGATGCAACCTTCGTCGTCCATTTTGCGACGTAAAAAGAAATCGCCAGTAAGATTACCTTCGCTAAAATAATATTCACTAAAAAAATAGAGAAAAAAAAGATATTAATTAGTTTGTACACTAATTTATTTGCATTTAAGAATGGGAAGTTCAGTAAATTATTTTCAGAACTTTTTCACGCCAAAAGATACCGCAGTTACAATCGAATTTTCGTGAGAAAAATACTTTAAATTTTAAGAATTCTTGATTTAGAGATTCCTTCGGATAATTTTTATCTTTTATTTAACCTTTTTCTTTAATTTACTTCACAGTTCTTCGAGCTTAAGGTTGTTCTTTTTTACATAAAAATATTATATATTTTTCAATATTTTGCTACTCCATTGTGCTATGTTTTACCTTAAATTAACTCCCAACCGATACGATTTGGGAAGATTTTTACATAATATTTATCTTTAGAATTTATGTTTTGAAGAATAAAATGATGGCCAAGGTATTCGTATGATACATGATTTTAGGGTAGAATTTTATTGCAAATACATTGGCGTAGCCCCAAATCTGTGAAGAATGCATTAAATTAGTCAAAACTTAGTTTAAAAAATGCATTTTTTGGAAAAATACATTTTTCATAAATAATATTTATTGAAAAAAATTCTATTTATTGAAACAAATTCTATTTACTAATTTTTTCATTTTACACATATATACAGTCGCAGCCACAGCTTTTTTGATGCAGTTAAGTATTTTTCAAAAATTTTGTTCGAAAAATTAAAAAACAAAGTATGTAGTTTTGTTCGAAATAGGGTTTATTTTATATTTAAAAACATTTTACTGTAATTGTTAAACATTTTTTATTTTATTAGTATTTGGTGTGATATCCTTTGATGTTCCTTGCCGCTTGAAGCCTTTTTAGCATAGATTCTACCAGCCTCTATCGATAGAGGCTGTTGTGTATTTACGTTTTGTGTATGTATTGTATATGTTCAATGCATAAGATTGACACAAAAAATACAACACAACATCTTCTATTCTTATTTAACTCATTGAGTTTGCTATACACAGATACGTTTACGTTTACGTCTGGCTAATCCAGCCTTTTTGTTGTGTATTTACGTTTTGTGTATGTATTGTATAACACATACAATAAGAATGACACAAAAAACACAGCATAAAATCTTCTATTCCTTTTTAACTCATTGAGTTGGATATACAGAGATACGATTACGTCTGGCTAATTCAGCCTTTATCCAGCGTTAACACATGCCACTTGGAGTTCCAAAAATTTTGCATGCAAGTAATTTGGCATTTGCATGCAACTAAATGTCAACACGATAAACAATGTTACGTCCATAAATATTGAATGCAAATTTACTGGATTACTGTAAAATTAAAGTTTTAACTTGTTAAATGTATTATGATTTATTTCTTGAAATGCGCATAATAATTATATTAAATGTTAACCGTTTACCCAAATATGTGTCTATATGATGAACTCGGTAAATATATTTAACACTCGCAAATGGCAAGAGCTTCGAATATTTCGAAGAATTTTTCGTTAATAATACGTAAACAACATTTGCATGCCACTACTTGTATGTGTAACGGTAGGGTTAATTTGATGCCACTGGAGCTGCCATTGCGAACAATGTGGGTGCATTTGTAAAAACTGTTGAGTTGATTGAGTTTTTCGATCTCTTAATGAGCTATCACACACCAGACTAATATTTAAGCGCACAATTTTTGATCTTTTCGTAACACACGGTATGATATCCATCTGGCATAAAATCTATACGTTACAAAGCTCTGTGTGTTAGTGTTTTATGTATTATTTTAACGTTTGGCGTTTTGCTTCCGCATCCACCGTATTCTCCAGATCTGGCCCCCAGCGAATTTTTCATGTTCTCAGACCTCAAAGACAATGCTCGCTGGAAAGAAATATAGCGCCGATGAAGAAGTAATCACCGAAACTGAGGCCTATTTTAAAGCTAAAGACAAATCGAACTATAAAAATTGTATCGAAAAGTTGTATGACCGATATAATCATTGTATCGCCCTTAAACGCAACTGTATTGAATAATAAACTCAAATTTTATCAAAAAAAAAAATTTTTTTCTATGTAAGCCTACGAACTTTTCAGCCAAACTGTTACGTATCAGTCAAAAACACAATTTGGAATTACAGACAATAATTTTCAAATTTTAAGCTGAAGTCAACAACAACAAATATAACGGTAAAATTAACTGCATCATTTAAGCTGTGGGAGAAAATTATGTACATAATTTTGTTTTTGTACATTCCAGAGAGTTCAATGCGCATTTTTGTTGTTTTTTTTTATTGAATAAAACACTATTATTAAGAAACCTACATACTGTTTTTAGAACAAAAGTTTAAATATATAACGGTTTTGAAAAATACTTAACTGTATCAAATAAACTGTGAGCGACTATTTTTAAGTATATACGTTGTACTGGTGCGAATTCGTGACCATTGAACTTTCTTATACCAATCCCATGAACATCTGTTTATGTGTAATGAATTTTTTGAGGTATATTCAATATAAAGTAGAGAAACATTAAAAGTAGTTGTGAAAAAAATACAGCGCTTGAAAATGTTCAAGAGAGCGAATTCGCACCTGTGCTTCGTTTCAGGGATAAATCTTAGTCTCAACTAAGCACTTTGTTTACTATTATGTATAAAGGTAATAATTTTAAATAATAATTTTTGAAAATACACTAATAAAAAATTTTGATTCACTCATAGCGAGTTTAGTTTTAGATAATATTACATTATATTGTTCTGCAATATATTCTAGAGATCTTTTTGACGGTATAAAATAAATAATTAGTTGAGAAGTTTTTAAGATAGAATTTCCAATTAAAGAGTTCTGCCCAAATGAACGTAAATGTGGCAGGGAAAATTACGTATGCCAGTTATTATAATTATTATTCCAATTAGTAAATTTAAAAAATTCAAAAATAAACTTTTTAACAAACTTTTTGTTTGGAAATACAATTTTTAATCTCTGATATAAAAAAAAAACAGAAAATAATATTTGAAATTTAATCAAAACTTTTTTATGAAAACAAAAAAAAACTTTTTCGGGTCCTTCGAATGTTTTGCAAATCTGTTGATTTTGATGAACATTTTTGAAAAGTACGGGTTTTTCTGTTTAAAAGATTTCCAAAAATCTAGGTAAAGATATTAAAAAGTTCTTAAACCCAAATATATATACTCAAAATAATATACAAAAAGTTAAATAACATCGATTTATTTTAATTAAAAATGTCTTATTTCAAACACTTACACTTGTTTTTTAATGGCTTCTTTGACGCTTTGAGCATCCATTTCAATATATGCAGCAGGCATGGGTCCATAATAGTGGGTACCCATAAGAACGAATGATTTATCTGTTCCAGCGGCATCCGCCGGCAAATAATTTGCGTATTCGCCATTGGCTAACATATGGCGTGGTATGCGATTTGACGTACGACCTGGTCCCGGTCTTGAGAATCCTCCGCCGCGACCTTGGCGCCCACCCCGGTAGGACGTACGGAAGCGCCGTTGCGTACGAGCTGGACGTTCGTAGTCCCGGTCATTTGAGCGTTCGGGGCCGCTGCCGCTACGCCAGGAATCAATGCGCTCATTAGGACCGCTAGACTTTTTGTTGCTGACACTCCGTTTTTCATTCCTTTCCGTGACATTGTTGCTTGAGCGTCTTTCATTTTGTTCACCATCCCGTTGGTTGGAGCGTTCTGGATAACGTTGTTGCGAGGCAAAGCCTCTTCTTGTGGGACGGCCAATTGATTTGGAACGACTAGATTTGGCCAAATCGATTTGTAAAGGTCGCCATTTGTGTTTGGGTATTTTCTTATTGACGCCATTGGAATTTGTGTTGTTGGGAGCATTGTTTGCATTTCCCCCATTACTAGTAGAGGCTGTTTCATTGTTGTTGTTGCTTGTCGATGCATTTTGAACTGCCTGACCATTATTGGATTTGGGGTCATTATTTTCTTTTGTAGCACTAGCGTTCACAAAGGTCGAGGAGGTGGAGTTCGTGAATGAAGATGAAGTGGCGGGTTGTTGTGTGCTCGTACAATTTTCGTCGTCTTTTTCGTTTGTTATTTCTGTTTGAGAAACAACTGGATTTTCCAAAGTAGCGCCTGCGCTTCTACTGGCAGCAGTAGAGTTTGTTGCCTCTTCTTTTTGAGTGTTAGAACGTAGTTTCTTTGAAGAACGTTTTGTTTCGTTACCAGTGGGTTTACCACCTATTAGCATTGGCCAATCTCCAACGTTACTAAAATCACTAGCCTATAAAATGGGCAGGGATAAAAATAATTGAATATACAGGCATTTGATGAAAATCGAAAACGAACACGATCGGATTTTAAATACTTAATATTTTACAATCTATGTATATTTTTAAAAATATTTTTTATTTGCCTAAATAAAAAGTTCTGAGTAATACAAATCAATATAAAATAAAAATTTAAAGTCAATTTTATTTTCACGAAACTAAATGTTCTAGATTGAAAAGCTGTTCGTTTTCGTATTCGATTTTTTTTATTTCAGTAAATGCATAACCGAGCCCATGAGGCCATAAGGATTAGATATACAATATTTATTATACACACTTACTTTTTGATTAACTTTCTTTTTATCTTTTACCACAGCGGCATTGGCTTCGCTTGTAGAAACAACTGAAATAAAAAAATGCATTTTTAATTTAAACTAACATATAATAGAAGCACAAAATAGTTTGGAAGTATCTTAAAATAAAAGTAACAATCTTGTAATGAATGAAAAGTTTATGAAAAATAAAAAATTTGTTTTTTTTTTGTTTATTTCTTGTTCATAAGAATTTTACTTAAACATAGTTTTAATAGTTTTAATGCATCGGAAAAAGACAAATATATTTTCTATGTTATTTTAACACAGGTACTTTTTATTACATTATGATTAGACTTTTGACGCCTTTAAGCTTTTAATAAAAATAAAAACGTAAAGGCGTAAAACTAAAAAAAAAATTAATTAAAAAATGTGAGGTTAAAAAAATTCTTAGTGAAAAATATTTGTGGTAAAAACAATTTTTAGTGTGAAGTCAAAAAATTTTGTTCCAGTCATAACAGAAATTGCCGATAAAAAATTACTGGCAAAGCTCTGACTGCCAATGGAATAACAAATAAAGTGCTATCAGAGCTCTTATTTGGAACGCTTCGCCACCGATAGTAAAAAGTGAAGCGCTATAAAGAGGCCCCTAAATATAAATAAAAAATCGCCCCAAAAAAAGGGAACAATTTTGTAGAGTATTTTCATATTTGGGGCCTTTTTGCATTGCAGAACGCAAAATAAATATGAAAAATTAACCCAGGAATTTGTGGTCAAATTATTTTTTGTAAATGGGGTAGAATTTTATTATGAAAATTAGTTCCAATTTGTGTGATATAAAATTTGGGGTCAAATTGCATTTGCATAAAATTTGCATATTTTAGTGAAACACGAAATTTTATAACGGTATCGGTTTACGATTGTTTTGTTAAAGTTGGAACATTATTTATTAGAAAGTTACTTTGCTGATGCAACACCTTGACGATAGTCGTAGATAAGTTAAAAATATAGGCCGAAGAATGGAGGGTATTTTTTTTTTTTTGTGTATACAGATGTCAAAGTATGCGCAATATATATACACTCACAATATATTTTCCGTTACCGAATGTAGTTTATTTAAAAAGTAATACGTTTTGTTTTTAAATGAAGAATCAATTGAAATTCATAGAAATATATTATTTAACTATTTGAATCAGTCATTCAAAAAACAAACTATACAAATTTACAGACATTCAGTAGGAGTTGATATTTTCAGTTAAATGTAAAATTTTATGTTTTCTGCTTCAAAAAATAGAAATTCATATAATTCCTTTTTGTTTTTTTACCAAAATAGTTTGTATATATACAAAATTATATCAATAAAAATTACAAGAAATTGAATAATATACATACACACAAAGCCAATAAAAATATATACACCTGCATGTGTTGTGTTCTGTTTTGTAATTACATACAAATAAAAAAACTTTCAATTTGAAAAACAAACCACAAAAGTAGTTTTTTGTAACTTTTTGTCAGTAAAAATTTGATGGTTATTTTAAACGACTTTCTATTGTTTTTACTTTTGTCGATTATTAAACAATGATTAAAAATAAACAACAAAATGGATTGAATATAATGGAAAATCAGTAGTCCTCTTTTTGACTGTATTTTCGATTAATATATATATATATTAGGGCGGGTCAAATTGTATGGAACGATTTTTTTTGATGAAGCGTATAGCAAAAACTCAATCTATAGGTGATTCTGAGAAATTTTGCTGAAGAGACCATAGCTCTAAGTCGGATTTGGAGCTCCCCAAAATTTCAAAATTGAAATTTTTCCATATATACATAGAACAATTTAATTAAATTCGTCATAAAATCCGATAGAATTATAGTAGATTTCTCAATCTGGGCTTGTTTGAAAGGTATTTTTATCACCTTTCAGAATCTGATACCTGGCAGCATTGTTCAATTGAACAACTTTGTAACACTGAATAATGACGTTACAAAATAATGATGTTTACCAACACTAAACGTTGCCAAGCTTGCTTTTCCTTTTTCCTTAATCGTTTATCGTGCAATGCGCACACAGTTTGCCAAAATACGCAAATAAAAACTCGGTTATCACAATACCAATATTTTTTTTTTTTTTTTAAATTTAGTGTGACACAATCAAAGAGTGCAGTGATATTATCAAAGTTATTATGGATAATCAAGAACCATCAACATCGTCTGCGGTGTCTTCACAAATGGAAGCAACAACATCAACAAGTTTTGACTCTGTTTTTGGTTTATCAAGTGATTTAAATGATCTTAGTTTGCCTACTAAATGTGACATTTTAAAATACTATTTTTTTTAAGTGATCGTGCTAAATTTGAAAACAAAATGTTCTCGTATAAAACTTTTACTCCTCACGTAACAGATAAATTGATCCAAATTTGGTGTAAATTAAATATTGAAATCATTAATAGAAAGAGTGTTTTAAAAAAATTAACTGGTTTGCTTGATAAATACCAGAAACATGTACAACATAGAAACAAAAGAGATGAATTTAAAGCATTTGTTGATTCAATAAACGAATTATTTTATATTGGCAAATGTAATTGCAAATTAAAAACAACAGAATGCTCGTGTGGATTGATTCCAGAACATCTAGAAGAATTTATGATGGACCAGCATAATGATAGAAAATTCACAATACCTGAATATACGGAAGACGTTGAAGAAGTAGCTACAACAATACCA